>CANUEZ040000010.1:3357500-3982410 GCA_948099385.1 Fasciola hepatica
GGTAACCGGTGATAGCGATATCCTCGTTTGGAGTGTTGTCTGTCAACCAGGTTTCGGTAATTAAAATAAGGTCGTAATCAGACGTGAGCAGTAATATACGCAGCATTCGCATCTCATTCACTATTGAGCGTGCATTCAGCATAAACAATGAGAACCGTCTAGTGGAGTCAAGGTTAACGTGAAGATCTTTATAGGGTTCCGAAATTGCATTTGCTGAAGGCGGATCGGATGACGCAATCAGTATTCCTTGAGGTGGAGTAGTCGGTAATGTGGATGGTGAAATAAGCTGAGTAGAATCATCTGTCGTGGCAGTCAGCTTGGTTGTTAATCTAGGCTGGGTATGGCCAGTGCTGATGAGATTCGTTAGATTGGAAGGATGTCGGCGGTTGGTAATTCTACTAAGTGCTGAACAACACCGCGAAAGATCACTATCGAGTGCTTTACTACTGGTAGATATTGGTGGCTAGGACGTAGAAATATGAGGAGGGAGGGTTAAGTAGCTGTTAGTTGGGAAAGAAAAAGGAAGTGTAGCAGCCTCAGGTATGTTGGCACCTGCCTTAATACGGGCGGTAACACAGGTGCCCTCTTGACATCAGTAATTTAATGGGTTGTAACCTGGAGGGGGAATGTGAAATGGAAGTGGGATGTACGGGTTTTGGTTGGCGTAGAGACTGGGAGGTCGTGGGTACTGTTGTAAGTGGCCTGAGGTAGAAAAGGGATTCAGGGTGGGTGAGATATGTGAATGATAAAAGGAAAGGTATTCATGTGAGAAAATATTACTTAGGCTACGATAGAGGTTATGTAGAACACTAAAGTAATCGTTTGGTATGAATGGTGGCGTTGTTGAAGAGGCTCGGAGGTTGTACCAGCCTGATGAGGGTGATAACCAGGTGTAGAAAACGCGTTACTGGGTGGAATGTACGGTGCAACTAGTGGTTTGTGGTTTAGATTGGGGAGATAGGTCTTGAATGACGTTGTCTCGTCCATTGTTGCACTCAGTGTTGCCTCGCTTGGGGTCCTTAGCCTTTGGAAGTGTGGCTTGGTGAGTGAGTTAGGATTGACCTTAGTGTCAACAATGTGCAGTCCACCTAGTAATGATGTTTTGCTAGTTTGAGGGATGGCCTAGGCACCGTAGATTGCAGAGTGGCTATTGGAGCCGAGTGGAGAGATGGCAAAGGAGAATTTGGGGTGACTCCGTTGATGGGTTGAGGATTTCTGGGTATGGCTGTCAAGCCAGTTAGGTGGTTTGCATCGTCATCGACCGTGGCCGATATTTCGGTGATAGGTAATGGTGGAGTCGAGTTAGTCAGCCCAGTAGGGGACAGCTTGCCAGGGGTAAACTCTATGCTTCTTGGTTTCTTAGGCGCTGGCTGGTGAGGTGACGTTGAAATGGATATATCTAAATCAACGTCAAACATATGGGATCGATGTTCTGGTAAACATGAAGCCGAATTGATATTGCATGCATTTTGCGCATCGTCAGACTGAGAAGAAGCGGATAGTTGAGGGCGGACAATTTTTGACGAAGCTGAATGCGTGCTGGTGGACCTGGCAAATTCCCTTTGTAAAGGGGTTTTTTCGGCAGCAATCTTAGTGTTCTTGAACGGGGATCTCAAAGCGACGGTAGACTGGCTCCTAATGAATTGTTTAGCGGGTTCCTCTTCAAGAAATTTGAACAACACTGGACATTATTTGCGTTGAATGTCCTTTCGTAGCCGAAAGCACTGGCAGGGGTGGTGTGCCATATTAATAGAACTTAGAAGGTTATGTTTTACTTTCTCAACAGGGATTCTGTCGGGAATATTAAATACCACAGCATTTCTTGAGTTGCTGATTCTTCGAACTATTTCCGAGGCAATGGCGTCTATGAAGCACCCAGCCGTGACTAGGTCTAGGGTTGACGGATTTGTCGGAGGGTCAGAGATGTACGTGAGCGGAATTAGCTTGGATAGGGTAGTATCAATCAAAGAAATGTGGCTGCTGAGATTAGAGAGATTGTGTTCTATGGTCTCCGCCCTTTTGTTTGCCCCGCCAAAAGCATCGGTCAAGCTAACGGAACAAGGATTCAGTGGGAGTTTTGCGACTTTCGACTTGGCGAGTACTTTTGTTCGGATGTTGGTACGACCAACCAGTGAGGATGTGGTTTGTTTAGCTGGTTGTTTGGGCATTGCAACACTGATAGCGATTGCACTAGAGGGCTAAATACACAGAGTAGTCTTACGTTCCCCAGTGTACAGGCTTACTGAAATAAAAACGTGTAACTCTGTGGCTCTGGATCAAAGAAACTTAAAACTATGGAACTGTTGATAATGAGTCTCTGAAATTAAACGGGGACTTCTTTGAGGGAATATGTTGAATTGGGTGGTAGACTGCCACACAATCGCTCACGATGGTGCCAACTTTTCTTATTTTAGACACAAGTTTCCCTCAGTTCATATATATGGGAAGCGGTTCAAAGACTTCTTTCGCAAGAATTATTAAATTAGCTGTTTAGGTCAAGATTTCGCGTCCGGAGGAAATTCCTGGAAAGTTTTTGGAGTTATGGGACCACAATAAAAGCCGTAATTTTTTAGTATTACTCTAGATAGCTAAGCAAAAACTATACCGATTTAAATCGATAGACGAATTGATGTGATGGTTCAGTTATTTCCGTGAATTGTTCGAGAATCGACAATGGTTCCATAGACGGAGTCGCCAGAAATATTTTTAGTTAGGCTTCATACCTAATTTCCTAGAAAGGTCTTGTGCTGATATTTTACGATCTCACTGTGGGGTGGCGCCAAGAAACAGACGATCACCAAAAGAGATGAGCTAGCTGAAGAACGCTGGGTATTTTAAGGTTGGGCTCGCAAAGGGCTATTTGTAGTAGTAATAGATCTAGATTTCCAGGTAGAGGGTTTTCTGGATTTCTCGCGGTAATAAATTGCGGACGCACAATGGTGTGTCGCAGTTATTGTCACGGGCAATATGACGCTTTAGTTTGGATAAATATTACTACTAGATGTGACCCAAAACCAAGCCTTAACGGCGGAAAAAGGAAAAATTTGAGACAACCTGATTCATGCGCCAAGTTGACCTTGACCGCCCTCTAGCGATACAGGATGACCTCGAGCATTTCCGAAGCTTTCGACACCCACCTCGAGAAACGGAAGCGGCCCTCTTCTAGCAGTCTTGTTAGGCCCCTGAACTGTGCTAGGGCTGGGTCTACATCATTGAATGACCCAGGATGGTCGTCGAAGTAGAAGTTTCTGCTGACGCTATCTACTGGCGACCGGCGGACGAGAGTTTAATGTTTGTTCGCTGTTTTTCGAGGGGCATAGTTCGCACAAAGCCGTGATGATATGGCTCAGGATGGGTGGACGGCCTTTCTATACTTTATCACAGCTTTGTTCCGGTTGTTCCCCTACCACCACAGGAAACGCAGCGCATCTCGTTCTTCTACCGGCATCTTTGCCTGGAGAAATGTTTTCCTGATGTCGGCAGACAAGAACACTCTATCCACTCTAAAACGGCACAAGGCTTCAGTAAATGGCGTGGTCCGGTCAGACACCTGTAGCGGGCGATCGTTTAACGAATTCCCCTGGAACTTGGCTGCACAGTCGAAAGCCGTCCGCAATTTTTCAGGCTTTTTGGGTTTGATAACCCGGTGGTGAGGTAGATACCAGATCCCCTTCTGGCCATCGGTGGCCGCAGGCAACTTTTCAACGTAGCCCAGGGCTTCGTTTCGCTTCATTACTTCTTTGTATAGTTCTCACAGATCCTGGTTTCGAACGGAGCATTATTTCAATCGTAGCGGTTTTTGCCGAGCTTAGTTTCCATTACCAGCCGGAGGGTCAGCTAGTGTGCGTCATGGAAAGAGGAACCCCGAACCGATTTTTAAGGCCTCTCGTTCCTTGCTGCACTGTCAGCAGAGCGAAGTGGTCCTCTTGAGACAAGGCTAGCCTTTCGTCTTCAATGTCCTGAGACTCCTTTTCATACAGCCGTTGCAATTTTTACACTATGTGGTCAGTTTCGGCTGGTACATAATTTACGGAAACACTTCCCCCTACTGGACTACATAAAATCCATCTTAGTGCTGTGAGTACGGCATAGGGCCCCTGGCGGTTGCCCACTCTCTGGTCCAGTACCCAATGTGCCTCTGGCAGGTCGCAGCCGACGGGGGGATCCACTTCGTCGTCTTCCCAGTCTACGACGGTTACATCCAGCAGGTGGGGCCACCTAGTTGAAATTGCGTACACCGAACTTGGTGCTCGCATGAGGGGATAGGCAGATGTAAAAGCCTCTGTAAAGTCCAGCCACCGGACCTTTTGAGCGATGCGTAGCGACCAATTCCGATAAAATTCAAAACAAATTCGATTCCAAATAACCACTGCACTATATACAACAAACTGATTGATTATACAGTGATTGAATCTCAATAGTGTCTCTTCTGGGCTCCTGAACAACAAATCAACAACTGCAGCTGAATTGCAGCAAAAGTTTAGGTGCAGAATATGAGGTTACCGAATACAGTCACAACGAAGTTCAAGCTGAGCGACTGACGCTCGAGACAACGATGAGAGTCCGGTTTGTAAGGGGATTTGGAGCATTAAAACAAGCAATCGGAATTCCGGCAACGTTAGTTCATGTCGTTTGTAACATGGATGCTAATGCATGGAACGGGGCTTCCTGAACTCATTTTCAGCCTCCGTTGATTCGATTTTCCCGTTGGTGTCGAAGGGAATGAGCTGTAATTGGCCGGCGGTCATTACTTGTGTTCCGTACACCGTGCTCACTGCTAGCGACTTCATGCTTCTAGCGGGTCGGTGTTCGTCGGCAAACCGCTCCCCCACCAGGGTAGTGTCCGATCCATTTCCGACGAAAGCCAACGCTTTGACCACCCAAGTTAGGTTATCCACTACTACTGCAGCTACTCTTAGGCGTATTGGTTTGCTGCAGACCGTGACTTTGAACAAATCACACCGGACTTGGTGTTCGCCTCTGGTGTAGTTTTTCTCATGGCGTAACAAAAGGTGGTGTCTGTCCGCACGGCCTTCGTGACCTCATCTGGTTCTTGTTCGACAATCTACCCCCGGTGTGTGGTGTTGAGACACATAAAGCAAGCTCCTGTCGTCCTCGCCATTCCCTAACTTTCGCCTATTGTGGCTTTGATGAACTTCGGGCATTGTAGTAGCCCATGCCTAGCGTCACAGGACCTGCAAATTGGAAGAGCTATAGCCCCACGTTAAATGGCGTGCCCATCGGTCCAAGTCTGATATTTCGGATGTTCCCTTGCAGTGGGTTGAGCCTCGCTAGTGATAGGTTTGTTTACCCGGTTACTGTTTCGGATGAGTCAGCCAAATCCATTGTCGGCTATCTTGGTTTGCCTGTCCAAGTATTCGGTCAAGTCTTCAAATGAAACCTCACGGTCGCCTCGAATTACACATTCCGCCTCCACCGCCCACCGACCCTGTAAATCGAGACAGAGGTGAAGGACTAATCCCTCCAAAGTATGCATTGCATCGAGGTCAGCCCTGTAACCTGAATGATCGAGGGCTATGGAACAATTCTGCCTTTTGATCACTAGGTCGGCCATTGTGTAGGCGTCACCCTTGGTCCTTTGGCCTCTACCATCACGTCCTCTATTAGATTACGAGCCGCCTTGAGTGGCTGTCCGAGCGGGTCCCTCAAAATCTTCCAGACCCGTATGTAACCTTGTTCCGGGTGGAGCTTGGTACACCTGCCTATAGCTTTTCTTGCCTGACCTCGGCAGTAGTGAGTCAGGCAGAGAAGCCTTTGCCTAGGGTCGGTTATCTTGGTTTTGACGAAAGTTTCGGACTGCCTAATGAACTTGCGGTGGTGTTCGGACCGTCTGTCAAAAAGTTTCAGTTTTTCCCTTGGCAGACCGATCGTTGGTTGGGTGGATGTCTTATATTCAACGGCTGGCGTAGAGCTTCCTATCTTACTTTGTCCCGACCCATCGGATAGGTCGTGGTGGCTGACGTTCTGCTCACGCTCGTTCTGTCCACACTTCTGTTCTGCTTCCTGGGCCTGCTGCCTAGCTGATAACAGTTGCTGTTCTAGATCTTATATCCTTAGCTAAAATAGATGGACATCCTTGTAACCCACATTACCCTCAGTAATACATGAGTTAGCACCGACTGGACTAATTGACCTAGCATTACCAAAGAATCAAAAGTACCCAAAACCTTCCCAGTGACTCGCCGTATTACTTCCCGTCCAGATTTCAATTTCTTTGATCTTTTCCTTGGCATATTGCGTATATTCTCTTTCCAGGTTCATTAACTGAGTGTTGTAAGACGCCTTTGAGCAATACGCAGCCAAGTTTAAAATCGATCCCGAAATCAGAACGCGATTATCCGTGAATTTCTACGACGATTGTTTATCAAGTGAATAATGACATAAAACAGATACAAACCTCAACTATGCGATCACGCGGACTCAGAAAACGAGAACCAAATTGCGGCTTGCGAGAAAGGAGCATGTGCGTCACTCGGGTCCAAAATGGGATATGACAGAGTAGCGCGTTGGGCGCGAACAAGCAAACGTTGTTTCATGAAAACATCCAGTGCATAAAAACATGCAAATAGTGTATACGAGCGAGTGATGTCAAGGAAACATGAAATTGCAGTGTTTGTGAAGGGATTTTTCCCTACTGGCGGCTACAAAAGTCTCAGAAACCCTTCCCCCGGTGGCCCCACTAGTCCATCTCGATCAAAGTACCGTCGATATCAAAAACGGTTTGAGAAGAAGGCCGGGCGCTGCGAAGCCGTTTGCTCCTTCCCAGGTGTCAAACAGAGGAACTGATATCCCGACGCGTTTCAACGACTAACGCGGTTGGCAGTCAAAACAGCTGTCTTCTGTTGCATGTTCGAGATTTAGCTTCCAATAGCGGTTCCTATTTGACACCGGTGCATCAGTTAATGTCATTCCAAAGGAGGTAGGTGATGCAGTGATTCTACGAGTCCAACAACTTCGTGCAGCCAAAGGCAATCCTACTGCTACTTTCAGCCGTAAGTCACTCATGCTCAGCTGAGGCCCACGTCGAGCCTTCCGCTGGGTGCTTATAGTAGAAGACGTCTCGTACCTCTCATACTAGGTATCGACTTCCTTGACAACTTCGACCTCCTGGTGGACGCTTGATGTCGGAGAGTTGTTGACAGACAGGATTCTCCTTCCGTAACCGGTTAGTATTCCTCCGTAAATCACATCAGTCCCCCATACACCGAACCTCAGGCAGAACGCCCCTACGCAGCTCATCCGGCAACTCTAAGGCATCCGGACCACTTCCCGCTGTTATCACCAAAGTCGCTCATCATATCGTCACTAAAGGACCCCCAGCATTTACCAGACCACGCTGCTTGGCACTAGAGAAGCTCCGCACAGCACAGGTTGAGTTCGAACACAAGCCAGAATTAGGCATCATAAGCCCGTCCAGCAGCCTTGGGGCCTCGCCCCTTTACATTTTTCCTAAACCTAATGGCGGCTATAGGGCCCTCAGCCAAGCCTTTATCACAGATAGGTACCCCATTCTACATATTCAAGATCTTACTTGTTCCCTATCTGGTCGTTCTGTGTTCAGCCGAATCGACCTCGTTAGAGTCTATCACCAGGTTTCAGTAGTTGAGGCTGTCGCCCCTAAAACCGTTGCCACAACTCCATCCGGAACATTCGAGCTTTTGCGCATGCCGCTTGGGCTCAGCTATGGAGCCCAAACCTTTCAAAGGTTTATGCATGAAGCAACACGCGGCTTGAAAAATGTCTACGTGTACTCAGACGATATTTTGGTGGCAAGTTCTTCAGAAAAAGTGCACACGGCACATCTGCACGCTCTTTTTGAGCCCCTTAGCCAACACGATGTTATCGTTAATCCCACCGAATGCGAATTAAGTAGGACAACCATCACATTCTTAGATCACGAAATCTCGGTTTCGGGCATGAAGCCCCTGCTTGACAAGATGGTGGCAATTCACGACCATCCTGGGTCCCACTCTTACCGGGAGATGCGCTAATTTTCTGCCTTGGTTAACTTTCGCCACCGGTTTATCCCCCACTGCGCCGAAATATGCAGCCTCTAACAGACCTTTTACGTGGAGGTAGACGGAAATTCACTTGTCCCTACACGGCACAGGCAGCACTTACTTCAATCAGGGAAGCCATCGCAAACATAGCACTTCTTTCACATCCCGATTCTTCTGCTCCCCTGGAATCACGCTCAGATATTTCGGACACAGCTGTTGGAGCAGTTTTGCAACAATTCGTCAGCAATTCACGGCAGTCAATAGCCTTCTTCTCTAGGAGTCCCCAGCATGCAGAATCCTGATGTAGTACTTCTGGCGGAGAAGTATTGGCAATCTATATGGGTATCCGACACTTCCGGCACACACTCGAGGGCCAAACGTTTAGTGTTCACAGATCATAAACCACTAGTTTACGCCCTCCAGTCAGCTTCTGACTGATATTCGCGCGCAAGATTCGCCACTTAGACTATGTTTCGCAGTTTACTACGGACATTTGACGCGTCTCTGAGGCACACAATCCCATAGCAGACGCACTCTCACGAGTCCATAATATCGACGACTAACTACCCATGGGCATAGACCCAGAGGCAATCGCCGCAACCCAAACAACAGACCCTGAAGTCGAGCGGCTCAGAGACAGCAGCCCTCTGAATCTGGCGCCAGTGACCCTTCCAACTTCGGACGTAACTATTATTTGTGATGTGTCACAGGGTTGACCTCGGCCCATAGTTCCTGCCAGTTTTCGCCGACAATGTTTTATCAGCCCTCGCAACTTATCGTATTCTGGTGTAACCGCCTCAGTGCAACTAGTCACCGAGCGGTTCGTCTGGCCTTACGTCAAACATGACGTACTTCTTTGGGCCCGCGCTTGTCTTCATTGCCAACGTGTTAAAATACATCGTCACATTAAATCTATTTCAGGCACATTCTGTGAGCCGGAAGCACGATTTCACCATGTGTATGTGGATCTCGTGAGGTGGCTTCCACCATCCAACCGCCGCTTCTACATCCTCACTTGCTCGGATCGTTTCACTCGCTGGTCACAGGCCACACCTATTCCTCGTCCATTCTCAGAGGAAGCTGTAAAATCATTTCTAACTGGCTGGGTAAGTCAGTCCGGTTGCACGGCTATCGTGACCACTGACCGCGGTTCTCATTTTGACGGCGCCTTCCAGGGGCTATTTAGCGCGTTCGGTTGAGGACACAACAAGAAGATGGCCTATCACCCGCAAGCCAATGGCATGGTGGAGCAATTTCATCGCCAGTTGAAAGCTGCGCTTCCTGCACGTGATAACCCTTTATGGAGTGAAGTTTTACCGATGGTTCTCTTAGGACTGCGTAACACGGCCGAAGCCGACATGGGTGTTACGGCGGCTGAACTGGTTCACGGTTGCACATTAAGAATCCCAGCTAAGTTGGTTTCTGCATTACCACCCAAGAGTTTTAATTACGGGGCTTACGTAAGACGGCTGTCACACCAAATTCGCGTAAAAAAGCCAACCCCGCCACGAGAAAAAATCTCAGCACTTGCATACCCACCAACCCAGCCACCTCCACCTATGTGTTTATTCGGGTGGATCTAGTTCAATGACCATTACAAGCGGCTTACTGTGACCCGTTCCGCGTCGCACAGCGAAAGGAAGAAGAATACGTGGTAGACGTCGAAGGCTGGAAAGGGACTGCCTTAAACTGGCCTTCGTCGAGGTAGAATCCACCCCAAACAACATCTGAATGTCCTCACCTGCTGACAACCTTCGGTTAGTTGTCCTGAATCGGTCCCTGTTACTCCCACCTGTTGTAACACCAAAGTGCACGGATGATACAGCTGCGCCCGGTAATAAGAGACGTCGACGCGACCGGGAGGTGCTACACCAAAAGAGGCTTTCTGAATTTTTGACAGTTGTACACACTTAAGCTTACTCTTCACATTCAGCCTGTAAGTAGTTTAGTTGAGCATGGCTGCACGACCATGTGGTTGTCACTACAAGGGTAGAGGCAGCCCGTATTGCGCCGATATGTCTCCCTCAGTCCAATGTGCGTTCGCGCCACAAGGAGCAGCCTTCCTGTTTCTTGCCCTTCAGCTCGTCCAGTGGACAGAACCATATGGAATTCCAGAATCTCGCATGGATCAGACATAACTCCCATGGGATCGCGACTGGACTCACTTGATGCCCTAGGCTGGCTCGTTTCCTAGGGCAATAACAACCACGGGTAAACGGAACTTTGGGATAGGCTGGCCACGAAAAACCCTGCAAAACAATCACCACTCCCAAGTCACAAGCAGGATCTACCCAAGTAGGATGCAGAGTTAATAAGGACGAAATTTTGCGATGGGCGCAGAGCGGGTCTAAACCCAACCGCGTCGGCCTTCTAGGGGAAGACTCCGGTAGTGCTACCGATACGATGCACTATTACAAAGACTAACAAATTTGTTTATTTAAACAATAACCGAATTCGGTGGAGCCACCTGCTCTGCCTGAGTAAACCATCTGCACACCTTTGAGTTCCTCCAATACACACGCTGTCCCGCCCCGGCGTTTTGAGTCGTGCTCTTCTGCGCGCCGCCGAGTATATTCGCTGACGTGTCACGACCCGATGACCAGGGACTATAGACTGTATACGAGAGCAGGTCCTGACTTTACCTAGGAAAATCCCAAAAGCTGTCACAACGCATATTGTCTCTCTTAGTTGATGTGCGATGAGGTTTTACGCCTCAATTTTATTTTCGGCGGAGATTCGAAGAGATAAACTGCGCAGTGCTAGGTGTCTAACCAGTGTGCAAACCGCCGAAGGACTTCTGGACGGCCGATTGGCCATGGCCATTATATGTACAGTGCAAGCGGAGCTAAGAGCAATGAAAGGCCTCGCGCGGCGCGCGCTGCCCAAAATCTCGCTGTTTGTCTTCAGATAAATGTTTCAATACGGAATCCTTTGCTCCGATCAAGCTGAACGGAATGCCCCTTTTCACTGTCCAGGGATATATCTCCCGACTCACTTGTAACTCAGGACACAAGATGCAGTCATTACTAGTGTAACAGCCGGTCGTGGAAAATCCCCCTTTTTACCTAGCGATTCAGTGTTTTACCCAACATCACTCATTTCCATACACTGTTGACTTGTCTTTACGAACTGGTTGTTTTTCTGGACCAATTGTTGTTTGTTCGCGTCCAGAGCGCTACTTTGGCACATCCCTGGTCAGGACCTGCGTGACGCACGTGCTGTCTGCAGACACGCTGCTATTCGGTTTCTCGTTGTTGAGTCCTTGTGATCGTATTATTGAGGTTTGTATATTGTTTATGTCATTGTTTATTGTAATAATCTAGTATCGTAAAATATCACGGATAATCGTCTTTTGATTTCGGGATCCGTTGTGAATTTGGCTACGCATTGCTCAAACGTTCGTAACAATACTCAATAGATCAATTTGGAAGGAGGAAAAATCACGCAAAATGCCAAGAAAATGATCAAAAGCAGTCGAATCCGGACAGGAAGTAATACGGCAAGTTTCTGGGGAGGTTTTGGGTACATATGATTCTTTAGTTAATGTTAGATCGCCTAGTCCTGTCAGTGCTAGTTCATGTGTTATTGAGAACAATATTGATCGTAAGGATGTCGATTTATATAAGCTGAGAATACTAGAACTAGAGCAACAGTTACTATCGGCTAGACTACGGGCGCAGGAAGCAGAGAAAAGTACACAGAAACAGCGAGAGCATGAGACCAGTGACTTCGACACTTCCGATAGGTTAGGGTGCAATAAGGTAGGGAACCCCACGCCGGTCGCCGACTACAAACCACCATCGATCGATCTGCCTAGAGTGGAGTTAACGGTTTCCGACGGGCGAGCTGAGCAATACTGCAAGTTTGTCAAGCAGTTCGAGACGTTCGTTGAAAATAAGGTAACCGACCCTGGGCAAAGGCTTCTTTACCTTACTCACTACTGCCGAGGCCGAGCAAGAGAAGCTATCGACGGGTGCACCATGCTCGACCCAGAACAAGGCCACACAAGGGCAAGGAAGATTCTAAGGGACTTGTTTGGCCAACCTTTCAAAGTAGCCCGTAACCTAATAGAGGGCGTGATGGCAGAGGCAAAGAGAACCAAGGGCGACGTCTACACCATGGCCGACCTGGTGATTAAGATGCAGAACTGCTCAATAGCCCTCGACCATTTAGGTTACAGGGCTGACCTAGACGCCATGCACACTTTAGAAGGCATAGTCCGTCACCTCTCTCCCGAACTACAGGGTCGGTGGGCGGAAGAAACAGAACGGATAAGCCGAAGCGACAGAGAAGCCAACTTCGAAGACCTGACTGAATACTTAGACAGGCAAACGAAGATAGCTGACAGCAGATTCGGCCGACTCATCCGGGACAGCTACCGAGCAAACAAGCCCAGTACTAGCCAAGTCCAAACCCCTGTACGGGAACATCGAAAGTACCAGCCTTGGACCAATACACACGTCATTTCACGAGATGCTACGGCGAAACCAAATTACAGATCCTGTGGTACTAGCCATGGCCTACCAGAATGCCCCAAGTTCGGCAACGCCACAATAGACGAACGGTGGGGAATGGCGAGGATGGCAGGAGCATGTTTTATCTGTCTCAACACCACGCACCGGGCAGCAGCCTGTAGAACAAGGAATCGATGT
The DNA here is from genome assembly GCA_948099385.1 of Fasciola hepatica. Lineage (NCBI taxonomy): Eukaryota > Metazoa > Platyhelminthes > Trematoda > Plagiorchiida > Fasciolidae > Fasciola > Fasciola hepatica. Next base: position 3,370,174 of record CANUEZ040000010.1, read on the forward strand.
GGTTACGAGGGCTGCACGGGTAGACACCATCGGCTGCTGCGTCAGGCGAGAGTAACCATATCCGAGGCGAGTACCAAACCCAGTGTTATTTGTTCAACGTCACGATCTGCCAGTAAACCGGTACGTTTAGGCGTAGTGGCCGTGGGAGTAGTGACTCCGACTGGGATAGTCAAGGCGTTGGCTTTCGTTGATAGTGGATCCGACACCACTTTAGTGAAAGAGCGGTTTGCCGACAAACACCAACTGGCTAAAGGTGCGACGTCGTTAGCAGTGAGCACGGTGGGCGGAACACAGGTAATGACTGCCGGTAGATTAAAGCTGCAACTTATCTCTCTAGACACTAACGAGGAAATTGAACCAACGGAGGCATTCACGTTAGCGGATCTCCTCATGCGAGCACCAAGGTCGGTGAACGCAGTCTTGACTCGGTGGCCCCACCTGCAGGATGTAACCGTTGTAGACTGGGAAGATGATGAAGTGAATCTCCTCATCGGCTGCGACGTGCCAGAGGCGCATTGGGTACTTGACCAGAGAGTGGGCGACCGCCAGGCACCTTATGCCGTACGCACGGCCCTGGGATGGATGTTATACGGTCCAGTAGGGGTACTCGGTTCCGTGAATTACTTATCCGCCGAAACGGACCGCATAGAGTATCATCTGCAACGGCTGTATGAAAAGGAGTTTCATGACATTGGAGACGAAAGACCGACGTTGTCTCAAGAGGATCACTTCGCTCTAAAAACGGTGCGGCAAGGCACTAGAGGCCTCAAAAACAGTTCGAGGTTCCCCTCCCATGGTGCAAACCGGTCGACCCGTGGACTGACAACAGAAATTATGTTCTCCAACGATTACTACGACTAAAAGAACGCTTCATTCGAGACCAGAATCTGTGGGAACGATACGCGGATTTGATGAAGCGAAAAGAGACCCTCGGTTACGTTGAAAAGGTGCCTGTTAACACCGACAGCAAAAGGGGTATCTGGTATCTACCTCACCATCCGGTTATCAACCCCAAGAAACCCAATAAACTGCGGGTGGTTTTCGACTGTGCGGCCAAGTTCCAGGGCAAGTCGTTAAACGATCGCCTACTACAGGGGCCTGACTGGACCACTCCACTGATCGATGTTTTGTGCCGTTTCAGAGTGGGTAAAGTGGCTTTGTCTGCTGACATTAGGGAAATGTTCCATCAGGTGAAGATTCCGGTAGGAGAACGAGATGCTTTGCGTTTCCTGTGGTGGGAAGGGAGCGACCGGGACAACGCAGTGGTGAGTTATAGGATGACCGTCCACCCCTTCGGAGCCATATCGTCACCATTTTGTGCCGACTACGCCCTCCGAGAATCAGCGAACTAACATGGCGATCTAGTACATCGGACGGTGGTAGAAAGCGTCAGCAGGAACTTCTACGTCGACGACTACCTTGGGTCATTCGATGATGTGGAATCAGCTCTAGAGCAGTTCAGGGGTCTGACGGGATTGCTGGAAGAGGGCGGCTTCCATCTAACTAAATGGATGTCGAACGCTTCAGAAGTGCTGAAGGTCATCCCGTATCACGAAAAGGCCGAAAGGGTAAGAGATTTGGACGGCTCTCCACTTCCTATCGAGCGCACCTTAGGGATACAATGGGACGCGGAAACGGACGATTTTGTTTTCGAACTAAACGTTCCCGAGCAGCCAATAACCCGTCGTGGCATACTATCTGCCGTCTCAAGTTTGTTCGACCCGCTCGGTTTCGTCTCACCATGGCTGCTACCCGGAAAGATCTTGCTGCAGCGGCTGTGCCGTAAGAAAGTTGATTGGGGCCAGTCACTGGACCGAGGGGACCGGCTGGACTGGGAAGAATTTTTGAACACCTTGAAGAAATTAGGGGACATAAGGATCCCACGATGTTTGACTCCTGGCCATACGACACGGACTGGAGAACTACATGCCTTTTCCGATGCATCCAAAGTCGGTTATGGAGCTGTGGTGTACGGACGATGGAGCGCAGGAGATGGACAATATACCACGAGGATCCTGTTCGCCAAAGCCCGCGTTGCTCCACTGAAGTCGGTCTCAATCCCACGCCTTGAACTCAGCGCAGCCGTGTTGGCAGTCAGGGTGGTGCAAGCCGTGAAGAGATGTTTTGACTTCTACATTTGGCCGGTGAGCTTCTGGACGGATTCAACGATAGTACTTTACTATATCAACAACTTCCGGAGCCGGTTTAGTACTTTCATTGCTAACCGGCTCACGATTATCCACGATGAATCAGCCACGCACCAGTGGAGTCATGTCAGGTCTGGCGATAATCCGGCCGACCTGTGCTCCCGAGGTGCGAACAACTTCAGGCAACTGGACACGTGGACGAGAGGGCCAAACTTCCTGCAATTGCCCAAACAGGACTGGCCCGTGTTCGAATTAAAAACCCCTACGGAAGTGGAACTGGAGATCAAAGGCGTAGTAATAGCAACCAACGTCGTCGAAGCTTCGTCCATTCTATCGCCACTGGTCAGGTTTTCTTCCTGCATGAAGACGCTTCGTTCGCTAGTTTGGTTAACCAGGTTCAAGAGAAATTTACCAGTCATGAAAGGGCTACGGCCCTCAGGTCGGATACGGGTCGGCCCGATTGGCCCCGATGAGCTGCAAGCGGCAGAGTACGATATTTTCAGAATGATACAACGCGAGGCTTTCGCCCGAGAACTCAAGAGGGCGGAAGAAGTGGGGCCGACCAATGAAGACATGCCATCTCCAAGAGGCGAGCTGAAGCGTTTAAACCCCAAACTCATCAACGGACTGCTGCGGGTGGATGGTAGGCTGACCAACGCCCACCTGAACTTCGACACAAAGTATCCTATACTGCTGCCTGCGAGACAACCTGTAGTAGAGCTAATGATTCAACACGTCCACGCCATGGAGGGACATGCCGGGGAAAGTCACGTGACGAGCGTCATCCGAAAGCGTCTTTGGTTGTTGAGAGGACGAGAGACTGTAAAACGCGTAATCCGACGGTGTGTGCAATGCAAGAGACGCAATGCCACAGCAGGCAAACAACTCATGGCCCCACTACCAGAATGCAGGGTGACTACGGGCTGGTGGCCGTTCAGTGACACCGGGTTGGACTATTTCGGGCCCTTGTGGATCAAGTGCGGGAAAAGATTAGAAAAGCGATACGGATGTATCATGACGTGCATGAAATCACGTGCGGTACACCTAGAAGTCGCACATTCGATGACGACCGATTCGTTTCTACGGGCCTTGCAAAGATTTATCAACCGAAGAGGCGTACCGGCCGATATATACTCAGATAATGGATCGAACTTTGTGGGCGCTCACCGGGAATTGCAGCGTTGGCACAAGAACATAAACAGGGACGAACTGCAGAATCGAACCGTGGCCTACGGCATACGATGGCATTTCAACCCCCCACAGGCCAGCCACCGAGGCGGCGTATGGGAACGCATGATCCGGTCCGCCAGACGGATATTGCTGTCAATCATGGAGCAGCAGCCGCCCGACGACGAGACGCTGAACACCGTCATGACTGAGGTGGAGCGAATCCTGAAAAACCGCCCCCTGGTTCCAGTATTGAACGGCGACCCCACCCACCTGGCGCTCGCCCCAAACGACTTATTGACGCTAAGGTCGAACGAGGGTTTCCAAGGGCCGGTAAACCTTCGTGGGAGCTACCTCCACGGGTGGAAGCAAGCGAACTATCTGGCCAAGGTCTTCTGGAGGCGATGGCTACGGGAGTACCTACCGGCTTTGCAGACTCGACAGAAGTGGCTGGCCAAAACAAGACCATTCAAAGTTGGGGACGTGGTTATGATCGCCGACGAACGCGCACATTTCAGCGCTTGGTCTTTGGGAGTAGTTACGGAAACCATCAAAAGCACTGACGGAATGATAAGAACGGTGAAGGTGAAGACAGCTAACGGAGTGCTCATTCGTGACATACGCAGTATTAACCTACTCGAGAGCGAAGACGGAGGAGCTGATAACCCTGAGGCCTAGTAAACCTTTTTCACACCAGTAATCGAGGTGGATAAAACAACACCATATATACCACACGGTCTCCGTCAAACACGTTAAGGTGCTCGCGGTCTTTTCGTTGACATTACAGGAGGTTCTTCCCGATGTGTAGTGATGAATGCGATTCCACTGTACATCCCGATACATACACGCATGCACGACGCACTCTACATCCCGTAAACCCATCAAACATGTGACAGTGTTCGTTGTTTTGCTTTTTGTTGACGCTACCGAATGCCCCTTGCATATGTGGAAGTAGCGGAGCTCAGGTCACACATACATGCTACATTTTACTCGTTTTCTTGCCACGCGGTCTTTTGTTGACATTGCAGAAAGTCCTCTTTTGATGTGTAGTCATACCTGTGATTTCATTGTAACCCCGGCACACACACACGCACTCACACACACACTCAAGCACGTACATCCAGGACCGGACGGCCCCTTACGAGGACAACGTCTATGTGACCATTCACGCCCGCCATCGGTCATTTGGTCTTGTGGAAGATGTAGACTAGCATCACGTCTATGTATCCAATGGATTAGGTGCGACCAGTAGTGGAACGTTGACAACGAGCATTAGACGCGCGCACTGACAGCAGGGCCTAGGCAGGTAGGAAGAATCAGTACCTTTATACCGAACCTTTGACTCTGCTAAGGATCCAGGAGGATTTTGGTGGGCTGTGTAACAGCCGGTCGTGGAAAATCCCCCTTTTTACCTAGCGATTCAGTGTTTTACCCAACATCACTCATTTCCATACACTATTGACTTGTCTTTACGAACTGGTTGTTTTTCTGGACCAATTGTTGTTTGTTCGCGCCCAGAGCGCTACTTTGGCGCATCCTTGTTCAGGACCTGCGTGACGCACGTGCTGTCTGCTCACACGCTGCTATTCGGTTTCTCGTTGTTGAGTCCTTGTGATCGTATTATTGAGGTTTGTATATTGTTTATGTCATTGTTTATTGTAATAATCTAGTATCGTAAAATATCACGGATAATCGTCTTTTGATTTCGGGATCCGTTGTGAATTTGGCTACGCATTGCTCAAACGTTCGTAACAACTAGTATCCTGAGCCTTTTTGCACTGTCCAGAGGTCTAGCTTCCAGGTCATCTGCAATACCAGATGCAAGATACTGCTAAGATATGTGTTTTGAACCCTCTGCTTTTCCCCCACAACCCCATCATCCTAAAGCTCATCGGTGACATTCGGATGATAATAATGGTATATTTCTTGATCGTGGTCAAGACACATGCACAAGGCGGTAACAGAGGACAGCAATTCACAGTTATGTAGGGTAATCACAATTTTGAAGTACATGGTTCACACAATTGCCGGATAATCACAACATTCGGGAATATTTTGGCTTTAGCCTACTACCCGTGTTTCACTCTTTGGCTTCAAAACCAATGAACTGAACTGGAAGGATGGGATAGCTATGGTGGATGACCCTGCTGTTCTGGTGTTGGAAAAAGGTGAAGGATCTGCAGAGGCAGACCTTGTCGACGGGCAGGGTCTCGAGCCACAGGCCCCTGATCCTAAACCAGGAAAACTCCTTATAAGGGAATCGAAAGTCAGGAGGGACGTAGATAGGAGGAGGGTCTGCGATATACTGCGAATCGCAGGTGTTCCGTGCCCTACTGCTCGAAGAAGGGTGCACAGAGTGGGGACATGGAAGTCAGCACTGGGGAACAAGGGCGAACATCGTGCTAGACCAATCCTAGTGGAGTTCGCTGATGAGGCACCCGGGATAAGCTGCTACCGAGGGCAGTAATAGTGGCTCACATTACCAAAGGTAGACACCAGATTGTGCCAGACGAGCATAGGGTAAGGCCTGGTGGTCTAGCTCCGGGAGGTAACCTTGCTCGACCAGCCAGAGGGCTGGTGAGAAACCAACAATTTCAGCAGAATGTCGTACTCGGATCTCAGGCCCAAAGCCGACAGTAGTAAAGTAGCCAAGTTCGGGGTGGCAAACGGTTGTAATTGAAGACGCGCTGGAAGAAGAAAATTGGCAGTACTGTCAGAAGATAGATGACAGTGTGACCCCTGCCAGTCTGGATGTATAAGTGTCAGGTTCCCGCGGGAATGTTTAAAATTAATGATCAGTTCATCCCCAACAGTCCGGAAGTAAGGGACTTGGGATTACAATATTCTTGTCCATTTAATTTCTCCGAACATTCGGCCGTGCAGGTTGCTAGAGCTAGACGGCTAATTGGTCTGATTAATAGAACCTTCGGTCTTACAGAGAGCGAGCTAAGCATTTTTAAAACTCATGTCAGACCACCTCTGGAATATTGCACTGTCGTCTTTTCTAACATGCGGCAGATTGACAGATTTGCAATTGAGAATGTACAACGTAGATTTACCAAACAACTACTAGGATATTCCTCGCCTTTAAATTATATGGAAAGGTGTGAAATATTTCACCTAGAGCCCCTACGGCTGCTCCGTCTACGAATATTGTAAAACGTACATCTTGCAATTCACCCTCCACCCAGGTCAAAACTCCCTCCAACTATTCTTTACGACATTGGGACTCTATGGTCTTGATTCCAGTATCCAGGACTGCGATGCGGTCAAACTTCTTTATTGTTAAATATTCTTCCCTCTGGAACAAACTCCCACCTCAACTTAGGTCAATGTCTTCGGCCTCTTTATTATTCAAAAAAGAAATAAATAAACGTTTAACTGTCCAAAAACTGATCCGAATGCATGATCCCTACATGTCTATTACCCGAGCCTACGAACTGGGACTGGGATACTAACCAAAAGCTTAACAACTTTGTTCAGTAGACAGTTATTACCGACGGATAGTGAGGAGCATTCTGTATTATAGTTAGCAAATAAAAGCAGTCCAACCTATACTCCATGACTGTCAACAACACACTCCACGTGTTTGTATAGCCACTTCCTATTTTCACCGCTTCTGACCACGACCCCCTAATGGCCACCGTTATTCCGGTGATTCTTTTTTCATGCTGTCAGATTTTACCACAGTCGGTTAGGTTCTTTTTATTTAAATCAGCTGCCGCCAGGTATAAGAGCATTTATAATGCTATAAATTACATAGCAGCATATACAATATTGTCCTCAAGGTACCAGTCTCATCCACGCTTCAACTACTTACTCACTGAGACCCTATTTCAACACACGAGATTCCAGGCCTCGCTCTGATGAACGAACCGCCACGATCGATGTGGTCTTCCATAAACCATTCGTCGAACTACACATAAGTATTTGCCTCCAGTGTCGCCTATTCTCGCCTCCTTGCTTTTTTGGTAATTGTCACTAAGCCTCACAATAATTAGTCGCTAGTACTGGTCTTCTTCGCTTTCCGTATGTTGTTTAATCCAAAAAACCAGACCTCAACGTTGCGACCACCCATTTCTGTTACTGGCATGATTTTGGTGTTCTGTCTTTCTCCCCTAACCCACAGCTGGTAGAATTGCCAGACTGCAGCCCTCCGTTTTGTTTTCAGAACCTGCACCCTAAGGACAATTGTCGCCTACTTCATCCCAGGAATAACTTGGAACCTCTCTTGCTGGACAGGACAAACGAGATTTACACACGACTTCATTTTCCCCCCGTCTCACGATCGCTTTCCCCAAGATTCCCACCATCAGACTTCTTGAACCTGGACAACTCGATCTCACTGCATTAATACAACTCATTTTAATCCCATATGTCATCCTGCCCGTTCCGTGTTAGAACCCGCTAATACTGTTCAAACACTGGCACCTTTATTGTCACTGTTCATTGCTTCATCGGTCACCAAAAAAACGTCCGGCGCTGACATATCTTTCAGTAGTCCTCCAGTGGGCAGCGAAGTAATTAGTAACTACCTGTACTCTTCATTGGTCCATTCGATCGCATCCGCAATGTTGTTGCATCGAGTGTTCGGGCTCTGCAGATCACTGCGTTCCCTCCACGATTGAACGTCTTCGATACACTTCCCATGCTGCATCGCCCCTCCGTTCCCATCATTTGTTACACCTGTCAAATTGGTCATTAGAAATGTGACACTCACCGTCTACTTACTATACCATCACCGTTATCGAGACCTTTGATCTTCCAGATGTTGCATTCGTGTTATATTACCGAAACTGACCCCGTATGCAGTCTCTAAATCACACCACTATCTGCACCGGCTGATACATTTTATTTCTATATTTGTTGATCCACTGCCGCTTTCCGCGATATACATGGGCAGTTTTATTGATCTGTCATTTTTGCATGGTACATACCACACAGCATTCATCTATTGACGTACACTTATCTGTGGATTACTTTACCTTTCCTCTCGCAGAACTGAACACCTGTATAATGGATGTAACCACACGGTCAATATTGCTTAGTCTTCCGCTTTTACATTTCATGCCAACCCTACATTAAGTTAACAACTTGCCGCACGTTCACCTGTTTTCCTCCGGCGGTTCCCTGCCACCATCACTCTGGTAGTATCCCTCCTAAGAAATACGCAATTGTTTGCCACATATATGATTCCTCCAGTATACAGCCACCACTTTATATACTACCATCTTTGCAGACTGAAATATTTCCATGTTAATACTTCTTGACACACCTGTCGTAAAGTGAATAATTCACCAAACACTTCGACGAGATTTCTATCCACATGCCTCTCATATTCTGTAGCCCACCAAAAACATTTCCTTTGAATACGTTCAAATTTCCACTAGTGCTAATTATTTCATATATTACTTATGCATGTACTCCAGACCAACTGACATCATTCGACCTTGACCCTCAAATTAGCCGGGCATTAATACGGTTTTAGTTCACTGTAACACTCTCTCTGATACGCTGCATGCACTTGTTGTACCCTTTTGTGAATTGTCATTCCGGCATCACTATAATCATCTGATCATGCATTCTAGCTTGCTTCGGGCGCATCCGAAATATACAATTATTATAATATAATATAGTATAGAGATGGATTAGGAGACGTCGGAAGTTCTGGATCGTCAGCCGGGGTCATGAACACCAGGGGGGACATCCGAAGCAAAACCTTGTCATCATCTCAGGCGATGCACCTGAGAAACAGACAGGAGTGAATAACAAGAGACACCTAGGCGATGGAGCAAATGCCGTGTTGTTATATACTAACGCATGTAGTATAGGAAACAAATGGGCGGAACTCGCCAAAACCACTGACGAGCAGAAAGCGTCAATAGTTGCCGTCACGGAAACGTGGCTTTCTGAAGAAGACCAAGTGCCAGGCCTAATAAATAACGGTTTTTCAGTCTATAGGCAGGATCGAGAACAGGATCGCCTTGGCGGTGGGGTAGCCATCCTTGTTAGGTCAAGTACAAACCACCTTGAGTCTCACACCAAGATGTGCACTCACAATATCCAGTTATGCGCCGTTACGATCATCCTCCAGGCAGAAGGGTTAACGTTATCTGTGTCTACAGAGCACCAGGCACTAACGACGAAGAGGGCGTTTGTTTACTGCGGACCTTGACTGAACTAGTTGAGGACGCACAAAAGACCCCCACAGTGGGTGACTCCAATCTTTCGCACATCGACTAGGTGACTGGGGTCTGCGTGCCGGGATCGGACGAGCAAACCTACTTAGAACGGCTGCATGCCAACGCGTTGCACCAGCATATTAAGGAAAGTACCAGATGTAGGACTGGATGCGTTCCGTCCCTGCTGGATCTAGCTATAACGAATTTCCCCAACGATGTGTCTGGACAGCATTATTGTGTAGCGCTGGGCAGGAGTGACCACGTGTGTGTGTCAAAATCGTCCTATGCATGCGACAACCCAAGGTACCCTCAAGGCTGGTCCGAAATTTCGGTAGTATGGACATAGACAGGCTTCGTAATAGGGCGATGGGTTTGGCCTGGGACACGACACAGGAGTCTATTGTCAAGGAGCGCTGGCAGGCCATAAAGGGATCCCTGATTGCCCTACAGGAAGAGTTCGCGCCCTCAAAACGAAGGAGTGGGGAGGGCAAACCCATGTGATGGAGGGCTGCAATAGCCAAGGCCATCAGACGTAGAAACCACTGCTGAAACCAGTACAAAGCTGCCGGCAGTCAGCTAGCCTGGAACCGCTATACAAAGCTGAGAAACGAGACTGTAAGCCTTTTGAGAACTTCCAAGCGGGAATTTGAGCTCAAATCGGCCCAGTCTGCAAGACAAAAGCCGAAAACATTCTACAGCTATGTACAGTATAAAGGCTCAACGTGAAATGCCGCAGGTTCGCTATCCACTAGAGACTGTGGTATCGTCACAGATGACCAGGGCAAAGTAGACGCTCTGGGGGAATACTTTGGTAGTGTACATAGAATGGATGGCGGTACTAGTAGGTCTGACTCTGGTGCATCCTTCTCCTCAGTTAAACTGGCTAAACCTCTCAGAGGAAAGCGTGCGTAAGTACCTACAGGAATTAAACAGCAACAAGTCAGTGGGCCCAGATGGCATTCATCGAGCTATCTTCAGGCCGTTGGCGGATATCATAGCTCCATCGGTATGCAGGCTGTACAGGTCCACTGTGAACCAGGGTAAGCTGCCTCAGGACTAGAAAGTCGCAGCAGTCATGGCAATACATAAAAGTGGGCCCAAGTCGGCTGTGCGGAACTACAGGCCGGTAAGCCTAACTAGCATTCTATGTAAAGTCCTGGAGAAGATCATCCGCGTCCACATCTGCCAGCACTAACTGGAAGTTGGGGTATACTACCTCGACTTTGGCAAGGCCTTCGAATCCGTTAATCATCGTCCTTTGCCATGTAAGGTGGAAACGTTCGGCACAGGTGGCCAGTATTCAGGTGGCTGGAGAACTTCCTCTCCCACGGGACGTTTTACGTCAAAGTAGGGGATAGGTGCTCCAGTTTGGTGGATGTCACCAGTGGTGTACCTCAGGGATCCGTCCTAGGCCTGGTCTCATTCTTGTTGTTTATTAATGACCTGGCATCCACTCTTCAATCGCCCAACTTTATTTTTGCGGATGATGTGAAGATTGTTGGATCTGAGGGTAGGGCAAGGAAGTAGGTACCGCCGTGGACTGGGCATACAAATGGGACTTCCATCTGAAAGCTGAAAAAAGCCATTTGCTGTCAAGGTCAAAAGAAAGCCTGTCGCTCATGATCAAGGGCTATTCACCGTAGAGGCAATCAGTAGGGTTAAAGACCTTGGGGTCATCATGAACAGTGACTTCAAATGGTCGGAGCAGTGCAACGCTGCTGCGCATAGGGCTCATGGGGAGCTCTTTAGGCTGCGATCAGTTTTGTCTTGCCGGAAGCCAGAGGTATTCGTACCTATTTACATGACTATAGCACGACCTCACTTAGAAGGCAGCGTGCTGGCCTGGTCACCCTTTTAGAAGAAGGACGCCGCCTGCCTAGGGAAAGTCAAACATCTCGCCACGCGAATGGTTGAAGGGCAGAGGGGTAAGACTTACGAGCAGAGACTCTTTGACCTGAATCTCTTCTCGTTGGAAAGGAGGAGACGTCGGGGGGATCTCATAGAAACGTTCGAGGTAATGAAGGGCTTTTCTGGCCTTAGGCCAGATAGCCTATTCCAAGTGGCCGTAGACTCCAGAACAAGGGGACATGAAAAGAAGTTGATAAAAGCCCGATCTAGGTTGATGGCTAGATCGTACTTCTTCAGCAACAGGGTTGTGAACAGTTGGAACGGTCTGCCTGGTGGAATGATAGATCTGCAGAACGTCCGATCCTTCAAAGTTGCCCTAGATCGCAAGTAGTACGAGATATTTCTTCGTAGTGAGCCTTGAGTATAGCAACTAGATGGATGGCGGGTAGCACTGTGGTTCTTCTGGAGTATGTTTTAACAGACTTTTTCCCTCATTGCATACAGTCTCAGTGAGCGCTCACCATGCATAATATCTCTCGCAGTTGATAAGCGACGAGGTTTTCCGTTTCCCTCTCAGTTATAGCGGGGATTCGACGAAGTACACTCGGCAGTGGTGGGTGCATAACTGGTGTGCATACCATCGAAGGAGTTCTGGACGCTCGATTGGCCGTGGCTATTACCTGTCCTGTGCAAACCGAACTGAACTTAACTGAACTGAACTGAACTGAGCTGAACCGAACTGAACTGAACTGAACTGAACTGAAGTGAACTGAATTGAAGTGAACTGAATTGAAGTGAAGTGAACTGAACTGAACTGAAGTGAACTGAACTGAACTGAACTGAAGTGAACTGCGCTACGCCGTCCGCCGGTTTTTCTAGTTTACTTCGATTAATAAATTGTAGAATCCTGTGACGCACTTACTGGCTTTCAGGTCATGGGGTCTATCTTTTTCTTCTTCAGACTGCACGCTCGCAGCCCCCTCCAGCACAATACAGAACTAGCAGCCACGGCGGGACCGCACTGAGGGAAATGGGAGGCCTTGGAGATATAGCTTACGTGAGCCGGGGAGATAATTGTAAAGTGATTTCAGACGTGGCTTTGGTTTTGACCAGAAGAGGTATTGTGGTATGGCATGCTGGTGTGGTCCAGGAAAAGTGAGTGCTATTACCACATCTACCCCGTTGATGAGCGCGAGACCAATGGTAGTAGCCTATCATGTGCCCCAAACAACATCCCCAGTGATTGGCACTTCTGTGGTGGGCCAGGAATACCGCAGTAAAGACAGCGGAACAGGCATCAGTCCGACTTCCCTCGCCGGACACCCCATTCCAGTGAAAAAATGGGGAGGGCCGTCGAGCGATGAGTCCGAGAGCCATCTAGGAAAAGAGATTAGTAATGTCCGACGGGTGGGCGAAACAGTACCTCCCACGAGGGAACTCGGAGTAGTGTACACCAGCGCTCTCAGCATAGTAAACAAGAGGAAGGAACTCGAGGTTGAATCATTTGGAGCCGACTACATTTCGATAACGGAGGCATGGTCGCACCATAGTGCAGCCACGGAGCTTCTACCCACTAAGGAATACTGCGCCTACCGGACGGACAGAAATAACGGCCAGGTAGGGGGAGAAATGCTACTGTTATTAAACGATAACCTTGAACAGAAATCTGGAGAAGCCCTGCATACCCCAAATATAGAAGCTTCACTATGCCGCCTACTATCTCCTGGATCTCTTATGGACATAGTATGCGTATACCGCAACTCAAATGCTAATATAGAACATGACCTTTTAATGTTCGAATATCTAGCCATGATTGCCTCGCAGGCGTTTTGGATTTTGATAATGGGGGATTTCAACTCCCCCGAAACAAATTGGGAGAGCCTGTCTCGTTTGACTAACACCCACTGTAGTAGAAAATTAATTGAGCCGGTGGACTGCATACCACTCTTTCGGCACATCAATCAGCCGACCAGGTTGAGGGAGGGGCAAACTCCGAGTGTATTTGATCTGGTGTTCACCAGACACCCGGAGGAAGTAAGTGGACTAGAGTCCACCGCCCCGCTTGGGAGGAGCGACCATGTGAGCATCAGATTTCTGATCCAAGGGGTTCCCCCCAGGGTGCCAAATAAGATGCGAAGAAACTTCAGGAGTCTGGACGTCACCGCGATTAGGGAAGCAGCAGGTAGAGTCGACTGGGACGCTCATTATCAGACAGTGGAAGAGGCGTGGACCGTCATCAGGGACCATCTCCTCAGGTTGACCGAGGAGTTCGCCCCACTGAAACGCGTCAAAAGACTGGGCAAACCACCGTGGTGGACAAGCCGATCCGCCAAGGCGCAACCGGCGAAGCGCAAAGCGTGGCGTCGTTATCGGTCAACAAATGGACACCAGAGTTTGGTGCAAAATATGCGAGCGCGTGAGCGTGCCATTAGGATGCACCGAGAAAGTCAGGCGAGATATAAAGTAGCCCTAGTGCGTAGAGCAGACACGTCCTAAGGCTTACTATGACTACGTCTAGTCCAAGGCTACAACAAGAGTCGCCGTGGGGTGCGTAGTCAACGAAAACGGAGTGCAGTCAACGAGCGCTTACGAGAAGGCGCAGACCCTGAAGAACTTCTTTGAATGTGTGTATAGACGAGACACTGGGAGACAGCATGAGACCACCGTAACCCAGCAGACGATCATCATGGATGGAGTCGTCATTAGTAATAGTGAGGTTGAACTGGCGCTGAGCAGTCTGAATAGCAATAAGGCTATGGGGCCGGATGGTGTCCATCCTGCCATTCCTAAAGGCCCAGCCAGTGTACTGGCTGAACCGCTAACACAACTTTTCAAAGCATCTCTAGACACCGGGGAGCTACCGGACGATTGTAGACTGGGGCATGTTGTCTCCATTCACAAAGGAGGCAAACAGGAGGTTGCCTCTAACTACCGTCCCGTAAGCTTACTACCAGTCGCCCTCGACGTACTAGAGGGACGGGTCAGAGAGCGACTAACAGAACATCTGCGGACTCACCAGCTGAGTGCTAATCAGCAACACGGGTTTGTTAAAGGAAGATCCCGCCTCACTAACCTGCTATCGTTTTTCGATGAGGTAACTCGCAGATTAAATCAAGGGGAACGAGTAGAGGTATGCTACTTGTACTTTCAAAAAGCCCTCGATTCGATAAACCACCGCTTCTTGCTGGGCACTCGGAGTGGCCCCACAGATTGTGAGGCGGATCGAGGGTTACCTGAGTAACAGAGCCTTCTTCGTACATGTCGAGGACACCAGGTCTACACTGGCCCAGGCATGCAGTGGTGTGCCGAAAGGTTCTGTGCTGGGACCACTGTTGTTCCTGGTATACGTGAATGGTCTGGTAACTACACTAGACTTCCCGGGGTTCCTGTTCGCACATGGTATCAAAATAGTAGGTGAACCAACCTCAAGGCAACTGCAAACCGACTCAAACAGGATTAGTGCATGGGCTGAAAAGTGAGGGTTGCCACTGAGTGCAGCCAAATGCAAACACTTGCTGGCAGGCAGGGGGAGCAACGAAGACAGGTACGTAGGGCTGTCCATGCCAGTCCGGATCGAGTTCACTGCTGTGGTAAGAGACCTAGGTGTGCCTGTGCGCGAGAGCTTCAAACCCGCTGAACAGTGCACGTCAGCAACGGTCAGGGCAAGACGAACATTGGTGTCTAGAAAGGCCGAAGTAATTCTACCCATGTACGGGGTGACCGTAAGACATCACTTAGAGACTTTTGTCCAAGCATGGGCACTCGGCCTAGTGAATGACAAAAAGGTGTTAGAAGACGTTCAAAGGAGGTTTAGGCGGATGACAAGTGGGATGCAAGGGAAGTCGTACCAGGAAAGACTGAAAGCCCTAAATCCATTCTCCCTGGGTGGTCGTAGGCTAATGGGGGATCTGATAGAGTGCTATAAGTTATATAAGGGAATCACAACGACCGACAGACCATTACTGACTCGTTGTCACAATCTTGCACTCAGGGGACACGAACATAAATTGGACAAACCAAGAGCAAGTAAGAGCATAAGAGCATGCTTCTTTTCCCACCGTGTCATAAACAAGTGGAACAAGATGACTCCACGCGTAGTGACGCCAGCCTGGGTCGTTGCCTTTAAGCACAAACTGGATGCGTGCTGGGCAGTGGTATTCCCAAACTGTTACTAACCATCCTAGAAAGCTTTCTTTTGTATTCTTATTATCCGTCCTTTTCTCCCCTCCCGGCCAACTATCTTATACTGCATCTCATCACTCCAGTGTTTCCTCACTGCACCTATCTCTATCACAGCTTTCATATCACCCTACTCACCATCACTCCATATTAACACCTTTATATTATCCGAGGGCTCGGGGTATGTCTCGCATGGGGACAGCAGTGAGTTGTGGCGCCGAACCTATATTAGTGTGAGGTTACTGTTCCCGAGGGTGAGCCTGTTTCTTTTCCTTCCCCTCAACTACCACAAATACCGAATTATATTGGATACCTGGAAGTCGCAGCACGGCGGGAACTCTTTAGGCTCGCAGTGCAAGAAACTGAACGTTTACTGACTCGAGCCGCAAGTCCTGTGACCTGACCTGACCTGACCTGACCTGACCCGGCGTGGTGTAGGAGTACAGAACACTAGACAGTGTTCTTTCGTTCAGGGGAGCAGTGCAGTAAGCAGGTTGAAGGCAACCATAATGCGAGTGCAGGATCCTGTGATACACTTACGGGGTTTCGGCTCTTGGGGTTTTTACTTTTGCGTTTTGCAGATTGCACATGTAGTATGCAAGGATCAGTGTCTTCCGTCGGGGTTGCTCGTGTTCGATCTGCACAACACAAAAACACAACTCCATGAGCACAAAGGCTCAGTAAGTACATGAACAGGATCCTACACTTATATTAATCGAATACCAATATGGCTCCTGACGGCCTGCTCATTACACGCGCTTGTAACTCCCACGGAAGACACTGGTCTCATTCTTCATTCTTCGGTCTTCATATTAAAGACCGGAAATCATCTGTATAAGCCTCGTCACAATCCACTCGTTGGCATGAACTCAAGACTAAGTAGAACGCCGTAGCCCCAACGAAAATTGGTCAAGTTTGTTATTGAATGCTTTATCGTTTACCTCTTTCACCTCATCGACAGGTAAGGGATTTCAAAGGTTTGTGGTCCTCCGAGACAAGCGGTAGACTAAGGTTAAGTCAGTAGACTGCATCTTCACAGGTGTCATTGTTTGCCCGTGCTCATATCAGTGATAGCCAAGCCGGACAGCAAAAGCTTAGCGTAACGGCTGAAAAAAGAGATGCAGAAGGTAGTAGAAGTTGAAAATCGCCCGTGGAGTGTATAAAGCTAGTGGACTATGTATTCTCAGGCATGGGGATATGACCCTAACTGAGAAAAAAATGACGAAGACGCCAATCCAGTTCAGACAGAGTGTCAGTATTAAGATTGAAAGCTGGGCGGCAGTCGCTGCACGAACACCACCCACACAGTTAAACAGGAGTAGGTCCCTGACGCCCTCGAGAGACAATAGAGGGCCAAGTAATGAGATAAGAAAAGCCTGAGGTGTTTTCTTTGGCAACATTATAGTTGCTATGCATGATGTGGCCTTAAAGGTTCAATAAAATACGGGCAAAATAGCTGTTTGTGCAAAAACAGGTTGTCCCCTTGGGTATTACTCCCGAGGGTACAACGGCCCTAAAGGATATCGTCAAAGCAGATGACTTGGCAGAAGGTGGCGCCATATGGTACACCAATGCCTGTAGCTGAGAAGGTAAGCAGGGGGGGGGAATTACTGACTTGAACGAATGGATCAGTGATTATAGCTATCACGGAGGCAGGGCTGAAGAAGGAGCAAAGTGTCATACGACTTCTTGGCTACACCGCCTACAGACAGGATAGAATAGACGGTAGGCTGGATGGGGCGGTATTCTTTCTCGTAATGGCTGATTAGTCAGTGGGAGGTCCGGTTTGCATCAGTAACACCCAACATACAAGCCACTGCATGTTGCATCCGCCTGGACCGGTGGCTGGTAGGAATAGTCTGTGTCCATAGAGCACCTCAAACAGACGGGGAAGAAGACTGTAAACTATTCCAACTTCTGCATATAGGGCTGAGCAGGTCACAGCGCTTTGTCGTGTTGGGAGACATAAATTCCCCAGAAATGAACTGGGACGATGAATGTGCCCTCAAGGGGACCACCGGGAATGATCTCGTAGTGTGGCTTCACAACCACGCCCTCACGCAGCACGTAAGAGAAGCAACACGCTTTCGCGATGGGCACCGGTCATCTACGCTAGATCTGCTAGTAACCAGATATCGATCGGACGTCACTTCTTTGTTGATAGAAGAGCCACTAGGGAAGAGCGGTCATGGAGCCCCTCGAGCGATGTTCGCTGTAGGACACAACAAACCAGGATTTAGGTTGGCTCGGAACTACGCTAGAGTGGACAAGGACCAACTAAGGGTAAGGGCACGAAGCATATGTTGGTACCCGGAATTGCCAAAGCCATCTGTGGAAGAAAGGTGGAGATCAATGGAAACCGGGCTAATAAGCTTGATGGACGAGTTTGCTCCGTTGGCACCGCAAAGAAGTAAGAGCCGACCGCCTTGGTGAAAGCCAAAGATAGAAAGGACGTTAACTGTTCGTAGAAGGTTACAGGCTCGTTACGAACTTCGCAGCACGCACTACACGTGGACCCGCTTACAAGACATCCTGAAACAGGGCCCAGTCCCTGCAGCGAGAAGCGAAGTACGAGTATGAGAAGAAACTCGCCAACAATGCAAAGACAGATCCTGAGAAGTTCTTCGCTCATGCACAGTCCAAGAAAACGGCACTTGAAAGCGTAAGTACCCTGAAAATGCCCGACGGAAGTATTGCTCTTGATAAAGATAAGGCGGAAACCTTACTTGCGTTCTTTGAGAGTGTATCGTCAGGACTAGATGCTTACCGCGACGGACCCAGCGACCAGGAGTACGCCAGTGATTCAGGAGCTTACTGTAAATGAGGGCGAGGTGCTGCTTTGTGTGTCGGTCTGACCATCGCCTTGGTAGCAAGTCTGTGTCTGGGGTTGTCGTTGGTGGCTCTGGTGTGGGTAGTTTGAAGGTGTCCAGTAGGATTTCCAATGGGATATGTTGTTCGTACGGTCGGTTCTGGGATTTGTCGTGGCGGCTGCAAAGTTGGTTCTGGTGTCTGACCTTTATATCGTCATCAACGGGTACTTCGTGCAGTTTTGTTCCACGACGTTGCCTGATCACTCCTGCGGCCCACATTGGTTTTGTGGACCGGTAGTCTCTTGAATACACAACTGATCCCACGGCAAATCCTTTGTTCTGCCATGTAACTTGTTGGGATCTTGTCGGAAACAGGGCATTATGGATGGTCTTTGCTTTTTGACCCATCGGAACCTGCTGGAGATAGTCCCTGATGTGTAGAGGCATTTGGCGTTGTGCGATACACAAACGAATTGCTGTCGGATTTCATCTGGTGTTCCCTCCTCCCCGATCTGAGTAGTCCTCTCTTAAGTGTGTCCACGAACCGTTCAGCCTGGCCATTGGATTGTGGGTGGTACGGTGGCGAGAACATGTGTTCAATGTTGTTTTGTTAACAATAGTCGTGCAACATGGCGGAAGTGAACTGTGGGCCGCTGTCAAATACTATCTGGTCAGGTAAGCCGTGTCGTGCGAAAATCTTTTGTAATGCCGCTATTGTGCCATATGAAGCTGGTGGGTTGACTGAGAGAATTTCTGGCCATTTTGATAAGGCATCAACGACAGCTAAGTAGTGGGTTACGTCAATAGGGCCAGCGAAGTCGATGTGATGCCTCGCCGATGGTCGGTCTGGTGTTGGCCACGGTACAGGCGGTTGGTGTGGGGGCATGTTTGCTGCTGGTTGACACTTAGAACATTTTCGTATTACATTTTGGATGTCCTCATCCATGCCGGCCCAATAAATATAACTTCGAGCGATGGCCTTCATTCCGTTGATCCTTGGATGACTGGTGTGGAATTGTCGTAGTACGGTTCGTCGTAGTGATGCTGGTATTACGGCTCTCTGTGCTGACGAGGCAGGAGTTGACAACGGAGAGGGAGTCGCGTCGATGGTACAGTTGTGGTAATTCATTGGATAGCTTAGTGTGAGGCCGTGACGTTTGTACAGATTTAATGGCTTGTTTTAGCGTCGGGTCGTGCTTGATTGCATCTCGAATATCGTCAACCGTTACCGGCGTAGCTGGGATGGAGTTGGTCAGTTCGTACAATGCAGTTTGTTCGGCTGAGATTGTGGCAATGACGGCTTCTTCATCCTCCACTGGTTGATTTTCGATGAGACGAGATAGTCCGTCGGCCTGTCTGAATTCACTTGTGTTACGATACTTGATTTCAAAGTCATATCCTAGCAGGATCGTGGCCCACCTCTGGAGTCGACTGGCTGAGTATACCCGTAGGCCCTTCTTTGTACCGAAGATTGACAAGAGCGACCTGTGATCCGTGAGTAGCGTAAAATGTCTGCCATGTAGAACTTTGTGGAACTTCTTGATGGCGAATACAGTGGCTAGGGCTTCTTTCTCAATTTGTCCGTAGTTCTTCTTTGCCGGCGTTAGGGCGCGGGAAGCATGGGCGATTGCCTTTTCTGACCCGTATGGGAGCATGTGTGAGACCACTGCTCCGACTCCATAGTTGGATGCGTCCGCAGCAAGAATCATCGGAAGTTTCGCGTTGTAATGTGTGAGTAGTAGTTTTGGCGTTAGCATTCGTTTCAAATGGTCAGACAATGCTTGGGAGTTTTGTGACCAATGCCATGGTTGGTCTTTTTGAAGCAGTCGATTGAGTGGCGCGCGTATTTCGTGAAGTGCCGGTAGAAATGCACAAGTAGCTGATTAGTCCCAAAAATGAGCAAAGGGACTTGGCATCTTTCGGTTGTGGCACTTGCTGTATTGCTCGAATGTTTTCTGGATCTGGATGGCGACCGTTTGCGTCAAATATGAGACCAAGTTATTTTATTGAGCTGAGGTAGAATTGGCACTTTTATGGTCTTAGGTGTGTCCCGAATGATTGGATTCGATTGAGCAATTCGTCCAACTGACATTGGAGTTTCTCTGCTGACTTTCCAGTCACAATGATGTCGTCGAAGTAGGCTGCGGTTCCGGGTAAACCAGCGATCATTGTGTCCATCACTCGCTGGAAAATCACAGGGGTGGTTTTTATTCCGAGCGGTAGGCGTGTAAATTGGTATAACCCCCGATGGGTGTTTATCGTCAACAGATGTCGGGATTCTGGTGCCACTTTTAGCTGGAAGTATGCTTCGGCTGGGTCGAGTTTTGCGAAGCAAGTGCCGCCGTTGAGGGTTGTGAATATGTCCTCCGGAAGCGGTGGTGGATGGCAATCGGTTTCTAGCGCCGCATTGAGGCCTGTTAAAAAATCGGCACAGAGTCTGATAGTACCATTGGGTTTCTTCACAATCACAATGGGCGCAGCCCATTCGGACAATGACACGGGAGTTAGGATCCCCAGGTCTTCGAGCCGTTCAAGCTCCTGGTCGACGAGCGGTAAAGCAGCATACGGTATGGGGCGTTTCGGTCTGAATACCGTCGGCTGTCCTTTTTCAGTTGTATTGTGGCTTGAATTTTTGTGCAGCAGCCGAGTTTCTCCTCGAAAACTGAGGAAAAGCGTTTGATGAGTGGGCCCGCAAGTGATGAACTGCACGAATACAAAGAATTCCATACTGCATCGGTCGTCCATGATTCGTTCGTGGGCGCGTTACTGCCAGGATCCTCAATCCAAAGCAGGTGGTTTTCTTAGGGATCCACAACCGGAGCCTTAAGCTGTCCAAAGCTTAACCTGCAAGGCAACGGGACGAAACGTGGGTTCCGTAACCTACTGGGGGCGACGAGACTGCACCTTGATGTGGTGTGATGGCTTCCGTGTCTCTATGACCCAAAGGGCTATACAAGATGACCTCTTTAAGCCGGAGATGCAATCATGCCTGACAGGTCAATGGGTAGAGGCCAGACGAAGTCTAGTCTCCTGATCCTCCAGGTTGGGGGTCGATCTGAGCTGGCAACTCAGTCGGTAAAATCAGTGGAAGAATAATTGATCCAAGCAATTGGGCTTCCACTCAGCCACCCGTTGCCTTGCGGACAGGTTCTCGTTAGAGCTAAAGGCTTTGGTTGAGATCCCTTGTCATTCTCCTGCTTTGCGGCTGGGCATCCTAGCAGCACCTGTCCAACATCTCCCATGAAATGCACGAGTACAAAGAATTCCATACTGCATCGGTCGTCGTGCAGGATAATCAGGACCGCGCTGCCCATTGCGTCGAGCTAGGTGGGTAGTGATAAGTGGGCTACTGCTCGGAGTTCCCTCTCTTTTATTCAACCTTTGTCTTCTGTCCCCAACCATGTCTCTTTGCCCCATCTATACACCGATAATGCTCCCACCGACAACACGGCCGATACTTGCAGCGGTTCATTGTCAAATAGTGTCGTAAACAATCCACAATCGCATAGCTCACATTTTCTCTAGCCTCGTCAGCTTCTGAGTCTGGGCTCCTTTAACGTGTGCACTCTCATGCAGGCGGGTCAGCAGGCGTGCCTAGCGCTCACAATAGATTCTCTGAAGATTGATGTCTGCTGCTTTTGTGAAACGCGTATCCAGGATTCGAGCAGTGTAATTCAACTAACTGCTCCTGATATCTAATCGAGGTATTTTCTGCGCACTTCAGGAGACGAAGTGGCTCGAGCTGTGAGTCAACGTGGTGTAGGAATAGTCTTGACTGAGAAGGCTGAGGCTGCCCTTTTAGACTGGATCCCTGTTAACAGTCGTGTGTGCTGTGAGACTCCAGGGATCAGTCGGCGTTCGAAAGGATAGTTGTGTTAAGCGCAATCTGTTTGTGATCTTGGCATACGCCCCAGCGAACTGCAGCTCAGACTTGCAGAAAGATGAGTTCTACGATGAACTCGGCACCCTCGTTCGCAGCAGTAAAGGTTCTGGCATTGTAGTGCTGGCTGGTGACTTCAATGCACAAGTTGGCAAACTCAGTGTGTCAGAAGCCTGTTTAGGTGGGCGTTGTGCTTAACCTGCTGAGCGTACAGATAACGGGGATAGGCTTCTCCAGTTTTGTGCAGACAATCGATTGTTCTTGTTTAGCACCAATTTCCGACACAACTCGCGTCGCACGGGGACATGGCGCTCTAACTCTACAGGTACTTTGAATCAAATTGATCATATCGCCGTAAGCTACCGGTGTCGCAGTTCTGTTCAGAACTGTAGATCCAACGTAGAGTCGGACCATACATTAATTTTAATGCGATTATTTCTCCAGCTTCATGGTCATCGTCGCAAACCCCAAACCTGGTTAGTCGTACAACGTATGTGTGATCCAAAAGTACGCACCCGTTGAGCCGAGGTTGGCACATGAGCTAGGATCTGCATCATCGTACAGCGTTAAACAGTAGGGCAAGCCCCACTGACCACTGCCTTTCTCACCATGTTGCACGCTGAATTAGAAAGTATGAATATACAAGATGGACAAGGGCTGGACCTACATGGGTGGGAAAAGGAAAGAATGCCTTAGGAGCCAACACACAGAGTACGCAGTCTAACTGGGAAAACGCACATTGGTCAATCATTCTAATTCGACAGAAAAAAAGTGAAAACACGATTGTCACTGTTCATGGTTCGCTGCCATATCCTCCAGTGTCTCCAGCCAACTGGTAGATAGATCTTTTGGACCCCAACCCAAAAGATGCGAATCACCTTCTTTTCCTAAGTCTGCTGTACATTTTCTCATTCCTCATTGCCACGTCATCTGTTGACCTCCACGTGGTCTCTTCCACTCCCTAGAAGGAATGAAAAACGGGGAACAGTATCGTAGATGTGTGTTTGACATACGTAACACATGCCCCAACAAACGAAGTCTAATAAGCTGGACACGCTGTGACAAAACGTTCTCCGAATTAGTACCCAATACTCGATTTCTGACCTCAGCATTATCTACTCGGCTACTCCACCCAATCCTAGCGATGCTACGTAAACATCGGTGTTCGAAAACCTCAAGACGACGAATATCTTCAGCACGCAGACTCCAAGTCTCGCAATCATATAACAAAACTGAACGCACTGCGGCACAGTATACACGACCTTTCAACTTCAGTGAAATATCGGATCGACGCCACAAGTGCTTCAGTCCAGCGTACGCCACTCGAGCCTTGGATATCCGCGTGCTCACCTCTACTACTGTGCTCCCATCCGTTGTCACGCTGTTGCCGAGGTGGGTGAAGTGGTCGACAACTGACAGTACTTCCCCATCGATCATTCAGCTCGAAATCGTTGACGTCCAGTCTTGTAACATCACCTTGCACTTTGAAGGTGCAAAGCGCATGCCGAACAGAGCTACAGCTCTCCCAAGTCTATCTGGTGTAAGTTGAGCATGCTCCGTGGATTTGAACAAACAGACAAGGTCGTCTGCGTAATCTAGGTCACATAACTTCCCACCATTTCCTAGTTCGACGCCTACATTCTGAAGATTTTGCAACGCGCTCTCCATTATTTCGTCCATGACGAAGTTGAACAGGAATGGAGACATAGGACATCCTTGTCGAACACCACTGGTCCTTTCGAACCGACCGGATAGTTCACTGTAAACTCTAACGCGGCCAGAAGAATGAGAATACAATCTTTTTCACCTTATGCTTCTGTTCTTTTTGCCGCTACTGGACCTTGCTGGGAAGTATCAGCCGAAACCAGAGCACAGAATTGCGAGGTAATAAGTGAATAAACTGAAACTGAACTCTATAGGGACTGTAAATAGAAGCGGGTACGCTGCGCCTGGACTCACAGTGGTGTGCTCAGGCAGAAAACTTATATGCGAAGAGTTTACGAGTGATAACGTGCTCTCCCAGCCTTTGAAACTGACTGAATTCCTTGGAAAGGTATTTCTGCCTACGTGTGTTGTGAAAAGTGAGGCCCCAGTAGCACGTCAGCACTTGAGTCAGGGATATTCGATAGTTTGACATTTTCGTACCGAGCTCCTTTGTGCAACAACGAAACATCAGTGACCCTTGGTGCGACTGATCATACGGGTATAAGTGAGGATAATCTTATTTTTGGATACCATTGCTGACCACTTTTTCTGGAGCACAATCACCTTGGAGACTTAACTGTCTGAGCTTCCTGTATCTAGTAGAGCTTGCAGTGCTACTCCGTTGATTGGTACTTCATCGACTTAATTCCAATAATGTAGTTCTCCTCTTACTCCTTCCATACTCTTTTCTCCTCCATTATTTCCTTTTGAGACTGTCGCTACGAGATGGCAGCCAAAGCCACCGCACCCAGTGCATGGTTAATGGTTTTCTGAACAAAACTTCAGTAATAACCCTATTGAGGCCCGCTGGAGCTGCAGCTGTGATGACGGGGGGAACAAGAAATGGTGAGGAAGTTGCGGCATGTTTTGCGTTTGTCGAAGCTCGGGAAGCCTTCTGAAAGTGTCTGCGTTTACTACACGGCTTGCAAGTTGTATCTTTCGCGACACATTTGTGACGAGGATTTGGATCTTAACCACAGCTTGTTCGGGATGCAGCCAGTGTCTCTCCGGCCTGTTTATCGGATACCTGACTGAGGACGCTTGAACTATCTATCGTAGCGGTAGTGTATACTGAAGGTTTGGATCAAGCGAACGCCTGCGGCTGCTGATGAGCTAGATCTGGTGCATTAGCGTGGTCATATCCAGTACCTACATCGGATATTTTTCTCTCTAGATTTCGTTGACGATTGGGGTTTGATAAAAGTCCGCTGATGAACACATCGCGAATGACGTCTTCTTCGTTTTGCTTTGAACTGACAACCTGGAAATTATAGTCTCTTGTAAGATTCTTAAGCTTGTGCATTAATTGATTAGCGGTCTCAAGAGTATTCTGTTGCCAGAAGATAGAGTGCAAAAATTTCTTTTTTAGTTTACATATACAGGGATTGAAGGGTGGTGATGGTAAAGTCATAATCGATGCACCGAGAAACGAATTCATGAGCGGTTCTTGATAAAAAATGCATGGGAGTTTTGAGTTTGTCTGGTTGGTGTTCTTTGACTAATTCCAAAAAGTTTTTAAACGTATGGTACCAATATTCCCGGGGTTCAACGCCATTTAGAGAATTTCGGTGTGCGTCGAAACGATCCAGGTGCAGGTGTCGGTCCGTTGTCTTGGTTGAATAAATTGTAACATGTGAACGATTAACAGAATGAGAGCTCAGAAGACAACGCCCAGCTTTAATCGACCAAAAACGAGGCATGCCAGCTAAACAAGACAAGCGAAACGTTAGGCTGTGCAAACGAAGTAGAAGCGAATTAAGAAACAGAAGTACAATAACAAATATATGACACTTATTATGCAACAGTGGTACAATATTTCAGGAGGAAGCTCGTGACCAATTAGAGGCCGCCAGTTTGGGTCGTGACCGGCGACGGAAGCGCTGTAGTCAACGAGAACGCTTTTCTTCTCTCAAACAATCTCGTTTTGTAAGCGTAAAACAATAATTATATAGGGCTTTGGTCCTTGGTCATTGAACATTACCCATTGATCCGACTGATGTGAACGACCAGGCCTTTTGGTTGGCTGGTGTTGGGGTTAAGTACCGCTTAGAAGGATTCATCTTTCCTTCTATCGATCCGTGCCATCGGTCGTGGTTCCGTTGTCTCAAGCCTGGACAAGCTGTTGTTCTCTCATCCCTTGACTCACTGATGGCGTTGGTCGTCTAAGACGGACAGACTGCGTGTTGGCCACGAATCAACCACTACCTTCAAATCAAGTAGTTACGTTCATCTAAATTAATTTTAACCAATCAGTTTACTCGTTTATCACTTGGCCACCACCGCCGCAGACCAAAACGCGAGGACAGCTACCTCCAGAAACATCCAAGAAGCCGACTTACCTTCTCTCAGGAGATATCCGCATAAAAGTAAAAATCGTAAGTACCTCGGGGTCAGAGGTTTAAATCCCCGCCATCACGGAGTATTTTTTGGTAGACAGTAATCCACTGTCTTCCAACTCGTTACCACACATGGCTTGTTGGGACCTTATGTGGTTCTCTACTCCAAGTCTCAGGGTCTGGTGGCTGGTTATCTCTGATAGTGCAGTGGGCCTTTGTGGCTATGGGTATGCTCACTCATGTGCAAGCATGTAATAAAAGAAAATCTGTTATCTCCAGGTCACCGCGACTCTCCGGTACTCTATCCTAAAGTCTGCCATTCTGACTCCGGAAATATTTCATTCTGCTTTTCATCCCACATTTTTCCAGTGATTTTATATTCTCTTAGTTCATTATATCTTCACTCAGTCTGTATCGACATTGGTTTTCGTTTGGTACAAGTGTGGAACCTCGTCGATGCACTTAATGAGCTTCAGCTCACAGAGCTTTCCATCTTTCGTTATTGCTGCAGATTGAACACACGCAATCCTTATTGGAAGAGAGCTGCCTCATCTTACTGTTGTCTGTTTTAAGCTCCTGCAACTGTAATACAGTAGAAGGTTTGTCGCATATGTGGTGCAAATTTGTGAATATTCACTAAACCGAACTACCGTTAGTTTACCGACTCTCTAAAAGGACTACTAAACTGTGAAACGCGCTGCCAGATGAATTGGTGGAAAAGTTTGACTGTTTTGAATTTAAGTGGAAGTTCAATGGTTTCCCAACAGAAAGGTGGACTGACACTCCACAGCATCAAAATGGTGATGATCAGGCTTGTGCAGAATTACTTCGTTATTATGAAAACCGATGGTGTCACGTGACGTAGTGTACGAGTACCGAGTATCTCTGATTTTGTATTGAAGCTTGTTGTTTTTAGTGATTGTTCTTGTTTGTTTTGAGCGACGAATTCATTAGGAAGAGTGAAAGAGTCTCATTATTGGTTCTTGCATTTCGATGAGTAGTTTGATTATATATAATTATATATTCGATATGCCACGGAAATTTCTTTCAGCGACCACTGTTGAAGCTGAAGACACGTGTGAATAATCTAATTTTAGTTTTTAGATTCCCCCTCGCCCGTTGCTGTCGAGATTTCATGAGCCCGACCGGCGTCTAGTATTGGGCGTGAATAAAAACTGCCAAGGATTATTCCATGACGTGGAGGGGAAGAGTTGACCGTATAAAACGTGTAAGGCTTCCAGATTGGTGCCAAAAAACCTACCAGATGATTGGAGACACTTAACGACATGGCTAATTGCCTTGGATGGTTGTGTGCTTGCATTTGAACTTGTTTATTTGCCATATATTTTCATTTCAGTTCTTTTAACCGCCAACCTTGCCCTTTTATGCTCTGGCTTTGGTTGGTGCCTCACGGCATCGTCTAGTCGAGAACAAGACAAGTAGAAGCATGAAGTTGAAAAGAGCTGAAAACAGTTATAAGCGAAAATCACGAAGACGAAGAAAGAGTCCAAATGCAACTACGCTACTAGCGCGACACCTACCCATATCACCTAATATCTCCAACCATTTGGTAGGTGGGTCACATGGACCCCAACCTGGAAGTCTAACACGTTCAACGTGGTCAAGTCCAATGGCCACAGTTTTCATACTTTTTGTCGTGTCATGAACTGACCGCCTCGACCTACCTTCCAGCCACTATATGCCTACCGCTTTGTCAGGTGTTTATTTGCTCCTTGATGCTGGACTCATTATTCTTTTGAATGGTCTTTATTCCAAAATAACAGTCAAGGTCAGGGCGTTGAAGCGTACGATTAGGAAGAAATCACTTAACCGGACTGCTTTTTTTTTAACCGTCAACTCTGTGATGTCTATTGGCAAATCTAATGTTTTTACAGAAAACGTTTTTCTCTAAAATTATCCTGACGAAAAGCTAACGAGAGTCACTGATTTGATCAATGGCGAAAACACCGTTTAAGAATGATGGCAGCTTCTTGAAACTGTTCAAGCAAATGCAAGGTATACGAGTTTTGTTAGTCGTATTCTTTCCTAGCGGAGCAAGAACGAGTCTCTCTGGAACAGTGCTCCATCATTTCAGTTCAAGTAAGCTAAGAATACCTTATGAAATATACTCTTAATTTCGAGAATTCTGAAAACGCTGAGCTGAAGAGGTAAGCCAACTACACCATTCTCGATAATAAACACTGATTCAGGGAACCAACGGACCACGAAATTGATAGCTCAGGTTGGTACCATCATAGAATGTTTGGACTTCTAAACCATGTTGGGTTTGCATTTAAATGGAGCTATTTCCAGTTCCTCCCTCCGACCCCAAGGTGTTGGTAGCGATTGAGACATTGGTTCTTCGTCTTCGGGGTATGTCATCGGGTTTGTGTGAAGCTGAGATCAAGAAATTTGAGGACAGTGTCCAGTACTGGTATGTATCGCTTCATTCATTGATCACAACTTCAAATTCGCAGGTTTCTCACACTTCCGGAGACAAACGAATACAGATTCTTCCGCCGTCGGCTCCGAGAAGTTCGTCGACCTCATGCATCAGCTCCTGCTGTTCCTACTGCTTCGGCGAAAGTGAAAGTAGAATTCGAACTGTCTGAGATTCCTCGTGAGTATTTGATATAGTCGTTATCTCTGTTTTCACTGTGTAACCTCAGTCAGTGACTACGTTCGTATTGAATGCAGAATATTTCGGAACTCTGACTCAGAATATAGTGCTTCACTTTACCATTAGGAAGCGTACATGAGATAAAACGCAAAAAACTGTAAAGTAATGCAACGCATAAAATAAAGCCATAGGATAGGGGGTGAATTAACGTGACATGCACCCCCGCCGAGAAAAAAGCAGTCAGTTTCACTATGTAGAGGACCACGATAAGTAGGGGAGAAGAATAACGGACTCAGGCTTCTCTGTTGTGCGAGTTATACGGGCGAGTTCTCCGTTGACGGGTGAGTGTTTGAAACTGTGTCAAGTGTAGGAGCGCGAGGGATGAATGGGGGTTTGGGTGCATCTCTGGCATCATATTCCGTCGCATCATTCATAGGATGTGGGTTTGTTTGTGGTGTGCTGGAGAGAACTTTCGATATCCGGGTCACTTCCGATTCTGGCACTGGTAAGTCGCCTGTCGGAGCCAATCGTTGTACAGGAACACCTTCTTCCTTGCCTCTAAGCAGTATAACGAGGGCGTACAGGGGATTGCTACTGGTGAGCTCGGCTGCTCCAACAAGCGGATCAAACTCAGAGGATCGGTCTATTCGTTTGAGCTGTAAGGGGTCTGGGACCGTAAGCCATATTAGCAACGAAGTACCGTTATTTGATCGCCGAGATAATTTAAAGTCTCTCATGCGGAGTGCAATTAGTTGTCGTACACATCAATGGATAGATAGAATGCAAGGCATCTAGGAGAATTCTCTTTCATTGCGAAACTCGTAGACCTCCGTTTCTTCGAGTTAGTGAGAAAGCTTTGCATAGCGTACCGTTCAAGCGTCCAACCTATCCATTTTTCTGAGGATAGTGTGCGGTGGTGTGACTGGGAGCCACACCCTTATTTCGCAAGAACTCAGGCAGCTCGATCGGCATGAAACTTGTCCCTTGACCAGAGTGTATGTATGCTGGCATACCGAATATGGTGAAAAGTTGACACGGGCAATCGATGACAGTAGAGGAATGCAACATATAAGAAAACGCGGAAGGAAAACGCAGGTATTCGTCAACAATAGTCAGCATGTATCGGTCACGAGTTGCCGAAGGCAGGGGGCCTATAAGTCAATACTTAGTTTCCCGAATGGTTGCGTTACTTCGAGAAGACGACTGATGGGCAGTTTGTAGAGTCGCGGCTTTATTCTCGCACAAATCGTGTTAAGTCTCTTCAGTCGAACAGATTAGGTGTTTAAATTATACAAAGTGGGTCATTCGGAAAACTGCGGGTTGGTATAGCCAATTGTGCAGTTCTGTTAACTTGGTGGCATCGAAAAGAGTAACATATATATTGCGATAGAGTGCGTCTGCACTGTCTTTTTCGGGCCCGTAAATTATATCACAGCAATAGGTGTATAGTTCAAGTTTCCGTCGTTGAATCTTGCCATTTCTGATTTTACTTGGTTGTTTTCCTTCGTACATGCATGCCACGGACCGTTGATCAGTGATGAGTTCGAAGTGGGTGCCTAGGAGATAATGCCGTCACTTACGAAGAGCCTATGCAGTTGCACATGCTTCCTCTTCGATAGCAGAGTAATGCCTTTCGCTGCTTGTTAGGGTACGAGAAGAGGAGGTCACGGGACTATCGTTTTGGCTGAGCGAGACGGCTATTGCGATGTCCGAAACATCCGTTTCAATCACTGAGGAAGCACTTTGACTCACTGTTACAACCACTGCGCCTTCTGCTGTGTTTTTGAGCAGTTCTAATGCATATTTTACATGTTCTGACAGAGGAATAGTTGTATTTTTCGCAAGTGGATCTTGTCAGGGAATGACGGTATTCACTTCGAGTAGTGCGAAACTTTGCCGATGACTGGACTCAGAGACTTCATATCTTTTGGCGGCGGAATCTCGCACAAGGGTTTCATCCGGTCAGGGTCAGATCTTACTTCTCCTCTCGATATCGGGTAACCCAAAAGTTGGATTTTTGGCGGCCGTCAGTTTTGATCGGATTGAATGTTACAGCTGTTATCTCATTTGAATCGAATGGAGCGTGCATGGAAGGGGAGTCCATTTTTAGAATCACACGATGATTCTTCCAAAGTTAATTCGTCGGTTAACACGGCTAACCTTCAGAAGGAGGACACATGGTCTCAAGTATGGATTTCGGATATGAGTAGTATGGCGCTGTATCTGGATGACAGGGGAAATTTTGTCCTGTCATCCAGATACGATGCTATACTAATATCGAAGAATTGAATGTTACACCGTATTTCTCAGCGGATGTCAGGAAACGCCCAAGGTTTTGATTGTGGTCTTCCTTGGTTGTGCCATTACAGTCACGTTGTCTATGTAAGCGAACGTATGTACGACACCAGCCGTCAGGATTTCGTCAGTGGTGCGTTGAACACGCAACTCCGTCGGTAACCCCAAATGGTGTACATCGAAACCGATAGGGCACCGTATGCTTCGAACGCAGTATATAACTTCTCGTGCTCCGCGATAGAAACCTGATGGCGCATACTCTCCATATCCAGGGTACTGTGTATTGCATAACGGGATACAGCGTCGACTATTTTGTCGATTCGAGGTAGAGAATAGGTATCCAACTGAGTGAAGTGATTGATATTTTGACTATAATACACAACCGTCCTTTTCTTGTGAGTCGCGGTCTTAGTTACGAGAACCTGCTCTCTCCAGGACGGGTAAGTGATGCCATCATTCAGGAGACGCTAGAGTTAAGCGTGTACGGAACACTCATCCTCAGCAGAATATCTGCGAGACTCTGTAGCGTTGGGTTCGCAGTTGGGTGACAGGTGAGCAAATAAAGGGAAAGACTGTACATTGGCAGCATCCAGACTGCATAGCAAAACGTAGCACGTTCGCCGCTAAATGGTATTTCCACCTTGTCACGTAACCCTAGGTAATCATAGCCAGGTAAAATATCAGCGCAAAGACCACTCATGGCATGAAGTTTAAAATTGTCATACGAAACGTTCTGATGGCGGATGTTTGCCATGCAGTATTTTGTAACACACACGTCAGAGACGTAGACGCCATAATTATTGGAGAGTCGCATGGTTGAATTTCCCAGCGGTAGGAGTCTACAACAGATTGTGAAATGTAGCTGTCAAAACTACTGGTGTCTGTGAGTGCTTGAAGTTAAACATTATTCACAAAGACTCGAGTAGTCGCACGAGACAGAAAAGGAGGCGCGACAGTTGTCAAACAGAGGTCAGTGGGAGACGGACAGCTGAGGTAACGTGTGATTCAGTCGGTTTTAACCGACACACGCTTGAAATGACCTGTTTTCCAACAGGTCACACACACATTTAGCGGGGCACTTTGTACGAAGATGCTTAGAATAATTACAAAAATAGCGAATATTTTCATCACTAGCTGACACAGTTGGTTTGGTCTCATGTGGAGAGCACACCGGAGGAGCAGAAAAACAGAAAGCGTTGTCGGTTGTGTAGATCTGTGATTTTTTCTATGCTGCTTCTAATGATCTAGCCATATCATAGACCGTTTGAAAATTTGAGGCAGATAGTTCTAGAAGTCTTGTCCGAATGGAGTTGGATTGATGACCAGCAATAAATGCATGAGGAATAGCGTCGTCGCGATATTCTTCAGCGGGTACAAGGCGAAAATCACAGTCCTTTGCGAATGTTTTTATGTTCTGGACTAACTGGTCAGTGCTTTACCTGAATCTGTTGTTTACATGTAGTAGTGAGAAAACGAGCGAAAACCACATCTTTTGGTGGACATGCGGGAACTGGAGTGTTGAAATGGCACTGTGAAAAGTCTGACATTCGGGAACCTGTTTGTGAACATTTGGAAAGAGAAAATTAACGAGCATGTCAAGTTTGTCGACTTTTTCGGGTTGTACTCGTTTCAGAAGCTCGTTGAAGGCTCGCAGCCAGTGTGTCCACTGTTTGGATACGTCGGGAGCGTTGATATCAGTGCCAGATTTATCCGGGCGCAGACAACGGTCCATTGGTTCTTCTTACCAGTAGAGCAAATTGTAATGCCAGTCAGTGAATACTCTGGTAATGAATGCAAAAGATTTCGGAAGGCCGACCCAAAATATAACGCTTTACTCAACTAGTATAAAACGCGTATGAACTGAAACGTAAGAAATCAGTAACGTGAATACAACGTATAAAATATCACCATAGAATAGGGAGTTAAATAACATGACACTCTGTTTATTTCGGCCAATTAATTTAGTGGGTAATAAATGCAATCCACACGCACCCGACTATTGTCTCGACCAGCGACAAGTCAGAGAGAATGCGGATAACCGTAGCGAGTTTTATTTTCACCATGAAAATCACGTTTTTCGCAGTAGAACTGTATTCATAGCATGATTAGCCATGTTGAGTGGAATCTTGGTCAGTATGCTTTGAAAGAAATAACTGTAAAGGCCGAACTTTGTATCCCAGACGAGTATCGATCGGAAATTTGTCCAGTAATCCTTTGACCGGTTAATTGATTGTTTTCCATATTCCTGTTTTCCAACAGGTTTACATGTTCCCGACGTCCTGAGAGTGAATAGTTGAAAACACACATTCACATACGATAAGAGTTTTGGTTCTTTTAAGAAAATTCAATGACCACATTTATAATCCGCTTCTGTGCAAGCATCTAGTTCCAGAACAGTGCAAAGACGGGATGTTTGCTTCATATTGGCCGCCGACCACTGGTGGATGACGCACAAAACTATGTCTCACTTCGTGCATTGAGACACTAATCCAGAGTGCCGTACTACCCTGTATTAGTGTTTGGCCGCTTATAGAGCTTCGCTGTTTTGTGGGAGGTTCGTCATCGTCAGCTGAAATACCACAAGCAGTGGTGAAAGCAATCCAATCCCGGCTCGTTACTACATCCGACCTACTGGGGCAGTGCTCTCGTGTACCAACATGAAATTGGAAGGGTGAAACTTGCTCGGTGTTTTTCTCACTTTAGCATCTTTGTTAATTATGTCACTTGCCACTTTTTTCTTAGCTTGTGTGCATAAAACCCTACTAACTGTCAATGCGTCACGTGCCTTGTGGATCAAATCAACTGGTGTACGCCATCACTATCGGATAGGAGTCCCTCTTCCCTCTTAGTCAACTTTGCTTCCGTTTGTGTTGTTTATAAACCACAGTGCATGAACTCAGTTAGTTCTCCATAAAGGACTGTCTAAGTTTTATTTCAGATCAGTCCAGTTCGGGTATCTATCAGCTCATTTGTCCAGATAGTGTCCTGTAGGAACCTGTAAGGGGAACTGTAGTTAAATGCTTTATTAAACCATCTCTGTCCCTCCCTGTCCCTCCATCTCTCTTCGCTTTACGTATTTATTTCTTCTGTCGCTTGTTTTCATCTAATTCAGTTCCAGAGTCTGCACCCACTAAGGTTAAATCGGAACCGGATTGTCAGCCTACCGGGGAAAAGAAACGTCGTTCGCGTTGGGATGATTCTGAGCCCACCGGAAAGCCCGATTCACCTGTGAGCACCAATGAACCGAGCTCAATAGACCGAACAAACGCGATTGCTGCCGCGATTGCTGCTGCGCGAGCGGCCGCTGCTTCTGCCGGAATACAAAGTGGTAGGTTTTCGTAGTTTCTAGTCCACATTATTTGGTCACTACGTGACTCTTCCAATGTTCCCACCACCTGTTTATCAGTCTCTATCATTCACAGAAGTTTGGTCCATTTGAAACTGTCAGTGGTGTTCGACAAGGGTTTCCCATTTCGGCATTCCTATTTAACTTCGTCATTGACGCGATAGTGGATGCGGGCGTCGAACTGGCAACCCGTAAACAGCTATGCGATCTGGATTACGCCGATGGCCTTGTCTGCTTGTTCGAATCCACGGAGCTGTAGCTCCATTCGGCATGCGCTTTGCACCTTCAAGGTGTGAGGTGATGTTACAAGACTGGACGTCAACGATTTCGAGCTGAATGATCGATGGGGAAGTGCTGTCAGTTGTCGACCACTTCACCTACCTCGGCAGCAACGTGACGACGAATGGGAGCACAGTAGTAGAGGTGAGCACGCGTATATCCAAGGCTCGAGCGGCGTACGCTGGACTAAAGCACTTGTGGCGTTGATCTGATATTTCACAGAAGTTGAAAGGTCGTGTATACTGTGCCGCAGTGCGTTCAGTTTTGTTATATGATTGCGAGACTTGGAGTCTGCGTGCTGAAGATATTCGTCGTCTTGAGGTTTTCGAACACCGATGTTTACGTAGTATCGCTAGGATTGGGTGGAGTAGCCGAGTAGGTAATGCTGAGGTCAGAAATCGAGTATTGGGTACTAATTCGGAGAACGTTTTGTCACAGCGTGTCCAGCTTATTAGACTTCGTTTGTTGGGGCATGTGTTACGTATGTCAAACACACGTCTACGATACTGTTCCCCGTTTTCCATTCCTTCTAGGGAGTGGAAGAGACCACGTGGAGGTCAACAGATGACGTGGCAATGAGGAATGAGAAAATGTACAGCAGACTTAGGAAAAGAAGGTGATTCGCATCTTTTGGGTTGGGGTCCAAAAGATCTATCTACCAGTTGGCTGGAGACACTGGAGGATATGGCAGCGAACCATGAACAGTGACAATCGTGTTTTCACTTTTTTTTCTGTCGAATTAGAATGATTGAACAATGTGCGTTTGCCCAGTTAGACTGCGTACTCTGTGTGTTGGCTCCTAAGGCATTCTTTCCTTTTCCCACCCATGTAGATCTACTCCCTCTTCATCTTGTAT
This sequence comes from Fasciola hepatica, assembly GCA_948099385.1. Classification (NCBI taxonomy): domain Eukaryota; kingdom Metazoa; phylum Platyhelminthes; class Trematoda; order Plagiorchiida; family Fasciolidae; genus Fasciola; species Fasciola hepatica. The sequence goes on from CANUEZ040000010.1 coordinate 3,405,823, forward strand.
ATTCGTACTTTCTAATTGAACGTGCAAGGTGGTGAGAAAGGCAGTGGTCAGTGTGGCTGCTGTATAACGCTGTACGACGATGGTGTTGATGATGATGGGGCATGGATCTATTTACCTTATACTATCTACCTGTGCTTGTTGTAGAACAGGACGACGCAATCGATAGAATCGTATGTGAGGTTGAGTTCGAACCGAGGAGAGAACGAAAGACCTAGTGTTGTGAGTGTATATACTACTTATTAAGTAGTTGATTGCTGAAGACAGAACTATGGACAATTGTGGGTTAACGAACACAGCTAAGTTCAGCAATCCAGGCGCAATAAGGTAAGCGACGATCTGCAAACCACCTGACCGCTCCTCCGTTGGACGATGACTGTTTTCAAGTGAACAGGACCGCCACTTGGCAAATGAGGATGTTTGTAACGTTTGTGTTGTTTTGTCAATGTCCGAACACGTTGATGTCAATAAACAACCTATTCACCCAGGCACGCCTTGTGGATTATAACACTAGTACATCAGGCTTTGCTTACGTGAAACTTGAAATCCGCTGCGACGGGAACAAGTACATGTTATGAATTCATGAATGAAAAGGGAACGAATACAAAAAGGCAACGGTGCTTATTTGTCCAAAGATGCAACGTTGGCACTCAGCATCTCAGTTTCGAGTTAGTCGATCAAACCGATGATAGCCGAGTAGTATAAGTCATCGGCATTCTCGAGTGTGAGTTACGGGGATTCGAACCTCGGCCACAGTGCTTGTCAACTTTAGTGGAAAGTAGACGGCGTTTGTTTCACCTGACTCGTTACCACACATGGTCTGTTGGTGCTGTTGTGATGCTCGTTTCCGTTGCTTCGTGCTTTCTATCTACGGCCTATGCACTGAACCTCTGCTTACGAAAAGACGGCAACACAGCACGCCAAAACGGTGGTATATCTGAAGGAATTAACAACGCGGTATTCAAAGGGAAAATAGAACCTTCCCGAATTCGGGCTTCCAGCCAGGTTCATGGCGTGCCGGTCTGATTAGGTTGATGAAACATGCCAGATTTACTATTGATCATTGACCCGACTTGGGTCAAATTGCAGATAACTGTTCGATTAGCGAGAGGGGCTTGAGCGTTGATTATTCGATTATTTGATCCGGCCTGGCATGCTTGAACGGATAAGTGACTTTTCACGGGAGCGGTTTTTCGTGACTTCCTGACAGGTGCCTAATGTTTTTCTGCGTTTCAACCTTTTGGATGTTGTGAGGGTTGCTGACTCGATGGTCAGCCATGTCGTGCCAGCAATCAGTAAGCTCCTGTCCAGAATTCAGGTCAGTAGTTGTGTCAGCGGATACGCAAACGACAGGGTAGAAGATCGATAAGACGCGAACGGATTCCCGTCAAGTGGTAGCTGGTCCTATCACCAATCAACCAATCAGAAGCAGTCTACTTGATGCAGGTGTGGACCAGTTAGTTTGTGTTGCAATGATTCGTGACAGTGACTGTTTTCCCCTACATAAACAATGTGTTCTGCGCTAATAAACTGAGATGATTCAAGGGCCGAAATATCTTCGCACTGGGGTTAGTGGGACAGTTTAAAACAGATGGCGTTTATCGGATAGTGAATTAAGCTCTTTTGACTTTCGGACATGTCCCTTCCGCTGCACATATGCGCAAGCTTGTAACAAAAGTAAAAATAGACCATGTGGGTTATGGATGAGAGCGTAAAAACGGAGGAAAGCCGCTTTCTGAATCTTCCTGCTTAGGATTCACTTATTAGTCTTGTAATTGGGTCGGTGAAAAAATCGCGATGTGACAGTGAATTAAGTGAAGTAAATTGTCTTTGGTCGTTTCACTACAGGACAGGGTCTTACAGTAGTGATGTCACTGAACGCCGGTCTATTCTTTCTATATTTTACCTCAGCCCAGACGGTTGGAGCAAAGATGTTTACTGGAGGAACTGTTCTGACTGAGGAGCAGGCTGAGCAGATCCGTTATCAAAAAGAGGTAAGTCTGTTGTACTTTGTGAAGAATTTGATAATTTTGTCCAGCTTTTGTATGCCTTACCATCATAAGCGTTTGAACTGTACGAAGTCGCCGTGCACACGACACCCATAAATGATAAGAATGAACTCCGCATTTACACCACCTGATCGGGGAGGGGGGTCTAACAATAATCGCTGGAGTAGAAGCTGCGCTGAACGACTGGATCCAAAACCGTAGTCGGTTATGCGCAAAATAGTTGCAGACAGTCGCCGTTTCGACTGCAGCTCGCATGTAATGGAATACGGCTTCCGCCAGAAGATGCGCCATCTGTGTGGAACGAACCGGGTTGATGTTGTGACTGTGCTGAATTAGTTCGGGTATCACATCATACATGGTGCATTTGGGTGGCGGGCAGTAATCCACTGTCACCCGGCTCGTTACGACACCGGACCTATTGAGACCTCATGTTGTAATCCACTCCAAGTCTCAGGGTCTGATTACGGGTTATCTGTAATAGTGCAATAGCTCATTGTGGCTGTGAAGCATATCCCTTCCACGGCACTCGTGCGTAAGCATGTAGTAAAAAAAGGAGACCTTTCAGATATACTTTGTCCACCCGGACAACGGGGAAATAATTTTAACTCATTGTTTAAGTCATAGCCTATTCTCTACTTTACAGTCTGTCCACAAATTCGGGATCACTTCAATGCGGTCAAAATCCTAAAATACGGTTAAATTCCAGTTTATGCAGTTGATACTACTCTCAGTTGCCGAAAATATGCAGTAGACACCATCTTCTAGCGAGAGAGAGAGAGAGAGAGAGAGAGAGAGAGAGTAGTAGTAGTATCAGTAGTATAAATTGGAATTCGACCGCATGTCAGGAGTTCGACCGAATCGAGATGGTCTCGAAGTTTTTGGACAGACTGTACAAAATTCATACAATACAATCGCCACTTGAACCCCCCCACCTTCCTCGAGTCAACAAAAGATCTAGATCAACCACCTCGTGATGGACATTAGATAGCCACTAGACTAACTGCCTTGACTTTGTTTACATTTTAGTTTGTGTCCACGTTCTTCGTTGGGCGCTCAAACTGTGCGCTTATCAAAGTTGGTTTTTGTTCGTGAAACCTAGGAAGTTGGGGCTTGATACTTCACCTTTCTGACGTGCTAGCCGATATTGGATGCCAACAGATAAAATACTGTTCTTCTTTTCCTGAGTCTTGGACTCAACACAAGTCTATGCAGCGATCACAAAATCTGGTGGTCAAAATGCGCTTACCAATACAGTGTAAAGCCTACCGGGAATTTCCACGAACGATTATAAAAGAATTGATTTTAGTGAAATAATGCGGTAAGTCTACGATTCGCGTTTAAATTCAGCAGTGATGTATGGAATACTTGACAGAACCCTCAAGAGTTCTTTTTGGGCCTTTTACCCTGGATCCTCCCAAGGCTGTTTGTTTTCTTACTATGCTTCGATTCGTTTTGCTTTCCACTTGGCGATGCTACGAAGCAGAAACCAAAGTCAGTGCAGAAATGAAAGTGCAGTGGACTGAAAACGGAACCAGTAGTAGGTGTTCTGTGACCGGTTTAGATAGAACTATCGACTGAGTCGGAATTTCAAAGAAATCATAAGGCAGCGGGCTCTGGTGGTCTTCAACCATTTGGGCTTTAGGATGGGCGACTGAGACTCGTAGGTGAAAGGTGAATTCTCTTCGCGAAGATTTAGAATTCAACGTAAGTTCCGTCATCTTTGGAGTAATCACTTGTTTTCCCGATGTCCGAAAACCATTATTTACGTTTATCGTTTGGTTTTAAGCGCTGATTAACGTGTCATTCATTTTAAACAACTTGGTATGCAAGTAGTATATGTAAATGAACCCAAGTCGCCAAGTTTCTTCCATATCTTTCCACACCAATCGGAAAACGTCTTACGATTGTTCGCGTGAGTACGAATTTCTTGATCGTTCGAATTTTCTTTGAGAAACAGGGTTTGTCCAGCTGACCCAACATCCCAGTTAGACCATCCTGTTTAGTGTTACTGACATTTTGCGGTTTTCCGTTCTCTTCTCCAATCTGCTGGTACTGATAGCTTCAAGCAATGCACGAGTTTATCATCGCTCAACAGAAGCTGAAACTCAAAGAGCAAGAATTGATGGATAGAATTGCCGGTCCTCAGTACGGGAAGAAAGCCCGTGTCACAAAGGATGGCTTGGTCATCAAGTATGAGTATGACTCGGACGAGGATGTTGAGGGAGGCACCTGGGAGCACAAACTGAGAATGGCCGAGATGGAGGCGACTAAAGGTATGTTTTTTGATGAGCTTGTCCATTGGTTATATCCCTGGCATTACACTTTTCCGGTAGTTTAACACTCGTAAGAATCAAATTGGTTGCGTGGAACTTATCTTGGCTCAGCCGATACCAAAGTTCTTTGGTTCTACCTCCTGTTGGAAGGTATCTCCGAGAAATTCATTTTCACCAGAAATAGCCACAATCCGGTTTGATCCTACGACTATGTCTCACTTGAGTTCACCACCATGGTGGTATGTCACGATTGCCTTCTCTCTTTTTTAACATGGTAATAATGCGGTCATGTATGCCACTTTACCACCATGTATGAACAATGGTATTCAACTTCTCCCGGTTGGGAAAATGGCAGATATTGAGTACGCAGGCGAAACAGTTCTAAATGCAGATCCAGTCAAATTGTCAGCTTTCCTGAACAGTAAGTTATATATATATATATATATATATATATATATATATATATATATATATATATATATATACTCAACTTAACTGGATATCCACTTAAAACCAGACACACTCCACTGTCCTTATTCCAAATTTCACTTGTGTTTCTTTCTAAGAGTGGGCTGAAAAACTGACGGAAATGGGTCACGGAAAACATCACATTGGAGACTTCCTTCCACCAGACGAACTTGAACGGTTCATGGAAACTTTTCACGTGAGTTCATTCACCCTGATTCTCATAATATATGAGAGTAACTGAAAGTTTTGGTTTTCGTGGATGTGGTGTTCTGTGATCATCTTCTATATCAAGATGATTCGACCACTGCTTTTATAGTAATAATAACAGCAACGTTTAATGCGTTTTGGTTTCATTGTGCTCGTATCAATAGATCACTTCCAACGCGTATCCCCTGGGGTTCAGAATGATCAGCTGATTTTTCGGAGGGTCAGATAAAGTACACAGCTCCTTGACCTTCCCTTTCGTGGACACTCATAACCTCCAGAGTTTGCGTCGTTGGTTGTTGCGTGTTATCATACCATATCACTGTTGACCTCGTTTTCCGGTTGTTATTTTTATGTACCCATCGTAGTCAAACGTTTTCGGAATACAGGTTTCAGCTTTTGGTGCGGTCGTTCTAATTGTTGCTTTCTTGTGCATTCGCTTACGGACACCAACAACCCTACTCATCTATGGTGTCAGTGTGGCATCGGTTTATTGATTGATTACACGCTATAGTGGTTAAGTCAGTTCTGTACTTTTCAGAAGCTTAATCACTGTGGGTGGAATATAAGAAGATTGTCGATATTTGAATGCGCGTGTTGTAGAGGTACTGGCAGAGTCCAGTGTGGACACCGTGTCAACAAGGCTGATATTAAGTATAAGGTATTGATTACACAAAGCAAATTATTAGATGAGGCACTCAAGCCATATTAATTGAAACCTGTGTTGCGCGTATCCCTAGATTGCGACACACATGGTTTGGAGTGTTTGCTGACCACCTTGGAGGTCAGAGATTCGAAACCCCCCATCACCGGTTACTTTGGTGGCAGACGGTAATCTACTGTCACCCGGATTGTTACCACACCTGACCTATTGGATACTTGTGTGATTCTCCAACACTCCAAGTCTCAGAGTATGGTTGCCAGTTATCCCTAATAGTGCGGAGGGCCTTAATGTCTGTGGGGTATATATCCCTTCCACTGCACATATGCGCAAGAATGTAATAAAAAACATCATGGAACTCGTTCTTACCTAATTAAATCTGATATCTTCAATTAATCCTGGTAGTGAGTCTGTTAGGCTGGTTGCATAAAAATGTACTGTGGTTTTTCTATGTTGTTTTTGTGTGCACACTTATATTCGCTCGACCATTTGTATCGAACGTTACATTTATGACTCATCTGTATTTGAATGTCCTACATTTGTTCTGGAACATACTCCCGAACGCATTGTACTACTTCTGCAGTGATGTTCTAACTGGTTTAGCATGTTCGACGTCGCATTGTTGGCTTCGTCAAATCTTTCGATATGTATTTGAATGGCATACAAATCCGACTTTTCGCAGACATTTTTATCCTGCGCCCCTCTTACAATATCGATGAGATTGTTATCCGAGATCATGGAATATTTGGTTCTGCTTTCTTTCTGCGCTTCTCCTGTAGGCTCTCAAAGAAGGTCGCGATCCGGATTTATCGGAATATAAGCAATTCAAATTAACTTGTGAAAACGTTGGTTTCCGGATGTTGGAGAAAATGGGTTGGAAAGAAGGCGAGGGCCTCGGGAATGACGGGAAGGGAATTCTAAACCCAGTGGGCAAGTAAGTCATAACCGGTTGCTGTGTTTTTCCTCGTAAAATAATTTGTCTTGATTCAGTTGACATGAGAATGATATGGTTACCGGTCGAGCATGGTCTAACTGATAGTATTCGATTAATTGCCACTCGTGGGATAGACAACGTTGTATTCACTCAGTTTAATGTCGTACCTCACTTGTTGAAGCCCGGAGTGGTTCACGGTTGGTCATGTTCAATATTGCCTTTTCTGGTAAGTAGTGTGAAGTTGACTCTCACAGTCATGAAACCAATGTCTTCAGGTGTGCTCACCTCTAGACACTAAGTGGAAAAGCGTCTTTGAACGTCCGCGGCTCATTAATATCGGTGTTTCAAGTGCGGTGTCTTCGAGGATCAAAGAGTCACATTCACGCGATAATTGTTGTGTATCCGGACCCTTTGTATTTCGGGGCATATACCTGATGCAAATATTCGTCCTACAAAACGTAGATTTTTGGTAGGTTCACTCAGTTATTTATTCAGATAGTCAGCTGATCAGCTGATCATTCGGCCAGTCTTATAGACTCGTTCATCCACTCATAACGTATACATTTATTTGCCCTTGACTAGTCAGGAAATACTTGTCACTGTTTTTCTGGTTTTATCGAGTTTCGTTGTCTCAGTTCTGGTTTTATATATGGTTATTTCTTTATTGTTTTTCGTTTTGCGCGAGCTTTTATTTCTGATCGCAGTTGGAAGTTCATTGAATAGCAACTTTATTTTTTACCAGAGGAAACGTCCATATTGACGGGATCGGACTTGGGATCAACCGTCAGTCAAATCTGACAAAGGAAGACGATGAGTATGATGCTTACCGGAAACGCATGATGCTTGCTTATCGCTTCCGCCCCAACCCGTTGGTAAGTGTCAGATGAAAATCCACATTACTAACATGCCTTGTTGCACAGCCCAAAATCTTGGGGCCAATGTGGGTTAAATAGGATAGTACCTGCGGTTTTAGTTATAAGTGGTAGCACCAGTGGAATAACAACTTGGTCGTGACGGGACATAATTTTTCCTCTTTGCCTCATGAAATAAAATTACTAAAACAGTAAGCAGTGCATGTAGTTGGTGATCCTCCGCGGTTATTCCAGCCTACGATTCAACGGAACCGGGAATTGTAACTTCACAGTTAAAATAAAGTACTTCACGGAAACCCAACGATGAATCACATCCGGTATTTAACAATAGTGAACAATACTGTCGACGACCAAATGGGATCGGCGGTGGTTAGTTCCGCATTCAGACCCTCAGCATGAGTGAGAAGAACCAGACACATCGGTAACGATGGCCCAGTCTCCGCAAACAATTGAACTCAGCTTATGTACTGGCCTACAAGCGATCTTTAACTCTCAAACACCAACTTTCCGATTCATCCTATCAAAAGGAGTAAAACAGAATACAAACAAACCAAAAAGGGGTCCGAGTAAATAATTGGCTAGGCAAAAATATCCTCTAGTTCAATTTCAGGTTAGGAAATCATTGTGCACCCGGAAGTGAATATTCAACCGGTTGTTTAGTATCTCCTAACGACTATTAGATGAGCTTATGGAACCCACTTATTTGTTTTTTACACTTCTCGCACGAAAAACTCAATTATTGAAGCTCTTCAACCTGTCTTTCTCTTCATGGACTGGGGTTAGTTGTAAATTTCACGGAAATTTATCAGTTTGTTTCATGGTTTTCAATCTGTTCTAGCCACAGTTTCACTGTTATCTTTACTTCTCTCCTGTCCACAGAACAATCCACGGCGTGACTATTATTGACATAATCAGTTGTGTCTGTCAGCGCTTTCTGCATTCAATGACTGATCTGTATTTGCTTGTGCGCAAGTTGCATGCCGACTGCATGCGTGCGTATTGTACATAGTTATTTGTAATGACTGTTTGTTGGTGTAATCGGAGAAGCAAATATACACAGTTTGTCTTGCCATTCATACACTTCCTTTTCCAGTTGATGCTCTACTGATGATGTTATTGTATGACTTTGTTTCTACCATGAGCTCCGTATGCGGGTTTCATTTCCATACTTAAGAATTCAGCGGAAGATGTATGTTTACTTGATAGCCACTAGGGCCCGACAAATGTTCGCGGATGGCCGGCTACCGTAACCACATAAATTGGAGCGTAGAACGATGTAAGTATGTAGTGAGTCAACCGTGGTAACAAGTGGTGCTGCTGATGCTGTCTGTCTTCGTATTTCGCACTTCAAACTCGATAGCTCGTACCACCGCCTCTGAGCAGTTTGGCACTCCTGCACAATTTGTCCGGATAGCCGTTCCCTAGGGGGATGTTTTTATTGTTCAACACATTTGTTCAGCTTGGCAAATGTAATCCTCATCCTCGAGATTGACTGATGCTCACTTCGACCTGGGAATGATTAAGTTTTGCCTACTTCAAACAATTAGCCGTACCCACGTTCAAACTTGATATCACGAGGTGTCTACAGTTTTCGCGGATTAGAATAGAGTTGTCATTTGATTGATTTTCCTCTGCAGCGTTTCTTCCTGCCACAGTGAAACTCCATCCTGATATGATTTTATGGGTTGTATGTCTTCATAATCCAAGGAGCTCAAACGGGATGGCTTCCTTGAAACAGAGGTGCTAACATGCACAACAAATCAGTGGGTGGAGACTAAGTAAGTTCCAGTCTCAGAAATTGCTCAGGAACAACCAATATATCTCAGTCTGCAGAAGACTGTGCAGTTGGATCGGATGATTTATGCTTGTTAGCTGCAATGGTTTGAAGCATATGCACCCGTTCGCTTTTCCTGTAAATGTTCCCATTGAACTCTTCTGGGATTAGTCTCAATTTCTCAGTGATTTCTCAGTTGATTCGTGCGTTCGACAGGCGTTGTTGTAAGTGCTGGTGATTTCAACGTCCAAGCTCGTTGCTCTAATGAAGCATGTTGAACGGAGTGCTTTAATTTACAACTCAGTTGTCAGACCGTCACGGTGAACCTTCCGGTACTATCTGCAATTGAAGGGGTGAAGGTAATCGTCACCTCTGCGTCCGAAACGGAGATTATCCGTGAGATAGATTTTCTAAAAGACATGAAGCTGGCGTTTTGGGTGGATCGCGTCCGTCCGTTTTTAAGGACGGAGGCAAAGTTCCTCGGGCCAATCTGAGAAACGGGGCAAATTCCTAAGACATTAAATGAATCCCTGGTTGTGCCTATGTACGGAAGGGTAACAAGTCCTCTTGTGAAAGCCACAGTGTGAGGGCACGTGTCAAGTCAGCGTTGATGGACAGCCAATTTACGTTGACTGTCAGCACTGGTGCCGTACCAATCCCAAGGCTTGAGACAACGGAACCTCAGGTGACAGGACAGCAGATCGGTGGAGTGATTCAATTGATGATAGATGAATCTTATCACCGTTGTTTGAACCTCAAGGATTGGTTACCCACACCAGTCAAACCAATGCGCTGTTTGCAACGAGTGGGCACATAGGGCAACAAACTATGTATTCTTTGTTTTTCACTGATAAGATGAGATGATTCGAAGGCAGAAGAGTTCCCTTACTAGAGCTAGTGAGACGGAGCAAAACAGCACCGAGCTTGCTAAAGTGTCGTATCCAAACTGTTCGCTGGCACTACGCTCCGCCGAGTATCCAACTCTCGGGAACGGTGTACGCACGAGAATAATGGCTGTTTCATGCTCGATGGGAAATGTGTAGATCACATGTTTATCCCACGACACATTTTGGAGCAGGTGCGTCTTCCGTGGGTCTGAGTGAATGCATTTATTGTTATCTAGCATGGTTTCAGCCCACTCGACCTCGCAGATCGGCATTGTTCTTCCTTGAAGAGTGTACTAGAGGTATTTATTGTATAAGCCCAAGAGGTTTCTGTTTTGCGGTTAGAAGACATGCATAGACCACTCATGTTTGCGCATCGATTTCTTTGCAACATAGTTCTGAGATCATGGGAACACCAGACCAATAGTCACAAGATTGAACTTAGTGCCAGGCATCTAGGTTGGTCTCGAAACCAGGTTGTGAGGGTTGGGATACCTCGTAGATAGAGCGTCTCTCGGTATGCATTGTTCTAGGACGCAAGTATTGGTTGATGTGTGGTTCTCGGTATCCAGTCCACGACATCACGGAATGACATGCAACACGGGTAGGTTAGATCGATCTGCTTATCGTAATTAAGAGGTATCCATGAAACTTATCGGTTGTTCCGTGTCAAAGAGGTTCAGCTTTGCTTTCTGAGGGATGCTAGTTTACTTCATCTGTTTATTTGTTTGCTTACTCGTCTGTATATGGTTACGTCCGTTCACCTGTCTTCTAAAATGCTCATCTTCAGCGCTCGCTTATTTACTGAATTTTCCTTTTGTTTATCATTTTTGAGCACTGACAGTCTCATGGAACGCGTGCCATCTGTAAATCCCCATCCCGACTTTCATCATCTGAAGGTTCATACCTTCAGTGAGTTTGGTTTACTTACTGGATTGCTTGCTTGCGTGCGAATTACCGCTGCGTTTCAATCCATTCGTCGCATGCATTCATGCACGCGTTGCTCGATTCCTAGCAATCAAGCCTACCAGAGCTGTCCGTAAGCTGTGTATTAAAATAATCTAATTTTGTTAATCCCCGAATTAAATCCAAGTAGTGATGGTGGTGAGCTTGCTTACCGAATATATCATTCAATAATTACCAGTCTTGCGCGTGTGATAACAACACTACCAGCTTATTTCCGTCTACGTCAGCGCCTAACATTTCCTATTTCTTCAAGTTCCGGGAATTTTCGGTGTTCTTGAGACGTCAACTCAATTAGGGTCCACAACGTCCTTCGTGTTGTTCACGCCGGTTTATCCAAGTTCCAAGAAATAATGGCTTTTCCTTTGAGGCGAAAAGAGCGCACCGCACCCTCTCATATGCGTTTCGATTAAAAAACGAAGTTAATTTTCTTGACATAACTGGATTGTTGGTTGTAGTTTATCATTAGGGCTTATTTCTGTGTAGAATAATACAGGTTAGCGACAAGCTGTTCATTCATTTCCCTTTAGAACTGTTTGATTCGCGAGGATCTGTCGTTAATTCGTTTCTGTAGGACTATCCACCGCCGATTTGTCCATTTGGTCAATAGTGTTTGCATGAAGTGGGTACGTTGATCATTTTATCAAGCAGTATTTCTGCCGCGTGTGTGTCTTCGTATCTAGTAGCTAGTCTTCGTTACTCACATCTAACCCTCGAAGCCACGCGGATGGACCAACTTCATCGAGTACAACTGTCCTCGTGTATGATTAGTTTTTTCCACTTTTTCAGAACTACATGGTCACAGAGCAAGCTCTGTGTTTGTGGGGATGAGTGCGAACAATCAGATTGTCCATGTCTGTCAGCGTTGTTGCAATCCCCTCCAGTTGAACCGTGATTTTGATGAGTTGCAGCGGGATAAAATGTTGGCCCTGGTCGGTAAGCATGCCCAATTGGTGCTTCGATGAAGTGTTTTTTGCATTCAGGCTTGGTTTACTGTTTTGATGAGCGGTTTCATCCATGGATGTTCAATTTTGACTACTGGAAGCGATGGCAGTAGTTAAATACCGAATATGAATGTTCTAATCTGTCAGTTCGTTCCCCCTCCCGGCACCATGTTTCACAAATTATGACTTCAAATAGATTGTTTATTTCCAAGAAATATGAAGTTACCGACATATTCTAATGACCCTGTTAGTGAATAGTCAGCGAAAATGAGCTCGCTTTTTGTAATTGGTCTGGTCATGTTAGTCAAGCTGGCAGTTACGTGCGGAGTGCATCAGAGTCAAATCACAACTCATAAAGCACCTTTTTATCCGTAATCAATTCAACTCAACTTGCGATAGATAAGCCCGTAGGAAAACGCGCTGAATTATACCGGTTTGATAGTGATGACCATGTAACCAAATCGTCAAAACTACTCTTGGAAATACCTCGTTTGATGAGATGGCGGACTACGTGGAGAATGTGCCACTGTCGGAGAAGAAATGATGAGTTTCATGGTGTAGGTCATATCAGACCAAGGTTCAGAAACCGAATAAATCGCTTGCTGTCCAAATGGACCGAATACCAGAGCAATTTTTTTTGGGATTTATTTGTTTGTTCAGGAACGTTATAACAATGTCTTCGTAAGGATCTACTGATTCAGAAAAGAGAACCGACAATCGTGACAATGAGTCTTGAAAGGTTTAATCACATAAGTCCTGTCTGGCGACATTCCGGGTAACAGTGGCGTGCCTTGTATCGCATATCTTTTTATTGATTCAGTAGTGGGTAATCACTTCCGGACTGACTGACTCACCTATTTGTTACTAGACTGTTTATCTTGTGAATCTTCTTGTCGGCGAACCGTAGAAATATTTGGTCCAAATGTGATCTAAATTGATCTGTTTCCGCTTAACATTCAGATGCTCAGCGCCCGGAACGTGAAGATACGAGGCCGCCGCCAATGATTATTCCAGTAAGAAATATCGGCGCCAAATATCCGCGATACACCGTCCCACCCAAGTAAGCTTAGCCCATTTACGTTCTTGCTTCACTGGTAGTTTTATTTAATATCACAATCTTGTCTGTCAAGTACAGGGAATGTGTGCAGCTTGTTTTTTATGAAATGGCTGCGTGCAATATCACCACTCAACTCATCATCCAAAACCATGAAAACATTGTATTGCTGTTTCATCCTCGTGAGAAATCATCAACAGTTCATGTTCTACCCAGTCCCAAACCGGACTCGTATCCGGCCGGAGTGCGATTAACAGCTGAATCTCAGCGGTTGATTTCACGTCAAAAGGACATGATATTGCACCTTTTTACCACTGGTTTTGAAGGCTGCAAACTCGTCACTCGCAGGGCGATCAACTTCTGTGAATGATGCCCCTTGGCAGTGGCCTAAGTGATACAGGTGCATTACAAATAAAAAAATACGGCCTCACTAATCGATAGGTGAATAGGGACAAGGTTAATCTCTGGCTGTTATCGATAAGTTTCGCTATTTATTTTTCTGCTGTTTCCTGATGCACTCACACAGAGTTACAAGGACAATGCACAGCTGTTTAATTGGTTCGTCTTGGAGTGTAGGATTTGAATAGGAGCTGTACGTCACACAGATCTGCAATTTCATTGGCCTGCTACTATTTGTGTATCAGTAGACAAGACCCGCAAAGTTTCACGAGAGCATTCAAAAAATATGTGGTGATAGGAATATGAAATTTACGGGGACATGTTAAATCTGTTCAGTTTCTCAGCTTACGAACGATTGATGGTGAACTTGTTTGGTCTTGGTGTCTTGCTTATGTCTCATTCGAATGAGTGAGAATGAAAACAGAATAAAAGAAGCTTGTTATTAGCCAACCTGTCGGTTGCCGAGGGTTTTAATTGGTTTCAAAACTGTTTTGGGATGGGTTACCCACGTAACCAAAACTTCGACTAGTTACAAGCACTAACGAAAACGTCGTGTTAGTGACCGTATGACACGCACGCATAACAGATCCCGTATATATAATATACATTATATACCGGCTTGAGAACGAGCATTATAGCAACGCAATAACGACAGAAAAGAATTACAGAGTCGAGGGGGGGGGCGAATTAAGAGTCAGCATTGAGATACCAATCAGTAAAAGCAAATTAAAAAAACTTCACCGTACACGTTCTGCAAATTGTTTTATCTTTTGTTCAAATTGTTATGTGGAATAAGTCAGCAGACAGGTGATAAAACGTTCGCGCCACTGAATTCATTCCGAGCCATATCTCTCAGCGTCTCTAACCAACGGCAGTGTTCATCGTTTGGGCCTCAACCAAGAAGGCGGGAAGCACTAACCGAAGTCAAAGTCGAAGCTAACTTCTTGGTGCCCCTGTATTAGGTCATAGCCTGACCACTGCTTCTTCCAGCCTTGCCCAGCACGCGCAATAAGAGCACGAAAAGGTAAACGTTGGAAAGCATACGCAAAACATGCGCGAGCCATCGGAGGTGGTGTGAAGCGATTATCTCGATCAAAGGGAGACTATCAGCACCGAACACACGACGAAGTACTTCATCATTACTCACCCAGTTTTTCACCAGCCATGAGCAATAATTCGAAGACATCGATGGTCTCGCAACCGTAGAGAGGAATTGTGGCAGTGTACACCCTCACCTTGAGGGAATGCCAGATATCATGGTCGCGCTTCAGATGAGGCAGGTTCGCGAAAGCTGCTCTGGCTTTGGCAATTTACATCACAAAGCTGGTCCCTTTTTTCGTTACACTTCCAATCGATTTCGGTTCCGATGAAGGAGCAAAAATCGTTTCGCACCAGTCAGAAATTTGTTGCAGGCTGTCGAGACATTTGCCAACCAGTTGCGTTTTCCAGTCATTCTAAGTTATCATGGGATTATTATCTAACATGGCGTTCAAAAAAAAATAGAGCTGTTCGTTTCGGGGACACTGCACTGTACACCAGATGATATGGTTCGTTGCAGATTTTTTATTATGAAATAAGGCAATCAGATATGGACTTTTCCGTTCATTTAGACGAATGCCTTTTATCGTGACGCATTCGCGTGATAATACACTGAATAAGTACCTATCTGGCCTTCAGTCAAGGTGCAGGATCGCTCCACTGGAACGAGATGACTACTCGTTTGCGTCGTCCAGATCGATTAATTTGAAAGAAAAAATAAACACGATATTATTCAGGTAACCAACCACTAAAGCGGAGGGTATGCGGCCAAACTCCTAGTGTTCCAGTTTGCGTGAACACGCTGTCACTAGAGATGGTAAAATTACTAATCCGGCGCTGGTCTTCACTCAGTTTGACCGCACGTCATTCAAACCGGGAGATTTTTTTTCATCTTCGATTTCTCCGAATCCCTTTTTGCTTTCATGAGCTGGTAAACTGCTATGTACTCACGATACAGTATCACAAGCGTACGATTTTCATTTTATCATTTACGGAAATAAACTTAGAGGTTATTGATCATTGTCAAAAGAAATAAATGAGTTCGATTGTAAAACAGAAGCAGTTTTTATGATGCTATTCAATTACGTCTTGGAAGCTGGAAACATTGGGATTGGGTTTACAAACTGAGTCTTCTCGTGGACACGTAGACAGTAGCAAAAACCAAGTTAAAATCAAACTCCATTCAGTCAAAATAAACTTTATAAATTTCCGGGATTATTGGCATTGGATTCATCAATGTTTAGCATATATTCTCCGCTGTTTGCAGTTTAAAAAGCTCGAAGTTTCGCAACCCACAGTTTCCGTCGAAAAATTTGGTGCTTCTGTTCTCACCAGTCCCTCTGTTCAGATTCTCATCCATAAAGCGCAATTTCCATCATGTTCCTCCATTGGAACGTTTTTGATCCGGTTTACTGTTTGCCTGATCTCTCCGCTACAGTTCGAATGCAACTTTGACCGAAGCTGAGTCGTTGGCCATATTGGAAGGTTATGTGGAACCCAGTTCTAGTCTGGATCATCGCCGAAAGGTAAGTGTGTGGTTGCGTCTGTTTTTTTGCCGATTCGTTGACGATGAAAGTGTTGTTTTTTTCACTAGCATTGAGTGTATCTGGTTCCGATCTCTATCTCATAAGATAGGATTAAAAACTGACACTACAACCACCCGTTTGCAAAAACACTCGTTAAATGTGTTTTTTAACTGTGCTCCTGTCCAGTGGCGTGCTGTGACTTAGACAAACAGTACGCTGAATACCATTCGATGGTCCATTTCTTCTGAGTATCTGACAGTACAATGGCTTTTTTGGGAATTTTCGATTGCAAGTGAATTCCGAAACCGGAGGGATTTTCCCCACTAAACGGGGAAACGAGGATGTATAGAGTTCATAGGTTACGGTGCTTTACTAAAAAGGACGAAATTTATTTCAATTGACGTTTCAAAAGGCAACCTTGAAATTCCGACAGTAATTTCTATAATCATACACACGAGCTTTGATCTGTTGTGACGTCAGAAAATGAGGGAACTCCTTCTGTACGTTTACACGAGCCTTGACCCGCGAAGGTTGATGCACAGAAAATTAACACATCAGAACACGAGCACAAAGTAGACACAGGTCACAAGACCGAGTTAGAATCCCGAACGCAACGCAGACGGCAATCGATAGCTGACCCGACCACTGGATATGAAGAGATCACCAGGGTTAGCTCAAAATGAAGCGTGCTATTACGAACCAATAATCTGGTCAAAATACCAGGTGCTCCACTGTTTAGATGTATTTATCTTGGTAGGGTCAATATGACCTAGTAAAATTATTGCGGAAGTCAAAACTGGACAACAGTTTAAAGCGACAGCTAGTGAATTTTAACTGGAAATAGGAAAATAAATTCAAATTGATTGAAATCGAAACTATCAAATATCTAATTAATTCAGTGTTTCTTAAGAAAATGATATTTTTGGAAGAACTTCCGACTTAAGCTTGCGGAACCTGGCAGGTTTCCCCAGCACGACTCCAGTCTGTAAGCGTAAATACCAATGGTCGCGGTCGATATTCCTTTACGTAATTGTAGCTTTCTGTCGCGGGCAGATGTTCGCCACACTATGAGATGCTTATGGAAAGCGTACCATCGAAGAACATTCCGGATTAGCCTGGCGGTGAACAGCTGGTACTCATAATCATTTACGTAGGATTTCAAACGGTAGTCGGCACTCTATGAAAGTACACTGCGGATTCGCATACCTGTTGCAGTCAGTTAACCTGATGAAATATTTCATAAATACACGAGCGTTCACCTTATTCTTCTCAATCGGAGAAGACAGATACAAATCTACTCAGTCTAAAATAGGTAGTCTTTGTGAATTTGACTGTGTCACATCTATTCTTCGATTTGGAAGAGTTTTTATCTACTCGTGATCATCATGCTGTGAACAGTCTGTACGGAATGAATGCAATATGAGTGAACAACTGCATGCGAAAATACCACTAAATAAAATGAGAAATGGCGGCGGATTCAATACCATCTGGTTGTAGATAGCCCAACTGGTACCGTTCGCTGCAGTCTTTCATCGAATCTCGATCCTCGTTCGGCGTGTCAAAAATAAAATCCTGGTTGGATACAAGGAAAGTATGGTTTTGAAAATAGTAGGGCGGCTAAAAATGCTGATGTAGAAAGTGCGGTAGTTTAAGAGCGTCACTGGTTTCGACGTACAGAAATATCCCCTAATGTCTCCGACCACTGAGCAAGTATGATTCTGTTTCATTCCATTTAAGGAACTTGACACGTTCTACACGGATAAATCAGTGGGTCAGGTTTTTCGTATCTTTCCTCTATGTATAGTGAACTAGACAATCTTCACTCGCCTCGGCAAACATTGCATACGGAGTACTATCATCTAAAGGTATACGTAAAATAGTCCAACCATCTTATCCGGGTAATCTGTAGTATTACGCCCAATGATTTATTTATATCCAATACATTGAGTGTTACCTCAGCATTTCTGTACCGGTGTTCGCACCAAGTTCGGGGATCGCGTTGAATACATATCACCTCATGGTCGAATATCGGATGAATTACCGTCGAAATAGAGAACACGCGTTTCGTTTTTGATAATCTCAGTTACCTGTAGTGTCAACGTGATTCCGTTTGTCTGTCGTGGGGCGAGCATACACTGCGACAACTAAGACAGTTTCACTGAAAGACATCAAACAGTACCACTACGGATGGAAGACACGTAGGCTATCAATATTCGAGCCTCCGTACGTGTACTGTGTTTCTGGATTACGGTGTTAGCACCCGATTGCCGCAAGGTAATGGAGACCATAGGTGTTCCGGTGTAGTAGGCACTTTTTCCATTCATTCGATTCCACAGATTCCGACCAAAATATTATTTTTACACAAAACTGTCTAATTTCCGAGTAATGCGACTTTTCAATTTCTCTACTAAATCCCTTCTGTTCCCTCCGTTGTATTTTTCGCATCTCTGATCCGTCACTTTAAGGATTTCACAAGGTCGTCGGGACATACTATATAAACGATAGAGCTGATGCCTCAGTTTGACTTGTTTGGGTCGTCACGAACAACCGCGCGGTACACTGTTGTGTCCGACGTTCCTCTTTATCTAGCCTGTAGACTAGCCTTACCAAAGTCCGCGCTCTATGTCCTGGTTTTTGCTTAGCCGAGGCCATTCAGTTTGGGATTACGGGTCATGGAAGTTCGGTCCAAGTGACCACTTGTGCCACTACCCTCCGAGGTTGAAGATATCGTGCATCTTCTCTGTCCCGTGTTCTGTGCTCTGTGCCTTATGTTCTTTGTTTTGTGCATACTTAGTTCTTTGGCTCGTGTTCTTTGTGTGCGGTATTAACGTCAGTGCAGTTTGTGCTACTCAGTTTCAGTGAATTGAGACGCTCTGTGTCAGTTGTGTACTATTTGGCTATACAGCGATAGGTCAGTCACTGTATCAAGCACGATCTGAGAAGATTCCGATATTTTAGTTACTTTTCGATTGTCCGCAGGCAGAGATCGCTGGTGTGTCTTGTTTCGTCGCACTGGTAGCGCGTGAAAGATGGACTGAGACGATAAAGTCGTAATATACGAAACAGGAGTGCAGACCATCGCACGTGAACTTGGCTAGTTAGGATATGTTCAACTCTTAGGACGAGTTCAAGAGGATTACTTACCAACTACTTACGAACTGAGTTGCACATCATACATTTCGGAGAAAAACAACAGAAATAAGTACTAATTCTCGATTTGATCCATAACATGTTCATCTAGATCACCCACTCACTCACCTTGTCTACGTTTTCTACTGAATAACCTAGTTTCATGGGAATTTTCAATTTTCTGTGATGTGTGTGTGATGAATTATCCTTTCATATTTTTATGACCTCCAATAATTTTTTTGTCCATGCGAACAAGCCGCTTAGACGGCGTTCCTTCTGACTCTCCACCCCCCATTTGATTATGTAATCTTGTTTTCGTTCTGTCTTTTCTACTCTGTCCCAATTTTTACTGCTTATTTATAAAGTAATTTCATAGACTCAAGAACACGAGGCGTTGATTGAGTTCGGAAATACCATACATCAATACGAGCATGTTTGAGAATCCTGCAGAAAAAACTCCATTACCAATCGCGCGCCTTTTCTCTATCCTTCCCCTTTTCTCCTCTCCCTTTCTCTCACTGTGTGTGTGTGTGTGTGTGTGTGTGTGTGTGTGTTGGCGCTCGCCTATCTTTGTGCAGGTGAATGCCAGCCTGTTTGACATTTTGAGTGGTCGAACAAATGTGGATCATCCATTGTGCCAAGAATGTGCAGATGTCTTGTTAGCTGCGAAACAACAGAGTCTCGAATATCAGGAAGAAGAGTTGAATTGCTTACGGTGAGTATAAATGTTCATCTTTTTCCTCTCAGAAATTGATTAATAGCTTTGTCAGACGGTCGTCTTTTTCTAAACGACGATCTCGAGGTGTTCTTAATGGGCGAGCTGATCGTCCAGCTTTGTGTGTTAGTGTGTGACGAAATTGGGTAAAAGGAATGTATAGCGTCATCGTATTTTAAGTATTCTATTGCATCATTTTCAACAAGATATGAATGTCTCAACGAGACAGATTCGTTCCATCTGCCATAAAGTAGTCCTAGAGCGAATCAGATCCTTTATACGGGTGATCCAGACCAGTGTCATTAAAATCGGATTTCACGCCTATTTGTTGTTCAATGCTACGCTCGGGTGTTGATCGACCGTCAACTTCATATCTGGTCCATGTATTGAACGGAAGCAGCAGTGGTCTGTGTTTGTGTGAAAGCTCAGTGGTAACGGTAGGTTTTGTTTTTTCGGTTGTTTGATTGGAAAGGTTTGCAAATTTAGCATTGATGATTGGAAAAGTTCCAGAGTAATTCGATCAATGCTGAACTGTGAAATCCGAGTGTTCTTCGGCATTATCCAGGTCATATGGCACAAATATGTTACAGCGCATCGTATTTTCACCTATTCAGGTGTAGTAGTAAAATACCATCAAGTCTAAAACTACAGTAGAGGCTTACCACGTAGACTTGTTTTAGCTTTATGCCTAATGGTGCGTCTCCAGGTCGCGGATAGGAGAATGACCACTCCAGTGGTTGACGGTGAATCAGCTGTACTCACAAAATAGACGGTCCTGGACGATCAGCGGCTGTGCTCAAAGCTGTGGTGGGATTTCCGCTTGATCAGGGTTCTCCACTCGGAATTGCCAAGAATCTTCTAACGGCACTGTAACATAACGAGTGTGGCCGGCCATTAAATAAGACCGTAGCTCCTTGTCGTGGTCCACTTACCTGACAAGGTTTCTCAGAAGAGGTGAATGAACTATGCAATTAGCCACCGGCTCATCTGAACCAACGCTGCTGCCTCTCAGGACGCATCTGGCTGCCCGAAAGCTAGAAGTGTATCCTCGAACAAACAGGCCTACCCTGGATCGGGTAACAGAGTAGTATAACAGCCCACGATGCATAAAACCATGAGGGATGTTTATTGCAATGTTTGGTTGCTATACTCTGTCGTACTTCCCTACCGTTCTTGTATTTGCTGTGGTTGTCGCGTCGGCACCGTGTTTGATTTCAAACCGGTGTAAAGTAAGTAATTAATAAATATCATACCTAATGGTCAAAATAAGTAAGCAGACAAAGTCACTACGAAATTCTCATGGAACTTTCAAGTGCATACTTCCTTCAAAAAATCACATACCAGTTAGAGCAGCAAACGATTTGGATTGCTATCGAATGACTCACCATGTGCTATCGACGCCCAACTCACCATTAGCTTGTTACGAATCGTCATCATCAGCAGCCGTGTGTGTTCACTAAGACCCGTGTTGGACTCGAACGCCTGAGTGGAGGCATTATCCAATATGGTAGGCGACAAGGTTTTGTTCTCGGCGAATTGCCCTTCACTGACATTTTATGTTAGGTCTTAAGATCACCTCACGAATTTGATTTATTTTTCATAGCCTGATCCAAAAAATTCGTGGCACTCCTTGACGAGGTCACGTAACCTTGTAAAAGTTATTGACTACCAAACTTCACTTCCAATATCCGTCCGCAACACAATCGAAAGTGAATTCCAAAGTTGTTCACTGCTTATTTACCTCGAACCTGGTCGTTTTCAGCTGGGCGAGGACTGAATGAAACTTTTTTCAGAAGAAAATATTTCACACTTCTGGTAAAACGTTATTCCCCCACAGCGTGCCAAACTTATCAGCATGGAACGTCATCGGATCGAATTGAAATCTCCATCTTATGAAGGTCATTTCAACGTGACCCTTAACACGTCCTCATTATTTTCACATCTACGAAATCGGAAGCATGTACACCGAGCAAACTGCTATCTCGTCGCAGAGTGCAGGTGCCATCGAATAAAGAAGTTGTTTACTTCCATTGTTCAGTTTCAAACGTCACCCAGTGCTTCATCTTATCAGTAGTTAGGTGGGGTTTATCAGACATGTTACATCCAATTTTCGATAATGTCTCTAGTATCCTCAGTCCATTTCAATCTGGGTGATGTAAAATGACCGAGAACGCGTTCAATCACCCGTCAAAATACGCGCGCTTTGAATGCAAAGGTGAACACGCTCGTGATAACACATGCTTTCAGAACCGTATGTTGTCAATCTAGCCCAAAAATGTTGATCGATTTGTATCAGCGTTCAACTAAAATACAGCTGTCACTTAGATGGTCAGCAAATCCAATTACCTATCGATTTTATGGTCTGATTCCAATTAAAACACTTTTCGATTGGATGGTTGGATCACCTATTCGGGTAACTTTATAATATCCGGGTTTTAATTGCAACAGTTTTAGTTATAGCAAAAAAATTAATCGCCCCACCTAATGGGTTCATTGAAAACCTACCTGAACAATGTCAAATATTCGCTGACTCGCGCGCTAGCAAGTTGTTCCCAGAATTCCTCTGCCTGAGCAATAATAGTATAAAATATTTCATCTGTTTTATGCGAAAACTGTTATTTCGTGGTCGTAAAGGTATTCTGTACAGTAACTGTTCTCTTTAAGACTTATGGAACCGGAAACACTCGATGTTCCAATCCGTACAGTTGCCTTCTAAGTACATTTATTTTACTGTGAACGAAACATTGCTGCCTCTTCTGAAATGGAAGGGCAATAGTATTTCAAAATCCACCGTTGGAAACAAAAGTGACTCACGCGATGGACCGTCTGAATTTTAAATGACCTCATTGCATACCTGGCTTGGCTGGTATCATAGAGTTCGGAGAACGTCTTATAAGCTGACTTGTTTATCGCCATTCATACATATGATGTGATGTATGATTGGCAAATGGTTTTCTCATACTTCTGTTCAGTATGTTTCACCAAGTTCATACCCGATAACAATCGGTTGTGGCCGGTGATGTTCTCGTGAAAAATTGTCTCATTTTGGTGACTTTTCGTTCCTTAGCAAGTACATATCTCACTGGTTGCCGTAGTGGAAATTTGCCACAAAATTTTTCTTAGATGGGACCGCTTTGCAGAGCAATAAATGCGGTAAGTGGTCGTCAGCAGGAAATCTTGCATTGCTTCAATGGCCACAACATGCTTTTCCTTGTCAAACGCGGACACGATGTCTCCAGGTCTTTGCGATAGCTGGGGTCTGAGAGCCTTAACAGAGTTGTGCAGGTCTCATATTGGTGACATTACTGCTCTCCATAACATTTCAAGTGCGTCCGGTCAAATACACCTTTTCCAGACCAGGGTGGTATGTGCATTTCACGATATCCGGAGGGTGGCTCATGACGTATTGTTTTGTAATTTGTATTTAAAGCTTCTGTTTCAGTAGCAGAAACTGTAGGAATAAGAGCGGTAATAGTTACAAACAAAGGAAAAGCAACATGCTTCCATACATCTACAAAGCTAAAGCAACTGTTGTATATGGGATGGTGATTAGGGGTTTTCCAGATGCCCGAAAATTCTGGTTATTGTGTGACCTGAAGAGGTCAAACTGACTATGATTGAAGACTGACGGCTGCCATTTGACTGTGAACGCATTCGAGTCTTGTTATCTTTTTGTCCTCTATCTCTTGATAGAAGCAATGATCGATGCGATTCGCTTTAAAGTTCTGTTAGGCTTTGCAGAGATCTCAGTAGGTGACTTTTTGTCTTTTGTTTGTACTCGTAGCTCGTACTTGAACTATCTGAACACTCGAGCGGATGTCAAGTTGAAATCGCAAGGTAAACCTCGTAAACAATCGACTTCGTCGTCTTTGGTGGAATCGAAAGATGTCACAACCTGCAAGCTGGTTGATTCGGTCTACGGAGTATCCGAACTGGAACGGCCAGACGTGAATGACTTGGATAATTGGGTCAGTTGTTTGGGATTGGTGGTCGATCGGGAATCGTGTCAACCACCGTTCAATTTGGGTGGTCTCCTTGGCGAAGATCCGTCTGACTCGGATGAAGATTCAAATGACGAGACTTTTAATCCGCCCGGAGACTTCACTGTTCCTGATGGTGGTGGAGAACGGGAACAGGCGACAATGGTGGCGGTCATAGAAGAGAAGGAGGGAGCTGCGACCGCTGATTTACGTCCAGAAGACAGATACAACCTGTCGGGAGATTCTGCGCTCGCAGATCACGAGAGACCTACTGCCTACATGCCAGTGCTTCCCACGACAAGCAAATCAAAACGAAAAACTCGTCTAGCTCATTTACGTAACACGGTGAATGAATTGCAAAAAACCTTGAATGAATTATTGGCCGAAGAAAAGCAATTAGATCAACAGGTAGCCAACGCTACCGCGGATCTTGAGTATCGTTTGGAAGAGCTGGACAAGTAAGTGTGAGAGTTTAGTTAGTCTATCATTACCGAATTTAGGGTTTTTGACTGAGGAAATTGTTTTACATCGGTGCAAGACACATGTCCAGCAACGCTGCGTGGTGTTGTGTTGATTACTGCATGTAATGTGTGTGCTAGTAAAATATGTGTAATAGGCCCTGTATGTTAGAACTGTCGGCACTGATCTCAGGGTTTGGAGTGTTTTCCTTTCACTTCTAGTTTGCACAACCGTAGCGGTTCTACTTGCCACCTCTCAACCAAATCCATGGTTAGAAACGAATAGGCTGAGTTCGTGACAGTGGTAAACAGAAAACTAAGAAATACCACGAAATCGTGGTTTACGAAACCATTGAGTAGGCGGATGGCCTAGAAATGTATTCGAGGGGGCCTAATGTGCATCAGCTTCGACAGACGCACTGGTTACGCAAACGTCGGCTGTTGTGTGCGTGACTACACTTCATGCAGTACCCGGTCTGCGAGTGAAATGCAACAGCTGCTTTGGTGACAAAACTCATTTCTTTAGTTTATTTTCGTCCTGTTTTTGCTCATCGTCCTTTGAATTGTGAACAGTGTAAAGCTTGCGCAACATTCATGAAAGCAACAGAAGAGTTGACGGCCAGAAAACTATGAATCCTTTCTTTTTGGGTATGAGTAGTTTCGAAGTTTTTTTTCGAGCATCTCAGTTGGTGGTCGGACGGTATTAAACACTTTCTGTCTGTGGTCTCTAGTTTGGGGTTCGAACAACAATTCACGTTCGCCCGGATCGGTACCAAGCCAGATTACGACCGGTTGTCTTTTTATTCTCACAGGTCCTAGTGCAAGTGAACTCGAGTCAAAATTTAGATCACAGTGAGAAAGAAAAGAGAGCGATCACCATTTCTGCTTGACTTTATGTGCCCCATTTTATGCGCACTTTGGTATTTGATTTTGATCAACCTTGACTTCCCTACGTGATGTCCTCCGTTCGTCTATCGAATGATATTTTTCGTCCTGGTCTGTTCGATCTTCTAATGGGTTCAGTAAGAGCATACCGACTAGCTGTCCGTCAGATTGCTAGTGACAGACTAAACCTTGCCACCTCAGAAGGATAAACAAATCATCTATTTTAGCAAATCATTTTCGAACCAGTATTGCCTTTTTTGTGTGTGGGTATAAAATGTCCGATACACGCTTCATCATCATCGTACAGCGGTAAACAGCAGGGCAAGCCCCACTGACCACTGCCTTTCTCACCATGTTGAACGTGGAGACAAAAAGAATGAGTATACAAGGTGAACAAGGAGTGGGTAAAGGAGAGAAAGCGTTCGTAGCCAACACACGGAATACACAGTCTAACTGTACGAACGCACATTGATCAATCATTCTGACTCGCCAGAGAGTGACAACACGATTGTCGCTGTTCACGGTTCGCCCCCCCCCCCATATCTTTCAGTATCTCCAGTCAACTGGTTGACGGATCTTTTGAACCCCAACCCAAAAGACGTGAGGCACCTTCTTTTGCCAAGTTAGTTGTACATTTTCTCATTTTCCACTGCTACGTCATCTGTTGACCTCCACGTAATTTCTCCCACTCCCTAGGAGGAACGGAAAATAAGACACGGTATGGTAGACATGTGTTCGCCATACGTAACACGTGTCCCAACCAATGAAGTCTACTAAGCCGGATAAGCTGTGGTAGAATATTCTTTGAACTAGTATCCAATACTCGATTTCTGACGTCAGCATTGCTCACTCGGTCATTCCATCTAATCTTAGCGATACTACACAAACATCGATGGTCGAAAACCTCAAGACGACGGATATCTTCCGTACGCAGACCCCAAGTCTCTCAACTATACAACAAAACTGAACACACGACCTTTTAAATTCAGTGAAATATCAGGTCGGCACCGCACGTGCTTCAGTCCAGCGTACGCCGCTCGAGCCTTGGATATACGCGTGCTCACCTCGACTTTCGTGCTCCAATCCGTCGTCACGCTGCTGCCGAGGTAAGTGAAGTGGTCAACAATTGTTAGCGGTTCCTCATCGGGCATCAAGCTCGGAACCGTTGACGTCCAGTCTTACAACTTCACTTTACACTTTGAAGGTGCAAAGCGCATGCCAAATGGGGCTAAAACTCTTGCGAGTCTATCTAGTGCACTTTGAGCATGTTCTGTGGATTCGGACAAGCAGACAAGGTCGTCCGCCTAATCCAGGTTACATAACTTTTCAGTATTTCCCAGTTCGACGCACACATCCTAAAGATTTCGCAAAGTATTTTCTATTATCTCGTCCATGACGAGGTTGAACACGAATGGAGAAATGGGACATCCTTGTCGAACACCGCTGGTCGTTTCGAATGGACTGGATAGTTTGTCGCAAACCTTAACGCGGCCAAAAGTATGAGGGTACAGTTACCTGAGTAGATTCACAAACTTCTGTGGCATACCATTTTGGTGAAGAGCACTGGAAAGTGCTGTTCGACCAGCTGAATCGAAGGCACCCTTCAAGTCGGGGCAAACCAATATTGTTGGTCGGCGGTGCGTGTGACGCGTTTCAAGTAGTCGGCGAAGAGTAAAATCTGGTCGATGCATCCTCGACCTGGGCGGAATCCTGCCTGCTGTTCGCGGACATTCCTCTCGCGAGCCGGTGTAAGACGGTGCAGCAAAATCGAAGCTAATACTTTGGCGACTATCGGGATTAAGCTAATCCCACGATGATTACTGCAGTCATTGCGTATTCCCTTCTTGAAGATGGGAACAATCAATGACTCGCTCCATATTAACGGAATACGCTCCGCGTTCCAAATGTCACGGAGCAAGGCGGTTAGTGATTTTATCAATGCCTCACCACCCAGTTTGAAAAGAACTGGGGGAAGTTCGTCGGGACCTGCCGCTTTCCCCCGCCTTAGTGATCGAATACATGACTCTACTTCTACTTCTGATGGGGGCTCAAGTGATACCACCAAATAAGTCACAGTTGTTGACACGGGAGTAACTACACTAGCGTGCGGCCAGCTAAGCTGTTCCTTGAAGTACTCGGCCCATCTGTCAAGCCTTTGCTGTTTGTTATGGATGGGTTCTCCATTCCTATTGCAAATCGTTTCACTGACCTGAGTTCGCCGTCCACCGGTGTCACGAATAAGTTTGAACAGTCTTTGACTGTTACCTGAAGCAGCTGCCACTTCCATTTCTTCGGCCACATTGACCCACCAATTTTCGCGATCCTTCTTAAGGCTTCGCGTAACTTGTCTTTGCAGCTTTCTCCGCATCTTATTCATCTCCTCACGGTTCGAAAGCTGACGCTTTTGCTCCATTATACTCAGCGACTCTTGCGAGATCCAGTGTCTCTGATGGACAACGGATCTAGGACCGCAGGCGAAACCTACTGCCACGTGCATTGTCTGCTAGATATGGGCCCAATACTCATCTGCATTGCTGTTCGTCGTGGATCCTAGCTCACGTGCTAATTTCTGCTCGATGACCATGGAGCTGTAGCGATAATCGCATTAAAACTGATGCATGGTCCAACTCTACGTACGTGGACCAGTAGGATGTACAGTTCTGAGTAGAACTGCGCCACCGGTAACTTACTGCGATATGATCGATCTGGCTCAGAGTACCCGTAGAGTTGGAGCGCCATGTCGTTGTGCGACGCGAGCTGTGTCGGAAATTTGTAGTAGACAGGAATAACCGATTGTCTGCACAAAATTGGTGAAGCTATCACACAGCTACAACACAAAGTAATTTACATCGCGCGAGCACTTAGTGTTTGTCAAGCGGCTCACGTGAACTACACGTGCTTAGGTCGTTATTTGGGAATGGGAGGGTAGGTTCCCTTGTTAGCTTCAAACCTCTACATGGATGTAGATTCGGGAGAATGAATAAATCTCCGGCACAAGTGAAACGCCCAAAGGAAATAGATTTCCGGAATGTAGCAGCTGTTTTTTTCTGTGTTTTATGTCACCTTTGTGTCTAGCTGTTGTTTTTACACACCACGGCGCTAGTTTCTGTTGTGTGATGTTAGTATTCTGATGTTGTCCCCAATTAAGTTCGGCCACTGAACTTGACTCGTGATCAGTATTGTTCCCAACATATCCGGCTTTTTCACGTATCACAGAACCACGTGGTCTATTTGATTCTACTGTGCATCAACTTGGCTTTGCTCTCTCTCTCTCTCTCTCTCTCTCTCTCTCTCTCTCACGTATTTGTCATCGGCATTTTCCGTTCAGGGCTCAGACGCAGTACAATGAGCAAAAACAAACCCTACTGGATTCTGCAGATCAGCTGCTCTCACTCGAACTCCGTGTCACGGATGCCGAGAGCCACTTGCAACGTTTAGTACGCACCAACGTGCTGAACACTACCTTTCCCATCTGGTACGATGGACATATTGGAGTAATCAATGGACTCCATTTAGGACGGCTGTCTAATCGGCTGGTGAGTCGTGGATGCATACTTACTAATTGGTTTTCCGACGGTTCGTCGAAAACAGGCGTTGGTTTGCTCCTGGAAATTCACGGACAGTCTTTTGTAGCTAAGCGGTTAACATCTTACTTACGTTTTTGGCGTACTGAATCTGGATTATATATATATATATATATATATATATATATATATATATATATATATATATATATATATATATATATATATATATATATATATATATATATATATATATATATATATATATATATATATTCACTGATAACTCGGTACTGCGTACACAGGTGTGGTGCCATGCAAAAAGATGAAGCAGGAAAACAAAAAGTGAATAATCAAAGGGGAAGTTCCTCATGAGTTCAAACACAAGTTGTCACAACATAACCGCAGCTGAGCACCACATTGAGCCATATCCGACAGAGTTTCCAGCCAGCTGTTTAGTGGATATCGAGGTCCCCAGCCGTGCAAGCGCGAGGAACCGACAGATGCATGTCTTGACGTCAACACTGGTAGAACCGTGCTATGTCATGGCTTGGCCACCACCTTGTTGTTTCCAGCCAACCTTAGGCTCGGTGAATAGGGCGCGACGGGGAAGTCGACGAGGTGGCCTGCGTAGCACATGTCCCAGCCAACGAAGTTGATGGAGTGATATCTTAGCGCTAATTTGGTGCACGGCACGCCTGGTTCCGTAGATGCGCGTTTGAACTGTGGGATTGCTTATTCGCTGTTGCCAGCATACTCACGAGATACTCCTGAAGCATCGATGATCGAACACGGACAACCGGTCGACATCAGCCGTTCGAAGAGAGACGAGGTCTCACAAACGTATAGGAGCACAGTACACACAGCAGCATTATACACCCCACCTTTCAATGGGACAAAGATGTCACGCCGTCTCCACAAATGATGCATTTTGCAGAACGCCGCTATTCGGTTGTCCACATCGTCTCCAATCTACCCGTCAGCAGCTAAACAGCTTCCCAAGTGGACAAACGTTTCATTAGTTTCTAGCCTACTAGTATCGAGGGTGAGTGCAGGATGAACTCCTGCTAGTCTTGTAGAAACACTTTTTACTTGGAGGTTGAAAAACACATTCCAAACCTAATGCAGACGACATGAGGTTGTTTAGAACGCACTGTGCCACAGTAGCATGGTCGCAAACTAATGCGATGTCATCTGCACAGTCTAAGTTTACAAATCTTTTACCAGACAGGAGCTCAATGCCTTCATTCGTTTGATTTCCCTGTGCCTCCCTTGGAATGTCGTTGATCGCAAATTGAACGGAAAGGGTGAGAGTGGGCAACCCTCACGCACACCACTTCTAACTGGAAAGTAAGGTGACGATGATCCGTTTACTTTTATTCGCCCTGAAGTCTAGTGGTATATTTCTTGGATGATTTTGATATACTACTCAGGTACTCAGAGTGATGGGACACTCTCAGAGGGCCGTCATACCGACAGAATCAAAAGCTGCTCGGATATCGAAGACTGATTACCGCCGGTCTACGATATGGGTGGCGGAGCTCAAGTATCTGACGGATGGTGAGGATTTGGTCGATGCACTCTCGGTTGGGACGAAAACCGGGAACGTTCTTCACGGACTTGTTGCTCGCGCACTGCGAACAATCTGTGGAGGATTTTTGACGCTAACAGCTTTGATGCGACCGAGATTCAGCTTATCCCTCGGTGATTGGAACGGATGTTTCTATCCTCTTTCTTGTGTATGGGTAGGAGGAATGCACAGTTCCAACTTTCTGGGATTCATTTGTGGAGCCAAATCTTGATAAGGGAAGCTGGTGTATGCTTTGGAGAAGTGCACACTACCATCCTTGAAGAGGGCCGGAGGGAGTTCGTCTGTTGGTGGGTTAGCGCCCACCGTCTGCGGAGTATCGGCTGGTTCAAACGGACTACTGCATGAAGATGCTGGCAATAAAGGTCAGTTAAAGTGCTGTTCAGAATGCTCTACCCATCGATCCATGCGCTGTGAAAGCTGGTGGATTGGTGGGCTGTTTTTCTCGCAGATCGTTTCGCTCACTCCAGGCTTCTAAGTCCCAGTAGATCGGATGGGTTGTAAAAGTCTCCGAGCATTGCCGGGGGCAGCAGATTGTTCCATTTCGGTCGCACGTTCGGACCATCAATTCCCTCGTTCTCTACGGCAGTGGACAGTAATCCACTGTCGTCCGGATCGTTAACACACCTGATCTATAGGGACCTTATATGGTTCTACGCCACTCCAAATCTAAGGGTTCGGTTACCGGTTATTCCCAATAGTGCAATGGGCCCTTGTGACTATGGGGTATATACACCTGCCACTGCACTCAAGCGCGAGCATGTAATAAAAAAACCTCCTGTCAAATTTCTTCGTAGTTGATTGCGGGCATCATGGTTTTCCCCTCCGGCAGGGATATTCCGGTGGCTGTTTAGCGATTTCAGAAAACTCGCTGAGATCCGGTATGTGACTGCATGCCGTGTAACTGATGCACAGGATGTGGGACTTACTACTTTTACAGAGTCTTGGATATGTTGCCAAGGATCTGACAAGCCATCGTGTGTTGGGCTACTTAGCTAGACAGCAAGTTCATTCTGATATCTCTCGCGGACCGACGTTCGGCAAAGTGGGTCTACTTCTATCCGGTAACAGCGGATTTTTGACTCGGTGGAAAACCATACTATGAACTCGGCATATACTAAAGCGTGATCTGAAGCTAGATTTGTGCTCCACTGCGACCTACAAGACCTGAGTGAGCCACACCAGTGGTCTATTTGTGTTCCTCAATGAAGAACAGGCGGCGGCCATGTGACTGTGTGACAAAAACTGCGCTGGAAGTTCGTACCCGATAACAATAGGTGATGGTCTGTGCATGGATGGAACAGTCGATTATTGTTATCCGTGCGTTGGTGACGGGCCTCCAAGCGTTCGCTTGTCTGGAACTAATTGGTCAATCTGGGCGTTGAGACTTCCAGCCAGTACAACTATCTCTACGGAATGCCTTTCAAAGAACTTCTTAAAGTTGCTAGTAGAGCATACCTTTGACTGTGTCCGGATGCAGTCATTAGGGGCGTAGACAGCAACAAAAAAGACGCAACGGTTGCCGTCGCAACATTTGTTCACTTTGAACGAACCCTCCAAGCGAATCGCACACAGCCTGCTGTTGACTGGAATCCAGTCGCGTAGCGCAGACTGCGCTGTAGTACTCAAAGCGATTTCGACACATACAGAAGCCGAGGCATTTCCGGATAAGCGCAGAGTAAAATCCTGTCCTAAGAGCTAATTTAGATGAACTACGATGGTATGGTCTTGGATGTGAGTCTTGGACAAGCAGCATATGTCAGTGGCCAGTGTTTTGCGCGTGCGTGCTAAAGCTGCTTGTTGGCCTATTTGCATTTGAGTTCGTACGGTGAACGTTTCAAGCTTCAGTAGTGGCACATGTGCTCTCAGTAGTGGTTCTGATGAACTGCACACAATTAAATCTCTTTCATGCTCGGTCTGTTCGCCAATGACAACCTGAAAAGCACACGGAATAGTAGCGTTAATATTGTTGTGTGTAAAAGACCGAGCTAGAAGAGGTGGTGTACTTATAGGCAGTTGGTTTTGTCCGATCACCAGCACCTCGGTCATAGTTTGAGTGAGTGAATAAAGTCGAACGCCAGAACCAGTGGTAATATGTGTGATGTCATGAAAACATTTGGGCCAGGTACAACCCGTTTTCCCAGACCGAAGTAGAGAGTTGACTTGAGGGGCTTCACTCCGAGCCTTTGACCAGAACGTCCAACCTACAAGGCAGTGGGACGACATGAGGGTCTTGTAGCCGTCTGAGAGACGGTGATTCGTTGTTCAGTTCATACACCCTTCATCATCATCGTACAGCGGTAAACAGCAGGGCAAGCCCCACTGACCACTGCCTTTCTCACCATGTTGAACGTGGAGACAAAAAGAATGAGTATACAAGGTGAACAAGGAGTGGGTAAAGGAGAGAAAGCGTTCGTAGCCAACACACGGAATACACAGTCTAACTGTACGAACGCACATTGATCAATCATTCTGACTCGCCAGAGAGTGACAACACGATTGTCGCTGTTCACGGTTCGCCCCCCCCCCATATCTTTCAGTATCTCCAGTCAACTGGTTGACGGATCTTTTGAACCCCAACCCAAAAGACGTGAGGCACCTTCTTTTGCCAAGTTAGTTGTACATTTTCTCATTTTCCACTGCTACGTCATCTGTTGACCTCCACGTAATTTCTCCCACTCCCTAGGAGGAACGGAAAATAAGACACGGTATGGTAGACATGTGTTCGCCATACGTAACACGTGTCCCAACCAATGAAGTCTACTAAGCCGGATAAGCTGTGGTAGAATATTCTTTGAACTAGTATCCAATACTCGATTTCTGACGTCAGCATTGCTCACTCGGTCATTCCATCTAATCTTAGCGATACTACACAAACATCGATGGTCGAAAACCTCAAGACGACGGATATCTTCCGTACGCAGACCCCAAGTCTCTCAACTATACAACAAAACTGAACACACGACCTTTTAAATTCAGTGAAATATCAGGTCGGCACCGCACGTGCTTCAGTCCAGCGTACGCCGCTCGAGCCTTGGATATACGCGTGCTCACCTCGACTTTCGTGCTCCAATCCGTCGTCACGCTGCTGCCGAGGTAAGTGAAGTGGTCAACAATTGTTAGCGGTTCCTCATCGGGCATCAAGCTCGGAACCGTTGACGTCCAGTCTTACAACTTCACTTTACACTTTGAAGGTGCAAAGCGCATGCCAAATGGGGCTAAAACTCTTGCGAGTCTATCTAGTGCACTTTGAGCATGTTCTGTGGATTCGGACAAGCAGACAAGGTCGTCCGCCTAATCCAGGTTACATAACTTTTCAGTATTTCCCAGTTCGACGCACACATCCTAAAGATTTCGCAAAGTATTTTCTATTATCTCGTCCATGACGAGGTTGAACACGAATGGAGAAATGGGACATCCTTGTCGAACACCGCTGGTCGTTTCGAATGGACTGGATAGTTTGTCGCAAACCTTAACGCGGCCAAAAGTATGAGGGTACAGTTACCTGAGTAGATTCACAAACTTCTGTGGCATACCATTTTGGTGAAGAGCACTGGAAAGTGCTGTTCGACCAGCTGAATCGAAGGCACCCTTCAAGTCGGGGCAAACCAATATTGTTGGTCGGCGGTGTGTGTGACGCGCCTCAAGTAATTGACGAAGAGTGAAAATCTGGTCGATGCATCCTCGACTTAGGCAGAATCCGGCCTGTCGCTCGCGGGCGTTCCTCTCGCGAGCGGGTGTCAGACGGCGCAGGCCAGTACCTATGTGAGTATTGAAATTAGGTTAATGCCACGATGGTTACTACAGTGAATTGCGTATTCCCTTTTTGAAGCTAGGTACAATCAATGACTCGCCCCATAATAACGGGCTACGTTTCTGTTTCCAAATGTCACGAATCGAGATATTAGGTGATTTTATCAACGCACCACCACCCATTTTGAAAAGAACTGGAGGGAGCTTGTAATCGAATACATGACTTCACTTCCACTTCCACTTCCGATGGAGGCACAACTGATACTCCCTGAGAAATCGTAGTTGTTGGCGTCAGAGTAACTACATTAGCGTGCGACCGGCCAAACTCCTCCTTGAAGTATTCGGCCCAACGGTTAAGCGTTCGCTGTTTGCCAAGAATAGGCTCTCCGTTTCTATGACATGTTTCACTGACCGGGGTTCGCCGTCCACCAGTGTCGCGAATAAGTTTGAACAGTCTTTGACTGTTACCTGAAGCAGCTGCTACTTCCATTTCTTCGGTTACCTTGATCCACCAATTTTCACGATCTTTCATAAGACTTTTCGTAATTTGCTTTTGTAGATTTCTCCGTATCTTATCCATCTCCTTACATTTCGAGAGCTGACGTTTTTGCTGCATCAGACTCAGCGACTCTTGAGAAATCCAGTGTCTTTGCTAGACATCGGATCTAGGACCGCAGGCGAAACCTACTGCCACGTGCATTGTCTGCTAGATATGGGCCCAATACTCATCTGCATTGCTGTTCGTCGTGGATCCTAGCTCACGTGCTAATTTCTGTTCATAACTGATGCGAACTTCTGGATCAGACAAACGTTGTACGGCTAACCAGGTTTGCGGTTTACCTCGATGACCATGGAGCTGTAGCGATAATCGCATTAAAACTGATGCATGGTCCAACTCTACGTACGTGGACCAGTAGGATGTACAGTTCTGAGTAGAACTGCGCCACCGGTAACTTACTGCGATATGATCGATCTGGCTCAGAGTACCCGTAGAGTTGGAGCGCCATGTCGTTGTGCGACGCGAGCTGTGTCGGAAATTTGTAGTAGACAGGAATAACCGATTGTCTGCACAAAATTGGTGAAGCTATCACACAGCTACAACACAAAGTAATTTACATCGCGCGAGCACTTAGTGTTTGTCAAGCGGCTCACGTGAACTACACGTGCTTAGGTCGTTATTTGGGAATGGGAGGGTAGGTTCCCTTGTTAGCTTCAAACCTCTACATGGATGTAGATTCGGGAGAATGAATAAATCTCCGGCACAAGTGAAACGCCCAAAGGAAATAGATTTCCGGAATGTAGCAGCTGTTTTTTTCTGTGTTTTATGTCACCTTTGTGTCTAGCTGTTGTTTTTACACACCACGGCGCTAGTTTCTGTTGTGTGATGTTAGTATTCTGATGTTGTCCCCAACTAAGTTCGGCCAGGATATTTGAATCGTGAATAAAATGAGTAATGAAATGTTGTGAGTATGGGAAATGTCATGATTTGGAGCATTAGAAGTGGGTAGGAAGGGAAAGTGAGGTGTGTTGGGGACAGAACGCAAAGGTTGGATAAAAGAGAGGGAAATCTAAGCAGTAGCCCCACTTATCACTACCGAACCCGCTCGACGCAATTTGCAGGGCTGTCCTGATTATGCTGCGTGACCACCGGTGAAGTATGTAATTGTTTGTATTCGTGCAGCCCATGAGATGTTGGACGGGTACTGCTAAGATGTCCAGTCGCGAAGCAGGAGAAAGATTAGGGTTCTCAACGAAAGTCTTCACATCTAATGGGAACCTGTCCTTGAGGCAGCGGAGTGGCTGGGTGGAAACCCGTTGGCTTGGACCGATTATTCCACTTACTTACCGAATTGACCCCCAACCTGGAGGACCAGGGGATTGCTTCGTCAGTCTTTTATCCATTGACCTTTCAGGCGTGATAACATCTCCGGCCTAAGGAAGCCATCCTGAATAGCTCCTTCGGTCATGGAGGCACGCAGATCATCACACCACGTCAAGTTGCATTTTGGTTGTGACGGAATAGTCTAGATTGACTTTCATCCAGTCAACCCGGTGAAGATCCCCGGGCATTCGCTTCCTGCATCTCACCTGGTTGGGAACACCGCTACGAGAAGGACTTCCTTGGCACAGGCACTTTGAGACGCACGGTCATTTGGGAGCATTTCGAGAGACGCTCAGGTCGAAAAGCCACCTCGGACCCTGAAACAGCCACTCCGACCATACTTAGGCATTAGGAGGCATCCTTGGTATAATCTCAAAACGTATGTTTTTGGCTTCGTTATTCAAGTTCGCGTCTTAAAAATTTGCTTGCAAGCTTCAAAAGTCATACGGGGTAATGATTCTGACGACTACAAAGTTAACCAAAGGTGGGCGATTTTGAAATTCCTTACTCCCGCTCCATACTGGTGGACTTTTCACGTGCCCCTGATCGACGAGGTTGGCGTTTCGGTCACAAACGCTCCATCACAAATGGATTTGATGTTTTTTCGGCTGACGGTGAGACGTTCACGACTGAAACGCCAAACTCAGCGCGATCTGCAGCCTATGAACATCATCGCCAATTAATGCGTCAAATCCGAGATTGGTTCTGTTGTAAAACCAGTCTTAAAAAAGGTTACCCGTGATAACCGTAACGTCAACAACCAACCAACGATTTCGACTACGCTGTGTTGATAAACAATAAAATCTCATCATCGCCAATATTCCTGATCACTACCCCGATCGAGGGGGCAAGGTTCAGTGGTGGGATTTTACGGTGTCAATCTTGAATCTACTCTTGGACAGTATTTAGAACCGTTATTGCCGCTGTCCCTTGGAGTTTGCACATTGGGCATTATCAGTCCTGTCTCTGTCCATTCAGCTCCCCATGAATGCGTAGTGTTTTGTGATCGTAAGTGATTGAAATGGACCTCCGTATGTAGTATATCGTCTAGGTAGATTTTAGACTTCATAATGTTCACCATCTGATTTTATTTGTTACAGATTGCATGGGAAGAAATTAACGCGGCTTGGGGCCAGTGCGCTATGCTTCTGCAATGCATAGCACGAAAGTTGAACTTTCAATTTCCTCAGTGAGTTTCAGCTCTGCCTATGCTTCTTAAAATGCGCTCAAGCGGTTATTTGCTACGACCAAAGCATAGTATCTTGCTGCAGCTTTCCGCTCAAAAAATCGGATTCAGGTGTGAGCGCTCAGAGATGAAGCAGCATTTAGAACGACTTTTTGAACCCGTTTGTTCTCTTAATCGAATGAATCACGTCCACGAATCTACCGATTCGCAAATTTGTAGTTTGACCGACTTTGATCTACTTTCGAATTCTAATTGCCGTGTTTTCCGGAACGACCAAAATTTTTGCAGGCAGGTCTTCTTTAAAGTTCACTGTGCTTGGTCAGCACACTTGAGATCTTCATTCGGGGTTCCCTAATTTGAACTATTTTCCGTCATTTGTGGAACACTTTTCAACCTCATGCCCTTCGTTACATGTTGATGGATTTTCGGATAAGCAGTACTTGAATTCTTCATCTATTACGATTGCCATGAGCGAAACATACACTCCGTTCCTATTGCTTGCTTGTGCACGAGTGCAGTGCATGGGGTATACTCATATCCCTCAAAACCCACGCCACTGTCAGGAATAACCGGCGACCTGAGATTTGGAGTGCTGGAGAACCATATAAGGTCCAAATAGGTCAGATATAGTGTAGAGTCGATTACTGTATACACGAAAGTGACCGGTGATGGCGGGGATTCGAACCCCTGACCTCTGAGGTGGTAAGCAAACGCATTATTATAAGAGCCATACCCGCGTTAATCAGGAGAGGTCCGGGTTTCCTATCAAAGTATGCCTCTATTATGGAAACAGCACACACAACACGGCAACAATCTCTGTACGGAAAACCATCACCTGCGTCGGCTGAATTACTGTTGATCTGCATTAGACTCCGATGAAATTTCTATCATTTGATTATATATATATACCCACTGATGCATGTTCCTGGTGAGATGATGTTAACCGTTACCGCAATATCAACATGATGTGCAATCTTTTTTTTGGACGACAGTTTCAATTCATGACAGTTAACTTGAAAACGACAAAAAGGGCTTGAGCTGTGAACTATTTCCAAACAAAAACGACGATTCTATTCTCTCTTGCCCTCTCTCTTTTGTTGTACAGCTATGAAATTGTACCTATGGGAATTCGTTCCAAAATCGTCGAGACACAAACCCGACGGGAGCATCCGCTCTACTACGTGACGAACATTTTCAGTCAGGGAAAGTGAGCATTTGTTTGTCATATGTACTCCAAATTTGAGGAATCTCTTCTGATGACTGGTAGTTGGTGTATTACGTTGTCAACAAGTCGCGTCACATACGATCCACTTATTCGAATGATCGTGCATTTGTATGATTATCCTAAACATCGTAGATGAGTGTCCGCTGACTGTGCTTGTATAAACCACTGACTAGTTTACTTTAAGGGCCATTGCCTTTTTTTTGTTTCAAAAGCTGAATGTGAGCAGGTATGTCGAGGTTCTCGACTCTTTCATGAGATGAGTTATCTACCGGAATAAGCACAATACACGTGATCTCCTTATTCGCGACATAAAAGCAAAATCAATATTAAATTGAGATATTGGAAAACCGAATACTCAGGAGTGACTGACACTTTCGTTCTCGGGGAGCATGACGGAATGCACACTCTTCTATCGTCTACCTGATAATTTGCTCCCGGGTTCTCAGTACATTTATTAAATGCTTGCAGATGAGTGCAGCGGTATATAATCCATATTCTGAAAATCCTACTTCACTATTACTGATAGGCGGCAACATGACCCTGAGATATGGAATGGAGAACCGCTTATAGCCCTAACAGGTCAGGTGTGGTAGCGATCCGGATCACTTTAGGAAGAGCCTAAAGATTTTAGTGTCCCTTGAGTAACTGAAAAAAAAAATAAAAATATACAGATTTGTTCTCATTCACTTGACCATCACAATATTTGTCTAGGCTACCGTATTTGTGAATTTCGATACAACCCTGACGAAGTTGCGGAAAATTCACTGCAGTAGGCACGTTTGGTTTCAAACGGTAATGAAATGTAGCCCATACGGGTGAACTACACAGGACGACCATCGGATTGGGCAGTATTACTCGAATATAGTAAGACAGTTACGCTCAAACGCAACCACCCTGCTTGCCTTTATCCACGGTGCACATTTCCGAACCATTTAGCGCGACTAATCTAACTATCACAGAGTGCACAGCGTCCTTGATAGACAGATGAATTTCACCTTTGGGCAACCCAGCATTCGCACACAATTCGTGATATTATTGTCTCTATTTTCGGTGGTATGTTTTGATATTCCTGCTACCACCTAATCATTCTTACCATATCTAAGATTTTTGTTACTTTATTACACTGAACCTGAAGTCATTCATGCTGCTAACATCGCAAATACAGAAACAGGCAACGAGCAGGGGAAGGTGAATAAAAACAAACTTTTTTTTGGCTGTTCCACCGCACACATCGTTGGGGTTTTGTTCAATAATAATGGGGCTCGAGTCTCTTTTATTAGACGCTTGCGCATGAGTGCATTGAAAGCGATATATATATATATATATATATATATATATATATATATATATATATATATATATATATATATATATATATATATATATATATATATATACCCTTTGGCCACGAAGACCCACTACACCAGTGAAGACAATTAGCCACCAAACCCTGAAAATTGGAGTGGAGAACCACATAAGGTCCCAATAGATCAAGGGTGGTAACGATCCGGACGACAGTGGGGTTCACTGTCTACCGCCAAAAGCGACCGGTGGCGGCGGAGATTCGAATCGCCGAGGTGGTAATCGAACGCTCTGAACCAATGGACCACCAGTGGTCGGGGAAAAAACTACACAGCATCCATGCCACTAGCTGCGGTTCTGAGCCATATCCCTCAGTGTCTCTAACCTACCGGTCTTCATCCTTTGAACCCCAACCATTGAAGCTACGCGGGTTTATTGATTAACTTTGGATGTCCCAGTAATGAATTTACATACAGAGCTAGAAAATTCGAAAACGCGTCTTAGTAACCATCTTTATATTTCCCCTATTCCAATATTCAAATTCAAGGTTTAATACAGGTATGACAATATTTTTAAAATGCGTTGGTCAAGTTCAGCAAGTGGTGGAGAGCACTTCGAATGCAAAACTTCCCTACCAGATCAAAAGTGGTGGTAAGATCCACGATCCACAGGATGGACGTACCTATTCGGTCGCGTGAGTCTTCGACAATATAACATTTAATGTGTGCCATCATCGAGGTTGCCTGGTAAATAAGTTGTTTATTGAAAACACTCGTTCGGAGGTCATCAGAATTATTCGAATGAAATAATAATGCTTATATGCATACCAGCGGTCTAGTCCACTTGAAGACGGTCATTATCCAGTGGGAAGATGCAGTCGTGTGGTTCATAGGCCTTCGTTAACCTCACTGCGTTCGGTTCCTCTGACGTAGTAGCGTTCGTTATCAATCCACAATTGTCCATAATTGCGTTTCGAGCAATCCACTGCTTACTCAGTAGGCAATATGTACACTCCACCACAACGTGAACTGTGGAATGGCTTGTTTGATGGTGTGCGGATTACCGGATGAGCGCTTGTAGTTATCTGAGATATCCACTTTGCTGTCCAGACCATGAAGTGCCGAGATTTACAACGACCGCTGGAAGGATTCCGTCTGACGCTTACCATATGCGTGTTCTCGAACCTACTGCGCACAAGCTACTCTCGTTATAAGGAGCAGTGGATGAAGGACCTTATATTATTCTGCTAGATATGTCATTCAATAACCGGGACGGTGCGAGCTAGCCGATGGGTGTAGGTTAACTCACTTTTTGTTGAAGTGCACATACAATGCACGTCATTATTTACGTCTCATCTTTCCTTTCAACACTTGTGCAGCTGGAACAAGGATTCGGAAGAAGATTGGACCAAAGCACTAAAAATGATGCTAATTAACCTGAAATGGACTATCGCTCGATTAGCTACGATCGACGCGTGAAAGCAGAAAATATTTGTCTATTTTTCCCCGCCCCCGTTCTCACTACCATCGGACTGTGATTTTCACGCTCGTCAAGAGACACAAGTGGCCACCGTAGACGGTAACCGACATTCGCCCGACAAACCGGACGTTCTTCCCTCGACTCTCCTTTTTTTGAAGCGCATTTTACAAGCAAAATTATTGAAATTAATTGACTTGGTAATGTTCTGAAATTCAGTAAATTTCCTTCCAAACACCAATATTTCCATCCTCCACAGTTTGCTCTTCTTTCCGTGTGGTACACGCACATGACGGTCAGGTACAAACTGGCCACACTTGGGGATGAAGTCGTACGAACAAAACGAAAGGAAGGAGATAGTTTGTAAAATTTATTAATCAATATCTACCCGAATGATCGAAGCGTCTATCCTTAACCGGAAGACTTTTGTGTCTGTGAATTTGATTGGGGGGGGGGGGGAGGGGTTCGCTGCAATCGCGAGGAAAAGGAACAGGGACGGGACTTATCGCACAAAGGAGTGGGAGTTGAGATAACAAGGCACTCGTAATAATCTTATAATATGCGAAAGTTAACGGATGAACCGATCGGTGCGTAAAACCGGCTACCGGGGTTGGCGAATGTACATTCACATGTATCAAGCGAAGCCACAACGACAATGATGATGGTGTTTCATACATTATAAGAGGTGAGTAAATATGTATTATTCGTTTGAATGAGAACCCGTCAATTAACCTTGGTGTGCTGTTCTGCTTCTGGTGGTCAAGGCGCGGATTAGGTGACACACGAGAGGAAAGCAGTGGAGCACACGGGTATTCACTGTCGTGGAGGTAGGAAATTGGCTGTTTGTACACGTGTGAAGGTTGTGTAAACTGGACAGTGGCCAGGAACGACACGGGACTATACGATAGTTCCCGGCCATGAGATGATCTGCAGGGCTACATCACCTTGAAGCTGTTTAAGTAGTCGAACCGCCGAAGCATGGGGTATGTTCAGCATGGACACGTTGTTAACGGCTAGAATCAGATCACCACATCTGCAGTGAATATATGGGATTGTGGAAAGAATGAGGAGAATCACGTAAGGGGAACAATAAAATGGTCCTACTAAGTAATTTCGCGATCCCTAAAACTGAACAGAGGACTACAAAATGTCACGTACGAACAAAAATTCAAGCAGCTGAGTGATGCCAAATTGGTCTGGAGTCCCATCTAGACCGTACTGGGGAGATTTACACTGATGGTGTTGTGGACTGGTGAGCCTCACTTTTCCTCCAGTGTCGGGAAAGTCTACGCGAAACTTGCCGGAAACTTCGTAGCGTGATAAAATTTAGTTTTTGATCTAGTGAAATGCCTCATTCGACGAATACCATACTCTTTCCTTAGTACCTTTGATTACGTGGTTACCCTCCCATTCCAGCATCGGTGGTCAGACACTGATCCACATGAAATTCGCAAATGTGGTCAGAAAAGAAACTGGCAACGTCCGTGAAAAATTGCGAAATCGAACAAAAACATCTTAAGCAGCTTCATCTCAGTCTCGCTCTCGGACCATTATGATTCAAAAAACTGCGTTGAATCGGTAAGCTACATCTCATACAAAGCATCACTTCAAATGGAAATATATAATGCAGCAGCTGACTCGCACAGTTTGAAGTAATGATGAATGATACTGCATTGAGTGTGCACTCAAAGTGGCTAGTAAAAGACACGAATGCGGTTTTAGTCGAGCTGTTCATTCATTCTAGGCTCCCAGGAAGCGATTATGGACGTACGCTGTATAGATGAATTGCGCTGACTGGATGTATGAGTCTTAATGAGCGTGCAAAGTTCCACCAATCTACCCGTGTGCAATAATTGGGCTGATCTGCTGCAGTTGTAGTGTAACTGTTCTGAGCACGGGTTGTCGGAGGCAGGCATTTCACAACTGTCTTCAACACACAACAGAGCACAGCTACTTCATTTCGTATGGCAGACTGTCTAAATGGAAAGTGGAGGACAGAAATGCTAGGCCAACTGTCGTACCGTGGTCTTAGGCCACTCACTAAGGTCGGGTGTGAAAATTTGCAATTAAAAAACGGAAGGGGCAACTTCAAGACACCAACAATAAAAAATGAGGCGAAAAGCTGTTTTTTGAATAGGACAGAACGTGGGTATAGCGAAGATAAACGAGAAGAACTCAGTGTATCGTGAGGATGTATATTTCATTTAACGATAGTGTGATTCCGACTTGCACTCACTTTAGACGACCATCACGGGCGGCTAGGAAGCCAGGTACAATGGATTTTATCACAATCGGACAAGGGTATAGACTTGTGTATCCGCCCCACCGACGTCGTTCAGGCGAAACCGTTTGATCTGTTGTCGCGGGTTCCGTTTCCAAAAGTGGTCTGGGCCGTGGTCCGCCATCGCCCAAACCACCTACGATAGTGAAACCGAGCGGTTCCAGCCTACCGGATGAGGACGAAGACGATGAAACTACATTGCGTACAAGGCGTACTGTGCGCGCCAGTTGGCAGATCGGAGGCAGCTGAAGCCAGAATGTCCATGAGGGCATAAAGTTATTCGGACCTTCTCCAGTTTCCGGTGCATCGATCAGTCGCAAATCCACACGGGATCGCATGGAACTGGCACGACGAATGACATTAACGGCCTCGTTGTGTGTCAGACCCACTAGACCAATTCCGTTAACTTCTAAGAGGACGTCTCCACGTTTGACCTTTAGAGATGAACGAAGGTGTGAGTGAGGAAGATAAAAATACTCATGAAATACCACCATTTTTGGTATAAGTGGTAAAGAGACATTGTTTTCAAGGGGTGCTGCGAATTTACTTTTTTCAAGACTGATGGGACCAGACCTGCGGGGCGCACGCAGTTCATCATTCCATGGTCCACACTGATCAAGGCTAATACCATACTGACTAAACACTAATCATTTACGATTTACCA
The DNA here is from genome assembly GCA_948099385.1 of Fasciola hepatica. Lineage (NCBI taxonomy): Eukaryota > Metazoa > Platyhelminthes > Trematoda > Plagiorchiida > Fasciolidae > Fasciola > Fasciola hepatica. Next base: position 3,449,871 of record CANUEZ040000010.1, read on the forward strand.
GTCGACAGGAATGCTTTCAAAAAACGTCTGTCCGCTATCAAAGCCAAAAAAGCGAAAATTCGAAGCTTCAAGGATTTTCAAAACCACAAACGCTCGAACTATTTCTATTAAAGCATCTGACGTGGCGTTATAACATAGACCCACTCTCAGTTCTAGCAATAACCACCAAGCATCCCGGTAATGCGGGTTATATTGCTTTCCTCAAAATTGAAGCCCAAAAGGAAAGAAAATCAGCGGAAGTATAAGACTAGTACTAAGAGAAATAATTGTGCACAAGATGACCAGAAAGTGAGCCAGAAATGATAAAAAAACCAGTGGCCAAGGCAACACCGAAACAGAGTGAACGTTTGAAACCTGTTAATGCTCTAGTAAAATATCACATTGAACCAAACAAATATTACCAATTTATCACGACCCAAAACGCAGTCTGGACTGATGTTGGTCACGTAGACCGGTGTATCACCACGTTGCGAATGACGACCACCAGCCACGGAAATACCAAGGGGTTCATTTGGCGCTTTCTTCACGAGAACGTTCCGTTCTTCACAAGTCTTTTGTATAGGGCAGATTCAAATTGGTTGCGCAATCGATTAAAATACGGAATAGACAAAATATCGTATTTTCGGAAAAGCTACTATTGTCCACATTCAAGTCACTGATTAAGGTCATACTCCTGCCTTCCAAAAAAAGCAAGATAAGTTTCAAAAGCTGTGATTCATACCCTTCGACTGCATGATATTTTTGGAATGCGGTAGAAAAAATAGTTGAACTTTGGGAGAGTATACCTAATTTGGTAAGTTGAACCAATTAAACAGCCGAGGTACCTAGTGTCTTACGCTCTCGCTTGGATAATAGCATTCATAAAAAAGGGTTATTGCTATAGTGAAATATTGAACAGGGCTATTGGTTTACACAGATAGTGGCTGACAAATCGATCGATAGCGTAGTAAACGTTTACCACGTGTTCTAAATATGCTGAGTAGCGATATGCACGTTAGGATATCAGAGGACGGAAACATAATACGCTACTATTTCTGAGATACTCTATGACTTAGGACAGACTTGTCATGCTCATCAAGAAGCATCAGTAGCGAATGGCAAATAAACTTACGGGATATTGCGGGGTCGCTGAAATAGGAGCATGACGGACGGACCGTTCGACGCATTGTGGACTAGTGGAACCCGTCGTCAAGGTGACTTCTTTTGTTCCGCTACTCGCCCGATCCTCCTCGTCCACCAGCAACTGTGATGTGGATTTAGACACAGTGAACGGCTCAGTAGACGAGGACAACGAGGAAGAAATCAATTCAGACGCTCTGGATGGAACATGAAAAGCTTTCAACGAAGAGCTATCCGTCGCAATCGATGACATTACTGGGGAACAGAGACTTCGATTCGACTGTTGAGATCGGGACCCAACGCGTCTGCTTCGGTCAGTTCGAGTAACTGGGTCGGATACATTGGGAGTGGAACTAGTGGCGTCCGAGGAATTTAACCGTAACGCACGAAAAGATGAGAACATCTGCAGCTGCTCGTTCGAACCGTTTGCAATCCGTAAAATATCCGGTGTGTCTGCTCGGTGTCGTCGGGCAACCTTGAAAGTAACACTTTCCGTAGCGGTCTGCGGTTTGTGATAAAATGATAGACAGTGAGAACAACATCACTTTACTTCTTTCAGATGCATATTTCAATATTCAGGTTATTTCTGCTGTCTTCCGATCCAACTTACTCGAAATTATAGAAAACCGAGGTACAAAGAGCAAACAAGAGGAGTTTGAATGCGATTATGCAATTGGCCGTTCTTTAATCCCAAACTTTCCAGTAAGCGGACATCATAGACGCTAACAGAGAAAACCATCAACTCCAAAACAGTCCGAGCATTCAAGTGTTTCTGTCCCGTCATGTATTGACAGTTTCGACCATCACGATAAGACTGGATCTTGATGCGGTATGACTCCACAAATCAAAGATGGACGCAGAATGGCTTCTTTAGGGTAGGAATATAATCATTCCTGGCAGGTCCATCGGCAGAAGCAGGACAAAGCCCGTTTTCACTTAACCAGTTGATGGAAGATATCTCATGCTGCCCCTGAGCAGGACACTCCAGGAATTACACACGGAAAGACAATGTTCACCGATCAAAAAACTGCTGCTAGATGGATACAAGAGTAGAGCATCTACCGGTAGAAAATCCGTAACTTCCACCGTAAAGAATGTAGCCCCGTCTATGTTCCGATTGCTTTGCTGAGTGCATAGGACTTGGGAGTTAACCCGGAAAGCAGACCGATAATTCAAGCGCTGGAGAAAAAAAAACAACCAGGTCGCACGCGACAGATTAAAAGTTTCGACGTGAATGTTTCGGTTGTGAACCCACGTATGTTGTTCAGGTGAGGCGAAAAGGCTGGTCAGAACAACAACAGAACTTGTCTAATTCATTTATTCTGATCACAAAGTGTTTCGGGTGAATACAACCGTTTGCCGTAACAAGCCGCATAGGATCACCTGACCTACTCTTACCCCTCTTGTTGGTTATTGCTAGCGTGGGTAATTCGAAGATCGCCGGTCATTCCGTTTAACGCCTGTAGGCTCGGATCACGCCTTGGTCAAACTAGCGCGAAATCCGCCAAAAACAGCTTCTTTTTGCAACATACAATGGTAGCCTTTTACGTTGCTAAAGGCACCGCACGACATCAGCATTACCAGGCTACAGCGATGGCTATGCTCGATACCAGGGACGCCGTCTGGAGCGCTAGGCGGAGCACTCTAAGGAACAGTTCAGTTGGCCCATTTCAACAGTGGACCTTCCAAATATACGTGCCAGCGAAACAATGCAGATGGATATCAGTCCTCCATCAGAGATGGAGATTATGAGGGAGATAGGTAACTTGACAAGGTTAAAGCCGTTGAACCAAATGGATTGTCTCCATCTTTTTTCAAGGATGGAGACGAAGCTTTGGTTTCAGAGTAAACGAAGCTCCTTTGTATTATTTGGGATAGTGAGCAGATCCCATAGGAATGGTGATTGTGCCGATTTACAAGAAAGGTGACAGGTCCTCTTGTGAAAACCACAGAAATTAGCTTGGTAAGTATCGCGTCTAAACTGCTCACCGGTCTTATTCTCCGCCGATTATCCAGTGCACGCGTGAAAATCAAGCCGGTTTCAGACCCGGTCGTGGATGTATCGATCGCATCTTCACTCTTCGGCAAACCTTGAAGCACAGACACATCTGTCGTAAGCCCACAATCTGTCTTTCTGGATCTGAAAGCAGCGTTCAACTCAGTCGACCGCATAGTTCTCTGGCGCTGCCTCTCATTGAAGGGTGTGCCAGAGAAGTTTATTACTCTTTTCCAATACCGAATTCGTGCTTACGGCGATCTCCCCCCAGAGTTCACCACGGAAAGTGGTGGTCGTTGGGGTTGCCCCCGTTCACTCTTCCTCTTCAATTTTGTATTTCAATTAATTCTTGAGATAGCCCTATCTTCGTGTGAGAACAGCGGAGTCGATCTTTGCTCAGACAGTAAACTGTCTGTTTTGGAATATGCGGACGTTATTGTTCTTCTGAGTGAAGATCAAGGTAAGCTGTAAGCTCTTTAAGATAGTCTCAACAACAGTTTAGGAATGTTTGGGATGCGTTTTGTACCTCCAAAGTGTGAAATGCCACTGCAGGACTGGGTTGGCTCAACACCAAACCTTGTGTTGACAGGGAAAGCTCTAGGTGAAGTGGATAACTTTTGTTACCTGAGCAGTTACAGCTCACCAGGTGGACAGATAATGGATGAAGTGCCATCGCGTATACAGAAGGCACCTTCGGCTTTTGCCAACCTCCGTCATCTTTGGTGCCGGCGTGACATCCGACTGTCTGTTAAGGGTCGAGTGTACACTGCGGTGGTTGGGTGTTCTTTTGTAAGGTTCAGAAACATGGCCGTTAAGGGTAGAAGATAGGCAAAGACTGTCGGCGTTCGAGCATCGATGCCTCTGTAGCACTGCCCGAGTTTGGTGGGAACAGCATGTCAGCAATGCTGAGGTTCGGCGTAAGGTGTTAGGAACCAGAGGTCAGACTCTGGGTCAAGTGCTGAATCTAAACAGATTAAGGTGGCTGGGACATGTGCTACGCATGCCCACGGATGGACTTCCCCAGCGCACATTGTCCTCTGAGGCAGGAAGTGTTTGGAAGGTAAGTCGAGGTGGTCAGTCCATGTAATGGCAAAAAGGTATGAAAACCCAGACCAGTGGACCTGGCCAAGTAGGGCATGCTATACTTCCATGTTGGGGTCCACATGATCCGCCTACCAAATGGTTGGAGACATTAAGTGATATGGCTAGGTGTAGCGGTCAGTGGCGTAGTTGCATTCGGACTCTTTCCTTGTCCTCTTGATTTCAGCCTGATACTTTGTCTTTTTCGGATCTTTATCACTATGCTTCTATTCTTTCCGCCCTTCACTGGCCGATGCTTGACGGTAGCAACCGAAACCAGATCACAGAAGTGCGAGGTAAATGGTTGAATAAACTGACTGAAACTGATCAGCTGATCTTTTAAATGCCTGCAGTGGACATGCTCCACGAGGCATAAAAATCCCTAAGGCATCAACTGATTGAGAGCTTGAGGAATGATTGCTACCAGCAGTGGAAAGTATTATTGTCTCCGTATCACTTTTCAAAAATGGTGAGAGCATCATATCAGTAATGATGAGGTTAGGTGCACGGTGTTGGGAAACAATGGTCGGTCACTGGAACATGTACTGACTTCAAACAGGCTAAGGTGGTTGGGACATGTGTTACGCATGCTCACTGATAGACTTCCACTTCATACGCTGTTCTCCGAGGCAGGTAGTGGTTGAAAGATAGGTCGAGATGGTCAATCCATGACATGGCAAAAAGCTATTAAAAACGTGACTATTGGACTCAGTCAAATAGAACATGTCAGACTTCTCGTTAGGGTTCATGAGACCCGACTACCAGACGGTTGGAGAAATGCTCCGGTACACGAGAATCAGGTTTAGGTAAACTGACAGGAGAAGCCGACGGTTCACTGATTCATTTTAGGGTACATCTTCTGAAAGGTTTATCGTAGCCTTGTAAGGAACAAAGCGACTGAATCACAGCCACAGTAGACCTTTGAGCAATATATAAAATATTCTCTTCATTTTCTCTATTTATTACACGACAAAATACACTTCTGGAAGTAATCTCTGGCAAATTAAGGGCTCCCTAATGGATAAATGACCAGAGGTGGCAGGATTTAGGCACAGGTCGTAAACGTTTTAAGTACACAACGAGGACCATTCGGCCACCGACGGCCCACACTTGGGACGTTGCAGATAGACGTCTGGCAACATGAGGAGTTATATAAGCATAAGGTCGCTGAATGGGATTGGTTGTCTCTGTCCAAATTCAAACATGGAGGCTAATTGTTGATACCTGAGCTAGAAAAGCGTCTCAGGTCAACTTCAAGTGAACAGATTCTCAGGTCACTAAACTGAACGACGATTCTGATGAGCGGAGGGTTCTCTTATGAAAACCGCAGGGAAGTAGCTAGGAGGATATAACATTCGAACTGCTGACAATATTCTTCGCCGATTTCAACCCCAGTGGGTTCTTTTATTTCACGATTGCACATAAATGCATTGGATGGACATACTTCGTGGCCTCAAAGGCCCACTTCACTCCCAGGGGTAACGAGAAAGCATGACACTGAGAACTGAGAAAGAGAATCATATAAGGTCACAACAACTCGGTCAATCTAAATACCCATTCTTTTCTGATTCAGCAATCCAACGGTGCCTCTTACTCACAAATCTACCGCCGCTGCCCGTTCCGACACTACTGCTTTCAAGAGATTGTCCACAGATATGGCCATTGCCGATCGCAAAACGATAGCACGAATATCAATCCGGTACTTCAATCCGGAAGCAGTGGTCGTCGGCCGACGTGGCAACGTTCACGACGAAGTAATCGCAGACGATGAGGCTCGACTACAAGATCAAGAAAACAGCTCTCACTTCATTGAACGGACGAGAAAAAGTGGACCCAAAAACAACAATGCTAATGGACATTGTCGGCCGGTGCACGTACTGCAGTTGAACCCGCGGGCGAAGTAATATCGCTGACCACTGCGAGATGGGTCGGTGATTTCAGGAATAATGTTAATTTCCTTCAAAACTGTTGGATTTTCAATGAATTCGATAAGTTCATTTTTTCGCATTTGGGATTTGTTTGTTTTTATTGCGCCACTTCGATATTTAGACAAAACCCCTGCCCTCTTTCAATCAGTCTACTGTACTACAATTGAATAAATTTGCAAGGTCGTATACAGTCTGTTCAGAGGTCACAACATAAACGGTGGAGCTTATGGATATCAGATTGCACAGATCGCCTTTTGTCAAACAGGACCACAAAACTGAGAGAAATGTCTCGTCTTCCGAGTTCTTTCTCGCGTTGAGTCGATTCTCTAGGTTGAAACTGATGGAGTTAATGGTTGCTACGGCGATTAAATTATTGCCTCCCTTTCGGACATTTTCCTACTGGCGTCATATCAAAACCCATCATTGCTGACAGCGAAGAACAACGCATTCCATGAACAAGTGGATGTATACTTCACACAGGCGATCATCGCAGTACTTACACAAAACTCACAGGAACCCTGGCTGTCCAAATCAAAAAGAAATAGTTTCTAAAAATGCAACGTAGTATCGAGCGAACAAAACATCACACGTTTCGTGTAAACATACCAGTATGCATTGAGAATTTACCATGAATTCCACTTGTTCAAGCAAGCGGATAAACCGGTTAGCGCACAATCAGTCAGTCAGTAGAAGCTAGAGGAAAACTCACATTGATTATATGCGCTGCTTGTTCTTGGGTTCCATCAGACAGATCTATCCCGTTAATTTCCAAAATCTGATCGTCTTTTTCCAGTCGTCCGTCTAGCTGTGCTTCGCACCCAGGCACCAGTTCCAGCACATACAAGCCAGGCAAATGTCTGTCGGATGAGAGAAAGGAGGTAAACTATATGTAACTGCAGACGCGCGCGCACGCACGCATTCACCCAGCGAAGTCGCAATGAACGGGAAGAAAAGTCGATTAATAAATTACAAAAGAAGGATTCGAAAAATGCAAGAAAATTATCCATTATCTACATCTTTTCAGCTCTTCATGCCATCAATACTGTGCAATAGAATGTACATTTAAATGCGAATCGTCTTTCAGCTTTGGTGTAGTTGGAGCCTCATGCTACCGATAATTGGATACACGACTGCACAGGTGTGACCTCGCTTGCAGATACGCGCGAAGTAAATGCGCATGTGAACAGAGACAGACAAACACCGGAGCTGGGCAATAACGAAGATTCCGACGCAATTTGGCATGGAATCTGTGTGATAAAGATGGGCTGGCACACTTAACACTTGAATGCGGTAGAACTCATTTCCGGAACTGAGGCACATTAGGATGAGCAGGGACGAGCGGAAATAAAGTTTTGGTGCGTACGACAAAATCCCCATTCCACGCTCGCGCGCACACACACGAACACAAACACCCCACCTCGTTACGATCTAACAAAAAAAAACAAGCGCGAGACCCGTCTAGAATAGGTTCGTATTGGAAAATTCGTACTGAATTCATGTTTTTCTGTTCATGGGCAATGTGAGATTTTGTGAAGCGAATGAGCCAACGAGTGAGTCAGGTAGTTGACTGATTGAATTTCGTGAGGCAGTAGCGATACAACTTTAGAGAAAACTGGTTAATTCAAGGCTTACATGTACTTATTTTGCTGACATCGAAGATGTCTAGAGTGCACCCATATGAATAAACATTAAAAAAGCTTCTGAATAACAAAATGTTGCACATTATAATAAATACAAATAATCTTTTAATTCCTCTTATTTACCGTATAATATTTCTGGAAGGGGAACACGATGAATTAAAAGCTACTCAGTGGGAAAGTGACCAATACTTGAGTCCAATAAGTTAAGGTCCGAATTCCTCGAGGATAACCATTTGACCACCCTGGTCGTCATCAGAAAGTTGGTACCACACATGGTCCTTGGTCGACTGAAACGTTATGGATATTTTGAAGACAACCCCGTTAACGACGCCCAGTAAATCGTCGGATGGCAAGTCACTCCGACAATCGATTCAATCAGTCCGTTATTTGTGATTAGCATCTAAGAGGTACGATGGTATGTTGAAAATCAGCGTTCAATCATTCAGTACACAGTATACGTGGAACGAAACATTGTAACGAGGATGAAATAGCTTGACGATAACTTCGAGTGATAATCACGATCCTTACTGGCGAATCTGTGTCATCGAGGCTCAACGGATACGCGGTGCGGACGAAGTCCATGGCGTAGCTATTACAAGAAACATACAATCTCATCCGTAAGAATGGCGACTATGATCCCTTGTGGAACTAGTTGGTCACGTATGGAACTTGGCGGCGACCAGGTGAATCGATTATTTCATCTTGTCTAAAAAATTTGACTATTCATCGATTTAAACAAACCAAACATAAAAAGTTGCAAAAATGATGTTGCGTAGTCAACCGCCAGTGCTGAATGGTACACTAAGGCAATGGAAGCCTATGGTGATTTACTTTGCACCAAAAACTGTTAACCGAAATCACAAGAAAAACACATCAAAGCAAGTAGAAATAATCCATCCCACATTATATTTCGATGGTTACAAGATCCATACAATAGTGTGTTACACTACTAAAAAAGAAAAATCTGTCTGTGCCAAACAAATAGTCGAAAACTTTCATTTATCCGACTGAATAAAAACTAATGGGCAACGAATGAATGTTTGGTTGGTTCGATGATAAGCATCTTCGCAGGCATTCCGCGTCATAACACCGTCTGAGTTTTGTGAGTTGAAATGGTGTTCTGGTATGAGACCTGCAGGCCAAAATTCTGGTATTTATTGGGAGTTCCGTTTGGATAGATTGGATTCAAGTAGTCAGTTAAGAGCCACATCGAACAACAGACTGTGACGTGCTTTTTTTCTTTAGATCTTCAACAGTTTGCCTAGCTGAAGTAGGTTCTAGAAGTTCGGAAGTCAAAAAAGTTTCAAGAGGAAGAAAGGAATCAACCAGGACGGAACTAGATGCACGAAGATTATGTAAGAAAAGTTGGTTTTATCAACGAGTGGGGTACCGTTTGTAGTGCGTTTTGCACGAATAAGGGACGAAGGGACAGTACGGGAAGAGGTGGATCATTCCGTTCTTTGAGCTCTAACAGTCTATTTCAACTGGGGCTATCTCGACGATTTATCTCATTGAGGATGCCGAATCACGGCCTTGAGATAGGTTTTCCGCTATGCGATCAAAGACCGAATTTGTCTTGGGATGAGTAAATCAGGAGGGGGCGAGGGGGGGGGGGTACATTATGAAAACTGAATCAGTCAGAATTGAATTGTACAACTGGAAATCTATAGTATCTAATCCAGGTGAAGAACAGCTTTGTTCTTTAAAAGTCATTTTATGGGAACGGTTGAACGATATCACCAACAATAATTTTGTCGTACAGATAATACGGGGATGGGTGTGTGGTTCGAAATGGTGGAAAATCGCCTTCGTTTTTGGATGGGAGTGAGACGTTACCTTCTCTCACTCAATGAAAGGGTCACAGCTGGAAGTAAATCAGGCTATCACAAAACTTTAGGAGGCTCAAACGGGTCTTCTTGTCTCTCAATCATTAAACTCGCATATCTGTGCAGTCTCTGGTAGCTACCTCACAACCTTGAATTGCAAGTGAAATAAACTGAAGCATACGAGACGAATGGGTATCTGAGGAATGCATGAGTAGAAACCATGTCGACGAAAAAGAGACTAAAATTTTGTTAGTGACCTCGAAACCTAAGCATAACGTCAAACGTCTCTAGTCGTCCGGTGGGCGGATCTCGTGAACTTCAACCCGAAAGCCTAATCCATCTGATACAACCAAGCCTATTGGCTGGAATTCCCATAGCTTTCTACACGAGATATACCAGCTACCCCGACCCATCCACCAACCACTGCTCATTTAGAGGAAGATTGTACACAGTAGTTTATCTATGGGCACGTGAACTATGCTTCCATCACCATGACCCGTTCAGTTCAGATGCGTAGTCTAGAGAATGACCATTGGTCACACTCTGCACCTCATTTCGGCATTGTCGATACGGTGCTTGCCTCACATTCGATCAACCGTGCGAAGACATCGACCCTCAAACACCGACAGTCTGCGCGTAGCTTACTTCTCAGACGACCATGTTTCCGAACCGTATAGGGCATCTGACTTCACTGCCGCTATTTGATATCTGATGGACGAACGGATGCCACGTCGAAACCAGCAGTGGCCGGGACCGGTGGAAACAAATGGTGAAACGCATGAGGGTTCAGATTATAAATATATGCTTCCGTATAACTTGGGTCTTCATTCGGAAACACGTGTTCGGTGCATTCTAGATCATACAGTTTTGTTATTATTCCAAGCTGAGGGTGGCTTACCTTTACAGAATTATGCTAGTTAAACTGTTGAAAAGTGTGACAAAGAGCAACCACGACAAACGGCACTTCTCATGGTGAACTCAGGTGAAGGAACGATCTCGAATGGGAACGTGGACCGCCCTGGAACTATGTGTGACCAAAGGAACGAAGAAGACCTTAGGATTACTTAGAATGGGCCTGTGAACGCAGAGGCGATTTATCAACATCATTTAACAACAGCAGACTCGCTGACAGATGAACGGGCAAATTCATCATTGTATTCATCAAAGCCATTATATCACAATCGTCCACCACTACAAATTCGAGTAAATGGTCACATGACTTATGCAGCAGGTCATAATATTAAACCTGAATCCCCATCTATGTGGTGTATGAGCTAGAGAACGAAGCCATCGAGAAAACTTTGTTTTTAACCGAAAATCTCGGTACAGACAACAACTTTAAAGACTTTTGTTAGTTGCCAAACCATAAAACGATTAAAACACAGCAGCACATCTGTTAAAAATGAATGACAGAGAATCCGGTTAACGCAATACAAGCCACAGAGACAACTAAGCTAGTGATGATCAAAAACCAAGGTCTACAGTGTCAACAAAATCTGTTTACCAATTGGAAAACCTGTAACCAGCTCAAAAGTTGCCCTTATTAACTATGATCTGCAATCAAATTCACCATCAGGAACAGACTGCTTTTTGTCATGGTGTAGTAGTTTGCTTACGTCCGCGAAACAGAGCTGCAGAGGATGATTTTCTGAAGCCGAATATAGATGGGTGACGGCCAGACGAAGTTCAGTCGCTCTGAACCAGGTTTTTGGCTCTGACCACCATGTCACTAGCAAGCATACTGAGGCGAATAAAGGTGGAGGGAAACAGCTCAGCGTTCAAAAATCTTCCACTAGATGAACATAGGGGTGGAGTAACTGGAATTTCTTGCGACGGTGGAAGAAGTCATCGCACTTCACTGGGCAGGGTTGCACAGGTCTAAAAAACCTTGATGAGACGGTGTTCGGCATGTGAGGACGGATGCTACTGAATGGGCGGACGAGATCAACTGATCAAATGGCTACGAAGGAAAACTGTCCAACTTACCTGACGCGACATTCCAGAAGAGGCGAATTAACTGCATACCAGGCCACCGGCTCCTCTGGAAAGACCCTACTGTCTTGCAGTCTGCACTTGGGTGTGCAAAGGCTAGAGGTGCGTCCTCGAACAAAAAGGCCGAACGGTGCTGGGGACACTGCTCTGTATCCTGCTCCTGCAACTCTCTACGATTATTAACGGAACATCATCCGCTCATAATGCTACGGCGTCCCCGGTAAGCGACGTGGCTCCTGTCCCAGCGGTCAAGGTGATTGGACAGCAAGCCGGGACAACTCGCTACAGGAAAAGAACACAGCCTGTTGGAATTTCAGAACGTTTCTTGATATTGCTAGCCAGTTCATCACAATGAGGACTCTACATGACCATCACGTAGATATTGTCTGCCTCTCGGAAGTCCGCCTACCCAACTCTGGTAGCCTACAGATAAGGGTCTCGGGAGTGGACACATTTCATTGGATCTACCACAGTGGCCCAAAAGACAACTTCGGTCTCTAAGGCATCGCGTTTGCTCTGAACAAGGCAGCCAATGAAGCGATGATCTCATGGGAATCAGTGTCGTACAGACTCATCTTGCCACGCTTTAAAGGCTCCCGCTCGATCTGACGGTGATTGCGGTCAATACTTCGATCAGTTCGGCTGATGACGAAACCAAAGATGAATTCTACTATAACCAGCAGGAGGTGATCAATCAGGTTTCGAGGCGCGACGTACTTTTCGTCGCAGCAGATTGAAAGGCTCGCACGGGTATGGCCGATGAATCCACTCGCCATATTCTCGGGAAATTCGGTTTCAGTCAGTGCTGCGATAACGATGGCCGGCTGATTGTTTTAGCTAACGTCAACAGAATGGTGGTCTAAAGTACTCGATTTCAGCACCCCAAGAAGCAGCTACTCACATGGTATCCCAATGGCAGTCACACTGCACATCAACTAGACTGCATCGTGGTGAGATCCCGTTGAGCCCCGTCTGAGGATTTCCGAGCGTACCGAGGTTCAAAGACGGATAATGCACACGCCACTGACCGCATCCTCTCACGCGAGTGCTTCAAAATTCATCTGTCTACATGTGCTAGTGTCTTTATCCTTCCCGGATAAACGGTACTCGGGAGAACAAAGAAGCAGGCAAAAGATTGGGTCTCTGAGGACACGTTCCAGTCGTCAACCAAAGCATACGAAGCTAAGTATGCAGGTAGTAGTGAACGTCGCAGACTGCAACAAGAGGCCACATGCTCCGCTAGGGCTGCTCGCAAGGGATACTGGGTAGAAATGACCGAGAAAATGGGGACCACGTCAAGAGCTGGTGACTTTGGTAGACTGTTCCGTATCACTCGCAACTGCGCGAATAAGCACGGCAAACAGGATTCGCTTCTTCGTAACGCGGTAAGAAACCTTATACAGGAACTAAGCAATAAAATTGACGAATGGGTCGAACACTTCGGTCATCCGCCCAACCAGCCCAACGGGTCAACCAATGTCAACTCTTCCAGTCAGGCAAGCACGTAAATGGGACCCGCCCAATACCACAAAAATCACAGAAATTATTAACAAACTGAAAGACAGAAAGGCCGTTGGGGAAGATAGCATCCCTCCAGAAGTATATAAAGCCTGTTCATAGTTACTGATTGTCAGGTTATGTACACTTTTTAGATCCATTTGGCGACAGCAAGCATTCCCACCCGGCTGGGGCATTTTTATTCTGCTGCCCGTTCTAAAAAGGTTATAAAAATCCGTATGTGTGAACTACCGAGGTATCAAATTGATCGATTTCACCACAAAAATTTTCGATGCGCCGTTACTAAACCGCTACTCTGAGGCAAAAGACCGACGAACTTGCCCGAACCAAGATGTTTTTTGTCATCGCAGAGGCTGCGTGAATCAAACTTTCACACTGGTGCACAGCTATAAGTTCCAACGGACAACGATAGCTTGCTTCATCGACTTTCGAGCCGCCTTTGGTTCGGCTGAACGCGAGTCCCTTTGGACCATAATCCAATCCGGTGGGATGTCCAAGAGGTTTGCAAGGCTGTTGAGGAGATACAACTCGACAACTGGTGCTATGGACCATACGTACAGCAGAAAATCCCGAGTTCGCACTCACTACCGAAGTTCAACAGGGCTGTCTCCTCTTACCGATCCTGTTTAACTACGCCATTGATTGAACAGTAGGTTACGCATTACGCGACAACCGTGGCGTTCAGCTTAGTCAGGAAATCAACATCTCAGACCTGGAGTTCGCCTATGATACTGTCGTGCTAAAAGACTCCCCGCTATGCTCCAGCCAGTCCTTAACCGAATCGAATCTTTCACGAAATTCATCGGCCTGGGATTAAATTCAATTAAGGCCAAAGATTTCAAAATCCATTTAGACCCGACAATTCAACAGCGACCAGACGAATACGTCCCTTCAAAAAAATACCTAGGCTCAACTCGGCTTCCGAACGGTCAGGAAGAAAATGAAATGGTACTACGGATCGACAGCGCTAGGAGAGCATTTTTCCAGTTATTACGAACGCTGCAGACTCACAGAGAGACTAACTTAAGGACCAAAATTAATGTTTACCGTGCGCCATCCGCCCCGTACTCATCGACGGCTTCGAAATCTCATCATTGCTAGCCCAGAATACCGGAAGGCTGGAAATTTTCGATCACGGGTGCAAGCAGCAAATTCTTACAACCAACTGGCACAACAGCATCTAACGAAGGGGTAAGAAGCCGATGCTCTGACCTCAATGCACTCTCCGTGCTCCTCCAAGGTCGACGAATACAGCCGTTCGGCCGCACCCTTCAGCGGCCCGAGTCGGATAAGAGATAACTAAACAGACTCTGTCCTGCTCTTCGTCCAGGTTGGAGTCGTCGCTTACTAGGAGGCTCAAAACGTGGACCCGTATCATATAAAGACGTAGACTGTCAAGGTCTTCGGTCGGTCTATGGTGTCCGGCGATAAGTTGGTCCATAGATTGTGCGGATCATCGCCGATCATACCCGGCGGTTAGATGCAAACTGAGCGCAAACCGTGACCCAGTTTTCCTTCCATTTTAAGACACTAGACCGTCTGAAGTCGTAGGCGCTCCATGTCTTTGCAGGCAGTACTCAACCACCTTTTCAGTGGACCCCCAAGGCGACAGCGCCATCCTGTACACAGTGTATGTCATGTTCCACACTCGTTTATGAGAACGAAAGTCGTCACTCTTGGCTCAAAGACTAATTTCTCTGTGTCCACAGCGCACCACGAAGTTGAAATATTTTCCATTCGGAAGTAAAATAGATCGCAGATACCTGAATAATATCACATACTTCATTGTCTACCATTGATGAACAACTGCTGAGCCGACAGCTCATGGCGAGCCGAATAACCCTTGGTTTTCCCTTGATTGACCTCAAGGCCAGTAGTCTCTGCGAAGTAATTGAGTTTGTTGAGGATTGACTGAAGTTTGGCGGGGGAATCTTCGAGCGCGACAATATCACCCACAAACTCCAAGTCCTAGATGTGCACTGTTGAACTTAGTTGGACACCGGGGTAGTCAACTAGGGTTCTGTTCATTGTCCAGTCTAGTACATACACAAAAAACACCGGATAGAGAGGGTAGCTCTGTCTAACTCCGGAAATAATTGATAATTCGGAAGATTCTTTACCATACATTTGAATACGCGCGCTAGTGGAGGCACAATAAGCCCACAGAATCCATGAGATTTCGGAAGGAATACCGACAGATTCCAGTACACCTTGCAGGCATTACGAATAATCGAGTCAGTGTCAGCCGTCACGACGAGACTGCACCTTGACGTGGTGTGATGGCTTGCGTTCTCCCATGAACCAAAGAGCTATGCAAAATGGCTTCTTTAAGCCGGAGATGAGGTCATGCTTGACAGGTCGATGGGTGGAGGCCAGTCTCAGAACCAGTTGATGGACAACACCTGGTTCTTATCATTGTGCTCTTGGAGAGGACACTCCAGCAAATATACACGTAGGGAAACAGTTAACCGTTTTGCGTCAAAGGCTGCGGTTAGGGTTGCCATACAAAGGCCACTTCTGTGATGTGCGGAGCTAGGAAGTATGATTCGCTCAGAAACGTCCTGCATTCTTCCTGTAAAGGACTTTACTAATTTCCCCTCCTTCAACTCAAGATCGATGTGAAGTGCCACGGGTAATTGAGCCTCTGAAGGAAGCAGTAGTTCAGGAATATGAGATAAACCAAATGCTATTCTAAAACTTACGTGTTCACTTCACTTATCTGCATTCAACTTCCACATACTACTTCAGATAGGGCAACAGGCTGCTCTCGCTAGAACTCTTGAAACTTTCAAAACAGATGTATGCTGTGTGTCCGAAACCAGCATACAAGATCCCACTTGTGTGATCTCTGTTCGCACCCCCAAAATAACCTGTCTCTCGCTTCACTCTTCGCGTGTCGCGCGACCCGATGTCTACTGCTCGTGGTCAAGCCAACGTTGGTATTGCTTTCAGCATGATAGTTCAGCCTGTTCTACTAGACTGCCTCCTAGTCAGCAGTCGTTTGTGTGCAGTCCGGTTAGACGGTTCTGCACGTGGCAATAACAACAAACTAAAGCGTTCATGATTGTTCGTCGTGTCTGTGTATGCGCCCACTGACTGCAGTTCCTCTGAGACCCAGAACGAATTCTATCATTGACTTTTCTCAACTGCTTCGGAACGCGCGTTCAGTGGACGTGGTGGTCATTTCTAGGGATTTCAACATCTAAATTGGCCGTTCTGAGATTCAGAAAAGCACAAAAGGGACCCATTTGCTACCTCAGCCGACCGCATTGACAACGGTGATCGTCTCATCCAGCTGTGCTCCGACCACAGATTATTTCTGACATAAGAAGCAGCATGGACTCACATGGCGTCCTCCTATGTCTTCACAACGTTGGACTCAGATTGACCATATTGCGAATGGTCACCACTGGTATGGGACAACTGAAGATTGTCGTTCATTTTTTTCTACGCCTGTGGACTCGGATTACACCTTGGTACGTGCTCGCTTCTGTTTGCTTCTTGTCCGTGGTCGCACTCACACCAAAGCCACCCGTCCTGCGTAGTTGCTTCTAGGCGACAACCGACGATATGCTTTTCAGACAGAGCTGTCTACACGGTTATCGATGCAACCGGATGTGCGGGACTCGGGTGAACGTTGGCAACAGATCAAAGAAGCTTTGTTTAACGCTTCCAATGCCACAAAATACTCCGGTTCAAGTGGGTCTCACAAACGACGGATATCTTCGACATCAGTTGCTCGTTTAGATGCTCGCAGATCAGTCCCCCCTGGATGCCACATTCAATGAAGTCCTGAAATCCCGGAGTTGCAAACGACTAGAAGTATGAGAATTAACCGCGAGCAGCGTTGGTTTGTAAAATACAGGGAAATATTAAAAGCCGCGTCTGCTGGCAATAGTTTAAACCTTCGCCGTCCGATTAGGACTAAAAAACCACGGAAACCAGGTGTGAGTGAACCAATCGAAGAATCCGACAGTTCACTAATTCACTCTCACAAACGCAGTTTAGACCGTTGGACGGATCACTTAAAAGAACAGTTCAATTGGCCTAATTCTACAGTGGACTTTACGAATACACCTACAAGAGAAACGGTGCAGGAAGATATCACTGCTCCATCAGAAATGGAGCTTACGCGGGAGATAGGCTATTTGAAAAGGTACAAAGCTGCTGGACCGAATGGGTTGTCTCTATCTTTTTTCAAGGATGGAGACGAAACTTTGGTTTTTGAGTCAACAAAACTGCTCCAGATAATCCGCAACAGTAAACAGATTTCCAGGAAGTGGGGTGAATCGGTGATTGTCGATTTACGAGAAGAGTGACAGGAACGCTTGTGAGAAGAACAGAGGAATTAGTTTGGTCAGAATCCAAACTACTCACCGGGATTATTCCTCATCGATTATCCAACACCCCTGAAAGATGTGTGCGTGAGAATCAAGCCGGTTTCAGGCCCAGTCGTGGTTGTATCGATCACATCTTCACTCTTCGTCAAATCTTAGAGCGCAGATACATCTTCCGTAGGCCGACAGTTTCTGTCTTTCTCAATGTAAAAGCAGCTTTCCACTCGGTCGGTCGCATAGTTCTCTGGCGCTACCTGTTGTTGAAAGGTATGCCAGGGAAATTTATTTCTCTTTTCCAATGCTCGTACGCAAACAGCCGAAGCCAAATTCGTGCTTATGGCGATCTTTCACCCGAGTTCAACACGGTAGGTAGCGTTCGTTAGGGTTGCCCTCTTTCGCCCTTCGTCTTCGATTCTGTAGTTGAATTGATTCTTGAGGTAGCCCTATCCTCGTGTGAGAACAGTGGCATCGACCTTTACTCAGACAGTAAACCATCTTACTTAGAATATGTGGACGATATTTCTCTTCTGCACGAAGATCGAGGTACAGTGCAAGTGTTTTCAGATAGCCTAAACAACAATGTAACGATGTTTGGGATGCGTTTTTGTGCCTCCAAAGTGTGAAATGTCACTGCAGGACTGGATTAGCTCAACACCAAACCTCCTTTTGGCAGGAGAAGCTCTAGCTGAAGTAGATAAGCTTTTTTACCCGGGCAGTTACATTTCACCAGTTGGTCAGATATTGAATGAGGATGTGCTTTTGGCTTTTGCTAATTTCAGTCATTTTTGACACCGGCGTGACATTCGATTGCCTGTCAGAGGTCGACTGTACACTGCTGCCGTTGGATCGGTTCTTTTGTGCGGCTCAGAAACGTGGTCGTTAAGTAAATAAGATAGGCAAAGACTGTCGGTCTTCGCGCATGGATGTCTCCGTATCATTGTTCGAAAATATTGAGAGCATCATGTCAGCAATGATGAGGTAAGGTGCAGGGTTTTGGGAAACAATGGTCGGTCACTGGAACATGTACTGACTTCAAACAGGCTAAGGTGGTTGGGACATGTGTTACGCATGCTCACTGATAGACTTCCACTTCATACGCTGTTCTCCGAGGCAGGTAGTGGTTGAAAGGTAGGTCGAGATGGTCAACCCATGACGTGGCAAAAAGCTATGAAAACCTAGACCATTGGACTTGGTCAAATAAGACGTGTCACACTTCTGGTTAGAGTTCACGAGACCTGATGGCTGGAGAAATTAGGTGACATGATTACGTGCAGCGGTAAATGGCACAGTTACGTTTAGAATTTGTCTTCGTGATTTCCGCCTACTGCTTTGTTTTCGACTCTTTTTCACTGTTGTGCTTCTATTCAGTCTGTCACCAGCTGGACGATTTGGCTAGGTAACAGCCAAAACAAGAGCACAGAAGTGCGAGGTTGACGGTTGAAAGAACTGAAATGAATTCGGGATCACCTTAGGCAAAAAACAATGGAATCTCTGGATATTGTTTGAGAGACCCTGTCATTTGGTTGAACCGTGTAATCAATGAGACCAGTACCGAAGTCAGACTGTTCATTATCATCATCACTGTACAGCTGTAAGCAGAACAGCAAGCCCCACTGACCACTGCCTTTCTCACCATGTTGCACGCTGAATTAGAAAGTATGAATATACAAGATGGACAGGGAGGGGAGCTACACGGGAGAGAAAGCAAAGAACGCCCTAGTAGCCAACGGAATACACAGTCTAACTGTACAAACGCACATTGTTCAAAAATTAATTTGACAGAAAGTGACAACACGATCGCCACTGTTCACGGTTCGCCCCCATATCCTTCAGTATCTCCAGCCAACTGGTTGACGGATCTTTTGGACCCCACCCCAAAAAACGTGAGGCACTTTCTTTTCCTAAGTTCGATGTACATTTTCTCATTTCTCGTTGCCACGTCATCTGATGATCTCCACGTGGTTTTTACCACTCCTTAGGTAGAAACGGAACATAGGACACGGTATGGTAGACGTGTGCTTGATATGCGTAACACGTGCCCCAACCAACGAAGTCTACTAAGATGGATACGCCGTGACAAAACGTTCTCCAAATTAGTACCCAATACTCGATTTCTGACCTCAACATTGCTCACTCGGTTATTCTACCCAATCTTAACAATACTACGCAAAAATCGATTGTCAAAACTCCAGGACGACGAAAATCTTCCGTACGCAGACTCCAAGTATCGCAACTATACAACAAAACTGAACACACTGCGGCACAGTATACACGACCTTTCAACTTCAGTGGAATACCAGGTCGGCGCCACAAGTGCTTCAGTCCAGAGTAGGCCACTCGAGCCTTGTATATCCGCGTGCTCACCTCTACTATAGTGCTCCCATCGGTCGTCACGCTGCTGCCGAGGGGGAAAAAGCGCTCGACAATCGCCAGTACCTTCCCATCGAGCACCAAGCCCGGAACCGTTGACGTCCAGTCTCGTAACGCCACCTTACACTTTGAAGGTGAAAATCGCATGTCGAATGGAACTACAGCTCTTGTCAGTCAATCCAGTGCCCGTTGAGCATGTTCCGTGGATTCGAACAAACCGACAACGTCGTCCGCGTAATTTAGTCACATAGCTTTCCACTATTTACTAGGTTGACGCCCAAATCCTGAAGATTTTTCAACGCACTCTCCATTATTTCGTCCATGAAGAAGTTGAACAGGTATAGAGACAAGGGATATTCTTGTCGAACACCACCGGTAGTTTCGAACCGAACCGACAGTCCACCGTAAACTCTAACGCGGCCAGAAGTGTGAGAATACAATGATCTCAGTAGGTTCACGAACTTCTGGAGCATGCCTTTCCACTGAAGAGCACTGAAAAGCGCCGTCCGACCAATTGAATCTAAGGCGTCTTTCAAGTCTAAGAAAACCAATATTGTCGGTCGGCTGTGCGTGTGACACGTTTCAAGTAGTCGGCGAAGAGTAAAAATCTGGTCGATGCATCCTCGACCTGGGCGGAATCCAGCCTGCTGTTCGTGGGTGTTACTCTCGCGAGCCGGTGTAAGACCGTGCAACAGAATCGAGGCTAATACTTTGGTGACTATCGAAATTAAGCTAATCCCACGATGGTTACTACAGTCATTGCTTACTACCTTTCTGAAGATGGGAACAATCAATGAATCACTCCATATTAACGGATTACGCTCCTCGTTCCAAATGTCACATAGCAAAATCGTGAGTGATTTTATCAAAACATTTCCACCCAGTTTGAAAAGAACTGGGGGAAGTTCGTCGGGACCGGCCACTTTCCCACGCTTTAGTAGCCTTATACTTCACTCCAATTCCACTTCCGATGGGGGCACAACTGATACTGCCCAAGGAATCGCAGCTGTTGGCATCAGAGTAACTACATCACTGAGCGGCCAGCTAAACTGTTCCTTGAAGTATTCGGCCCAACGATCAAGCCTCTGCTCTTTGCCATGAATAGGCTCTCCATTTCTACCGCAAATCGTTTCACTGACGTGGATGCGCCGTCCACTGGTGTCACGAATAAGTTTGTACAGTCTTTGACTGTTACCTGAAGCAGCTGCTACTTCCATTTCTTCGGTTACCTTGATCCACCAATTTTCACGATCTTTCATAAGACTTTTCGTAATTTGCTTTTGTAGATTTCTCCGTATCTTATCCATCTCATTACATTTCGAGAGCTGACGTTTTTGCTGCATCAGACTCAGCGACTCTTGAGAAATCCAGTGTCTTTGCTAGACATCGGATCTAGGACCGCAGGCGAAACCTACTGCCACATGTATTGTCTGCTAGATATGGGCCCAATACTCATCTGCATTGCTGTTCGTCGTGGATCCTAGCTCACGTGCTAATTTCTGTTCATAACTGATGCGAACTTCTGGATCAGACAAACGTTGTACGGCTAACCAGGTTTGCGGTTTACCTCGATGACCATGGAGCTGTAGCGATAATCGCATTAAAACTGATGTATGGTCCAACTCTACGTACATGGACCAGTAGGATGTACAGTTCTGAGTAGAACTGCGCCACCGGTAACTTACTGCGATATGATCGATCTGGCTCAGAGTACCCGTAGAGTAAGAGCGCCATGTCGCTGTGCGACGTGAGGCGTGTCGGAAATTGGTGCTAGACAACAACATTCGATTGTCTGCACAAAACTGGTGAAGCCTATCCCCATTACCTGTACGCTCAGCTACTTCAAGTCGTAAATTTATTACCACGTCTTGCTACACACTTGGGCCCAGGGTGGTAAATAGACCAGGGTGGACCGGGCCGGGGGAATAAGTATGAATCAATGTGGGTGTATATGCACAATGAATATCTCGATTAGATATTGACTAACCGCAACGTAGGGAGAGCGACTGACACTTGAGAACTGTTTTTTTTAAGTCTAGGTAGAATACAAACCATGAACCTCGCACATCTGCGCTCTGGTTTTCGTTCCTATCTCGGAGTATCGCTCAGCCGAAAGCAAGCGAATAGGAAAAGAGCAATCAAAAAGTGTGAGGGTAACACACTGTCGACGGACGGCCTAGTCCCGTTTGCAGACAGCTTATCATTGTGTCCAAAATAGATGGCGAAACTGGATCCAACGAAGCGGACCGATAGCCCAAGCAGTTTGTGGCAAAACCAATCAACTGTCAATTGTTATCCTGATTGAATGGGACGAAATCAGAAGACCCGGTTGTGGAAGACGTTTTGGACCAATGCACCTCACACAATGTATTTGATTGAGGTCACCGGGCATCCTATATAAACTGTTTTCTCCTAATACGGAATGGTTCGGAAGCAAAAAACGTTTTCTTCATAGTGTAACAAAGACGAGAACACCAGGTAGGATACTTGTATTCCAACGGCCACACAAGTCAAGTCATGAAACACAAAATCGCTTATATAGGCCCTTTTCCAGACGTCGCGGCACCAACATTGCTGTTGCGGCTGCTTGGGTGCTTCGGCTGCGTTCTGGCAAGTTGCCCGTGGCCGATAGCTTGTTTCTCCTGACTCGGTTGGTCCGATCGTCTCAGTTGACGGCTTTATCGGCAGCCCCTCACCTGGGCTATTTTGCTGGTTGCCGGAGATCCCGCTGCTTCCCCTCTGGTGGTCCGTATGCCTCCTTTTGTCTGCTTCGGGAAGCCTCCGACATATTCGCCGTCTGTTCCTTTGTGTGGCCCTCGTTTATTTCGTCCGTTCGCCTTGATCTTCACGTAGTTCCCTTGTTACAGCATTCCTCGTTACAATAGTGCTAGTGGGTAGTCCCGGAACAAAAAGAAATGACGGTTATCAGTGTAAATCATGAAGACGGAGAAGAAGCTCGAACGCCTCTAGCCACGAAACCTAACCATGTATACCAGTGTTCCCCACGATCCGGCGGGCGGATATCGTAGAGCCCAACTAGGAAGTCTGACGCGTGCTACGCGATCAAGGCTTGCACACCTTTTTGCCATGTCATAGACTGACCACCTCACCCTACCTTCCAACCAATACCAGCCCCGGAGAACAGCGTACGCCGAAAAAGTCTTTCGGTGGGCATGCGTGAAGTTCTAAACCACATTAACCCATGTACATTGAGCGTTTACTCCAGTGAGCGAGCTTTTGATCTCAACACCATACGCTAGACCTCAACATTAGTGACATAGCGTTCCCACCATATTTGAGCAATACTGTGAAGTTACCGAGAATTTTTACGTATCTTCTGTCAGTAGTGGTCTTGTTTCTGAGAAAAATAAAGGATGGATCTGAGTACCGCAGTATACACTCAGTCTTTGATGAGCAATCTGATGTTACTATAGTTTATTTCTACTTTTGTGCAGCTATCTCCTACGACGATGAGCCGGTTTCATGCATGTCCGGAAAGCACCTACCCATCAGTGACGATCGGATGCGAGACCTCAGCACAGGGAAATCCAGTTCTGCTTCCAGTTGCAAACGCCGTAGACAGACTGAAATCCTTATCACTCAACGTCCGATTTGACAGTACTGATCTATGTTTTCAGCTATCCTCTAAGGCGACAGCACCATCCTGGACATGGAACAGAAGAAAGCCACTGGTTTGAGATTTTCGTTTTTGGACGTCGTAGGACATGTCCAAACCACTACCATCGTCGGTGTTGGAGGAACACTGACAGCCTTTTGATATCAAAGCACCGCTGACTTATTGTGTCACTGGAAGGCTTTTCGTGACAAGCCATTTTCAGTATCCGCCGCAGACACAAATTGTCAAACACTTCCAGATTTCTGATGTCCTCGACACGTAGTGGTCACATCTCGCAAACCTAGATGAGTACTGGACG
This sequence comes from Fasciola hepatica, assembly GCA_948099385.1. Classification (NCBI taxonomy): domain Eukaryota; kingdom Metazoa; phylum Platyhelminthes; class Trematoda; order Plagiorchiida; family Fasciolidae; genus Fasciola; species Fasciola hepatica. Next base: position 3,473,612 of record CANUEZ040000010.1, read on the forward strand.
GATAGCGACCCGGAACACGAGGACTTTGGTCCGGAGGCTGATTTCGTTTCGCGTACAGAGTGTATTGCGAAGCTGAAGAAACGCAACCCTGGCATCGTCAATGCACAACTTGGCTTCGTTTTCGGCATGACTGTTTGTGAGGATCGTGGAACCCAGATATTTGAACTGCGGGATGTGCTCGATTTGTTCACCGTTCACGCATATGGGGAGAGTGAACTGTGTAGTGCATGTCGAATGGATCTTGGTCTTCGACTTATTGATTTCTAGTCCCATGGATTTTGCAAGATTCTACGCGATTAAGAAACGGCTGTACGACAGTTGGGCTGTCTCCGAGGATGACGATGTCGTCGGTCGCGAATTTTAGATCGGCTAGGAAAGTATCGGTCCCAGGCTGAATACCAGGGTAATCGGTGAGCGCCTGATGCATTATCCAATCGATGGTGTAGTAGAACAACACTAGCGATAAAGAACAACCTTGCCTAACACCGAAAATGGAAGAAGTTATTAGACTCTTCTCCGTAGATGTGTAAATTCCCACGCGCATTTATGACTTTATAAGACTGGCAAACTTCTGAGACATTCCATCCGTTTGTAGTGTAGTCCAAAACGATTCTCCGTCAACTGAGTCAAAGGCAGCCCGAAAAAAATGAAGCAAGCTCCAGTCGGTTGGTGAACCTTGTACCAACATCCTAACATTCTGCGGAGTGAATATTTGGTCCACGCACCCTCTGCCACGGCGTACGCCTCCTTGATTGAGGCGAGTGCGCGTCTCCTGTAGCACTGAGCAGCGGTTCAACAAAAGAACGAAGAACATTTTTTCTGATGTAACACCGACGTCAATAATAGCTCTCTGCTTCAGCATAGACGGCGAAATTCCATCCGATATTCGAGCGCCAGATGTAGTTACATCACTGACTGATCACTATCCCAGAATTCACAATCGCGACAGCTGGATGTGACTGATACGCACTTTTAGCGAAAGAAGCAAGTAGTGCTGTGTTGTATGATGAATAAATGAAGTAAAAACCGCTTGTAAAAGGAAGGATAACAAAGTGAAGTTAAACAAACAACCGAACGAACTAACGAACGGACGGAGGCAACAGAAAATCAACAATATTTTAGTCAACAATCTACTGACGAGTCGATTGTCACACACCACATTTTATCAAACTTAGCGAAGCATGAACAAATTAACAGGTGGAAAGATAGATAAAAGTATCCGATGTGACATGTAGTTGCTTTAGTTTGATCAGCGGTGTTCGATCAAACAGCGAGGGAGAACGAAATGAACCATGTGGGCATGTATAAACCAGCATCAAAGCGGCAGAACGACAGATTAGTCGTAAGCAAAACGAGCGCCAATAAGAAACTATCCACGGAAGCCCTGGTTACTTCACTTATAATTGGTCTTGAAATAAGAGGAAAAGGAACAGGAGGGAACAGGCTCATTAGGCCGTGGAAAACTGTGCATTTGATGAAGTGGCAGTTATGTGTGACCAAACACACTTAAGGCAAACGTACTTCTTTCCGACCAATTTGATGCCCAACACTTTGCCTTGGCGCTTGCATAAGTTCACGTGAAAAACTTCTAAAAATCAGAAGGGAAAAGAGAGCGGAAACGACAGAATCAAGTGCACGTTACAGAGTGAATGAATAAGTAGAATAAGTCCTAAAGCGACTTGAATGATCATTGTTTAGTCCTCATTTTGTTGGATACTGACTGCTTTGGTCTTTACCTCATGAAGTAAAAAAACGCAAAGAGAAAACATGCAAAAAAGCGCACAGTACTCGTAGGATGAGGCAGTTTCATACCGATACAACTAAGCAACAAACACAAACCGAATGGGAAGTCGGATATGCAACAACCATTGTAGCCAACTTCTGAGGTGCCCACTAACGAGTTGATTGCAGTGTACACGATGATTGCAGTTTTCGATCAATACCCCGAACAGAGGAGTGTAATTTAAAGAGGTTTTGGTTTGAAGCAAGCCAATGGGAGCCCACCCGCAGAGCCTGGTGGCAACACGCGGTGCTTAGAATTTGATATGCCGAATTCGACCTCTCTAGCAGGGGATACGTCGATAGCCAATGATGACGACAATGATGTTGATAATCATTCACCAGAAGGAAACAGCTGTACAGTGCACCTAAGTCTGCGAAACGTTCTTAGGTGGGAAATTTTCACGCCTTAAAAACAAGGACTTTGTCCATCAGTATATGGGCTAAAGTCCCACAAGCCAGTTTCCATGCAAACTTAAGCAAACTGAAATGAAACCGTGAACGGATTTGGTCATATGTTGAAAACGACACGGAAAGATCAGTGTGCAGAAAGAAAATGAGGGACTAGGAAGCATTTTGTGAGAGTTATCACAGGCAAATCGAAAGGCTTCCTGAGGGTTTGAATAATGGGGACTGGTGACATTGAAAATCGGAGGAAGCTTTTTCAAAAATAAGGCACGATAATAGAGGAACAATACAAGATGAGAAAAATATGTATCGGTAGAAAATGAAAGTAGGTAGAGACCTGATCTGTAGATAATATGATTTACAACACAATACCATCGATCAAGTCACGTTTTAAACCATGGAAATTTACCGTACAGCTGTTTTGTCCTTGTTAGGAATATTGAGCAGTGCAAATACACCGAGCCACAATGGGGCACGAACCGGGCATGAACGATTGTATATTGAATAACTTGCAGCCAAACTATTCGAGCTGGCTATCAATGGTCTGTATGACGTCAACGCTGCATGATATAGCGCCCTTCCATCACTGGCCTTGAACGGTAACAAGCCGAAAACGCACTTCGTTTTGGATAAGAAAAATCACGCTAATGTGCAAGTTATTGTGTTAATAATAGCGTTGTTGGTAGATGTAATTCGCCAACGTTTCGGGTACCATGGGTCACCTTTCTCGGGGCAATTGTACAACAATAAAATCACGGTGCTCATTATAAAGCCGGCGAGGTTTTTCAGAAACGGAGAGTGAAATATCAAGGGGAAACAAGGATAAAACAACGTGAGGAATATTAATTTACTAACTGGGTGGTAAATGCTCGTTTTGTTCTACTAACGTTGAAGGCAAGAATGATGCATGGAGAAGCAAAGGATTTTGGGTCTGATGTGCATAACGTGGCGAGCTCTAGACGAAGTACAGGTATACTGTATGAGAGGGTAGATCAAGATGATCAGTGGTGACTTTATTCAGGATGAACGTGAACTTGATCAAATCAGCCATCAACCTCGTACGCATGTGCTCTGATCTTGCTTGCTACCTAGAAATACCGTCCAGTTGAGAAGAAAATGAATAGAAGCATAAAGTGGAAAATAATAAGGCGGAAACCACGAAGACAAATAAAAAGTCCCAATGCAACTACGCCACTCGCCGCGACACCTAGCCATGCCACTTAATGTCTCTATCCATATGGTAGGCGAATCTCGTGGACATCAACTCGGAAGTCCCACGAGTGGCACTTAGTCAGACAGATTGATAAACCTTCCGAGCCAAAAAGGTGCTGAACTACAGGATGTCCAAAGCCTCCCCAACTAAGAGCAACTTGATAAAAAGGAGGCGTACGTAAAACGGAATAAAGGATGGCAGTTTGGGAGCTCAACGAGACAATTATTCTTGGAAACGATTTTTGCGCTGATAAGTGAATACAGACTGCCAGATTAGACAAATAGTATTCTTGACATGTCGAGCGATGACGTGTTGATGCAAGTAGCAACGTCCCCTCCAGATGCGTTGCTTGCTGAAACTATTCTCCTACAGCAGAACCGGCCACACCGTGGTAGGACGACGAAATCTGTGTTCAAGTTATATATATATATATATATATATATATATATATATATATATATATATATATATATATATATATATATATATATATATATATATATATATATATATATATATATATATATATATATATATATATATATCCACTCCTGTGTGGAACAGTTTCGTGTGAGCGACCAATAACCATGTATCACTGAGTGTGGTCCTTCTCGCTGGCTTCCCTCAACAGAAACCGCGGTCAGAGATCAAAACATGGACACAGGAAAGAGAAAGAACTAGCAATTTTAGAGGATATGGAATCGATAAAGAAATACTACGAATAACGAGTAGGACACTCCTCAGCCATTTCGTTGTTTGATATCACCAGCAATATTACCGAGCTCCACTGGCGCGCGTGTTAGGAAGTTACCCTCTCTATCCGGTGTTTCTTGTGTATGTACTAGACTGGACAATGAACAGAACCCTAGTTGACTACCCCGGTATCCGACTAAGTTCAACCGTGCACATCTAGGACTTGAAGTTTGTGGGTGACATTGTCGCGCTTGAAGATTCCCCCGCCAAACTGCAGTCAATCCTCAACAAACTCAATTACTTCGCAAAGAATACTGGCCTTGAGGTCAATCAAGCGAAAACGAAGGGTTGTTCGGCTTGCCATGGGCCGTCGGCTCAGCAGTTGTTCATCAATGGCAGACAATGAAGTATGTGATATTATTCAAGTATCTGCGATCTATTTTACTTCCGAATGGAAAATATTTCAACTTCATGGTGCGCTGTGGACACAGCGAAATTAGTCTTTGAGCCAAGAGTGACGACTTTCGTTCTCATAAACGAGTGTGGAACATGACATACACTGTGTACAGGATGGCGTTGTCGCCTTGGGGGTCCACTGAAAAGGTGGTTGAGTACTGCCTGCAAAGACATGGAGCGCCTACGACTTCAGACGGTCTAGTGTCTTAAAGTGGAAGGAAAACTGGGTCACGGTTTGCGCTCAGTTAGCGTCTAACCGCCGGATATGATCGGCGATGATCCGCACAATCTATGGACCAACTTGTCTCCCAGGAGATAGTCGTGAGAAAATGAAAAGTACATCACGAAATGCCCGCTCTTATGCATACAATGGTCACTTCCCACATCTGCGAACATTTTAAAGAAAGGAATTATCTCGCGGACATGCATAAAACATGTACAACAAACGTTACTTCGTAAGCCCTGATGTTTTATTTAGTGATCCCAATGCCCAGTGCTCCACACCAAACGCCAACACTCTCGAGACAAGGCACTCGCAAAATTGAAAAATACTAAAAAGTGAATAGTGCTCGCAGATTGAAAATCTTCGTGTATGCTTAGCATGCAGCTGCCCAGCTTCTGAACCACACAATATTGGTTTAACTGACGCATTGCGGCAGGAACTTAAGAAGGACAAACAGATGTCACACTGACACCAAAGACTATTGAAGATGACAAAATCCAAAAGTGACGATTACGTGTGACATTCTAGTATGAAAATGAAACAGTGATGGCTAAAACTAGGCGGAACCAAACCACCATTTGCTGAACGTGGAACGAACATTCATTACGCCTTTGAAACTGTTCAGTTGTTCATTCCGATGAGGTCACACTGGCCTGACATCACCCTATTCTCCTGCAACCGACACAGATTGATGGCACATATTCAGTTACATCGACTCATCAATTCGATTTCGCACTAGTTCTTTATTCCCAGCTAAGTACTACTATGCCATTATGTTTACTCACGCGCACGGTTCTTTGTGCTTTGTGATTGTGTGATGAACTGGGGGAGCACAACAAACGGAGGATCGATAATGAGTGCTCGATACATCAATTGGGCCACTGAATGAAATTAGAGTAGTGACGGGAAAAATTGCATTCTAAAAATTGGGTGAAAGTACAGAATACTCTTCCAAAACTACTTCTATATCTTTCGCGTGTGTAAACGTATCTGTTCGGAGGGCGAGGTAAGGCGCGTTTTAAAACCCTAATCCGTTCACTACGACGGTGCCAACCGACTCACCTTCTCCAATGACAGACTACTGACTGCCAGACAAAAAAATATCAGATGAATTCCACCTACCTCCGTGAGTGTGAGGAAGTGCAGCACTATGTCTGGTAGCGGGATCCAAGGATTCCCGATATACAGTTAGCTGTACCAGTGGAGTTGGATAACTGAGTAGCCGACGAGTTTCCGAATGCGTAGCTTCGATGACCATTTGTCCATTGACCTGGATAAACAAGTACACATGTGAATAAGGAAGCAAAATTCGGTATTTTTGTGCTTTCTTCAATGATATCATCACATACTGATCTGGATAATGAAACAAACTCGACCACATTTAAAAAAGCTTGTTCCGGAGAAAAGCATCAATGGACTGAATGGGTGTGGTTTATTACCAGCGAAACGAGATTATAGGAAATCAACTGGGGACATCGCATCAGCTGCCATACAATTTAGTGACACATCTGTCTTTTCGGTGCGCTTCGTGCAGATGACGTCCACAAATATGATGCGCAAAACTGAATGCCGCTCTTGCTAAAATGTCGCCTAATCGATCGAGTTCAATAACACTATCCTACGTAGCTGGTCACAAAGGGCAGCAAGACGGTAGCTAGTGCAATACTGGTTCATTCGAGTAACGCGGGTCGCACACAAACGACGTAAGGGTCATTCGGTGTCATCCACTATGTGTGTTTTCAAACTGCTCTAACGAGGCCAGACAGCGAATCCCATCTACGGCCGAAGCAATCGAGATCAGGTTACAAAAACCTAAACTTTGCATGTAAAAAGTACGCCAAGACTGCAGATCCGTTGGCTAAAAATAGACTAGATGGCGGGACAAACACAGTAGTGATGAACCTGGTAGTCTATCTATACATGTAACGCTATAGATACAGAATCGGCATTCAGTTTTGTCTTTGTCAGCCCTGTGCATCACATTTGTGAACACCGAAGTATCGAAAAGATGGACCGTTTTTGCCATTCTAAATCTTCGAAATTTTATTTTTGGGAATGCTTCAAGAACTAGACCAGATTTACACTGTAAACTTGATCAAATTTACGGCAGAAGAAAAAACCCAATATTATAAAATGTATATTCTATGAGACTTCATGTATGGAGTGCTTTAGCCTTCTGTGATAAACATTCATACTTTTGTTTTTCGATTACATGCTTGCGCATGAGTGCAGTGGAAGGGGCATACACTCCATAGTCACAAAGGTACCCTGCATTATAAAAGATAACCAGCAACCGAATCCTGAAACTTGGAATGGAGAACCACATAAGGTCCTAATAGGTCAGATGTAGTAACGAGCCGGGTGACAGTCGATTACTGTCTCCCACGAAGGTAACCAGTGATGGCGGAGATTCGAAATTCTGACCTCCGGGCGGTAATCAAACGCCGTAAACCACTGGGCCACCACCGGTCGAATTTGCCCATACGTGGCAGAGTGCCGATCAAATTGAAAGAAGCGGTTGGTAAATGTGTAAAACTTCTGAAAAAACCCTTGACAAATTTGTCCAAACTATATTTTTTAACGGTTCTCACTGTAGATAGTAGAAAACCCACTTGCATTTTTCATATCCAAAAGTTCACACCGCAAGCCGGAATCGAACCAACAATATTGCGTTTATTGGACAGTTAATCTACCAGATGAGCTATCGTGGTACAGTCAGTCGGAAACTTATGGTATAGGTGGATATTGAAGGATGTGCAACCACTGTCCCGATGGGCCACAGCAACTGCTCTAGGTTTATCAACTGGAATAGTCTCGTCGGTCACCTCCCAACGGGACGAATAGCACATGGCTGAATGAGATCCAAAGGACATTTTTGTATATCCGTAGAATTTATCCGTAGCACGACGAGCCAGACTGATGTCAACCACAGAAAACTCACTTGCATCCAAAAGACAAATTTGGAATCGAACCGGCAAGATTTCGCCTACCAAAAGTTGCTCTGGCAACTGAGCTATTGAGGTGGGGCCAATTGGACGCGACTAAAGCAAGTGAATATCTAGCACTATTTGATTGTCTTCCTAATTACACATAAATGGCGCAACATTTTCAGTATTGAAAAGAGGTGATTATCGGTCGTTAACGAAGTAGGTTGAATGGTGGCGGCAAAATTCAAACATAGAGCAAAGTGGTTTCAAGCCGCGGTGTTGATGTCGTCAGACTCAACATCACTGACTGATGTGATATATGGGTGTTATTCGTATTTGGCATACATTGGTAAATGAACAACGGTTGTAAAGTACTTTTGTGTAATTTTTGTTCTGACAGACTTCCATCCAGTCTAGTTATGAGTGGCATGTGCATATATCATGAACCTCTAGCATTCCTAACCTGTTTTCCCCGTTTCTAATGCACCGACATGGTTTATATTTACGTTTTACGATACACATTGCATAAACATTCTGTAAGGGAGGATTGGGCAGGAGAGTACCGGGTACGCATAACTGATGAGCTGCAACAACCGCGGAACAAGCCGTGTGCTTCCAGGGAGATTTTGTCCTATTATCCAGATGCAATAACATACTAATTACATTTTGTGTATACTCATGATTCTCCTGTCTTAAGATTATACATTTCAATTGTAAGAAAAAGTTCCCGAATGTTTAACCCACTGCACAGAAACCGGCTACCGCGAAGCTCGGACTCCCGATCTCAACCTCGCTACAAATGTGCTACACCTTCAAATCACCGGACACGTCTGCGGTACAAACAGATCTATTGCCTGGTTTATTTGTTCACGTCGACCTATGTTCTCGTCTGCCGTTTTTCGGGTACAACTATTTTTACTTTGACAGTCGTAATTCTTCTGCACATATCAACTACAGATTATTTTCTTAATGTGTGACTGCGGACAACAGAATAAGATGTTCGTCCGAGACACTAACAAAGCGTAAAACGATGCAGCTTCTAGAATTTCAAGTAAGGGAACTGGATACATCAATGGAATATAACAAAAAAATAGAAACACAGCCGTGTTGATCAAATGATTTTAGTCGATGGGGCATAACTGATAGCTACTTGTGGGTTCGCGGGTGGTATTTAACAAGATATCAAAAAGGCACCATAGTGGTTTAGGATTCACGACAAGTTCTTAGAATGCTTCGTGAAACCGAAAGCAATGGACAACTATCGCACATATATATATATATATATATATATATATATATATATATATATATATATATATATAATTATTATTATTATTAAACGTATGCAGTTCCACTTAAAAATTAGAATGCGTTGTCGAAAAATATAGTCCATCATGGATCACTACAAGGGATCAAGCAAAACCAGTTAATTTTCAAGGTCCATATTCTCCCATCATTTAGATTCACTGTCTGGTATGAAGTACTTTGATCTTAAACCGAAGTGCAAAAGCTTCGGCAAGCGTGCTGTTGATCCTCGTGAACAGATCGCTGTGGGGAACAGGGAATATTGGTTGAAAAAGAATTCGCTATGAGCTAGATATCACAATGTTGTTTACGTGGAAAGAGGTATTCTTTCTGATAAAAAATATCCCTGAGTAGTGTTTTTTCGCTCCATGCCAATGTGTAAGCGCGCCAGCAGTGCAAGAAACCGGAAAACATTAGGGTCGTTTATTAGGGCTCATGCTCTGGGACTACGCTCAAATAATTAGAGTACAACTGAACCTCCTATTAGCATGAAAGATATACAATCAATGATGATCAGATAACCGATCGGTCGGAAGGTGTTGTCGCACATTTGATACACTTCGTTGTAGCTCACTGTGTTCTGTCCAAGTGAGATCATCCTGTTTTTCACTTCGTTGATCACAACTATTTCTGATCGTGGATACCATTTCCAAGTAGCACACGGCATACTCTACATCAGAAGGGGCACATATCCCATTGTATCAAAGGCTCGATGCACTATCAAAGATAGCCGACAACCATAACTGTAAGATGACTTGGGGTGGACAACCATACAAATATATTTTTGAATCCATTTATTCGGTTCAGATCGTCATCAGATCAGACCATGACCTGGTAGCAACACTGACACAAATCATTTCGATTGACCCGAAAGGAACAGAAAAGCGATGAGAACCCAGAGGTTCCGGGTCAAAAGAAAACTCCCACAGTTGCAGACATGCGCGTAAACTAGGCGTTGATCTACTGTCAACTTGTCCTAATCCAACATTACTCCCTCGTGATGATGCCCTCGCATTAAAGTGAGGAAAAGCCAATTTGAGGTTCTTCACTAATGGAACACGAGAATCACGAAAAGCATGGTAGATAAGAAATTCAGCACAAAGCATCAGTTATCTAAAACTGAACAGGTTGGTCGTGCTTTTCCGTCTTTCCTAATCGGGATTAATAACACACACACACACGCAAATTTACCGCACGTGTACACGTGTGATATTTCCTGCCACCGAAGATCCACTTTCCATCCAGCCAGGCATTTCATCGATATTCCAGAGGCTTTTGCTAAATCGGCTTTGTTTGGTTCCTGAATGACTTGCAGATAAATTTTCGTGGTGACATTGAGAACTTGGTATATTTCATAAATTTGCCAGAGTACTTCGGCATTTCTTAACGGAACAATAATCGTTATAGCAACCAAACATTAAAAACGTAAAAAGTGTTGCTGTGGTATTGTCAAGATTTGAGTCCTATGGCGATTTCGCGTAATCGGTCTATGGCGTTGATACAATGATGAATCACAGCATCACCGTTCTGTTACTCGTTTGTTTCACGTTGTCGCCATCAAATACGGAGGCCTATCGGGTCGTCATGACTCACCAGGACGAATCCGACGAGAAAATAATCATCAAGTTTGAACAAATAAGACAGCAGACAAACGGTGCAACAGGACTTCCTTTCGTGTACTCTCATCGGTTGCGAACGTATAACATTTCATATTTTCTGTAATTTCATGCCCTCACGACCGCTGAGAATACGCGAATAGATTCCTTTCTCAATACTTGTATTTTGTCTTCTTTGTTCAAATTAATTGCAACATGTGACTGCTTGCTACAAAATTCTTCATCTAGATGTATTTGGCAAGTAAAGATACTAGAACGTAGGTCACAGGTAGAAAAGTAAGAGATATTCATTCACATGCGAACTTGAACAAAGCTGCTCAAAGTATATACTACCTCTCGGTTAATAATTCGTTGCTATGTTTTTTTCTTGATTACTTCTTACAGCCTTCTGGGCATGGAGTCAGTTTACGTAATCATGAAATCACTAGTTGTCTCGTTGTCCACCACATGTCTCATTTTCTTCTCCGAATTCCAGTGCGCAGAGTTCATTAACTTCCTCCTTCAATACTGAAATAAATGACAAACCACATTCAAGTCGCGGCTATAAAAACTGTACCTGTGAAGAACCCATGATTTCAGAAGTTTAAAACAGGGTAAGAATAGAATAGAACTGCCCACGGAAAAGATTCACCTAACCTCTCGTTGAACATGACATGGAGCATTTTCCTGCAAAACGATAAGCTCAGTACTTTTGGTCAGACATTTCGGAAATACTCCGTGCATGAGTGAGAAGATCTCATTATTTAAGGTTTATTTGATAGCACTTAAACGACAAGATTGACCAAGCTTTATCACAACCCGAATTATCAAGGGTCCCGGGTACTGCAAACTTGTTGTCCGTGGAATGGATTTCCCTGGGAAATCTTCATCCCATTTAATGTTTTTTTGTGCCCTCTAAGGTTAATCACACGCCATACATTCGTCGGCGAGGCGAACTGATCGCCGAAACGATGCACGGCGCGATTTGTATTCTCTCGCGAATTCGACGTGACTTTGTTTGGTTGACACTTAATGCCGGCTTTGTAGAAATCGAACAATGACTCCATTCATCTTCACGACAGCGAATACGAATGCCCTGGAAGATCTCGTTGAACATATGTGAGACTTTTACTGTATCTTTTTGTCATGTGAATGAAATTATCATCCGCCATCTGGCGTTTCGCCCACCACATCTTCTTCTGGCGATGTTCCCTATTGATTGTGAGGTATATTGTATTTCTGCTTACGGCAACAACCCGAGAAACGTTTGTGACAGAACCATCGGCACGAAGTGCTCGAAAAATGTTATTCCTCTTCTCCTCTAAGATGATGAGACTCTTTTGTCCTGAGGGTATCTAACTTCACAATCGCAGAATATCATAAGAGTACTCAACGGATCACACGCTTAGACGACTTTGATATGAATGTCACTATCTTAGAACGACCCGAACTTTTTCTCTGGCAGGCCTACCATTGACCACGACTTCGTTGGTGAACTGCAAGAAAGTAGATTATTTTCCGAAAGTGTTTGTACTGTTTATGTCTCCTTCTTCCAGGAAGATATACAGTCAATAACTCGGTGAAAAGAACTACTTGTGTCAGGATCAGTATCTACTCATCAGTGATAAACACAACCTGTGGTGAATTTTACTTTTCCTACTTTTAAACATTAGATATCATACAACCTACTGGTTTTTAACTTCCGAAAGGCAGTAAAATTTATCATGGTCATACAGTTTTACCTGTCCGCAGATCACTGCGGAAATAACGAAAACAGTATTAGGTAATAATGAGTTTTATAATTCCAAACTTTGTTTGGGATACTGTGACAGGTGCCGTTTATTTTGCAAGTTATCCCATTTGTTAAATTCCACTGTTGAATTTCAACGCGACCCTCCTCGTGTGCATTCCTATCGTACAACACTTAGAGCAAGTACCTGATAAACCAGTCTATTTGATAGATGTAAGCTTTCATCCTCCTCCAGTGCATATGGTTAGTGGTTGCTGGACTTGAGCCGAATTGGACGGGGATTTTCTGTCTAGAGTAGACCATAAAAATAATAAACCATCACACAATTCGATCGTATCTTGCCGCAGACCGGAATACATGGACAGTTTCCATCAGAGAAATCCAGGAAGCCGAATAATCCTCTCACCTAAAACACTCGGTATGATCGAGGGTGGGTGTTTAAGGCTCCGAGGTCGTTATTTGACCTGAACGCCTCTTAAAATGCTTCCAAATAACTGTGCGTCTCAAACTGCCTCTGCCAAGGAAGTCCTACTCACCGGGTAATAAGCTAAAAGCGAATGCCCGGGACTGTTCACCGGGTTGACTGACTGACAGTCAGTCTAAGGGAAATGGCTAAACCCTGATTCCGAACCAACCACGTGTGACATATGAGGCGTGCAACACCTTGGCAGAGGGACATCAAGGATGTCTAGACTCATCCAAAGGGCGTGTGAACTGAACAATCCGTCACCGGCTCTCAGAGGGCTACGACACTCTCATATCGTCCTGATGTCTCGTACGTTACGCGTTCTTATCAAAGGCTCGGGACAGAGCCCCTAAAGTCAACCCTTTACTCCAGTCTGGGCATCCGGGTAGTATTTAGCTCGCATGCTTACATGAAATTTCCTACACACATGATCACTCGTTCTAATGCTCAGCTCTACTCAGCCACTCAAGCTAGACAGGACAGGATCGAGATGCTGGCGGTTGGACAAAACCAACTACTCATTAGCACACCACCCCTTGTCACCAACTCTGTCGCAAGTAACAATATTAACACTACCATTCAGTGGGTTTCTCAGGCTGCCAATGACGAACGGACTGAGCATGTAAATTAGATTTCTCCTGCTGTTTTATGCAGTTTATCGAAACCACTACTGAGACCGTATGTGCTACTAAAGCTTGCAACTTTCACCGTTAGTTCAAAGTGAACAAAGGTTTCGACGGCAACCGTTGCGTCTTTGTTGTTGCTGTCTACGCCCCTAATGACTGCATCCGGACACAGTCAAAGGTATGTTCCACGAGCAACTTTAAGAAGTTCTTCGAAAGGCATTCCGTAAAGGTAGTGGTACTGGCTGCTGGTCTGAACGCACAAATGGGTCGCCTAGTTCCAGACGAACGAATGCTTGAAGGCCAAAGCGGCGCTAGTCGTCAACGCACGGATAACGGTAATCGACTGCTCCATCTATATATAGACCATCGCCCATCTTTATCAAGCACAAACTTCGGGCGCACCTTTCGTCGCACAATCACATGGTGACCGCCATCTGTTCATCAGTGTGGAACACAAATAGACCCCATAGCAGTAAGCCACCACTGGCGTGGTTCATTCAAGTCTTGTAGGTCGTACTGGAGCACAAATCTAGATCCTAATCACGCCCCGTGTGTGCCGAGTTCATGGTAGTTTTCCACCGAATCGAAAGTTTGCCGTCTACGGATAGACTTACACCAATTTTCCCAGACCGAGGTTCTGGGAGAGATATCAAAATTAGCTTACTGTTCCGCTAATTAGCCAAAAACAATGATTTGTCAAATCGCTGGCAAAACATCTAAGACACTATAAAAGTAGCGAGTGCCACATCTTGTCGATTAGTCGCACGGCATCCGACAACGCACTAGATCTCATCGGGTTCTGTGGAAATGATAGACAGTCACCGAGATATCCTTGCCGGAGGCGATAACCAAAGCCCGAGACAAACTATGACAAAAGTTGATTAGGAACTTCAGCAGAGAATTAGAGGTCCGAACGCGTGGGAGAAATCAAACAAGCTGCTATTACCGGCAATGCCCGGGGACTTTTTCAATTCATCCGACCAAAAAAAGCGAAAAGCCTGGAATGAGCGAAATGTTCTCCGAGACAAACGGCTAGTCAATCCACCAGCTTTCACGGCGCATAGATCGATGGGCAGATCACTTTGAGGAGCAGTTTAGTTGGTCTTCAGCGCTAGCACCTCCACACAGTAGTTCGTTTGAACCAGTTCATGTTCCATGGATGGTCTATACTGTCCCATCTACCGAAAAAGGAGTTAATCATGCGCTCCACCTCCTGAAGCGCAACAAAGCTCGCGGCCCTCTTCAGATATGGTGGCATACACCTCTCCAGTCTCTGTACTGAGACCAGGCTCTACGAATGGGTACCAGAAAGTTAGAACTGCGCATCCATCATCCGTCTATACGAGAAGTGGGGCTAGAAACATCTGTTTCAGTCATCAAGGGATAAGTTTCATCTCAGTCGAGTCAAAACCGTTAGCCTCAACAATACCCCACAAAAAGGCCCCAGCGAGCGAACAACAAGCCCGTGAAGAACAGTCCGGTTTTCGTCTCAACCGGGGGTGCATCGACCAAAATTCTCACAATTCGTCAGAAACCTGAGCTCCGCCACACATATCGTTGATCGATGGCATTCATACTCTTGGATATTTGAACAGTATTTGATTCCGCAAACTGGAACGCGTGGACAAAGTCCATCGGAGACATCCGGAAAGCCCACATACCTCCTCTGAATACCCCTGTAAGTAAGCCTTTATCTTCTCCCAGTGCACATGGTTAATGGTTGTTGGGATGGAGCAGAACCATCTTTTTCCTTTTCCCACCTCCGTAGATTCACTTCCCTATCCACCCTGTATATTCATTCTTTCTATTGTTACGTGTGAAATGGTGAAGAAGGCAGTGTTCAGTGGGGCTCGCCCTGCTGTTCAACGCTATAAGGTGATGGTCGATTCCGTAGACAGGACGGCCCTCTGAGATTGTCTCGTCAGGTAGGCAGTGTCAAAATCATCCAAGAGATATACCACTAGACTTCAGGCCGAATACAAGCAAATGGATCATCGTCACCTTACTTTCCAGTTGGAAGCGACGTACGTCAAGGTTGTCCACTCTCACGCTTCCTGTTCAACTTTGCGATCGACGACATTCCAAGGGAGGCACAGGGAAATCAAACGAATGAAGGCATTGAGCTCCTATCTGGTAAAAGATTTGTAAACTTAGACTGTGCAGATGACATCGCATTAGTTTGCGACCATGCTACTGTGGCACAGTGCGTTCTAAACAACCTCGTGTCGTCTGAATTAAGATATGGAATGTGCTTCTCACCCTCCAAGTAAAAAGTGTTTCTACAAGACTGGCAGGAGTTCATCCTGCACTCACCCTCGATACTAGTAGGCTAGAAACTAATGAAACGTTTGTCCACTTGGGAAGCTGTTTAACTGTTGACGGGTAGATTGGAGACGATGTGGACAACCGAATAGCGGCGTTCTGCAGGTCGCATCATCTGTGGAGACGGCGTGACATCTTTGTCCCATTGAAAGGTGGGGTGTATAACGCTGCTGTGCGTACTGTGCTCCTATACGCTCGTGAGACATTGTCTTTTCGAACGGCTGATGTCGACCGGTTGTCCGTGTTCGATCAGCGATGCTTCAGGAGTATCTCGTGAGTATGCTGGCAACAACGAATAAGCAATCCCACAGTTCAAACGCGCATCTACGGAACCAGGCGTGCCGTGCACCAAATTAGCGCTAAGATATCACTCCATCAACTTCGTTGGCTGGGACATGTGCTACGCAGGCCACCTCGTCGAATTCCCCGTCGCGCCCTATTCGCCGAGCCTAAGGTTGGCTGGAAACGACAACGTGGAAGCCAAGCCATGAAACGGCACCAGTTTATCAGTGTTGACGTCAAGATATGCATCTGTCGGTTCCTCACGCTTGCATGGCTGGGGAACTCGACATCCACTAAACAGTTAGCTGGAAACTCTGTTGGATATGGCTCAATGTGGTGCTCAGCTGCGGTTATGTTGTGCCAACTTGTGTTTGAACTCATGATAGATTTCCCTCTTGATTCCTTGTTTACTTTTCTGTTTCATGTTTTTGCATGATATCACGCCTCTCCTCTACTCCGTACCGGGTTGTCGGTAAATACACTTGTCCTCTTGCGGGGGATAGTCGCACAGTAGTGAAGTAGATTAAAGTGATAGATGTTAATTAAATGGTTCACGAATCAATATCAACGTTCAGATCACCACTGCAAACCATGGAACCAAAATACAGCTGTTTCATTCTTGTAGGAATTATCAGCTGCAGTGCAAAACTACCGAGACCCGATTGACCTACGAACTCGGGTTCCATACACGCGTTAACATTGGGCTATCCGCGTTGGTTCTCAATGGTTCGGTTCGGTTTGTGTTAACAAAATACCAAAATAGCGCCCATAGGTTGAGCACTGACAAATCAATCCACTCTATTGCTGCATCAGACAAGTTGAAAAAGGATCAAACTAAATTGCGTCCTTCTTCCAAAATGAGTCAGTTGAACAAACGAATACGACATCCAGTCACTTGGTCCATCAATGACGAGCATGTGGAAGCAGAGGATATCAACAGAACTGATTATTCCAGTAAACAGATCACTTGTTTACTGTTCGAACCACCAGGACACTGAACACGACAAACAGTCGGTCGATACTGTTATTTATGTCATTTACAAATACAATTCCATGTTGTTCGGAAGTTTTTTTACGGCTGTGTACGTGAACGAAATCGGGTAGTTTGGGGGCGAATTCCTAACTTACAGTTCAATTACACAGTGGCTATAGTCACGATTAGGGTGAGTGATTGGCGTGAACTATTCGTTGCGAAAAGAGATTTCGCAAGTTGTATCAGGCCGCTGTTCTACTAGGGTAACGATTTTCTTTGTAAGGGAAGCCGCTTGAGGATATATCATACAAGACGGAATAGATTAGGGACTGAGCAAAAAACCAAGTTTCCTACTGTAAAAGAACAAATAACTAAGAAAAGAAAAGTAATCACGTGATAATGATCCTCTAAACCCAGGTTTTGGAGCAGCTTTGATCAATGTGTGGACCAATTTTAGCGAAAAAAAACGTATCCATCAAGTAAGATGCATCGAAGCATTTAAAGATGGATGCACCTCCTATATAGCATAGTTCATGGCTTTTGATTCGGTGTTATTTGGAAGTAGAAAGTACTCCTTGAATGAATTATGTAGGTCAAGAAATGTGCCGGGTATAGGAGTTGTTCGCCTTCCGTGACGTGTCTTGGTCGCAGTTTGTCGCTCGAGAGGGAGGGAGCCGCAAGATGACGTAGAACAAAATATACTAGGAAGTGAATTCTGAAAGACTGAGTGTTAAACTTTTTGAATTATTTCCGCTCGGATTTGAAGGCTCCATTGCTGACGATCTGGAGGCTAACTACTGATCGTGTGTGAAGTATAGCCTGTGAACTCTCCGGTAAGTGTCATCTACAAGGGTGATAATTAGCATGCAAATTGTTGCGAACATATGATTCATCATGCTGAAAACCACGAAAGCATTGCACAGATGTATCATCCTAGTTAGGATCACCAGTAGTTCACATTCAACAAGGAAAAAGTTGTACAGTGCTGTGCAATGCTTCCATTGTTTTCAGCAGTGAGCTGAGCGTTGAGATTGCATGATGAACCAAAATATGCTAAATCTAATCTTCTACTACTTATACTCATTGTAAACAATCGGAATACTGACTGAAGGGCCAGCCGAGAACAGATAAAATCGACGAAAACCAGCGCTGACAAACTGATATGCATCACTATGGGAATCTCCTTCGATAAATTAGTAATTATGCCTGATTTAGGCTATTTTCGGAAACAGTGTGACCGACTCTTAGTCAGTACGCTCGTTGACAATTATTGGTTCCAATAAACAGACTTATTACGAACAACTTCACCCATTCAGAATGGAGTGATTTCGTTCGAGAAGTACTTTACTTAACCGAGATAGTTTTTTCTTTAGTACGTGCTTCCGCACGGGTGTAATGGAAGAGAAATATTTCGAAAACCGTAAGACCCAATTATAGAGTTGACCGGCAACCCAACCTTGAGGCTTGGAGTGGCAGTGAACGACAAGATTACAGTAGATTAGGCATGATAACGATCCCGCTGATAGCGAATTACTGACAACCACCAAAGTGGTGACCGGCGGTGGTGGGAATCGAACCTGAAACCTCCGAAGTGGTAAGTGAACGCTCTGAACCACTGGTCAAGTAGTGGTAGCAAACGTGTAAACCAACGTGAAGCATACCATACACTCACCTCTAAAATTTGATCTCCCGGTCGAAGACGTCCGTCCAAGGCGACCGAACCGTCCAGATATATTTCCTGGATAAGGATACATGACTGGGGGAAAGGCAACCAAAATGGGTTGAAAATGGGTGTTCATATTACATCGGACAATGGGCTATAAGACACATGGTAAAAAAACACCAATGGTGTCCAAAGTATCAGTCATCACCTGCAGCACTCCACCCTCGTTGAACGAAAACCATAGATTCGAACTCCACTGAACGATCGGACTGTGGATGAAGGAAATGTCGAAATGTATACACAGGGCACGTCCAAATTATGCCAGTATCAGTTATCTGTGGTGTAAATAATGACACTTGTTTGCCTCTCATCAGTCGGGTGAGTGATGAACCTTGGGCCGGTTTCTCATACCGGTTTGGATACGTCAGCGCTGTGAACTCCATGTGACGAACGAAGACTAATTGTGTCCGAAACATTGCTCGAATCTAAAGCAAACATTGGCTTAGAGTACTGCGCGTAAAACATCGATCGCATCATCAAACACGAAATCTGAGCTGACACCGTTTGTTAGGACTTGAAGCTCCGTGGAACCTCTTTACGCACACTTCACTGAAGCATAAGAATGGTCAACAGTCCACGAGAGTCTCTACCATACGATTTAGCTGTCGGGATTCTTGGTACGATTTATAAGATGTTCAGAAATCCGACCGGTTGTCACTATCAGAGACTGACTTGAGTATATTCAACAGTCTCTCTCTCTCTCTCTCTCTCTCTCTCTCTCTCTCTCTCTCTCTCTCTCTCTAAGCGACCATCTTGATATGAAAGTACTGCGTATCTCGTCCGCAGATTCTGGTCAATCAAGACGATCACAAATTATCCCCACTAGTTATCTTTTTCATTTTGCTTTACGAAGAAGTAAAGCAAATTAAACTTCGTTGATCTCAGTTTTTTTAATATTATATGCTTCTGCATAAGTATACTGGAAGCGGTCTATACCCCATAGCCATGAAGGCCAACTGCACTATTAGGGATAACCGGCAACCAGACCGAGTGTTGGAATAGCGAAACGCATAAGGTTCCAATAAGTCAGGTGTGGTAACGGTCTGGACGACAGTGGATTACTGTCTTCCACCCGTAAAAAGAAAGCTAGAATGCGTGTGTGTAAACGGACTGAAGACCGCCACCCAGCTAACTGCACATGAAAGGAGGACAAAGGAACGAATGCCATTGATTTATCAACCATATAGAACGCGCGCCTGGTCGGATGACAAGAACATGCATTTCCAAAACAGAAACCAGTTTGATCCGATCGGAAATAACATTCGGACCGCTACTGCGCACTATTTTATATCAGTGTTTCTAGAAGATAAGACGCCCTGCCTGGACAAATCATAGATGATGGAAACTACGTATTTCCGACCCAAAATCGCTACAGTGATGGACTGCCCGCAAGCGGAGGCGGTTTTACTAACTGGGCAGAATATCGTTGCCCTCCGTAAACCGAGTGAGCCAAATGGACATGTATGCACATATCTAGTGAAGTGCACACACACACACACACACACACACACACATGCATGCATACACATACACCAGTATCACATTTGAGAAATACTCACGAGTGGGAACGCACGCGACTGAAAAAGTATCAACTATTCACAACGTATACGAGTGAGTATTCCAGCCGATCATGAAACTTCCAGAGTGGCAGTAGAACTAATTGTCTCTTTATCACAAACAGACAAACACAGAGAGAAGACGATCAGAAACGGAATCACAATCAGATTTACTTTCGTCAAACACGCATATAACTAAGCATAAGCGGTAACAGAAGATCTGCAATTCATTGGGCATCATGAGTCATTCAGAGGGTATAAATCGGTAAGTCCGGGCAAAAAGACACGTCCATAAGTGGTCACAGTTCAATGGTGACCCGAAAAGAAAAAAGCATACCGTAATCGATTCGATAATGGACAATCTCAAACTTGGCTGTGCTTAAGATGGTAATCATTGTAGATGGTCACACAAAGGTACTAAAGAAGGACTTTCTGATGAACTATAACCACTGAACTGACTGCTTTGAGAAAAATGAAGGATGGAAAAACGGATAGGGCGAAAAGTGTAATAGACGAAAATCTTCAATCGCAAATAGGTAAAGCGAATACAAATCACGTGCACATAGTAGACAGGTGGGTGTCATTTTTAGAGATACCAACGAGGCGGAGGATTTCACAGGATATAAGCGAATGTTCGAACCGTGAAACATCAAGCAGTACATCCAAATGACGCGAATATTGCAAATTTACGGTCTGCTCGTGGGAAACAGGTACGTTTGCCGATTTTGCATGGATACTCTGCCTCAAATTGTTATCTATAGACATTGTCCAATCGGAAGTGACATGAATTGGAGAGTAAAGCCTTAGCAGACGAAGTAAGTAACGGAAGAAGTGAAAACTGAGTGAACGAATAGAGGCTCTGAATGTGAGTCTGTCGCGGACTGTGACAGTTGACTAAGTGATCAAATACCTACCACGGACAAGTTAGTGAGTTTCACGGACACCAAGTAGCAGACCTAACGAGTCCCGCAAGACCAGGAAAACTGTTCCCAAAACCGGTCGTGTGCTTCCGTGGAAATTCTGTCCTGCAATCCAGACACGATACCACACTACTTACATCGAAAATTGATCCTGTTTCTCATACCTTTATATGTCGCGGACTGACCTATCTCACTTGTTCCAATCGTTATCAGCTTCGGTGATCAAAACAGACCGAGGAAGTCGAACCAAAGGCACGCACGAGACCGATTCCAGCCGACTTTATCTGACAGCTATCGAGTGTTCTGATGTCTAAACCGGGCATTTTCAATTATCTAAATGATTAACCTCAAGTGTCAATAATCCACGCTGAACAACAGGGTTGATTCAGTTGATAGAACCATTTCGGAGTGTTGCAAAAGCTTTAACCACGCATTTGGCCATAAAATGTTGAATTCCGGAGCTGCTGAAGGGTATCTTCGTCGCTTCACGGGAAAACGTCAACTCAGCAACAGAGATGAATGGAACCAGAAAAAACCAATCGGGCTTGTTGCGTAAGCGATAACACTTCGTTTTACTATGAAACACAGTTTGACAGACTTGACAAATGTTGAGTTGATCAAATGCGAAAAGTCGTTGACCCCGGCGGAGTCCGAACCCACGCAAGAACGTCACTTATGCTTTAGCGCCGCATGTGCTCTGTAAGCCGAGCTATGAGATCATGCCAAAAGGCTTCAGACATTTCGCATGCAGATCATACTGATTACCCGCCCGGTTACATTAGCAAATGGAATCCGCCAGTGAACTGACTTGTGACTCGCTGCCTGCAGCAAAATTTCTCAACGAATCATCAAGCCGGTAAATCGTATCTGAGAATCGAAACATGAGCGTGTATTTAGCGGAAGGACGCCGATCGATTCATAAGGAAATCCTGCCGTAGGCAGTCGAATTACGGGTTAGGTCACTGTGGCGGATGCCATGTGCTAATGTAATTTTTGGGTGGGCAAGCAGCATGATCTGTATGCGAAATGCCCGAAATTCTGTTTTTATTAGACCATAAGAAGATGTACAGTGGTTCAGGTAGCGAAACTGGTCTAGTTCGGTTGATACTTTTCTTGTTAGGATTAGGTTCACTGTTCGACGAAGTCATTTTGTTACTGGCGACGTGCACTACGAAGATTCAGAACCTATTCTAAATTGCGTCCCTACATGGCCGAAAGTAAATATGGATACTAAACTAAACACATTATGTGGCAGGTAGTTCATGCTACCCCCATGTGACTTGGACATGTACGTAACCTGGACGATTTTTTAGGACACGAACCGTCCATGAATAGTGTATGA
Source organism: Fasciola hepatica (assembly GCA_948099385.1). Classification (NCBI taxonomy): domain Eukaryota; kingdom Metazoa; phylum Platyhelminthes; class Trematoda; order Plagiorchiida; family Fasciolidae; genus Fasciola; species Fasciola hepatica. The sequence goes on from CANUEZ040000010.1 coordinate 3,496,171, forward strand.
CCGCAACACGTTTCCGAAGAAAAGGCTGTTATCGCTTAGTGGATAATCATCATAATTGCGAATGATGACGTACACATTGTACACCTGCATAGTTTAGTTTGTCTGAGTGTCCAGTCTCCAGTTAATAAAGCGTATTAGTTTGGAGATACCGTAATTGATCAATGAAACTTGTTTGACGGGGACATAAAAGCATAGTTTTGGCAAGGACGGATTCCAAGCTCAGAGTGGGTTTTAGTGTGGCGTCGATTCTCATTTCCGACAGGTTGACAACATTTAACCGGCGACATTACTCTCTATACCTATGACGATCAAGCACTTAGATCAAATGAACCCACTGAACACACACCCACACACACACACACTGGCACAATTCAGTTGTATGCGATCTTTGTATAGTCGGTGATCGGCTTCTACACATCCTCAACAATTATAACAGGATAAAGGTAGATAGATGGATGACTGGAAACCGAGAGGTGTGCCGAACAGAATCCCTAGGATCTGACAACGAAGACGACAGCAAAAATAGTGAGGCGTTCAATTATTCAAATCCTTAAAAACATACCAGTGGCGTATCCGCGCCGCCCACAAACGTGAATCCTAGGTCACAACAGTTGGCCGAGCGTCGAATGACCACCGACACCGGAGAGCCTTCATAAATCGTGGGACAATCATCTTTGCAGAGAAAAATGAGAGAGTGAGAGAGAGAGCGAAGGGATGTACAACCAACGGACCAGATGAACCCAAGAGATAACTCCAGGTCAGTGTTACGAACCCTTCTTAATATTATAACGGGCTCTTCTTATTACATCGTCTACCCTTCCCAGCATAAACACGCGTGAGTACATAATACAAACGTGACATCTGATGCAATAAATACTTGTCATTAACACAATAGCAATACCGCTTTACCTCCTTTTTGGCTAATATGCGGCCAGCTAGGGTTGCCGAAAGGGAAGTGACCGGCAGTACCAGGACTTGAACTCGGAGACTCCAGGTTCGATGTTCACTGTGATGACCCTTTTACTAACTTAATGAGATCTTCCGTTCTCTGGGGAGTAGGAAATTTGTGAAAAGAGATGACTCCAAAGGCAAACGATGAATGTGGCGCATGTTAGCTTACATGAAATTGTATTGGGATACGACTGCACTCTAGCGATTACTAAAAACGAGATGGCCAGCAAAAAAATTATCACAGGGTATGTGAAAGGTCAGCTGATCATTTGATCAAAATACAATTCGTGGGCGGAAAATCGGCTTACACGTTTCTTCAATTTCTGGTAATTTTGGTTTGAACGCGAGGGATCGTAGGCGATCCGTCAGGTGCTGTGGTAATGGAGAGAAAAACGCTGGGGACTGGGTTGCTCCGGGTACTGTACTTGTAGATCCGGAAGCTCTGCACACGGACTGGGGGAATCGAAGCGGAGTGCCCGGATAACTGTTTGCCGATGTTTGACTAGGTTGGCTACGACCAGGAGCGCTTGTACTATACGGACCGAGAGAGGGTCGGACAGCAGTAATCGGCTGAAATAGGGCAGTCGAACCAGACTGGAAGGGACAACGCCATCGATGTTGTGTATGAGTAACCCGGGGACCTTCGTACGAACACCCGTATGGAGCATTTTCACAAGGGAGAAAAGTACCCGGGCACCAATCTCGCACATGTTCTTCCAGACTCGCCCGATAGAGTACGGTTTCACAAAATCGTGTATTGGGACAACTAACTAGCAGCTTATCCAATAAGCTGAAAATAAACACGGATGGAAAACACATTCGAAGAACGATGACCGCTTGGTGACAGAAAAGGAACAGATAGATGAAAAAATTCTATCAAATTCATAGAGGAACACGTGTGTACTGGGTGAATGAGAAATCACTTATACTACTTGTTCGGAGACACCGTTTGCTTGGAAGGGATATTTAACGATCTCGGCTATCAGTGTGCTTATTTTATGGGTTTCTCCGAAGAATATTTCATGCTGAAAAGTCGCTCGCTGAGTGGGGGGGGGGTGAATTTTAAGAACAGATGACCAAAATTAATCGGACGGTCATTGACAAAAGAGGGAAAACAGTTGACTAATGGACACCCGGTGTAAACACCTCGCTTCAATTGGAGGACCCTCAATTGATTCAAAATTAAATCATTTATTGATGACTCAAATGTTGTCATAAAACAGACAGCATAACTCACCGCTTGACAATATTGGATGCTTGTTGGCATTCCAAATAGTTGATGATTTGTCGATCTACTGGACACAGTGCTTGGATCGCCAGGTGATTTTTTAAACAGGGAGTGCAGAAAGTATGACCGCATTTCGTGTCCAAGGGTTCCACTAGCGGCTGATGACACAGCTATTCCGTATAACAATGGACGAGGCGACAGAGAAACGAGGTAAACAAGAGACAGAGTTAGCACAACAAATTAGATGGAAAGAACTCATTTTGTTAATATGGAACATGGGGGGAAAACAGAATGAACACAGTCGGTTACTGAAGGTCAGCGTAGTAAAATCAACAATCATAAGTGTAACCAGAAACACCGCAGGTCGTAGTTTATTTTAATGTTAATTGACAGTGGAAAACCGATTGTGAAACTGAGCCTTCGCGAACCACAGAGCATGGGTGTCTCTTGTTGTTAGGAAAGAAAACCTATTCATATGCACTATAGACGTGGGCCAAAGAACACGCATCACTCAAAGTGGGCAAAACGAAACTTACAGACCGGGAAGTTGCACGCAATCACAAATGAGCGTGCGCTATTTCGAGATGCATGAGAATGAATTATCCATACTGATCAGTAGTAGGATTGAAGCTAACTTTGTATCGCCATGACCATCAACTGGACAGTACGAATAATCATCTCAAATAACATTCATTTTCAAAGGAGCAACAGGGAGCTACGTTCCACACCACACATTCATACTCAAACAGGTGGTAAAGGAGATCAGAAGAAAGATCACAGCGCAGCCACAGTTTTCTTGGCTGTATTGAACAAACTCTTGGTATGAGTGAATGACAAAACCCACTGTACTGGATAAATGAGAGGATTTATGGTTGCACATTTCACACTTACTGTCGTTCACACCACGGACAAGCTTCATTAAGCTAAAGCATGCTGTCAACTTACCGGATTTGTTGCACAATTACTCACCCATTGTTATCTACAGCTGCACACATACTCTCATTTACCCAGTACCATATATACAGATGCCTGAAGTGATAAATGAAAAAGAAATTTCTTCGTGTTACAAGCTTTTTCACGAACCAATGGGCATATTCTATGATTTAAAACCCACTGTACTTATAAATCTGGGGGGAGGGGTGTCACCGTGAACCGATAAAGCTGTAGAAGCCTTTTTCACTTCGGAGGTTCGGATTCCGTCGTCACCGGTCACTCTGGTGGTGGAGAGCAAGCCACTGTCGCTTGGCTCATTACCAAGCCCGACTTATTGGGGCCTTATCACGCTTTCCCCTGCGAATCCAGGGTGAGGTTGCCAGTTATCCCTAATGGTGAAGTGAGTCTTCGAGGCTATGCCTCTTCCACTGCATTCATGCGCAAACGTGGAATCAGAAAAGAACATAATCTGGGTGACTAAATTAAATTAGGAATCGTTCCTTGTGCAGTACTAGGGCTAAAACCTACCGCTGAAAATTGGCAGAAGCACCGTATAACTATTGGAAATCATTATCACCGTGTATACAAATCCACTGTGTCATAACCGGGACGCGAATCGGAACTGTGTGGGACTGCGAGTCCCGCGAGCTTAGGCCGAACAGGCGGTGATCAAACGGTCATCAACGTGGAATTCGGGGCGGTGGCACCCCGGGTTCAATTCCCGCCACCGCCGTCGGCCACTTCCCCACTCGGTAGCCTTTGACTGTCTGCGGTCCCCTTGCAGAAATATTATATATTGTTGTGTATTAAACAAGGGGAGCAAAAGATTACTTATTTATCATCTAGTTCTCAACACGGGTTGCTGATATTGTTGCTCGTCAAAATACTGCACGCAGGTATGGTATGCGGTGTTCCATGAAAACCAAATGGGATTCGGCGAATATTCACTGGTGGCATTTCCTAAGAGAACACAGATGAGACTGCTGTACAGCAAATGAAATGTCAACGGTTAGTTGAGCGTTGAAACTACAAGATGATGAATTGCCTCACACATTTCACTACTTCAAATGATATGTCTGTAACCATGGAGGTAAACTTTAAGATAGGATGCCAATTCACACACACACACACACACACACACACACACACACACACACACACACACACCGCTCATCTGGATTTTCCCTTGTTCCTATCAAAACAAAAACCACTGGATCATGACTATCAGCCATACACAATTTTAACAGTCTAACTGATCTGTACCCGGTTAGGTTAAAATCCTACAACAGAATAAGAGGAATCGTAAAATACGATGATGATGATGTGAAACAGTTTTTTAGCGAACAGGATGGAGTCGATGGGAAACATGGGGAAACACCAGAGCCAAACACGGATTATTCCCGTTTTCGTTGATCTGTGGCTTCCGATATATGACAGGTCATATTTTTGAAGCAACAGACAACCAACTCGGTCTGCAATAACCAATAACAACTCGATTTTAGCCACATACACAAAATAACCAGAAGGAAATAGTTTTGCGTTGTTTCCACTTTTTATACTTGATTTGATTGTGCTACTCTTTGCTGCTACGTGAACGCTGGTTCTTAAACGACCGGTGCGAAATAGCGTCAATCTGGATAAGGCAAGAACGAGCTAACCACTTGCCACGGTTCAATAGTGGAATTTAAGATGGGGCGATTTTCACAATCACAAGACAGGCAGGAAATCGATAAACGGTCGCACAGTTAGAACTAGAAGGACAGTAGCTACCGATTAGACCGATGAGAAAATCGGAGAACGAGGGAAAGAACACACTCGATATAAGAATGTTAATTTTATGATGTCTGAAACTGCGGCAACACGAAATATAACTGAAAAAGAAACGAATCAGTGGTCGCGTGCACTGAAAGTGTGCTATGCATCGACATAGGATCAAGATGTATTGTTTATGTAGGTGTGTCAACATCTGTTCAGGTGAAGCGAACTGTTCGCGTTATCCATCTGATAATTACAATGGGGAAAACATGGCTTCTTTGTTGAACCTGACAGGACAATTTTCATTGTCATTTGAGAAACTTCGCTACAAAAAAGAGAAAAAGAAACAGTCAGAAAACATTTTTGTCAGCATTTCTCTCTCTCGATTGGATGGAAGTGGATAGCAGGTGAAAAAAATAACTTACCGAACAGCACAGATCTGCATCTACCGCCTGTGTATAGTTGTATCGGTGCGAGGAGGTTGGATCATGTGATTGACCGCAAAGGCGACAGTAAACGGCCACGCAAGTGAAAGAGCGTGCACTTGACGCCGAAGAGCTCAGCGCATCATACTGAATCGGACTGGGTGCACTTGAATGGCTACTGGAATGACTACTTCCACCTGACGAGGTATTCACCTGAACCCCCGTTGTTTTAGCTAGGTTAGGCTTGGATTGGGCAACTGTTGGAGTGGAATGCTCATCCGAAGTAACCGATGGAAATGGACAACCTCGTGGATGGGACGCGGTGCCACTTCGTGGATGTAGCTCGGTAAAGGCTGAGCCTGGTGAAGGAAACGTAGATGGCACCGGCCCACTGACAGTACCCGTCGTGCCGACTGTTGTGTTCATTAATGCCGGATGGATAACGGAGGAAAGAGGCAATCGACCAACCAATGGTTGGTTGGCTGAAGGTACGGTGGTCTGGGTGTGGGGTAAGGGAGGCGGTTTGAAAATAGGTGGACTGGAACAAAGCTCTGGTGGTGAAGCATTCATCAGGTTCAAATCTGAAGAAATAGTGGGAGAACGACTCGGATCCGGTGGGTTCGCCGGCGGAATCAAATACAACGGACTGGCAGCGTCACGCGTTGAGTGTTCAAGTTGGTCAAGGGAAACCGAAGGTTGTGTAGTACAACTGGTAGGACTCTGTTGGAATGAACAGAAAACATGGAGAAACAATGAGGATGAATTTACATCACGTATGAGGAAATCAATTATTGTAACAACTAGAAGTATCTGACGCAGTAGGGAGGACCCGGTCAGTTATCGATAAATTTGTTTCGAGAGGAGCAGAGTGAAACGGACATATTGATAACAAACGAAAATCAGTTCAAAATGACGAAATTCCACTGATGAAAAATCTGTGCATTTTTCCTGTGTTTATATGATGTGCCAACACTGAACAGCTGTTAAATCTGCCATGTTTCCATCCGAGTCACGTGGATTTTTAAGTATTCGTAGGGGGATATGAACAAAATAGAAACCACAGATCCCAAGCTTGATAAAAGATGGAAACCCTTCATTAGGTGTGTCTGACCGCAGAATCTGAATTAATCAAATATACACCAGTGGTGGTCGGGTGGTTTAGAGCGTTTGCTTATCACCTCGGAGGTCAGAGGCTCGAATCCCCGCCATCACCGGCTACTTTGGTGGTAGCCAGTATTACATTGTCGCCCGGCTCATTTTTATATCCGACCCATTGGGGAAGCATGTGGTTCTCCAGCATTCAAAGGGTGTGGTTGCCGGTTATCCCTAATAGAGCATTGCACTCATGCGCAAGGTTGTAATAATAAAAACAGAACAAATATCGCCATTTTCACCTCCAAGAGAAGTTGTTTTCAGAGGCAGTTAGCCCCATGAAAGCTATTTGGTTTGTGAGTGAGAGCTGGATGATGGAATTTCACTGCAAAAGCTTTATTTCAAGAGTGCATTTAGCGGTCAACTTTTTACAAGGCTTATATTAATAAAAGGCAAAATTATTGTTCGAAAGTTAATCTCAGTGTAAAAATTGAAAAAGACAAGGAAATATCGTCCCGAGTGGACGAAATCCAGAGACTACTAAACAGATTCTAATTAAAGTCGAATTGCTAATACTTTCGAAGGGAGAAAAAGATGTGAATGATTCAACCTTTCAGCTCTGCCTCACAATTAAACCAGATTATGTTTTCAAACCATTGGTGCGTCTAACCTGTAGCCTATTGTGTTTGCTTAAATCCGTCGAGGTTTTGCATAACGTAAACAGGAGAATTCGTTCCCAATATCAAATCCGATTATAACAGCGTCAATTGTAACGTGTTATGACGTCACGGGAGCCCCATGTCACAAGTAAGGTCCCATCGCATCTCGAACGGTATGGTGAAGGCCCTAAGGGTTAAGTGGATCACCACTCGAACCAACAGAATTATTTTCACTTTTCAGTCTGCTTTGAGATTTGGGTCTATTGAAGGCGCACGAAGACACTTGCCTTATTAAGTAAACGCCTTTGTCCGCAGCCAACAGAAACGTAGTTGCATACTTTACCCTCAAAAGCAAAAACGCTGTGTGCCCAATTCTATTTTCGTATGGACCAAAAACCAGGAATCATAACCAATGGGTAATTAGGATTATAGCTGAGATTTAACAGTGGTTACCACGTTAGACTCAACAACCGTGAAATTTTCTGAGCTGTGACAAAGGCGGATCAAGCTATCTACATACACATGAAAGCAAACGAGGGCATTTTGTCATCACAAATGAGACTGGATAACAGGTGGATACGAATCCCGCCTCCGAAGTTCCCCATCGCGCACCTACAATATCCTCGGCGCAGCCGAGGTAATTAGAACCTGAGTGAGACCAGCCAATTTTTTTCACCACAAGTGCCACGTCATGACTATCCGTCAAACGAGCTATTGACAGATGTATTTAACGGTATCAGTGAAAAAAACGGTTGCATAGAAATGTATACGATTGTACTGGCATACTGAAGGCTGTTTCCAGATGATATGATCCAATCGTACTCAGATTCCAAGCTTCTTCCGTCGTTATAACACTGCACCGATCAACTGCCGAATTAGTGAGACTAATACTGTGTTTATTCCGCGGGTCCTCTGAAGCACCTTTTAAATACCATCACGACGAGACTGCACCTTGACGTGGTGTGATGGCTTGCGCGTCTCTATGACCCAAAGAGCTATACAGGATGGCTTCCTTAAGCCGGAGATGCAATCATACCTGACAGGTCAATGGGTAGAGGTCAGACAAAGTCCAGTCTCCTGGTCCTCCAGGTTGGGAGTCGATTTGAGCTGGCAACTCAGTCGGAAAAACCAGTGGAAGAATAATTGATCCAAGCAAATGGGCTTCCACTAAGCCATCCCGCTGCCTTGCGGATAGGTTCTTGTCAGAACTAAAGGCTTTGGATGAGGACCCTAATCGTTCTCCTGCTTTGTGGCTGGACACCCTAGCAGTACCCGTCCAACATCTCCCATGAACTGCACGAATACAAAGAATTCCATACTGCATCGGTCGTCGCACAGGATAATCAGGACCGCGCTGCCCATTGCATCGAGCGGGGTGGGTAGTGATAAGTGGGCTGCTGCTCAGAGTTCCCTCTCTTTCATTCAACCTTTGTCTTCTGTCCCCAACCACCTCTGATTTCCCCTTCTATCCACCCATAATGCTTCCACTGATGACATGGTCGATACTCGCAACGATTCACTGTCAAACAGTGTCGGGAATAATCCTCTGTCTGGTAACTCACATTTTCTCAAACCTCGTCAGCCTCTGAATCTCGGCTCCTTCAACGTACGTACACTCATGCAGGCCGGTCAGCAGGCGTGCCTAGCCCTCACAATGAACTCTCTGAAGATTGATGTTTGCTGCTTAAGAGAAACGCGTATCCAGGATTCGAGCAATGTAATTCAACTAACTGCTCCTGGTATCTCATCGAGGTATATTCTGCGCACCTCAGGAGACGAAGCAGCTAGAGCTGTGGGTCAACGTGGTGTAGGAATTGTCTTGACTGACAAGGCTGAGGCTGCCCTTTTAGAATGGATCCCTGTTAGCAGTCGTTTATGTGATGTGAGACTCCAGAGGTCAGTCGGCGTTCGGAAGGATAGTTGTGTTAAGCGCAATTTGTTCGTGATCTCGGCGTACGCCCCGACGAACTGCAGCTCAGACTTGCAGAAAGATGAGTTCTATGATGCCCTCGCCACTCTCGTTCGCAGCAGTAAAGGTTCCGACATTGTAGTGCTAGCTGGTGACTTCAATGCACAAGTTGGCAAACTCAGTGTGTCAGAAGCCTGTTTAGGTGGGCGCTGTGCTTTACCCGCTCAGCGCACAGATAACGGGGATAGGCTTCTCCAATTTTGTGCAGACAATCGATTGTTCTTGTCTAGCACAAATTTCCGACACAGCTCGCGTCGCACAGCGACATGGCGCTCTAACTCTACAAGTACTTTGAGTCAAATTGACCATATCGCCGTAAGCTACCGATGGCGCAGTTCTGTTCAGAACTGTAGATCTTACTGGTCCACGTACGTAGAGTCGGACCATGCCTTAGTTTTATTGCGATTATCTCTCCAGCTCCATGGTCATCGTCGCAAACCGCAAACCCGATTAGCCGTGCAACGTTTGTGTGATCCAGACGTTTGCACCCGTTATGAGCAGAAGTTAGCACATGAGCTAGGATCCACGGAGAACAGTAATGTAGATGAGCATTGGGCTCATATCAAACAAGCGATGCACTTTGCAGCAGGTTTCGCCTGTGGTCCTCCATCCGTTGTCCATCAGAGACACTGGATCTCGCAAGAGTCGTTGAGTATAATGGATCAAAAGCGTCAGCTTTCGAACCGTAAGGAGATGAATAAGATGCGGAGAAAGCTGCAAAGACAAGTTACGCGAAGCCTTAAGAAGGATCGCGAAAATTGGTGGGTCAAGGTAGCCGAAGAAATGGAAGTGGCAGCTGCTTCAGGTAACAGTCAAAGACTGTTCAAACTTATTCGTGACACCGGTGGACGGCGAACTCAGGTCAGTGAAACGATTTGCAATAGGAATGGAGAACCCATCCATAACAAACAGCAAAGGCTTGACCGATGGGACGAGTACTTCAAGGAACAGTTTAGCTGGCCGCACGCTAGTGTAGTTACTCCCGTGTCAACAACTGTGACTCCTTGGGTGGTATCACTTGAGACCCCATCAGAAGTAGAAGTAGAGTCATGTATTCGATTACTAAGGCGGGGGAAAGCGGCAGGTCCCGACGAAATTCCCCCAGTTCTTTTCAAACTGGGTGGTGAGGCGTTGATTAAATCACTAACCGCCTTGCTCTGTGACATTTGGAAGGAGGAGCGTATTCCGTTAATATGGAGTGAGTCATTGATTGTTCCCATCTTCAAGAAGGGAATACGCAATGACTGCAGTAATCATCGTGGGATTAGCTTGATTTCGATAGTCACCAAAGTATTAGCCTCGATTTTGCTGCACCGTCTTACACCGGCTCGCGAGAGGAATGTCCGCGAACAGCAGGCTGGATTCCGCCCAGGTCGAGGATGCATCGACCAGATTTTTACTCTTCGCCGACTACTTGAAACGCGTCACACGCACCGCCGACCAACAATAATGATTTTCTTAGACCTGAAAGGCGCCTTCGATTCAGTTGATCGAACATCGCTTTTCAGTACTCTTCATCGAAAAGGTATGCCCCAGAAGTTCGTGAACCTAATGAGATCATTGTATTCTCATACTTCTGGCCGCGTTAGGGTTTACGGTGAACTATCCAATCGGTTCGAAACGACCAGTGGTGTTCGGCAGGGATGCCCTTTGTCTCCATTCCTTTTTCATTTCGTCATGGACGAAATAATGGAGAGTGCTTTGCAAAATCTTCAGGATGTAGGCGTCGAACTAGGAGATAGTGAAAAGCTTTGTGACCTAGGTTACGCAGACGACGTTGTCTGCTTGTTCGAATCCACGGAACATGCTCAGCGTGCACTAGATAGACTCTCAAGAGCTGTAGCTCCATTCGGCATGCGCTTTGCACCTTCAAAGTGCAAGGTGATGTTACAAGACTGGACGTCAACGATTCCGAGCTTGATGCTCGATGGGGAGGTGATGGCAGTTGTCTATCACTTCACCTACTTCGGTAGCTGCGTGACGACGGATGGAAGCACAGTAGTAGAGGTGAGCACGCGGATATCCAAAGCTCGAGCGGCGTACGCTGGACTGAAGCACTTGTGGCGTTGATCTGATATTTCACTGAAGTTGAAAGGTCGTGTATACTGTGCCACTGTGTGTTCAGTTTTGTTGTATGGTTGCGAAACTTGGAGTCTGCGTGCTGAAGATATTCGTCGTCTTGAGGTTTTCGACCATCGATGTTTACGTAGTATCGCCAGGATTGGGTGGAATAGCCGAGTAAGCAACGATGAGGTAAGAAAGCGAGTATTGGGTACTAATTCAGAGAACGTTTTGTCACAGCGTATCCAACTTAGTAGACTTCGTTGGTTGGGACACGTGTTACGTATGGCAAACACACGTCTACCGTACCGTGTCCTATTCCCCGTTCCTCCTAGGGAGTGGAAGAGACCACGTGGAGGTCAACAGATGACGTGGCAGCGAGGAATGAGAAAATGTACAGCAGACTTAGGAAAAGTAGGTGCTTCACGTCTTCGTGGTTGGGGTCCAAAAGATCCGTGTACCAGTTGGCTGGAGACACTGAAGGATATGGCTGCGAACCGCGAACAGTGGCGATCGTGTTGTCACTTTCTATCGAATCAGAATGTTTGATCGGTGTACGTTTGTACAGTTAGACTGTGTATTCCGTGTGTTGGCTACTAGGGCATTCTTTTCTTTTCCCACCCATGTAGGTCCACTCCCTCTCCATCTTGTATATTCATACTTTTTAATTCAACGTGCAACATGGTGAGAAAGGCAGTGGTCAGCGGGGCTTGCCCTACTGTTTAACGCTGTACGATGATGATGATGATGATGAATACCAACGCAAATAGGCGATCTGATGACACTATGATTGAAGAAACAAGTATCAAAATCGGTTTGTTGTCAATCAGCAATGAGATCAAAAGTGCAAAAGGTCGCTCTTCGCAAAATGATGGGGGAAGTCACAGGATTACGTGTTTCTGAAGTAACAGGAATGCGTAAAAGAATTTTGAATCTAACCGGTTATCGTGTCAGAACCGAGATCGGTTTGGAGTGTATCGATAAAATTCTACCCTAACCGGTTATCGTTCACAAGAATGGTTTGATGTTTGTCTCCAAAAACGTGTTCTGATGTCACAATGTGCATATTCTGAAACTATTACCGATGGATGAAAGGTGTAGTGCGCTTGCACGTTTCTGGATAAAAAGGAAGTTTCGGAGAAATGAGAAATTGCAGAAAATGCGAGATGCTTCGATCATCCAATGGAAACAGCGGTTAAGGTTGTGGTGTGATAGACAAACTCCTGAGAGAGTCCAGTTGTTGTGACGATGCAATAGTTAGTTCTCTCCGTTACCACAGAACAATTGGGTACTAAACTAGCTATCGTAACAAAGACACCGACCGGATGCGCTAATCTGTTTGTAAGCGAGCACGCAGTGAACCAGTCACTAGTTGCTTACAAGCAAACAAAGCCGCGAACCGATTTGACTGGATTCATTCAGTTCTGTTTATCTGATTGTGATCAAGACCAACAGGAAAGTGGTGGGGCTGTTCCGCTAGACGGAACCAAAGTAATCTCAGACAGACACAATTACACACACACACACACACACACACAAAGACAGACATGACCTCCGGATGACGGCGACTAGGACACGCACTAGCACCAAAGTTTGGTAAGTGCTTCTTCTCCAAAGTGGTGGATGGTGTAAGGTGAAACGACAACGGTAGTGAAGCAGAAAAACTGAGCTAACAGTGACTTTGATCATTCAGAGCAATGTTACTAACTGACAACGTTAATATCCTAATTATGCCTTTTTCCGCACCTAATACTAAGCTGAACATAGGCCATCAGCTCCGCACGTTCATCACGATTATTCACAAGCTCTTACGCACTTAAACACGTTGACCAACATTCGTATGGTAAACCCAAGTATCGACCCCGCGCAACACTCTTACTTATGTCTGACGTACAAGGTCCCCCTGTCTATGATATTACGTCAAATTATTTTCCGCTTTCAAGAGGATGTTCATCAAAAGAATCTATCATTTCTACTCATTAAAGTGTTGTCCAATGTCTGCTGACGAAGCTTGACTCCTATCCAACCCGTCCTGTATTTTTCATCACTTACTCTCGACCCGTCAGTCTTCGGTTTTTTGCCTTTTTCATCACCGTTGTAGTTTCCGCTTGCATCGACCAGCTGTTTTGGCGCGCCTGCTGGCTACCAAATTTCTTGTGATTATCTGGATCACTATTCTTCTACGGTCCACTCACTTCTTTTTTATTCTTGATTTTTTAACAGTCATTCCGTTTCGCTTGATACCACTTCAGAGCTATACAACTGACTTAGTCGGCAGATTAATGTTATAACCAGACTCCATTTGTAGCACGTGGGATGGAAGCTTTGACAATGTAAGTATTGTTCCGTTCCAGTAGGCTTGTGATGCATCGATGTTAGCAGCTTAGCATCTGGTAACCAGTTGGGAAGTAGTTCTAGGAACGTATTTTGGCGTTGGCTTCGCACTGTAGCATAAATTTGATTTTGTAATGTAATGAGTTTAGCTTTGCTATATTGTCGAAGCTTCCATCCCACGGGTTACAAATGGAGTCTGGTTATAACATTAATTTGCCGACGTCAGTTGTGTAGCTCTGAAGTGGTGTCAAGCGAAACAGACTGATTAAAACCGACAGAACGATTATTTACCGGCGTTTGTCTAAAGTACGGTCCCCCCACCCCGGCCCTCTCATCCCCCGAATCACAAGCCAAAATATCCGTTAACGAGGAAGAAAGCCGTGTTCATCGATCTACCTTTCAAAGGCGATAATATATTGAGCAGAATGTCGTCGACTCGGTTCAGCGGTCGAGAGCACTTTCTATGCAGCAAATCTGAAGACAGTGCATGAAACTCGTCGTTTTCTCAGCTGTACTAACTTAGGTAGGCCGGATGTTCATGCTGTATCTGTGGTTTAAGGTACGAGGGAAGGAAAGAACGCCGTCTGTCTGCCGGAATGTACGAGCAAAGCCCAAGCAGCTTGAGTCTTCCTGACGGAGTATTACCACCTGATGCAATGGCACGTCATCTTTTGGATTCAGGTCACCGTGTTTACCCGAATTGTGCATTCCGGATCACCAGGAGGCAAAGAAATCGGAACTTGGACAAGTTCGCGGAGGCAATAATAATTTACCGGATAAAACCTGAATTTTGCATCCAAAAGACATTTTTTGAGCAACCTGTGTTGCCAGAGTAGTGAATTGTGACTTCATTCGCTTTGTCTCCCATCATCCCTGTTTTGATCTTAATTATGCAGCAATATTTAGCTTGAATGACTCTTTCCGTTCGTTTGCATGGGTGCAATTGCCTACTGATTGAATTATATGTAATCATATTCATCACCAAATAAACCCGCTAACGTATTTAGAACGCAGGATATGGCGATGGTTTCATCCTCACTTATATGGTAACAAAAATTGTAGAATGCTAATAGGAAGAGTTCTAATTGTTTCCTTCACAATTTGAAATAAGGGGGGGGGGAGGTGACGAGCAAGCGGATGAGTCAAATTTGACCATGTGACACTTACACAAATGACTGGGTTGCGTAACGGATGATAATTAACTTGCGTCACAACCACGCTCATGCATGATGTAATTGACTGTTGGTCAGGGCAGTTGCAGTGCCTGAACCGAATTCCGTTGCGCGCATAGTTCTGGCCTCAAAAGACGGATGCTAATTGCTTCGGCAGTTGCTAGAGTTCGAAACCTGATTCGTCTTGACGGATGTTGTGAGACGAGGTAGACTAGTGTAAAGGCCCAGTGGACGTCTATTGAGTGACCGGTTTCGACTAAGTGTGCGCAACAATGGAACATGATATGGATCCGTTCCCTCCGTGTCTAAACCACCGTAGATGGTGTTCTTTGATACGTTTGGACAGTTGCCTTGCCGTTTGACCCACATAAGTAGCACCACAAGTGCACTTGAATTAGTAAATAATCATAGATGAGGTCAACGAAGGTAGCTTACCTTCGTTCTGGCATCGAATTACACGTGTTGCCGTGACCACACATCTGATTCTGGCGGCGCTGAACGTAGATCTTGCTGTGGTAAACAGGATTCTACTAACTCTTTCAGTCACGAGATCCCCCTTGAATGGGAGTCTGATGAACAGCACTTTCTTTTCGACCCCGGATATTCTTACTGGTCTTGTCCGTTCGGCTCAGCTTCGGTCGATGAACTTCTCCGGATATCCGATGTTGAATAATGTCTTTATTATATATATATATATATATATATATATATATATATATATATATATATATATATACATATATATATATATATGCCAATTCTTCCTCTAGAGTATCTGCGGTGCAGATTTGTCTCGCTTTGTACAGAAGAAACCGTACCAGATTGCGCATGTGGCCAAGTGGCACAAAACTATGTAAGTTCGTGTACTGGCCGTTCCAAGTCGCTTTTCGGTACACCGTTTTCTGGATCGAACCGTCAGAACGTCTAGTTAGGCAAATATCGAGAAATGGAAGACAGTCGTTTTCCTCGGTTCCCATCGTGAACTTCATTGCCGGATGCGTCGTGTAAAATTCACGTAAAATAACCTCCAGGTCATATACATATATATAATGTGCGTTAGCAGCTGATTGAGAGCAGGTGGAACTGATGACAAATATCAATTCTGCCCGCTTTGTTCTTTTTGTTCTCCGGACAACGGTTGTTCCTCACACCACATACCCACGAATTCATTAAAAAGTGTAAAGCGAAAAAATCCTTATTCAAATATGGAGCGGAATTCGAAAGTGAATTGTGTTGTACAAGAAATCGCCTAATACTGCCTTCCTGCATTGTAAACCAGTGTTGCGGAAAACGGACAAGGGTGAACCATCGTTTCTGGGGGTAAGGCCAAAAGCACTGTCTGAAGTAGATACGAAATGAATAGACATTTCATCGGCAGGTCAACCGAATTAGCAGTGTCCATTCATTTGGTTCTGTTTCTTTCTGATGTCACGATAATCCATTTTGTTCCCGACTGAAACAGTCCCGAATCCTATCCACCTCAAAATATAACGGACAAGCGGTGAACTGTCAAAAAACTGGAGCAGCGAACAGTGCCAAGACGGAGCCATGTGACGTCAGTTTCCACATCACCACGCTGTACTGCATGTGTCCACAAGCAACGGTCAGCGAACGGTCGGACATTTGTTACTTAGCGAAAGTGATGACAGACAACGAGGTACGATGCCTGGTGATCGCTGACCAGTGTGCGAAAAATTCAAGTGAACAGTGCCCATAGTTTTCTTTATGCATGAGTTATTATTATTTAATAAAAAAAAACGAAAGTAAAAGAATTAGGGGAGATGAATCCGATTATCTGCCTAGTTATACGAATGAAATCCCTACCTACCTCTGACCTCCGAGGGGATAAGTGAACGTTCTCAACCACTTAACCAACTCTGGTCATATCATTTACCGATTCCACCGCAATATCAGGACAAGAGGTCGATGCTGAAAAATAGAGACTAAACGATTAATTATACACATCACAATTAGAATATCATGGCTGGCTTCATTCGGTTTGCATCATGTCAAAATTACGTGACTGCTTCGATTAGCCAGTGACGGATAATCGACGAAGACTGATGCAACACAGGCACAGCGATCACCATCCGTGATGGGCATATTCTTGGTAGGATGCTAAAATGGCTGTGCAGACGGGCACCCCTCGATCCTGATTGTGATTATTTAACCTAACAATGTACAAGAATCGATACAATTAAAAAAGAAACCTACAGGGATTGAAACTCCGGTTTGGCTTTAAATTCCAGTAAGCATTCGGGAATTGACAAAAAATGCGAACAACCGTGAAAGAGAATAGTCAATCTCTACAACGCTGCTATAATTTTTGTCTAAAGCTCTTATCTGACACTTCACGTCCGCTGAAAGAACTAGCCATTGATGAAAATCGGTTTCTTTTTCTTTTATTACTAGGCTTGCACTAAGCGAAATTAGCAGAGACCGCAAGAACAACAGACAAAACCTTGAGCACATACGAATTAACTACTCCGAATGGTTCGACCAATGACCGGTGACGGTGGTGGGGTTAAACAAACAAATATCTTTGTTCCATGGACTACGGTGGAAGGGACAGATCCCATAGTCAAAACGGTATGCCGAACCAACTGTGAAAATTGACAGCATGATTAGGATTTCGAGTAAAGTACAACTTTATGCCCAAATAGGCCAGGTCGTCTACCATCAAAGAAGACCATCACAGTAACGGTGGGGCTCAAACTGCGTACCCCAGACAATTCAATGCGGGCAACATGTACCCATTGAGCACCACCAGTTAGGAAAAACAAATTTCTGCATGAGTTACTCTTTTGAATAGCTTAGAAAATATTTTTTGTTAACAATTTGGTCGGTATGCAAGATTCTCCCTTTTCGCACTGAACTATATGCTATTCTAAATTCAAATAGGAGTTCAATTCATTCAACCATCAACCTTGCACTTCTGTGTTATGGCTATGGTTGCCACCTCGCAGCATCGTCGAGTCAAAGGTAAATATAATAGAAGTATGAAGTAAAAAAGAGCCGAAAACGATGTAATAAGCGGAAATCGCGGAGACAACGAAAGACCCCGAATGCATCTACGCCACTGACCGTGACACCTAGCCACATCACGTACTGCCTCCAGCAATCTGGTAGGTGATTCTCGTGGGCCCCAAACCCAGAAACCGTATACATCTTTGATATAAAAAACGGGCCAAGCACAAAGGATGAATGCTTAAGTGCCTATTGAAATGTGACAAAACGACACCGTCATCTGCCATGTAACAAGGATAAATGAAAGGATTACATTCATCCTATCCAGCCTGAACCTGTCTAACGAAAAGCGCGAAGGTAAGCATAAAATACTCGCTGGCTTTGGAAATAGCTATACTGTATCTATTTCGACTGGACTATCGCACCGTGCGCGATCACAGGACAAGTAAGCACACATCCGTGGTCCAGAAACTACGCCAGTCATGCGAACCACAAAGTCTCCCAAAATTGATTCAAGTCAGCATGGAAGCAGAAGGAAGAGACCACAAAAAGATGCATGTATAACCCAGCTAACTTAGTTTGTTCCCTTTAAAACATGTCTCCCGCGATCGGAAAATTACGGAAAGAAAGTCAACACTGTCTAAAATGGATCGATAGAGATGAAATGAACAAACGTCTCCAGTTGTTGACCTCATAATCTTTAGTAAAACGTATTCTAGATTAAATATATGAATGAGATCGATCAGCCACAACACGTGCCACTTGATTTCGTTGTCAGGACAACGTAACACGACCATATTTCCCATACCAGAAGAAAAACACTACTGCTAACGGTTTGGCCAACTGCCAAAATGGCAGTACATCCGTGATAGGGTGGAAGTGTTGGGCAATACAATTAGGGGCATATTTTTGTCGACTGTGGGTGATAGGAGAAATAGATCAAAATTTCACCAATCGGATCGACGGTCGTCTATACATCCGACAACAATTCACACAAACTTTCTTCCTTCGCTCAAATGGCACGCATGCACACACGCGCACGTCTGATGACACTTGTGCAGTGCACCACATCTGCGAAACCTTTTAGTGACCAAAGCGTGCCCCGCCCATTGTATCACGCCAACCGGCAAAAACAGAGATGGCAGAAGAAAGATCTGAGCTTCAGTGACTGGCCTAAAGGGATGAAAAGCTTACTGATATTTGACAAGTCAAACAGACAAAAGTGCATAAAATGAGCAAACAGGTGTGTTATATTAGCATTTCCGAGCTACATCCAACTGGATCAGATATCCCAACGATAGTTAGAAATCACAGTCGTAAAATAACTAACGAGATTTTATCATCAGACAGCATGAATATGGGCTGAAGAGAGAGCAAATGCGGAAGGATATGTGCATATTAGAACTCGGTGGACATATACATTCGTCCAGAGACCGACCTGACTGAAGAAGTTTGGTAGTTGGTCAGAAGTTTTGACAAAAACGATGTCCCCGATATGCACCGAAATATTTGAGTAAAAAAATAAAAGATATTTAACAGGTTGAGTGGAAGGCTGGACCGCCTCCGGCGACGACGTGATATAAGTCTGTACATCAATTCCTATCCTCAAGGTCCCGACTCCTCCGATGGAGTTAAACGGTTTTCGCCCCATCGCCTTCATATCCGCCGTCCTTAAAGTGACTGAAAAAGCGGGTTTCACCCCTCTTGAAATACATCTGAATGTGTCAACTGACTCCTTTCAGTTTGCTTATAAACTCAAAAGATCCACTCTTGATGTTGTAGCCTGCTTGGGTCACTCTATCACTAAATCCTTAAATAACTCTAAGCGATCCGTCCTCTGCGCATTCCTTGATTATCCTTCAGCGTAGGATCCAGTACCTCGATCTCGTCTTCTTCAGAAGCTTGAAGCTTCCGACTGACTGACACAACTTCTTTCCTGGCTATCAAACTATTTCCATAATCGAATTTAGCAAACTAAGGTCGGGCAAAATACCTCAAAACCACTTGTTAACAATTCTGGTGTACTCCAGGGTGCTGTGCTATCCTCTTTTCATCTTCGATCTATATTAGCCTTCTTTAAGTTTCTTCTCCATCCAACATATTTAAATACGCTGATGGCGTTATCCTTTGTCAAGCTATTTCTAACTACCCAGATTTCAGGAAAATCAATGAAGACTTATTCGAATACAATGTTGCTCTACCCATTTGGGTCTAAAATTGAATCGATCTAAATGCCTTGAATGTGTTTCCAGTCTTCCTCGTTCACCTTTCCCTACTGACCCAGTTACATTGAATTCCAAATCCCTACCTACAGTTAGCTCCGTCAAGTATCTGGGTCTTAGCCTAGGCACCAATTTACGACGGACATCTTCTATTCAGTACTGTGTCGGTAAACTATGACGCGTATCTTTCTAATAAGAAAACTTCGCCAGTTTCGCACACCACTGTTAAATGTCTACAAATTTGTTCTTTCGATCTTATTGTCTTGTTCATCCGTAATTTTTCGCGGCCTTTTGAAACAAGACTTCAAAGCCCCTCGCCGTAGGTCAGTAATTATTAGCCGCGTTTCAATCTCTCACTTTAAATTTCTTTTGACTGAACTTGTCAACCAACATACTGAATCTTGAGTAGTCCTAGCCAACAAGATATTACACCACTACTTTACTTTTATGCGGCTAGCTCCAGCGAGCGGGTAAGCCGGCTTCATGAGCGTCCCGAATGGCACCTGCCCGTGAGCGGTGTGTGTAGAGTAACAGGATTCAACGCATCCATTACATCCTGACTTATGTTTGTCGTTCACGCTCATCTACCAGATCTGAATTTCGGCATCTTTGTTCCATAATTAACATATATAAGAACCTTCCTGTGACCTACCTGGTGCGTGTACTGACCAACGAGGACAAGACTGAAACGAAATTACTTTCTAAATTTGGTTGATGCTTTCTTTTTATTTTTCACTCATATATAACTTTAACGCCCACTGTTGTAAATTTTGTTCGGTTTATCCCAGTTTTGTCAGAGCATTCTGACTGAAATATAAGCATGTTGCTTGCAAAATTCTGTCATACAAATACAAAGTGTCCAGTGTGGCAGTTAGATCATTCCAACACAGGTAGAAGACATGAAGAATATCGGTTTTTGAGCACCGATGTCTTGTGAATATACGGCAGAAGCACCATACAGCGAGGAAGCTTAGTGTTAGAGATCAGAGGTCAGTTTCCGGACCAAACACCCAATCTGAACAAGGTAAGACGGTGGGAACATGTGTTAAACATGCCCCCAGATAGATTCCTTCTGTGTACAAATAAGTAGTGGATAGATTGAGTGGTCAGGCGACGCCGTGGTGAAAACCTTGACAAGTGACCTTAGCCGACTCGGAGTCCACCACATCCAGCTGGAGATATCAGACGACATGATTAGGTGATGCGACCAGAGAGGTGTTAAAAATCGAACTGAATGATCGTCCACGTGATTTTCACTAGTGCATTTCTTTTCAATTTCTTCGTATTACGCTCCTAGCTATTTCACTTTTGACTAAGTAATACGGTGAAGAGGCACAGCGGTGCGAGACGAATGATAAGAGAAGTGAAATGAAGTGAAACTCTGTATCAAGAACAGATAGGGAGTCAAATAGGAAGGGGCACTCGTATTTAACGATTACCACATTGTAGTGTTAACCCATCCCACAAAACCTTTTACCAAAAACAACTGAAATCTGAAACTATTTGAACAAGAACCACGTGAAGCTGAACATGTGAGTGAGAGGATGCAGGAACGGTAAAAAAAATCGACCGTACAATTGTGAAAACGTACTATAGGATGTAATTTACTTATGGCCGAACATCAGTAACGCCACTGAGAAGAGACCTT
Source organism: Fasciola hepatica (assembly GCA_948099385.1). Classification (NCBI taxonomy): domain Eukaryota; kingdom Metazoa; phylum Platyhelminthes; class Trematoda; order Plagiorchiida; family Fasciolidae; genus Fasciola; species Fasciola hepatica. The sequence continues at coordinate 3,517,587 of CANUEZ040000010.1, forward strand.
CAGAGGGGCTGAACTTTAATTCAATCACTGCGCTTGGATAGCAGTGTTCGTCAGTTCTTCTTTCACAGGTGACCAAGGGGGGCTGCGTAAGAATCGTCTCCCAAACTATCACGGTCAATGTGCCCATCTGTCGTTAATTTTAAGGCAGTTATGCAATCATGCGACTGAACATGATCAAAGTTGGGTAGAAAAGGCGGTCAACACATGAGGCCGTGTAAGCCAAAAGACGTATAATACAGCGGTATCATCAACGGGAAAACATGTCTTAGCAAAAAGTTACAGGGCCGGAGGCGGGAAGTGATTTCGGATATTCTACACCAACCTGAGTTCCTGGCTGTCAAAGTTCGCGGAGGCGATAGCGATCGACAGACGGTAATCCACCCTATGACAACAAAAAGATCTCTATGTCAGCCTGGTTCTGTCTTGATGATTAAAGTGGGACTCACTATTCCGCACTGGGTACTAGCTGAGTTGCAGCGAAGTGATTCTGAAGATAAATCGTCCAATCTCTCAACTTTGACTTCTATTCAAAATTATATCGGGATTACAAATCAGACTAGTGACCCTTGCTTCATCGATGAGTGCCAGAGTGCGGTCACTGTACACCCGTAGTCAAGTAAACGCGACTGAAATAAAACCGCATCTCGCCTTATGGCTCGTGTGCTTCCACTATTTAAAGACGGATGGAGAATGGCTTCCTCAAGCTGTAGATGTAATCACACCGAACAGGTTAGTTGATGGAGGATGCACTAAGTCTACTCATACAAAAATGTCTGATGGACAACACCAGGTTGTGCATGATCAACCAATTCGCTTCCAAGAGGATACACTAACCGATAAATTAGTAGAAAAACCTCCAATACATGCACATGGGAGCGGAGTATGTGGAAGTTTTCTCGGCCGCGGGAGTTGTTGTATTTCGCTGGGCAGCGATCACCCGTCAAGACTGGGCGTCGTCCAGCCCAGAGTATGTTGCTCCATCCAAGTTCCACACATTCTATCAGATGAACGCGGATGACGGAATCCAAAATGTGAATCGACAATTTCCGCACCAATGGACGCCGAACAGAGAAGAAACAACCAAGTGTGAGAGTTTCGCTTGGCTAGTGTTCTGTTGTCTAAAATTAGACTAATCTGCTGACAGCACTGTGACACGGCGCGTGTGGCCCGCCAATAACTAAGTCCATAGGCTCTTGTCGTGCCCTACTTACCCGATAAGGTTTAAAGGGACAACTGCACAACACAGTTACCATCGCCTTGTCTGAAACAACGTCGCTGCCTTGCAAAACGCGCTTGGTTGTGCAAAGGCTAGAAGTGCATCCTATAGTAAAAAAGGCCTACTCTAGACTGGGTCATCGAGTAGTACGACAGTTCACAAAGAAAACAACCACGGAAGAAATCACTCGCTCAAAAATTGACCGTTATATTTTGTTGTATTTCCCAACCCCCATTTTTGATTCCAAGCCGATGTTAGAATGTATATCACGTGAAAAATCAGATGGTCCTGCATGGCTTCTTCGGTAGCAATCCTGAACAGCTGGAGGTAATTGATAGCTATAAGTACTCCGGGAGCTGGATTACAGTGAGAATATCTCGAATAGCGAGAGCTAGAACAGCTTCCACCAACCTACGAAGCCCGTAGCGACGCTACGACGTTCGAATTTTCCTCAGGGGACAGGCATACAACGCCGGGGTTCGTAACATTTTGCTTTACGGTAGCGAGACCTGACTTGCATTATTTGCTAATCTTGAACGTGACTGAAAGAAGCGACTTGGCGTTCAGGTCATCATTTGGCGTAGGGGTAATTTAGAAGTCGACGTCAGCATAGACCAAAGCTGGTGCATCGCGAATCTCTGGTTGGAGCCCAATGGATGACGATTATCGTTGGTCAGAAACGTTCAGAGATATAGCCCAAGATTAAAGCCAGTGGCGCCAGTAGTGCGCGGCGCGTTTAGAAAACTCTCATGCCCCATAAGTACCCAACAAAATTTCACGAAAATGCTTGCGGTGAAATAGCCAAAAATTTTTATTCATCTCTTTATTTTTTGTATACTTTTTTGTATTTGTGATGTTGGCACCATTCTTGACATTAAGCCCGGTGTATGCTAATGTAAATAACAAAATGTTCCCAGAGAGCACGAATTTCTCCACTAAAATGTGACCGATGATAAACTGGTTTCGTCTAGCGATTTCACAGCGCAGGACTGAAAACAATCACACTGTCACGTCAATCAGGCTGATCCCCAATCAGTTGAGAAGACTTTCTTGTCATACGGAGTCAAAAAGCAGGCCTAACATGCACTAAATTACTGAGTCCATCGGTCACGACTTTCATGCGCATCCTTCATGTCATAGGCAAGTCACCCTTGCTTGTCTTCTGTCTACTACCCATTGACTGAGCCTATCCGGGGGCATGAGGTACACCCCCAACAACAGAAGCTCCGTGAGAATTCGTATTCAGTTTATTGATTAGCTTCGTGTACGTAGTATATCAGTATTTCTAGTACGGTGTTTCCTGCCAGCTTTGAATAATGCTACGAAGAAACCGATTTTAGAGCACCGATTAGTTTCCTGTATCTCCCGTTCGCATTAGCCACGTTTCTGAGTCGTACTGAAGAACTGACGTGACTGCTGCATTTTGCACCCAACGTTTGATAAATGAAGGTCACGCCAGCACCACAGATCAACGGGGTTAGCAAAAGCCAAACAATCTTTCGGTATACAACAGGAAACTTCGTCCGATACTTGAACTCCGGGTGAAAAGCATCTGTCCTGATAACAGAACGTATCTAATCATGCATTCGGTAAAGTTCGATATCAAATGAAACCAGCCTCACAATAGCATCTTACATTGTTAAGGTGCGAAACGAATATCAGACACTGCTAACCAGGTACCTACGCTGTCGAAAAAGACCACTACTTAATTGGATCTTTTCTCTTGAGGAAAGTGTGATATTCAGAAGGGACTGATTCTGTATTACGCTACCGTATTCCTTGTATTATACTACACATTTGTACATTATAAGATTCCGCGTATACGAAATTATAAGCTACATTTTATACTGGTTTGTAGATCAAATTTCTTAGGATTTTTGCGCGGGATCCAGTTTATTCACTACTACAATTGGCATCGCGAAAAGGAATGCAACCGTAAATTCTACATTCCATAGAGGTCGGGGAGTACTATTTGTTGCATGACCAGAAATTATTTGAACGATCCGAAAAAGACGGCGTTCTTCTCACACTTCCTTGGAAAGGATACACACGGTTTGTTGGAAAATGTCTTTTGCGTCTACTCTCATGAGGTTGCCGTATGACAAACTGAAAACTCATTTTTCAACACTCGACGTCAATCAACTGTGTTGCTACTGTAACATCTAAATTCAAGTGCGTTGCTCAATCCAAAAACAAATCTACTCGTGACTTCATTTCTTGAGTAGCAGACACAAGCGGCGAATAGGTGAATACGGTGCTCAGCTGGCAAACCAACTACACGATCACATGATTGTGGGGATTAAAATACCCGATTTAGAACAGAAGCTATTACTTCAAACAGACTGGACGTTTCAGCACATCCGAAATATTTGTGAACAACACCAAAGTGAGAAGGTTGTAACTGCTGTACTGAAGTCGCTATTGTTCAATCCTATCAAATACCAAAACGATCGACGCAACCAAAATTTGCCACATTTGAACAAATCAGCTGGTTATCGTAGAAATCAAACACTAATCCAAAGAAAATTAGTGTTGATTGTGGCTCAGGTTGGTGTTGTTCAGTGACTTCTGATCGCTGAGCTTGGTGAGAATACAAAAAAGCACAGAAATGTACGAAACCCATATATATATATATATATATATATATATATATATATATATATATATATATATATATATATATATATATATATATATATATATATATATATATATATGTATATATATATATATATATATATATATATACGGATATGTCAGGACAGATTCCAAGAGGTTGAATCCGCCAAATCAGAGGGGGCTGCTAAAGGTCAAGTTACTAAATTTAGAAGTTTGCCCTGAAGGGTCAAAAGGTCAACTTTCTAGAGTTAGTAACTCGCTAAGGTCAAGGTCGAAACAAGGGGTGACCCACATATGGAAAAATGAGCATGCGGATCGCCACCTGCGCACTGATGATGTCACCTCGACTGGTGATTAAGCGTTTGCGACCTAAACGCCAAGCTCAGCGATCAGAAGTCACTGAACTAATCCAAAGATTAAATTAGTGGAAATCATTTTCTAAAATCCCGAGTTTTGGAAAATGCATTTCATGCAGTTAGTTTCATACACGTTGCATGTCTCCACACGCAAACTACGTTTTACCTGAGGTGAGATTAGGCACGCGTGTCGATTGACGACTCATTCATCAGCCTGGGAACCGTTTCTCCACACTTCTGTTGACTGTTTTACCGGAGAAAGTCTCACTTTACCCAGCCATTGTCTACTGCGGGAAGCAACAAACACACATTCCTTGTTGATACCCGGGAGTGCAGAATCAGTCATTTCACGACAAGCTCTTTACTGCTTTTTCCCTTGCAAAGATTATTCCAATCATACCGACTCTGAGCTAGTACCGGGCGCACATTTTTCCGTTGGTTCTCGTGTGATCCCAGTTCAGTTGCGTAATTCTAACCCTGTCAACCGCGAATTTTTGGTCTTCGATTCAGGACCACCAATTCGTGGTTTGGAAATTCTTCGTAAATTGCGCACTGTCAAGAACTGCTACTAGTAACTGAATTAGATACATTCAAAACCGTCTAAGTGGTTTTCTTGGAAAGAGTCATGTGAGGCACGACAACAGGTACATGCAAACTATTATGGACCCTTCCTGAGTGAATAATATACTCCCTCTGCTAAAGAAAGGCAACAGGATTGTGTACACAAAACTATCGTGGTATCAGTTGAACAGACGCAGCCGTCACAATATTCTTCATTCTTTTGTCGAACCACTTCAAAGCGGTACAGGACGCGCGCACAAACCCAAATCAGATAGGCTTCCGCCGTGGTAGAGGGCGTGTGGATCGAACATTCACATTCTGCAGTATGAGAACATTGGCACACTTTTTAGCAAGCGACTGCAGCTTTTTCTTATTGATTTCCGGGCTGTATTTGACTCATTTGACAGACAGCTGCTAGGAATTACACTACAAGCAGATGGAATGCCCCAGAAGCTTGTCAGTCTCGTAAAGTCGCACTACTTACTTAACTTACTGCGGCTGGCTCCTTGGAGAAGATTAGTCTACTTAATGAATGTCTCTGATTGCGGATGTCCATGCCGGGCGGTTGGCAGCAAGGTCATTACTGATGTCGATGCGGTTCAATTTCCATTAGCGAGTGCCGTTCATCATATGAAGGTCAAGTTGGTCTATATCTTCGAAAACGGTATCCAGACAGGTTTTAAATTGTCCTACTCGTCGGAGACGCCAGTCTTGGCATGGAGATGGTGCCAGAACAATGCTCATTAGGGTGTGATCAGGTTTACGGAGTACATGGCCAATCCACATCAGTCGGCGGAGTTGTATATACGTTGAAAGACGGGCGATGCGGCAACGATTCCCAATGTTTTTATTCGAGATTCTGTCAATCCATCCTACTTTTAAAACAGATCTAAGGCAAGAGTGATCCAAAACTTCTAGTCGCGATATCCTCAGCTTTTAATGGCCAGGTCTCGGAACCGCATAGTAAGACTGCTGCATGAAACACCCTGAGCTTGGTCTTAAGATTAATCTCAGTGCGTCGCCACAAGGTGTTTCGGAGCTGTATAAACGCCGTTCCGGTTGCGTCAATAAGCCGTTTGACGTCATCTGCGGCTTGTCCATTTGGCAGGATGGTGGGACCAAGATAATTAAGATTCGAGACATCTTTTATTGATTGGCCATTCCGTTGTAGGTCTCAGTTTGCATGACTAATGGGTATTACGAACATCTTGGTTTTGGTGGTGTTGACCTCAAGACTAATCTCTGAAGCATACTGATCTAGCCGACCAAGGGCCGCTTGCATGATGGTCAGGTCCTCTCCGAGCACCGTTACGTTGTCTGCAAATTCAAAGTCCGTAATACTGCAGCCTGAGGTAACTTGGACGCCCTGATAACCGTCCATTGCGCGTTGCATTACCCAATCTACAGTAAAATTGAACAGCACTGGAGATAACGGGCACCCTTATCGTAACCCTGACTTCAGTCCGAATAAACAAGAATTCTCTCCATTAGCCCGAAAACATTTTTTTCCAGAATGATGCAACTTTATCAGACTGACCAGCTTGAATGGGACGCCGTCTGCAAGCATTATCTTTCAGCGACTCGTGATCTATCGAGTCAAAGGCGGCGCGAGAGTCTCTGAAGTATGCGGCGGCAGGGTGCTGGAATTTGTAACAGTGTTCCAGAATCCTCCCGGGGAAAGTGCTTGGGCGGAAGCCTTTGTAAATGGGCCGAGTACGTGCATGTCTCGATTCAGCACGAGCTGGACAAACGCTTCTGCAACCGTGTCCCACAAGCTGACGTCTCGGTAGTTCCCGCACACCGTTTTGCCACCTTTTTGGGGAAAGCGAGGCAGAACCGAGGTATTTCAATCGGATGGATAGTCTTCAATCTCCAAAATCAAGCAGAATAAAGCTTGAAGGGCACGTCCTGTAGACTTCCGCAGGGATTTTGTCTTCGCCAGGGGACTTGCCAAATTTTAAACGGTCAATCGCATTAGATACCTCCCCTAATGACGGAGGGTCACAGTTGATATATATATATATATATATATATATATATATATATATATATATATATATATATATATATATATCATACCTGTCTGTTTTCCACTGTGTGCCTAACAAAACATGGTACAATCGGGGAGGAAGGGATAGATAGTCCGAGTCCATGATTCGTTTGTGGGCGCGATACTGCCAGGTTCCCCAATCCAAAGCAGGTGGTTTTCTTAGGGATCTACAACCGGAACCTTAAGCTATCCAAAGCTTAACCTGCAAGGCAGCGGGACGAAACGTGGGTTCCGTAACCCACTGAGAGCCGGTGACTGATTGCACCGTTCATACGTCTTTCGGATGAGGCCAAACATCCTTGGTTCCCAGTACATCTCTCCACCAAAGATGCCGGTGAGCATACCATTGTGCGCCTCATACGCCATCCATGGTTGGTTTGGAATCAGGGCTTAGCCATCTCCCCTAGACTGACTATTAGTCAACCAACCCGGTGGAGAGCGCCAGGCATTCGCTTTCGTCCTCTCACTTTAGTGGGAACATCTCCGTCACGGGAAACCAGTGGGTAGGACTTCCTCAGCAGAGACTGTGTTAGACGCACGGTCACATAGGCGCATTTCGAGAGGCGTTTAGGACGAGTAGCCATCTCGGAGCCTGAGACGCTCACCCCTGACCATACTGAGGCATTTGGAGGAGAATAATACCAACGAACAGTTTGGATGCGATGCTCGCGAGACACCCCTGTGATTTTCAAAATAAAGCTTCACTCACTCTTCATAAGTTGGCACGATCATCGATTCACACAGATTTTCTAAGACTTGTCCCCATATTTATATCACACCGAGGCGCTTCAAAAGGCGCTCCTGAGGTTGGATCAGTGAACTATTTAACACCTCGGTCAGTTCGCTCACACCATGTTTTCGTGGACCGCCATTTTTATTCAGACGGAAAGATTATGGATGGTGCGATTGTCGCAGCGTTTTTTCTCTCTGGATACTTCGTAAAGCAAAATTATTTACGATCCTTTCTCAGGCTGCGAACCGGTTGCTGTCCAAGACACTTCTGTGCACCATTAGGTCCTAGAACCATGAATTCAGAATCCATATTGGTCCAAAACAAGTAAACAAAAACTTGACAGATCTGGTTTGACAACCATTTTTGTTCTTTTCACTTCAGCCATTGTGCCGTTGTTTTGAGATGAATAAAGCCTAGATCAAGGCTCCGGCTTATTTATTCAAAGCAACCATTTGTGTGCGACTGTTTCTTTCTCGTGGAGGTTCTCAGTAGCTACAACAATTTACTCATCACAAAACAATCTGAAGCCATGGAACGATTCCTCCGACCTGAACGCTTCGTTGTTGAGTTTAGTGCTCCAAACACTTCAGAAAAATGGACCCGTTGGAAACAGACATTCTTGCCATTCGTAATCTCCATAGAAAATCATCAACCAACAAGCGTGATACCCAGGTGAATTTCCCTTCTACATTCGTTCACAGATATATTGCGGAATACAATACATTCAGGCCGGTTATGAGTACCCTTGAGTCTCTGTACGTACGCCTAAAGAACGAGGTGTTTGCACGCTATTTACTCTCGACTTTCAAGCAATAAAATGGACAGAATCTCAACCAGTTTCCACAAAGTTGGAACTACTGGCTGGGGATTGTAATTTTTGGACACTGACGGCGCACTGAAATGGCGGAAACTCCATAAGGGATGCATCTGTCGCTGGTTAGCAGTATTATCGGATTCGTCATCGACTAATGGGACATTCATCTGTCGATATGAGAACAGCCTATAAGACAACAAGAGCCCTGGAAACGGTTGGTAAGTTATCCACTCGAGAAGCAAAATAACCATGGCTTACACCAACTATTTTATTGCATGCTTCATCACCGACATCACCAAACAGCGTTAACAGAAGAGAAAGAACCACTGACCACTGCCTTTCTCACCATCTTGCATGTTGAATTAGAAAGTATGAATATACACGATGGACAGGGAGTAGACCTACACGGGAGGAAAAAGGAAACAATGCCTTAGTAGCCAACACTCGGAATACAGTCTAACTGAACAAACACACATCGATCAATCATTCTGATTTGACAGAAAGTGACAACACGATCGCCACTGTTCACGGTTCGCAGCCATATCCTTCAGTGTATCCATAAAACTGGTTGACGGATCTTTTGGACCCCAACCAAAAAGACGTGAAGGACCTACTTTTCCTAGGTTAGCTGTACATTTTCTCATTCCTCGCTGTCAAGTTATCTGTTGACATCCACCTGGTTTCTCTCACTCCTGAGGAGGAACGGAGAGTGGGACACGGTACGGTGGAGGTGTGTTTGCCATACGTAACACGTGCCCCAACCAACGAAGTTTACTAAGCTGGATACGCTGTGACAGAACGTTCTCCGAATTAGTACCCAATACCCGATATCTGACCTCAGCATTGTTCACTCGGCTAGTCCACCCAATCTTAGCGATACTACGCAAACATCGATGGTCGAAAACCTCAAAACAACAAATATCTTCTGCACACAGACTCCATGTCTCGCAACCATAATACGAAACTGAACGCACCGTGGGGCAATACACACGATCTTTCTTCGTTAGTGAAACACCAGTTCAGTGCCACAAGAGCCTCAGTCCAGTGTAAGCCACTCGAGCCATAAACACACGCGTGCTCACCCCGACTACCGTGCTCCCATCCGTCGTCACATTGCTGCCGAGATAACTAAGGCGGTCAACAATTGTCAGCACCTCCCCATCGAGCATCAAGCCTGGAACCGTTAACGTTCAGTCTTGCAACATCACTTTACACTTTGAAGGTGCAAAGCGCATGCCGAATGGAACTACAGCTCTCCCAAGTCTACCTAGTGCACGTTGCGCATGTTCCGTGGATTCGAACAAGCAGACAAAATCGTCCGCGTAAACTAGGTCACACAGCTTCTCCCTACTTCCAGTTCGACGCCCACATCTTGGAGAAATCGCAAGGCGCTCTCCATTACCTCATCCATGACGAAGCTGAATAAGAATAGAGAAACGAGACATCCCTGTCGAACACCGCTGATCGTTTTGAATCGACTGAACAGTTCACCGTAGACCCTTACGTGGCCAGAAGTACGACAGTACAACGATTTTAGTAGATTCACGAACTTATGCGACAAACCTTTTCGATGAAGAGCACTGAAAAGCGCTGTTGCATCGGCTGAACCGAAGGCACCTTCCAAGTTGAGGAAAACCATTATTGTCGGTCGACGGTGTGTGTGAAGCCTCTTAAGTAGTTGGCGAATAGTAAAAATTTGATCAATGCATCCTCGACCTGGGCGGAATCCAACCTGTTGTTCGCGGGCGTTCCTCTAGCGAGCCGATATCAGAAGAAGCAGCAAAATCGAGGCTAATACCTTGGTGACTACCGAAATTAAGGTAATCCCACGATGATTACTACAGTCACTGAGTACTCCCTCTTTGAAGATGGGTACAATCAACGACTTGCTCCATAATACCGGGATACGTTTCTGTTTCCAAATGTCACGAATCAAGGTAGTAAGTGATTTTATCAACGCACCACCACCCATTTTGAAAAGAACTAGAGGGAGTCTGTCGGGACCGGCGGCTTTTCCTAGCTTTAGTGATAGAATGTATGACTTCACTTCCACGTCCGATGGCGGCACAAGTGGTACTACCCAACGTCCGACTCACCACATCAGCGCGACCAGCTAAACTGCTCCTTGAAGTACTCGGCCCAACGGTCGAACCTTTGCTCCTTACCATGAGTGGGCTCTCCATTCCTATGGTATGTTGTTTCACCGACCGGGATTCGCCGTCCATTGGTGTCACGAACAAGTCTGAACAGTCTCTGACTGTTGCCTGAAGCAACTGCTATTTCCTTCGGCTACCTTGACCCACCAATTTTCACGATCATTCACAAGGCTTTTCGTAACCTGCTTTTGTAGATGGCTTCGTATCTTATTCATCTCCTTGCATTTCGGGAGCTGACGCTTTCGCTACATAACACTCAACGACTCTTGCTAGATCCAGTGTCTTTGATGGACATCGGATCTAGGACCGCAGACAAAACCTGCTGCAAAGTGCATCGAATGTTTGGTATGGGCCCAATGCTCATCTACATTACTATTCGTCGTAGATCCTAGCTCATGTGCTAACTTCTGATCATAAAGGGTGCGTACTTCAGGATCACACATACGTTGCACGGCTAACCAGGTTTGCGACGATGACCATGTAGATGGAGAGATAATCGCATTACAACCAATGCATGGTCCGACTCTACGTACGTGGACCAGTAAGATCTCCAGTTCTGAACAGAACTGTGCCACCGGTAGCTTACTGTGATATAATCAATCTGACTCAAAGCGCTTGTAGAGTAAGAACGCCATGTCGCTGTGCGACGCGAGCTGTGTCGGAAATTGGTGCTAGACAAGAACAGTCGATTGTCTGCACAAAACTGAAGAAGCCTATCCCCGTTATCTGATACACTAGGTTTGCAAAACTTGTACATTAAAGTCATCAGCTAGCACTACAGTTTCAGAGCCTTTAACGCTGCGAACGGGGGTGACGAGTTCATCGTAGAACTCATCTTCCTGCATGCCAGAGCTGCAGTCTGTTGGGGCGTATGCCAAGATCACAAACAGATTGCGCTTAACACAACTATCCTTTCGAAAACCGACTGACCTCTGGAGTCTCACAGCACACACACGACTGTTAACAGGGATTTCTAAGAAGGCAGCCGCTGCCTTATAAGTCAAGACTATTCCGATACCACGTTGACCTACAGCTCTAGCTTCTTCGTCTCCTGAGGTGCGCAGAAAATAACTCGGTGAGATACTAGGAGCAGTTAGTTGAATTACACTGCTCGAATCCTGGATACGCGTTTCACTAAAGTAGCAGACATCAATCTTCAGAGAATCTAATGTGAGTGCTAGGCACGCCGGCTGACCCGCCTGCATGAGAGTGCACACGTTAAAGGAGCCCAGATTCAGAGGCTGAAGAGGCTAGGGAAAATGTGAGTTATGCGATTGAGGATTGTTTACGACACTATTTGACAATGAACCGCTGCAAGTATCGGCCGTGTTGTCGGCGGGAGCATTATCGGTGTATAGATGGGGCAAAGAGACATGGTTGGGGACAGAAGACAAAGGTTGAATAAAAGAGAGGAAACTCTGAGCAGTAGCCCACTTATCACTACCCACCCAACTCGATGCAATGGGCAGCGCGGTCCTGATTATCCTGCACGACGACTGATGCAGTGTGGAATTCTTTGTAGTTTTGCAGTTCATGGGAGCTGTTGGACAGGTGCTGCTAGGATGCCCAGCTGCAAAGCAGGAGAATGACAAGGGATCTCAACCAAAGCCTTTAGCTCTAACGAGAACCTGTCCGCAAGGCAACGGGTGGCTGAGTGGAAGCCAATTGCTTGGATCAATTATTCTTCCACTGATTTTACCGACTGAGTTGCAGCTCAGATCGACACCCAACCTGGAGGGTCAGGAGACTAGACTTCGTCTGGCTTTTACCCATTGACCTGTCAGGCATGATTGCATCTCCGGCCTAAAGAGGTCATCCTGTATAGCCCTTTGGGTCATAGAGACACGGAGGCCATCACACCACGTCAAGGTGCAGTCTCGTCGCCCCCAGTAGGTTACGAAACCCACGTTTCATCGCGCTGCCTTGCAGGTTAAGCTTTGGATAGCTTAAGGTTACGGTTGTGGATCCCTAAGAAAACCACCTGCTTTGGGTTGGGGAACCTGGCAGTATCGCGCCCACAGACGAATCATGGACTCGGACTATCTACCCCTTCCTCCCCGATTGTACCACGTTTTGTTTGGCATACAGTTTGAAACCAGACGGGTGTGTGAAATGCAATATACAAATATATGCAGATGAGTGTTCGGGAAAAAACTTAAAGTGAAACAAAATATTGCGAAAATTTATTCCTGTAGTTTACTGGACACGAAAAAACAAACGATGTGGAGGATGTACTTACACAGCTTGATATGACGCAAGTAGTAGGCAGATTGTCATACATCGTTTTGTGACAAAAGGATATGGAATCGGAATTCATCGGGTAATTTTTAAGATCGGAAATTCTCAATATAACCAATGTACAGGTTATGGCACTCCCGAAAAGGAGCAGAAACCCAAAGCTCCATGATGGTTGTACATCCGGAGAGCTGCCTGAAACAAGAACCCAGAAGTAGCGATAATTTGTATAACTAACGAAGAACAAAATTGAAGTAGGTAAACTCATAACTGATTATATATATATATATATATATATATATATATATATATATATATATATATATATATATATATAATAATATTCACCAATATCTCGGTACAGTGAACAGAGACGAGGAGCCATGCAGAACATGAATAAATCATGAATATAGAAAGTGTGGAAAAGAAGTTCATCAGAGGTTGGAACACAGGCTTTCACAACATAAATGGTTGCAGCAAAATTTGAGTATATGCTAATTTAAAGGTACGCCTTTGAAGAACCAGTTGAACAATGGACCAAACGGAGTGGAAATCATTCGTAAGAATTGTCGGCTTTATCAAGCGTTTAGTTATTACAAGGTCGCATCTCGAAGGCGTCCTGCAATCCCCGTAACTTGTGGGGACGGTTAGAAATTTCTCTTCCGTTGGAAAGTGGTGTACCATGCTGCTGTACCTAGCAAAGCATCTCCTGTTCACTCGGCCGATTTTGACCGGCTGTCTGTCCCCGAGCGCCATTGGCTGAAGGGTATCTCACAAATTTGGTGGCAGCATCGAGACAACAGCTCACAATCGGTATGCTCGTTTTCGGAAATGGAACTATCGCGCACTGAATGAGAATGCCATTATCGCTCCGTCAAATCCACTGGTTTAGGAATTACTTCATCCTATGCAACCAACTTATGTGCGAAGATAATTCAACGTTGTCAAAGGGTTAAGTTTGAAGCACGGTCATACCACTTTATCTTATTTGTGTCGTAGGCATCAGTTGTTGAAACACTCGAGCCTTTTAGAATCCTCCACCATCAGCGGCCAGGTTGTGCCGCTGTACGCGGGAACGAGTTAAATGACGTCCGATAAACCCGCAGAGGCTTACCTCACTGTGACAATAGTGGTTTCCGATGTTGCAGGAATATCCTACCAGCACAATTATCCCGAAGTCTGACCCCATCTATGGCCTGACCGTTTGGTTGTATGTTAGGTCCGAGATACCTAAATTCATTCTAAGGTTTTACCGCTAACTCCGATGCAGCGTGCCGGGTTTGGGAAAGTCTTAGAGATCGTAGTTTTTGAGATGTTTAGATTCAGAGAAATTATTTTGGCCTCGCATTGAATGTAACTGAGAATTGGCTGCAGACTCTGAGGCTTAATCCTCAGAATGACAATACTGTCGGCAAACTCAAGATCCTCGATTCAAGAATCATTATGACAGCATTGGCTGGGGATCTCTAGATACGCAATCTGCTTTATCTGATACGGCTCAAAGTCGTAGTAAGTGACGTTTATGTTGCAACAATTTGCGTTCCAACCCTTCATTACATTCTTTTAATTTGCGGTTTGTTTCTTTTTTACACAGCATCACGCCTTTGTTGTCTTGGTTATCGGTGAATAAACCTTAGCACGATATAAACACTTGTTTTTGTGAATGACTCAATGAACTAAGCATGACAGCTTTCTCGAGTCAGAGATTCAATCAAGGCCGAAAGATGTAATTGAGTCACCTATCCAGGGATCGGACACAGGGAGTATTCCTACTGTGTCTTCCAAGAATGGAGACATTATAGAAAACCCATGCTGCCCCTGTTGTTTCTAAGGATAGTCAGAAGAGCACTGTTCAATGCATCAAGCGTATTCATTCATAATGATAAATCTACTACTCAGACTGCCATATACTTCCTTGACTTTATCTTTCACCCCTGATCACCTTCATCTTCCAACCATCAGTGTTCCAAGTGTCAAATCAACCGCGGCTCAGCACATTTTACTGACGCCTAGGGCTGTAAACCAGTTGTCGCCTAATACCCCGAGGGTTTTCATTTCTTACAAACTACTGAGCCCAGAAGTCTTTAATGTACGAATACTAGTGCACTTCAGTCACCAGGCTTATCATAGGTGTACCATAGATTCACCACAATTAATGTTTTGCGGTAAGAAAAACGTGAATGCAGGATGGAAATACTGAGAACAGATCACTCCTGGAACACCCACGGAGTTAATACGCACTTCAAAAGATAATGACGAGGCCTCCGTCCAAAGCGGTATAGGAACTGTTTGCTATTGAGGCCGAAGCTACTTCGGTGGGTTGCACTATAGTGCACTAAAACCACGATGCTTAGTCGACTTTTACGACAAGCAGAAGTAAACAGGACTTATCCGTCATTCATCCATGCGTATTGATATTCCCCATAAACATAAGAATACCTTAGGCGCTAAATGACTGTAGGTCTAATTTACGAAAAGATGAGGTTTGTGAGAGCTCAGTTAACTAATCGACATTAGTAGGACAGTCAATTTGGTGGCACTCCCGTGTGATCTAATCGAGCATTCAGAACGTTTTTCATCTCGTAACCCTAAGATATCATGCGGACTGTGCGACACACATTTTGATGTCAACTTCAGTATCATCGACTTTTTCTATCTGAAAATTACTTTGATTATCTCAAGATAATCATGCGATCTTGTGATCAAAAACCGTGAAACATTTCCAGTAAGCGCTTACGGTGCCAAAAATTAGGACTAGGGGTGCACCGCGCTAATTAGAATAGTATTTCCTTTTACGCAGAGGCGGACAACCTTGATTATACCACAACCTTTGTCTTCTGTCCCTAACCATCCCTCTTTGCCCCATCTATCCACCCATAATGCTCCCATTGATAACACGGTCGATACTCGCAACGACTCACTGTCAAATAGTGTCGTGAATAATCCTCTGTCTGGTAACTCACATTTTCTCAAGCCCCGTCAGCCTCTGAATCTCGGCTCCTTCAACGTGCGTACACTCATGCAGGCCGGTCAGCAGGCGTGCCTAGCCCTCACAATGAACTCTCTGAAGATTGATGTTTGCTGCTTAAGTGAAACGCGTATCCAGGATTCGAGCAATGTAATTCAGCTAACTGTTCCTGGTATCTCATCGAGGTATATTCTGCGCACCTCAGGAGACGAAGCAGCTAGAGCTGTGGGTCAACGTGGTGTAGGAATTGTCTTGACTGACAAGGCTGAGGCTGCCCTTTTAGAATGGATCCCTGTTAGCAGTCGTTTATGTGATGTGAGACTCCAGAGGTCAGTCGGCGTTCGAAAGGATAGTTGTGTTAAACGCAATTTGTTCGTGATCTCGGCTTACGCCCCAACGGACTGTAGCTCAGACTTGCAGAAAGATGAGTTCTATGATGCCCTCGCCACTCTCGTTCGCAGCAGTAAAGGTTCCGACATTGTAGTGCTAGCTGGTGACTTCAATGCACAAGTTGGCAAACTTAGTGCGTCAGAAGCCTGTTTAGGTGGGCGCTGTGCTTTACCCGCTCAGCGCACAGATAACGGGGATAGGCTTCTCCAATTTTGTGCGGACAATCGATTATTCTTGTCTAGCACAAATTTCCGACACAGCTCGCGTCGCACAGCGACATGGCGCTCTAACTCTACAAGTACTTTGAGTCAAATTGACCATATCGCCGTAAGCTACCGATGGCGCAGTTCTGTTCAGAACTGTAGATCTTACTGGTCCACGTACGTAGAGTCGGACCATGCCTTAGTTTTATTGCGATTATCTCTCCAGCTCCATGGTCATCGTCGCAAACCGCAAACCCGATTAGCCGTGCAACGTTTGTGTGATCCAGACGTTTGCACCCGTTATGAGCAGAAGTTAGCACATGAGCTAGGATCCACGGAGAACAGTAATGTAGATGAGCATTGGGCTCATATCAAACAAGCGATGCACTTTGCAGCAGGTTTCGCCTGTGGTCCTCCATCCGTTGTCCATCAGAGACACTGGATCTCGCAAGAGTCGTTGAGTATAATGGATCAAAAGCGTCAGCTTTCGAACCGTAAGGAGATGAATAAGATGCGGAGAAAGCTGCAAAGACAAGTTACGCGAAGCCTTAAGAAGGATCGCGAAAATTGGTGGGTCAAGGTAGCCGAAGAAATGGAAGTGGCAGCTGCTTCAGGTAACAGTCAAAGACTGTTCAAACTTATTCGTGACACCGGTGGACGGCGAACTCAGGTCAGTGAAACGATTTGCAATAGGAATGGAGAACCCATCCATAACAAACAGCAAAGGCTTGACCGATGGGACGAGTACTTCAAGGAACAGTTTAGCTGGCCGCACGCTAGTGTAGTTACTCCCGTGTCAACAACTGTGACTCCTTGGGTGGTATCACTTGAGACCCCATCAGAAGTAGAAGTAGAGTCATGTATTCGATTACTAAGGCGGGGGAAAGCGGCAGGTCCCGACGAACTTCCCCCAGTTCTTTTCAAACTGGGTGGTGAGGCGTTGATAAAATCACTAACCGCCTTGCTCCGTGACATTTGGAAGGAGGAGCGTATTCCGTTAATATGGAGTGAGTCATTGATTGTTCCCATTTTCAAGAAGGGAATACGCAATGACTGCAGTAATCATCGTGGGATTAGCTTGATTTCGATAGTCACCAAAGTATTAGCCTCGATTTTGCTGCACCGTCTTACACCGGCTCGCGAGAGGAATGTCCGCGAACAGCAGGCTGGATTCCGCCCAGGTCGAGGATGCATCGACCAGATTTTTACTTTTCGCCGACTACTTGAAACGCGTCACACGCGCCGCCGACCAACAATAATGATTTTCTTAGACCTGAAAGGCGCCTTCGATTCAGTTGATCGAACATCGCTTTTCAGTACTCTTCATCGAAAAGGTATGCCCCAGAAGTTCGTGAACCTAATGAGATCATTGTATTCTCATGCTTCTGGCCGCGTTAGGGTTTACGGTGAACTATCCGGTCGGTTCGAAACGACCAGTGGTGTTCGGCAGGGATGCCCTTTGTCTCCATTCCTTTTTAACTTCGTCATGGACGAAATAATGGAGAGTGCGCAGCACAATCTTCAGGATGTAGGCGTCGAACTAGGAAATAGTGAAAAGCTATGTGACCTAGATTACGCAGACGACGTTGTCTGCTTGTTCGAATCCACGGAACATGCTCAGCGTGCACTAGATAATCTCGCAAGAGCTGTAGCTCCATTCGGCATGTGCTTTGCACCTTCAAAGTGCAAGGTGATGTTACAAGACTGGACGTCAACGATTCCGAGCTTGATGCTCGATGGGGAGGTGCTGGCAGTTGTCGATCACTTCACCTACCTCGGTAGCTGTGTGACGACGGATGGAAGCACAGTAGTAGAGATGAGTACGCGGATATCCAAAGCTCGAGCGGCGTACGCTGGACTGAAGCACTTGTGGCGCCGATCTGATATTTCACTGAAGTTGAAAGGTCGTGTATACTGTGCCACTGTGTGTTCAGTTTTGTTGTATGGTTGCGAAACTTGGAGTCTGCGTGCTGAAGATATTCGTCGTCTTGAGGTTTTCGACCATCGATGTTTACGTAGTATCGCTAGGATTGGGTGGAATAGCCGAGTAAGCAACGATGAGGTAAGAAAGCGAGTATTGGGTACTAATTCAGAGAACGTTTTGTCACAGCGTATCCAACTTAGTAGACTTCGTTGGTTGGGACACGTGTTACGTATGGCAAACACACGTCTACCGTACCGTGTCCTATTCTCCGCCCCTCCTAGGGAGTGGAAGAGACCACGTGGAGGTCAACAGATGACGTGGCAGCGAGGAATGAGAAAATGTACAGCAGACTTAGGAAAAGTAGGTCCTTCACGTCTTCGTGGTTGGGGTCCAAAAGATCCGTCTACCAGTTGGCTGGAGACACTGAAGGATATGGCTGCGAACCGCGAACAGTGGAGATCGTGTTGTCACTTTCTATCGAATCAGAATGTTTGATCGGTGTACGTTTGTACAGTTAGACTGTATATTCCGTGTGTTGGCTACTAGGGCATTCTTTTCTTTTCCCACCCATGTAGGTCCACTCCCTGTCCATCTTGTATATTCATACTTTTTAATTCAACGTGCAACATGGTGAGAAAGGCAGTGGTCAGTGGGGCTTGCCCTACTGTTTAACGCTGTACGATGATGATGATGATGAATGCATTCGGAAGAGCCCGAAGGCGTCTCAATTATTCTGAAATGTTCAACCACTCCAATCTGTAACTTGCACGAACTTATAAGTCCGTATATCAGGTAGTACACCCAACCGATACCCATTAGGCGCGCGTGTCAATCATTGAGCACTGGGTAGAGCTACAAGCCCCAGTGTGGATTCACAATTCAAAGTGCTTCGGGTGCACACAACGTGCATTGAAATTAGGCGTGGTCTTGCATTTCCAACTACTGACAGATAAGTAAAGATTCCAAGAAGTCGAAGCACGGAGATGCAGGGCGCTTTCCGGTGACCAATACTCTCAAAAATGTAGCATTTTGCAGAGAACTTAAGGTGTGCGTCCATGTTGTGAACGGTTCTTAAAGTAACGGGCAAAACTCTCTACCTAATACTGCATTATTAGAATAGTTCCTTGGGGGACTTTTTGGGGAAGAAATGTTTCCGACCAGTTTGTTTAGTATCCATTCTTCCACAGGTTGGGAGAGAATTGATATGGAGGAAATCGACGACCCGTCCCTTGTAGCAAAACCACTAGAAAACCGATCGGGTTTTGGCCGGTATCCGAACGGTTTCTGAGCGGTTTACGCCAATCGTGTAGAATACGTGATATGCTTTATCAAATTCTGTCACTTCTCCCCAATTACGTTTTACGATGTCCACTTTTATCTCCCAAATTAAGATTTTCTTTAGTAGTTATTTTTATTCTACCCACTCCAAAGACATGAAATAGAACGATCAATAACTTAATATTTCAAGGCATGTCAATGCAACCAACTAATATATTAAAATAAAATGCCCATTAAGCGGTGTACACCATTCCGGTCGTCGATTTTCTTCGTTTCGATTAACTTTTGAGCCATGTAAGGTAGCTACTAAGCCGTTCGAAAACCGATGTTAAGTGCTACAAAGGGAGCGCTGTACAATTTTTCGACCGTTTTAGTTCAATATGTTAGTTTGAATGCATTGAAAAGCCTTTTAATACCGATTACAGGTAGTTCTGTCCGATATGCCAAGAAATAAAAACAATTATCAAGAATTCATAGTCTAGAAAGTAAAAGTGAACAAGGGAAAACGTAATTTGCGAAAAGTGACAGATACTAATGAAGCTTATTACGTATCTCACAAGATCGGTATACACCCCTCGGAAACCACTAAAAACCGCTCGAAAACCGATCGGTGCAACAGCGCAAACCGCTCAAAAACCAGCCAGAAAGCGACTGGTTCGGAGCGGTTTTGCGACAGGTGTCCCTGTCAGCTCAATTGGCACCCGGTGCCAACTGCGCAGACAGACCGTAGTGTTTTCAATGAAGTAAAATCATGCTTAGAGCTTTTAAAATCCAGTAGCATGACAAAAACGTCTTCCAAACTGTATGGTGAAAAATAGTTTCTCAGCGGACATTTTGAGACTAAACCCGTGTACCACCCAGCCCGTTCGTAACATCGGTTTTCAGTCGGTTTCTAGTCGGTTTGCTTAGTAGCCATTCTACACTGATGAACAATGGATCGATACGAAGGAAATTGACGACCGAAGCAATGTGCAATGCTTGGTTGGCGTTTTATTTAAACGCATTGGTTTAATTCACCCAAACGTCCTGAAAGCCTCAGTATAGATCGCTCTATTTTACTCCCTCGAAAAGGGTTAAGTAAGGACAATTATTCGGAAAGTCATAAATTTAGAGATAGAGATGAGTTTCGTAACACGTAATTTGGGTTGTCGAAAAAAATTAACGAAGCATATCACGTATTTCAAACGATTTGCAAAAACCGCTCGAAAACCGGACAGAAACCCATCGGTTTTTGGCCGGTTTTGGATCAGTTATTACCATTACGCCGATCGGTTTTCGGGCGGTTTCTGAGTGGTTTGCGATCGATTTCCTGGACGGTTTCTGAACAGTTTCCGAGCGGTTTGTGCCAGTCGTTTGAAGTACGTCATATGCTTCGTTGATTTATTTCACTAACCCAAATTACGTATTACGATGCTTTTTTCTGTCTACTACTTTCTGATTTTCCGAATAATTGTCTTTATTTCAACTGTTTCGAGGGAATGAAATAGAGCGATCTGTACCGAGGTTTTCAGGACATTTCGATGAAATAAAGCAATACATTAAAATAAAGTGCCAACCAAGCATTGCACGTTAAATCGGTCGTCAACTTACTCCGTACAAATTCAATGTTCATCCGTGTAAAATGGCTACTAAACAAACCGACCGAAAACCGATTGAAAACCGATCGGCGTCATATAAAAACTGATCGAAAACCGGCCGAAAACCGATCGGTTTCGGAGCGGTTCTGAACCGATCTTGCTACAAGGGAAAAATGCATCCCTGGGATGACATGGAATCAGAATATTACGGGGGGTTTCATTGATCCCAATCGCGAAAAAAACATTCTCAAGAAGTAACTGTAACGATAACAAAGAGTTTCATAACATAAGCCTGATGTGCGAACGCAACCAGGAAGCAAGACCCAGGAAGTGATGATCGACGGGCAAAACAACCTTGACGGTACCGTCACGAACGAAATATCGCTTCAGTTCAGTTCAGTTCAGTTCAGTTCAGTTCAGTCTGCACAGGACAGGTAATGGCCACGGCCAATCGAGCGTCCAGAATTCCTTCGATGGTATGCACACCAGTTATGCACCCACCACTGCCGAGTGTATTTCGTCGAATCCCCACTAAAAATGAGAGGGAAACGGAAAACCTCATCGCACATCAACTGCGAGAGACATTATGCATCGTGAGCGTTCACTGAGACAGTATGCAATGATCGAAAAAGTCTGCTAAAACATACTCCAGAAGGACCACAGTGCTACCCGTCATCCATCTAGTTGATATTCTTAAGGCTCACTACAAGGAAATATCTCGTACCACTTGCGATCAAGGGCATATTTGAAGGATTGGACTGTCTGCAGATCTACCATTTCACCAGGCAGACCGTTCCAACTGTTCACAACCCTGTTGCTGAAGAAGTACGATCTAGCCATCAACCTAGATCGGGCTTTTATCAACTTCTTTTCGTGTCCCCTTGTTCTGGAGTCTACGGCCAATTGGAATAGACTATCTGGTCTGAGGCCAGAAAAGCCCTTCATTACCTTGAACGTTTCTATGAGATCTCCTCGACTTCTCCTCCTTTCCAACGAGAAGAGATTCAGGTCACAGAGTCTCTGCTCGTAAGTCTTACCCCTCTATCCTTCAACCATCCGCGTGGCGAGACGTTGGACTTTCTCTAGGCAGGCGGCGTCCTTTTTGTAGAAGGGTGACCAAGCCTGCACACTACCTTCTAAGTGAGGTCGTACTATAGCCATGTAAATAGGTACGAACACCTCCGGCTTCCGGCAAGACAAAGCCGATCGCAGTCTAAAGAGCTCCCCACGAGCCTTATGCGCAGCCGCGTTGCACTGCTCCGACCATTTGAAGTCACTTTTCATGATGATCCCCAGGTCTTTAACCCTACTGGCTGCCTCTACGGTGAACAGCCCTTGATCATGAGCGACAGTTAGGCTCTCTGTTGCCCTTGACAACAAATGGCTTTTTTGAGCGTTTAGAGGTAAGTCCCATTTGTATGCCCAGTTTAGGACGGTGCCTATTTCCCTGCCCAAGTCCGCCCTACCCTTAGATCCAACAATCTTCACATCATCCGCAAAAATAAAGCTGGGCGATTGAAGAGTGGATGCTAGGTCATTAATAAATAACAAGAATAGGACCGGGCCTAGGACGGATCTCTGAGGTACACCGCTGGTGACGTTCACCAAACTGGAGCACCTGTCCCCCACTTTGACATAAAGAGTCCTGTGGGAGAGGAAGTCCTCCAGCCACCTATATACTGGCCCACCTATCCCGAAAGTCTCCATCTTGCATAGCAAAAGACGATGATTAACGGAGTCGAACGCCTTGCTAAGTTCAGTTCAGTTCAGTTCAGTTCAGTTCAGTTCAGTTCAGTTCAGTTCAGTTTGCACAGTACTTTGTGTGGCTAGAGCCAATCGTGTGTCCAGATAGTTGTGTTGTCGGCGCGTTTCCGTAGCTCCCAACACTGCGTGATTTTCTTTTTCTGAAAGGCAGAGATTTTGTGCAGTATCAGCCCTGGCAGAGTAAGGTGGAAACAATGAGTAAATTGCATCTGACCCTTAAAGCTGCTTAATATAACTCGGGGTATACTGCCACCCAACATATGTCTACTGCTTTCTTAAAAGCCTTCACCGTTGTGGTATTTATGACCTCTTCCGGGAGCTTATTCCAATAGGGTACCACTCTGTTTGAGAAGTACGTCGCCCTAATTTGGAGCTTCGATTGTTTCCTTTGTAATCTAAGGCTATGCCCCTTTGTGCCTCTCTCGGGGATCAGAGAAAAAACGTCTTCTCGACTTATTCCTGACAGTCCTTTCATCACCTTGAAGATTTCTATCAAATCCCCGCGAACGCGCCGTCTTTCCATCGAGAATAGGTCTGGGGCACGGAGACGCTCCGTGTAGTTAAACCCCCTTTTCCCAGTCACCATTCTAGTGGCTAGCCCTTGCACTTCCTCTAGACAGTCGATATCTTTCTGGTAGTACGGTGCCCAGGCCTGCACGCAGTACTCCATATGCGGCCTAACTATGGCCTGATTTATCGGAACGAATATCTCCGGATATCTACACGACATAATGGATCTAACTCGAAAGAGTTCTCTCCTGGCCGTATTGGCTGCTGAGGTTCAGTTCAGTTCAGTTCAGTTCAGTTCAGTTCAGTTCAGTTCAGTTCAGTTCAGTTCAGTTCAGTTCAGTTCAGTTCAGTTCAGTTCAGTTCAGTTCAGTTCAGTTCAGTTCAGTTCAGTTCAGTTCAGTTCAGTTCAGTTCAGTTCAGTTCAGTTCAGTTCAGTTCAGTTCAGTCTGCACAGGACAGGTAATGGCCACGGCCAATCGAGCGTCCAGAATTCCTTCGATGGTATGCACACCAGTTATGCACCCACCACTGCCGAGTGTATTTCGTCGAATCCCCACTAAAAATGAGAGGGAAACGGAAAACCTCATCGCACATCAACTGCGAGAGATATTATGCATCGTGAGCTTTCACTGAGACAGTATGCAATGAGCGAAAAAGTCTATTAAGACATACTCCAGAAGGACCACAGTGCTGCCCGTCATCCATCTAGTTGATATACTCAAGGCCCACTAAGAGGAAATATCTCATACCACTTTCGATCTAGGGCACCTTTGAGGGATTGGATGGTCTGCAGATCTATCATTCCACCAGGCAGACCGTTCCAACTGTTCACAACCCTGTTGCTGAAGAAGTACGATCTAGCCATCAACCTAGATCGGGCTTTTATCAACTTCTTTTCGTGTCTCCTTGTTCTGGAAACTACGGCCACTTGGAATAGGCTATCTAGCCTAAGGCCAGAAAAGCCCTTCATTACCTTGAACGTTTCTATGAGATCTCCTCGACTTCTCCTCCTTTCCAACGAGAAGAGATTCAGGTCACAGAGTCTCTGCTCGTAAGTCTTACCCCTCTATCCTTCAACCATTCGCGTGGCGAGATGTTGGACCCTCTCTAGGCAGGCAGCGTCTTTTCTGTAGGAGGATGACCAAGCCTGCACGCTACCTTCTAAGTGAGGTCGTACTATAGCCATGTAAATAGGCACGAACACCTCCGGCAAGATAAAGCCGATCGCAGTTCAGTTCAAACTGCACAGGACTTGGTGTGGCTGGAGCCAATCGTGTGTCCGGATAGTTGTGTTGTCGGCGCGTTTCCGTAGCTCCCAACACTGCGTGATTTTCTTTTTCTGAAAGGCAGAGATTTTGTGCAGTATCAGCCCTGGCAGAGTAAGGTGGAAACAATGAGTAAATTGCGTCTGACCCCACAAGATGCTTAATATAACTCGGGGTATACTTCTACCCAACAAAGGTCTACTGCTTTCTTGAGGCCCTTCACTGTTGTGTCGTTTATGATCTCCTCCGGGAGCGTATTCCAATAGGGTACCACTCTATTAGAAAAGTAACCCCCTAATTTCGATCGTCGAATGCTTCCTTTGTAATCTAAGGCTATGCCCCTTTGTGCCTCTCTCGGGGATCAGAGAGAAAAGGTCTCGTCTTATTTCTGACAGTCCCTTCATCACCTTGAAGATTTCTACCAAATCTCCGCGAATGCGCCGTCTTCCCATCGAGAACAGGTCCAGGGCACGGAGACGCTCTGCGTAGCCAAACCCCCTTGTCCAGTCGTCATTCTGGTGGCTAGCCCTTGCACTTTCTCCAGACGGTCTATATCCTTCTAGTAGTACGGTGCCCAGGCTTCCAAGCGGTACCCCATATGCAGCCTAAAAATGGCTTGGTATACCGGAGCGAAAATATCCGGCTCTTTACACGACATAATGGATCTGACTCGATAGAGTTCTCTTCTGGCCACAATGGTTGCTGAGGTGAACTTCTTCGACAGCTGAAAGCTGTAGTCTATTATAACACCCAAGTCTTGGACCTGAGAGACCACTTGCAACGAAGCCATACCATTTCCACTAGTCCCTGTATTTATGGTCTAGCATTGACACTTGGTGAGGTTTAGTGGAAGGTCCCATTTGCTTGACCAGTTTCGTACCGCTAACACGTTAAATTCTATATCTACTCCAGCTATCTCGACGTCATCGGCAAACATAAAGGTGAGGCCTGTAAGCTCACGTGCCAGGCCTCTGATGAAGATGAGGAAGAGCAGAAGGCCGAACACCGAGCCCGGTGGCACCATAGTGCGCAACAAAAGGCGCCGAATACAACTCCCCTCGGACGGACCCTAGTGCTACTAGTCGTCCATCTAGTAGTCATACTCAACTCTCACTTCAAGGAAATATCTCGTACCGCTTACGATCTATGGTATCTTTGAAGAACTGGACGGACTGCAGGTCTATCATTCCACCAGGCAGACCATTCCAAGTGTTCACCACCCTGATGCTGAAGGAGTGCGACCTAGTCGTCAACCTGGCTCGAACTTTTGTCGGCTTCTTTTCGTGTCCCCTTGTTCTGGAATATAAATGCACTTGAAGTAGGCTATCCGGCCCAAGAACACACAAGCCCTTCCTTACCTTGAACTTTTCCGCAAATCCCCTCGACTTCTCCTCTCTTTCAACAGAAGGAGGTTCAGGTTGCAGAGCCTCTGTGTATACGTCTTATTCAGCTGGCGGCGTGCCTTTAGCAGAATATAGCTGAAGCCTGCATGCTGCCTTCTAGGTGAGGTCGTACTATAGCCATGTAAATAGGTGCGAATATTTCCGGCTACCGGCAGGACAATGCTGATCGCTGCCTAAAGAGCTCACCGCGAGCTTTTTGCGCGGTAGCTTTGCACTGGTCGGGACTTTTAAAGTCACTGCTCATGATGACCCCAAGGTCCTCAACACTATTGACTGCTTCTATGGCGAATGGCTCTTGGTTATGAGCGACATTCAGAATTTCTGTAGATCTTGACAACAAACGGCTTTTTCCAGCATTCAGCTGTAAGTCCCACTTGTGGGCCCAGTTCAGGATGGTTACCGTGTCCCTGCATAAGTCGACCTTAACCCCAGACCCAACCACCTTCACGTCATCCGCAAAAATGAAAATAATCGATTGAAGGATGGATGCTATGTCGGTAATGAACAACAAGAACAGTACCCGGCCTAGGACGGATCTCTGAAGCATACCGTTGGTGACGTTCACCAAGCCAGGGCTCCTGTCTCCTACTTTTACGTAAAAAATCTTGTGGGAGAGTAAGCCCGTCAACCACCTATAAACTGGACCATCAGTACCGAAATTCTCCATCTTGCACAGCAAAAGTCTCCAACTAACGGAGTTGAAAGTCTTGCCGAATTCGAGGTAGCATACCCTAACTTGCTTTGCCTTCATCCAAACGTCGAGTCGTTTCATCTAAGAAGCTCAAGAGATTGGTCAGTCAAGATCTGTTTTTCAGGATTCCATGCTGGGCCGGACTTGGCATGGAGTGCTTCTGTAAGTGCTGACAGATGTGGGCACGGGCCATCTTCTCAAGGACTTTATATAGGATGCTAGTTAGGCATACCGGCCTGTAGTTACCCATAGCCGACGTAGGTCCTCTCTTGTGTATTGCCACGACGGTAGTGATTTTCCAGTCCTGATACAGCTTACTCTGGTCCAGTGTGGACGTGTACAGCCTGCTTACTGATGGAGCAATGATATCCGCCACCGGCTCGGTGATAGCTGGGTGGATGCCATATAGACCCGCTAGCTTGCGGCTGTTTATTTCCTGTGGGTACCTATGCACGCTTTCCTCTGGAAGATTTAGCTCGTTTAACTGCGGAGGAGAATGCACCAGAGCCAGGTCGACTCCTACCCTTCCATCTATCTTATGTCCACTACCAAATTATTCCCCCAGGGTGTCTGATATGCCCCGGTCGTCGGTGACCTTACTGTAACGAACGTTTGAGCAATGCGTAGCCAAATTCGCAACAGATCCCGAAATCAAAAGACGATTATCCGTGACATTCTACGATACTAGATTATTACAATAAACAATGACATAAACAATATACAAACCCCAATAATACGATCACAAGGACTCAACAACGAGAAACCGAATAGCAGCGTGTGAGCAAACAGCACGTGCGTCACGCAGGTCCTGAACAAGGATGTGCCAAATTAGCGCTCTGGGCGCGAACAAACAACAATTGGTCCAGAAAAACAACCAGTTCGTAAAGACAAGTCAATAGTGTATGGAAATGAGTGATGTTGGGTAAAACACTGAATCGCTAGGTAAAAAGGGGGATTTTCCACGACCGGCTGTTACACTTACCGTGGCCCCTAGTGAATGCTGGGCCTATGGCATCCTCTGTTGAGTCTGTACGTAGCAATAGTGTAGTATAGTATAGTATAGTATAGTATAGTATATTTCTTGACCGTGGTCAATATACATGCACAAGGCAAGATCAGATTACACAGCAGTACATGTCAATGTGAGGTTATCACAAATTCTAAATTTATAAATCACACAGCAACCGAAATACACCAGTAAAGTCATGTAGTGTTTGAGTGAACAAAAATGGTAATGGTTGAGGCTGGAATTCCGAGTCAGTTTCGAAATCGCTGGGGGCGGTGTGGATAGCTGGGCAGTCGTGGGATTACTGATATAAGCGACAATTGGACGGTCGCTAACGAGTAACCGGGCGGAAGAGATGCCAAAGAACATTGTTAGAAGTAAAGCAAGCGTGGGGCTTTCAACGTGCAGTCAGAGATACCGGCGGAATATTGGACACTGATCCAGAATTGGGTAACTAATTGTGGAGGAAGCATGTGAAATGAAGGCAAGTGAGTCAAAGGTGATAATAAAACTGACCTTTTGTGCAGGTGATTACAGTGTCATATGGAAATTCGAATGGAGACGAAAAGCTTCGCAGGGACTTCAGTGAACTTTTGAAGAGCATGAATGGTGTATGGACATATAACGGACTTTTAAAGAAAAGCCGTCAATGAAACGGATTAGTGGAGACAAACATCAATGGTTCGGCTAGGCAGAAGTTGGAAGAGTGTAAAATTTTATTTGTATGTGATAGAAAATTGTTAACCAAATTATGGTTGGCTGCAGATGGCTGGTATTCTGTTCCGTAAAGACCTTGGTTGCAGGTGGTGGCAGGTAGAATGTTGAGGGAAGCAGGTAAAAAAGGGCTGGTTTGACGAAGTTGACAGCTGCGAGGGCTGGGTTCCGGTCATTGGTTTCGTACTGCAACGCAGGAAGAATTGAACTGTTGGGTTGGATTATTTGGGAATAGACGTTGAGCGGATGTGTTGATGGTTGGTGTCAGGAATCACCTCTGCGATCCAGTGAGACTTTCATGAGGTTTTGTTAATCCGTGTACGGTGCCCCATGTAACGTCAGCAGGCGAGAGTATAGGTTTAAACCACTGATCAAACGGTTAAGTCCTTACAATAATCCGGAATAAACGTCGATTTGGCCGATGGCTACCCAAGTAACCAATGCAATCTGAAAGAGATCAGCAGCGCGGCAGTCTGGAGAATGCTCCAGCTGTGGGTTGTAACAGCCGGTCGTGGAAAATCCCCCTTTTTACCTAGCGATTCAGTGTTTTTCCCAACATCACTCATTTCCATACACTATTGACTTGTCTTTACGAACTGGTTGTTTTTCTGGACCAATTGTTGTTTGTTCGCGCCCAGAGCGCTAATTTGGCACATCCTTGTTCAGGACCTGCGTGACGCACGTGCTGTTTGCTCACACGCTGCTATTCGGTTTCTCGTTGTTGAGTCCTTGTGATCGTATTATTGGGGTTTGTATATTGTTTATGTCATTGTTTATTGTAATAATCTAGTATCGTAGAATGTCACGGATAATCGTCTTTTGATTTCGGGATCTGTTGCGAATTTGGCTACGCATTGCTCAAACGTTCGTTACAATACTCAATAGATCAATTTGGAACGAGGAAAAACACGCAAAATGCCAAGAAAAGGATCAAAAGCAGTCAAATCCGGACAGGAAGTAATACGGCAAGTCTCTGGGGAGGTTTTGGGTACATATGATTCTTTAGTTAATGCTGGATCGCCTAGTCCTGTCAGTGCTAGTTCATGTGGTATTGAGAACAATATTGATCGTAAGGATGTCGATTTATACAAGCTGAGAATACTAGAACTAGAGCAACAGTTACTATCGGCTAGACTACAGGCGCAGGAAGCAGAGAAGTGTACACAGAAACAGCGAGAGCATGAAACCAGTGACTTCGACACTTCCGATAGATTAGGGTGCATGACATTGGAGACGAAAGACCGACGTTGTCTCAAGAGGATCACTTCGCTCTACAAACGGTGCGGCAAGGCACTAGAGGCCTCAAAAAACAGGTCGAGGTTCCCCTCCCATGGCGCACACCGGTCGACCCGTGAACTGACAACAGAAATTACGTTCTCCAACGATTACTACGACTAAAAGAACGCTTCATTCGAGACCAGAATCTGTGGGAACGATACGCGGATTTGATGAAGTGAAACGAGACCCTCGGTTACGTTAAAAAAGTGCCTGTTAACACCGACAGCAAAAGGGGTATCTCGTATCTGCCTCACCATCCGGTTATCAACCAGAAGAAACCCAATAAACTGCGGGTGGTTTTCGACTGTGCGGCCAAGTTCCAGGGCAAGTCGTTAAACGATCGCCTACTACAGGGGCCTGACTGGACCACTCCACTGATCGATGTTTTTTGCCGTTTCAGAGTGGGTAAAGTGGCTTTGTCTGCCGACATTAGGGAAATGTTTCATCAGGTGAAGATTCTGGTAGGAGAACGAGATGCTTTGCGTTTCCTGTGGTGGGAAGGGAGCGACCGGGACAACGCAGTGGTGAATTATAGGATGACCGTCCACCCCTTCGGAGTCATATCGTAACCATTTTGTGCAAACTACGCCCTCCGAGAATCAGCGAGCAAACATGGCGATCTAGTACATCGGACGGTGGTAGAAAGCGTCAGCAGGATCTTCTACGTCGACGACTACCTTGGGTCATTCGATGATGTGTAATCAGCTCTAGAGCAGTTCAGGGATCTGACGAGATTGCTGGAAGAGGGCGGCTTCCATCTAACTAAATGGATGTCGAACGCTTCAGAAGTGCTGAAGGTCATCCCGTATCACGAAAAGGCCGAAAGTGTGAGAGATTTGGACGGCTCTCCACTTCCTATCGAGCGCACCTTAGGGATACAATGGGACGCGAAAACGGACGATTTTGTTTTCGAACTAAACGTTCCCGAGCTACCAATAACCCGTCGTGGCATACTATCTGCCGTCTCAAGTTTCTTCGACCCGCTCGGTTTCGTCTCGCCATGGCTGCTACCCGGAAAGATCTTGCTGCAGCGCCTGTGCCGTAAGAAAGTTGATTGGGACCAGTCACTGGACCGAGGGGACCGGCTGGACTGGGAAGATTTTTTGAACACCTTGAAGAAATTAGGGGACATAAGAATCCCACGATGTTTGACCCCTGGCCATACGACACGGACTGGAGAACTACATGTCTTTTCCGATGCATCCAAAGTCGGTTATGGAGCTGTGGTGTACGGACGATGGTGCGCAGGAGATGGACAATATACCACGAGGATCCTGTTCGCCAAAGCCCGCGTTGCTCCACTGGAGTCGGTCTCAATCCCACGCCTTGAACTCAGCGCAGCCGTGCTGGCAGTCAGGGTGATGCAAGCTGTGAAGAGATGTTTCGATCTCTACATTTGGTCGGTGAGCTTCTGGACGGATTCAACGATAGCACTTTACTATATCAACAACGTCCGGAGCCGGTTTAGTACTTTCGTTGCTAACCGGCTCACGATTATCCACGATGAATCAGCCACGCACCAGTGGAATCATATCAGGTCTGGCGATAATCCGGCCGACCTGTGCTCTCGAGGTGCGAACAACTTCAGGCAACTGGACACGTGGACGAGAGGGCCAAACTTCCTGCAATTGCCCAAACAGGACTGGCCCGTGTTCGAATTAAAACCCTTTACGGAAGTGGAACTTGAGATCAAAGGCGTAATGATAGCAACCAACGTCGTCGAAGCGTCATCCATTCTATCGCGACTGGTCAGGTTTTCTTCCTGGATGAAGACGCTTCGTTCGCTAGTTTGGTTAACCAGGTTCAAGAGGAATTTACTAGTCATGAAAGGGCTACGGCCCTCAGGTCGGATACGGGTCGGCCCGATAGGTCCCGATGAACTACAAGCTGCAGAGTACGAAATTTTCAGAATGATACAACGCGAGGCTTTCGCCCGAAAACTCAAGAGGGCGGAAGAAGTGGGGCCGACCAATAAAGACATGCCATCTCCAAGAGGCGAGCTGAAGCGTTTAAACCCCAAACTCACCGACGGACTGCTGCGGGTGGATGGTAGGCTGACCAACGCCCACCTGAACTTCGACACAAAGTATCCTATACTGCTGCCTGCGAGACAACCTGTAGTAGAGCTAATGATTCAACACGTCCACGCCGTGGAGGGACATGCCGGGGAAAGTCACGTGACGAGCGTCATCCGAAGGCGTCTTTGGTTGTTGAGAGGACGAGAGACTGTAAAACGCGTAATCCGACGGTGTGTGCAATGCAGGAGACGCAATGCCACAGCAGGCAAACAACTCATGGCCCCACTACCAGAATGCAGGGTGACTACGGGCTGGTGGCCGTTCAGTGACACCGGGTTGGACTATTTCGGGCCCTTGTGGATCAAGTGCGGGAAAAGATTAGAACAGCGATACGGATGTATCATGACGTACATGAAGTCACGTGCGGTACACCTAGAAGTCGCACATTCGATGACGACCGATTCGTTTCTACGGGCCTTGCAAAGATTTATAAACCGAAGAGGCGTACCGGCCGATATATACTCAGATAATGGATTGAACTTTGTGGGCGCTCACCGGGAATTGCAGCGTTGGCACAAGAACATAAACAGGGACAAACTGCAGGATCGAACCGTGGCCTACGGTATACGATGGCATTTCAACCCCCCACAGGCCAGCCACCGAGGCGGCGTATGGGAACGCATGATCCGGTCCGCCAGACGGATATTGCTGTCAATCATGGAGCAGCAGCCGCCCGACGACGAGACGCTGAACACCGTCATGACTGAGGTGGAGCGAATCCTGAACAACCGCCCCCTGGTTCCAGTATTGAACGGCGACCCTACCCACCTGGCGCTCACCCCAAACGACTTATTGACGTTAAGGTCGAACGAGGGTTTCCAAGGGCCGGTAAACCTTCGTGGGAGCTACCTCCACTGTTGGAAGCAAGCAAACTATCTGGCCAAGGTCTTCTGGAGGCGATGGCTGTGGGAGTACCTACCGGCTTTGCAGACTCGACAGAAGTGGCTGGCCAAAACAAGACCATTCAAAGTTGTGGACGTGGTTATGATCGCCGACGAACGCGCACATCTCAGCGCTTGGTCTTTGAGAGTAGTTACGGAAACCATCAAATGCACTGACAGAATGATAAGAACGGTGAAGGTGGAGACAGCTAACGGAGTGCTCATTCGTGACATACGCAGTATTAACCTACTCGAGAGCGAAGCCGGAGGAGCTGATAACCCTGAGGCCCAGTAAACCTTTTTCACGCCAGTAATCGAGGTGGATAAAGAAACACCATATATACCACACGGTCTCCGTCAAACACGTTACAGTGCTCGCGGTCTTTTCGTTGACATAACAGGAGGTTCTTTCCGATATGTGGTGATGAGTGCGATTCCATTGTACATCCCGATACATACACGCATGCACGACGCACTCTACATCCCGTAAACCCATCAAACATGTGACAGTGTTCGTTGTTTTGCTTTTTGTTGACGCTACCGAATGCCCCTTGCATATGTGGAAGTAGCGAAGCTCAGGTCACACATACATGCTACATTTTACTCGTTTTCTTGCCACGCGGTCTTTTGTTGACATTGCAGAAAGTCCTCCTTTGATGTGTAGTCATACCTGTGATTTCATTGTACCCCCGGCACACACACACGCACTCACACACACACTCAAGCACGTACATCCAGGACCGGACGGCCCCTTACGAGGACAACGTCTATGTGACCATTCACGCCCGCCATCGGTCATTTGGTCTTGTGGAAGATGTAGACTAGCATCACGTCTATGTATCCAATGGATTAGGTGCGACCAGTAGTAGAACGTTGACGACGAGCATCAGACGCGCGCACTGACAGCAGGGCCTAGGCAGGTAGGAAGAATCAGTACCTTTATACCGAACCTTTGACTCTGCTAAGGATCCAGGAGGATTTTGGTGAGCTGTGTAACAGCCGGTCGTGGAAAATCCCCCTTTTTACCTAGCGATTCAGTGTTTTACCCAACATCACTCATTTCCATACACTATTGACTTGTCTTTACGAACTGGTTGTTTTTCTGGACCAATTGTTGTTTGTTCGCGCCCAGAGCGCTAATTTGGCACATCCTTGTTCAGGACCTGCGTGACGCACGTGCTGTTTGCTCACACGCTGCTATTCGGTTTCTCGTTGTTGAGTCCTTGTGATCATATTATTGAGGTTTGTATATTGTTTATGTCATTGTTTATTGTAATAATCTAGTATCGTAGAATGTCACGGATAATCGTCTTTTGATTTCGGGATCCGTTGCGAATTTGGCTACGCATTGCTCAAACGTTCGTTACATGGGTTATTATTATCGTTTTTCTGGAAGCAAGAAAATAAACATTTTGTTATCCGAACAAGTAGTTATCGATTGGCTAGTGGGCAGGTCTATTAGGGATCCCTAGATAGAGACTGGTAGCTTTCTAGGGTAGTTGGGTGATAGTAGAGATTTAGGGCGATATCAGGTAGGCGGTGGATGAGGAGAGGGTGTCCGTTTGGGAACCAGGAATAAAACCATAGTAGAGGGTATGGTCTGGAAGAAGAATGAGAAAGTAGGAAGATAACAGTCTGGTCAGTTCACCAGCTGTGGTCGAGGACGGCAAACAGTAAAAAAGGAGAAAAACACTGGGTGTTAAGGAGAGGATTTTTCATGTGGGAGCACACGTGCTGGTATTCCAAATGGTCAAGATAAATCAGGGGCATACGGATTCCAGTTGGAATTGGGTCTTAACTTACCATGAGCATATGCGCAGAGAAGTGAAGCCTAGTTACTGAGGAATAGTAATCCGTGTGGCAAGGCTTCAGTGTACGAGAAAGGCGCAAAAATGCAGGATGGGACGGATGAGTTCTAGCCTGAGCCAGGAATTAAGTGAGAGCGAGCACCCATCGCTAAAGGACGGAACGGTTTTATTCTTATATATGCAAATTATGTTGTAAAATGGCACAATATAGTTAGGAAGGGGGACAAAAGTGAGCGGAGCATACCCAAGGTATGTGAGATATAAGATAGAGAGACGCAGCTGAGGATCAACGGTTAACGGAAAGAAGAACGAAAGTTAAGCACGGGCTCATCGGTGCAGCGGATCCCTAAAGCACATTGAGGCCATGGAACGTGAGACTAAAAAAGAAACGCCTAAGTGTGGCTAAAACCTTCAATGAGAAAGCTAGTATTTCGCCTAGAGTGGTCACTGAGCAGCGGTAAAGACCAAGTTCTGCATGAAATTACAGAAGAACCTTAGCTGGGGGATAGGGTGGGAGCAGAAATGGTAACGTCATAACTGGGTGTTGATCTCAGTTAGTGAGTCATGCTAAGTGAGGTGAATCAGACTGGATTTTCCAGTTCAAAATCGCAGAGGTGGTGAGGGATGTATATGTGGTGGGACCTGGTGCGGGAGAGAGGCGTTGTAAGCTGAGAGATATCGAGGCGCTTTGAGTTACTCACCATGCTTGTGTTAATAATTGTGGGACAGCAGTGAGCATATATATACAT
Source organism: Fasciola hepatica (assembly GCA_948099385.1). NCBI lineage: Eukaryota > Metazoa > Platyhelminthes > Trematoda > Plagiorchiida > Fasciolidae > Fasciola > Fasciola hepatica. The sequence goes on from CANUEZ040000010.1 coordinate 3,552,814, forward strand.
GTACATGAATTTTGACGGATGCTGCCTTACGCCCTGAGCCAATGTCAGTTCAGATTCCCTCTTAGAGGTTCGCAGAAGGCTGACAGCCTCGTTTCAAGGCTTTGTATAACGGGTCCGGGCTAGCCGACTGCGGCAAGCACTGTGACTGTTCCGGCAGGGGTTTCCACTTTTGATGGCCTTGGCCACTGCGGCCTTCCACCACATAACTTTGATCCCCACTCCTCCTTTTCAAAGGTAAAAACTCTTCCTGGAGGGCTTGTGGGGATCCCTTTGCTACCTGCCAGCACCCCTCGACAGTTGCCGCCCCAACCGTGTCCAACGCCAGACCCATTGCCCTATTTCCAAGCCCGTCTATGTCCATACCACCGAAAACTCTAACCAACCTTGGGAGTGCCTTGGGTGACCGCGTGCATAGGGTGATTTTGACACAAGCGGTCAGTCTTGCCCGGCGGAGCACAGTAGTGCAGTCCAGGTACATCTCTGGGGCGATTCGTTATTGCTGGATCCGGCAAGGATGGAACGCGTCCAGACCTCTATCTCGTATTTTAAATAATATGCTGGTGCGATACATTAGCATGCAGCCATTCTTAGTGGGCTTCCTCCTCCGATCCTGGCACGCAGAATTCAGCCGCATAGCTAACCCGCGGAAGATAGAAGTACCCCACCATGAGGGTCTTTTGTACGTGCCTAATTAGTTCGGCGAGGGTCCGCCTTAGGCAAACATCCTCCTGGAGGTTTGTACTTGATGCCCTGTAGACATATACAGCGTTCACCCCTCTGTCTGGAATGATGATCGTAGTTGCGCGCAGCTAGACATTGCGAATACACATATTGGCCCGAGACCCAAGGTGGTTTTTACCTGGCCTAATGGGGATGACCACCCCTCCCCCAGGGCGACCGTGTTCTCTATCCTGCCTATAGATTGCAAAACCGTTACTTATTAGTCCTGGCGCATAATCTTCTTTAGAAGACCGTGTTTTCTGAAGGGCAACTATTGACTCCTTGTGCTCTCCGGCGGTTTTTGCGAGTTCCGTTTGCTTCTAGTGCGACAAGCTTTAGTATATACCGCCACCATGCCAACCCCATCACTTAGGTTTCTCTTGTTGTTAACCCCTGAGGCGATTTTTGCATCTGTCATCCCCAGTGGGTTGCTTGACGCCGGCTGATGATTTAGGACTTCCGACGACTCCCCATCCATCATCATAGGGTTGTCACAACATCCAGACTGACACGGCTAGCGCTGTTCTCCACCTTTGGATAGTACTGCCGATTTCCATCTTTCAGCATGTCTTCAGTTACAACTCCTTGGATCCCGCGTGCAGCTTCTTTACTGCTATCAGGGCCGGGGTCCGAGAGCCGAGTACGGCATCTGCTGTACTTGGTGGTATCTTACTGATGCCCTGGCTGGTCTAGTCAGGTTACCCCCTGGTGCTGGACCACCAGGCCTTGCTCTATACTCGTCTGGCGCAATTCGTTATCTACCCTCGGCCGGGTGAGCCACCATTGCTGCCCTAGCCAGAAGTCTATCTCGAGTATCCTCACCAGCAAACTTTACCAGCACTGCTCTCGCATGATGTTCACCTTTGTTCGCAAGTGTTGATTTCCGTGCCCCCACACTGCACCCATCTTAGAGCAGTAGGGCATAGAAAACCTGCAATTCACTGTGTCATAGACTCTCATTCTATCCATGTCCCGCCTAGCTTTTGATTCCACTATAGAAGATTCTTCCTGATTCGGGCTCAGGAGCCTGCGGCTTGAGAACCTGCCCGTCGACAGGGTCTGCCTTTGCAGATCCTTCACTTGGTCTTCTAACGTCAGGAGCACAGGCTCTTCTGCCACAGCCGGCCCATCCTTCGTTACACTACACTTGCTTTTCTTTTCCGACTGCATTGCCATCCTAGGCTTCCAGTCAGTAACTGGCCCCCGTCTGTCTGCTTCGAGGGATTTGAGGCGACGACCACATGGCGAACTCCTCAAGATCAAATTAAAGTATGAAGCAGGTTGTCTCGCATTTTTCCTTTTTCCGTCGCTTGGGCCTGGTTTTGTGTCGCACCTTGTGGTAATATTTATTCACACGGAAGCGCCGTATTGTCCGTGACAGTAACTGCGACACACCACTGTGCTTCCGTAATCTATTGCTGCGAGAAGTCTACAAAACCCTTTACCTGGAAATCCAGATCTGTACCTACTACAAATAGTCCTTCGCGAGCTAATCTATAAAATACCTAGCGACTACGGGCTAATTCAACTCTTTTGGTGATCTTTTGCTCCATGGCGCTACCCCACAGTGAGTGTAGGACACTTTTAATCAGTGCGTAGCCAAATTCACAACGGATCCCGAAATCAGAAAGCGATTATCCGTAAAATTCGACAACACTGGATCACCAAAAGAACAATGACACAAAACAGATACAAACCTCAATTATGCAACCACAAAGACTCAGAAAACGAGAATCAAACTGCGGCTTGCGAGAAAGGAGCACGTGCGTCACGCAGGTCCAGAGCAATGATATGACAGGGCAGCCCGCTGGGCGCGAACAAACAAGCTTTGATCCATAAAAACAAGCAGTTCATAAAGTCAGCAGTGTAAATAAGTGGGCTATGTTAAGGAACAATGGAACTGCAGTGGTTTCTGGGGGATTTTTCACGACCGGTTGTTACAACGAGATCGTAACATATCAGCACAAGACTCTTCTAGGAAATTAGGTATGGAGCCTACATAAAAATATCGCCTGCGACTCTGCCGATGAAACTATTGTTGATTCTCGAATACCTCACGGCATTACCTGAACTATCACACCACGTCGTTTATCCCCAGTCAGCACAATGCTCCCCGAGTGGTCAGGAAATATTCCCTAGTTCGACCCTGTCAGATCCCCAGAACGGCCCCAAAGTGACCCCACTGAAGCGAAAAATTGTCGGTTTTGAGGATTTTTCGGCCGACCAAGCGGAAAACCTCCTATATTCGGTAACCTTCTTTATTATATCATAAGCTCAATTCCATGTGTCTATTTTCACAGCACTGCGTAAACAACCACATAACCGAGCGATATTAGTCCGGTGCGTCAAATAACCAAACGGAAATGTCCCATTTCACAGCTTTCATTTCCTACTTTCCAAGGTACCTTTACCACTTTCTGAATCGCCTTCTTACCAGTAACTGCGAACTGCATTTCCATTACTGATTTCGGAAGAGAAAGGACAATACTTTTACGCGGGGAACATGTACTGATGGGTGAATTGTACAGTTGTGGAAGAGATTTACAATATTTACCGAGTTTTGCCGCTCGTACCTGTTAGTTGTATGAAAACTGTTCGCTCAAAGTACTGTTTTCCTGTGCCTGAAAAAAGAGTGAGATGTTCTCTATCGATCCCTTATTATAAAATTAAGTGTATTGAGCAAAACGTCCACATCTTTTTGAACTAGGAATCGGAATCCGTGTGCTGTAATCCGATGGTAAATTTATTCCAGAGTGAGAAAGTAGCTATTGTGAATATGAAAATCATTATGAGGCAGAAACTGGAATCGCGTGCTGTATGAAAATGGAAAATATCGCAATAGGCGCTTTGCGTGATATAAGGTAACGTCATAGGAGACATATATAGTAAATAGAAGTCATTCACGTCGTACTTATTGCACTGAACGCCGACGTCACGATACAGTTGATAACAACCGTCTTGAAGACTAGCTTTACGTCTTTGTAGGCAACGACGCTTCTTCTCTCGGATGAGCTGCGTCGTAGCCCCAGGGTAGTTTTTTCGGCACACAGCATCTATAGCAATATAAATTCAAAATCTCAGGCTCTCCTGCCACAAGAGAACAAACTTCTGTTTCCGCCAGGGCAGGTCCTCCGTGTGCTCCCTTCATGTTTACCTGCGCGAGAACCTTCATCGTCATTTACTGACGCATCATATCCCTTGTGCAATCTCCAAAGCTGGTACTTGAAACTTTCTGGAAAAATGTGGCCCGAATGATAAAACGTGGAATGAACCACCTATCACCACTTGCCCACGGCAGCTGCCTTTTTCCAAGCGTTCTTTCAGAGACGCGAAGTCATTACCGCTGTTAACGAAGATCCCCCATTAGGACGCGATTTTTGAGGTCGAACTCACATTTCGCCTCCGCAATGCGGCCATTTTGCACTTCATCTCCGAAGTATCTTTCTTGATCGAAACTAAGAAAGCTGGAGTGGGTTAATGGGGATTTAGTGAAGTTGCTCTTACTCGTGACACTCTCACCGTGACTAACTTCCTTGCTCGGAGGAGTAGGCATACCGCGAGATTTGGAAGCGGATGGCGTTTCCCCGACCGTACGGCTTGTTGATGCCATGGGACTCACCGTTGGAGTGGAAGCCCGAGGTCTGCCGACGGATGTACCACTACATGATCTGTGAAAATACAGCGATGATGCTAACGCTATGGTAGCTGGCACATTAGGATTTGTAACCTGTGACTTAAACGGGGTATGCTGAGGGCAAACTGATTGGTCTTCTAAGCAAGGTGGCCCGGGAGACCACAGACTCTAACTGGCCTGTACTGAAAGCACCAGATCGTCACTTCCACATTCCGAAAGAAATACGGGTTTACTGCAATTATATCCTCATTAGCAATTGAACACGTACTGTGGTCGTTTCCCATAAGTTTCCGTGGGCAGCGTCGTATCCGGGGTGGTAAATCGGACATATCCTCTAGTAGTTGTTGAAACTACATAGCCTGTTGATAGTCACCTACAAAAGGGAACTGAAAAATAGTCACGTTCTCTTACCAACGGCTTTATGGACCTCCACTTTATGTTTTCGAGTTAACAGGTGGTGGATGGCCATCGCGTAATAGGCGTTTAACTCGAGAAGCACCGGCAGAGGGCCACATGGCGCGGTCTGAATCTGCCATCCACAGGTCATTAACAACAGCCACGGTGTTTTCTCCCACAAACTCCGCTACTGTGGACATCCAAAATGTGAAGGTCTGTCATAATTTAATTTACCGACTATCTTCATGAAAACCAGCTATGCACAATAGGATAAGATACCAGGTGTCCAGGGTATGGGAGCAACAGCTCTTTACACCGTTTGTCGTTACAGTTACATGAGTGAATTTCCTCAGCTGGCTGTTCGCAAAGTTATATGTTGAGACTCACAGACGAAATGGGACCAGGGAAATAATTTCTCTTCCTTTGAAATGACGGTACTTCACCTTGCGGTCACTCATGTCAATGATGGTCGCCGGTTTGTTATCAATCGGGACATAGTTGTTCGGCGGTACCGAGGCATACGCCGCGTCCTGCAGACGAAACATCTTCCCATGCCGCCCACGTTTGGTTATAGAAGGAGACGGTGTCATCCCAAAATTGAATGTCAGCATGCATTATCGCCTCCGTGGAACGTTCCATTGTCCTACGAAATATTTGTTCCATGATAATGTTTCGACTGGTGACACAATGCCTTATTTTTTGCATATATGACTCAAAAGGAAACTCCGAGAATGAATCCAAAGAGCCGGAAATTCTCGCATCCTCACATATATGCATCCAAGCGTGAACATTGAAAACCTTTTCATTCTCACTGTACAACTTGATGAAATCCTGCACCATCTAGCAGCAGTGATTGTGGATAAAGTCTTTGTAGTGAGAACGTCACTTATCGATGCATAGTATATATGCGCAAGTCGAAAAGCTAAGAAAGTCGAAGTAGTTCTCAACAAGTAGGATATATTTCATAACCACCGGTCCGATATACAAAAGGAACTGCCAGTACTCGGAAGCCTTTCAGCACTCTAGCTCATCCAACGTTCGACAAACACGTGCAGCCTTACAAGGGATACATTTTCGAACTATCAGGAAATGTCCGTTCACGCGTGCCACTGACTGAGCTGATAGAAGAGCTCTCCTTCGTTTGCCGGACTGAAGCCACAAAAGAAGGTTTTGCTTCATTATCCCAAGACGTGACATTTGCGTGTACTACTTTGGGAACGTGTTTAGTATATCAGTTGACAGGCTCTTGAAGGGCGAATCATTCTTGTGGTGGTCCCGTTGTCTTTGCGAGCGGTAGTCAACATCAGTCTTTGCTTTTCCCCGGGTTGCCTAGGAACAGTAGTAGTCTACTAACGCTACCGTCTCATTCGTGCACCATGGGCAACCGAAATAACCATTGTGGTGTTTTGCTTGTCCTATAAAGGCTTTTGCTGGGGCATCAGCTATAACGCTAGAGAAGACTACATGGAAACGTCTGCTTGCAGTTCGAATATAAGTGCCCTGAGCGAGTAGAGATTCCAGTCCTCGAAAGCAATCATATAAGTGTCCCACCACATCTGCGGGTTTCGTCATCCCATAGTAAAGATTCCCCTTAAGCATCCGCGATAACCGTTTGAGCGCACGGTCTAGAATAGGCCATAGCTGCTGAGATGACCCACGAAGCAAAGTCAGGGCATCTACGTACAACTGGATGGCTATCTCATCCTTTGCTTGTCTTACACTGGAATCCGTCGAACGCTGCAAAACAATCTTCGGGCACACAGTGGACGTATTTACCCTCACCCACGGATTTCTTAGGCGTTTGATGTGGTGGTCCCAACAAAGTCCGTGGATCTGTAGGCTAGTCCGTGAGATCCTGCCTGAACAGACGAAGCAGGGTTCCCACGTTCGCTGCCGGGAGACGCATTTATATGGCTGCCCGTCTTGCAACAGAACTTGTCGAAGGTCCTGGAATCAGTCTGAGTTAATGAGTGGAGTTAGTAGGCAAAACGACTAACCGTCTTCCCTCATATTTGTGCTTTCCGCAGGGATTTCTTGGATGCCATCTTTCAATGAAGGTCTACACTTTACGCAGTCAAGTTACCTAAGGCATGCAAAGTATGTGCAAAACACGAGTCCTCCTCTTCTTCACTGGCCACGTAATAGGCTTGTTAATCTTGAGCCTCATCTCCGGCATTCCCCAATATCTTACTTGACGAATAATTTGAATAAAGTGCACTTTAAAGCTTGTAGAAATGTTCGGTGCACTGGCACCGGTCGGCTGATGAGCAGCATCGGGCACAGCTTCGCAGTCCACTTTTATTTCCCTGGCTGATGACCCCTCTACCAAATAATCTGATTCATGTGGCCATAAGGATTCACAAAGCGTAGAAAATATTGTCGTTTACAGCGTTTAATCAATTGTCAATATCCGACACGTTCAAAGAATCCACTGTGCACAAGTGGCTCTGATGGAAGCTCTTTGATGTCGCCAGGTGGTAGTTCTCGAGTGTCCAGGAACTGATACCTACTTACGGCGGTGCCGTCTCATTTTCTGAAGTGAAAGCTACCAGATATGGTTCAAATTTATGAGGCATATAGCAGTACATAAAGCTCATCTTGTGAATAAATATAAAAATCTACTGGCCACATGAAAAACTTAGTTCCTCCCATCAAACATGATAACGAATATAGCCGCTCCGGCACGTAGTCACTACTGACCTAATAAGCAATTGACGGACACTGTAGTGGACATTAAATACGCACGCGGTATTTACTGACTGAAATAACCGCATAAAAGTGACATAAATCGTCGCTACTGACGAAAGTGAAGATTGGCTACAGGACGACTTATGGTTAGCGAGTAGCCTTCGACGGATCACGTGACAGAGTGGCGCACTTCAGTAAAACAGAAAAAGGCGATGAATGTCACTGACGGTGTTTCATGAAGAAGCTTACTTGAGGCGTGGGAAAAAAGAAAGGTACTCATTTTTAGTGGTAGGTTTGGGCCCTCATATGCTTGAAAAACCAAGACAACCACCGGGAAATGATGACAAGCAGCGACAAGCTAAAGTGTGTTTATCTCCAAAACTATGAGGCTTATGGGAAGTGAACTTCGCTGTTGGCCACATTAGGCCTAGTTGGTAATATTGCCAAACTTTTTTTATTAAAGGAGTGGGATTTTGAAAAACACCCCCGGTAGGTACCGCTAAGGGGCGTTTTTTCGACCCCTTTTGCTGACTGGTTCGATTTAAATCGGTATAGTTTTTACTTGGCTACCTTGAGTAATACTAAAAACTACGGCTTTTTAGTGTAAACCCATAACTCAGAAAAATCTCCAGGGATTTCCTGCTGACGATAAATCTCGACTTAAACAATTAATTTAATAATTCTTGCAAACGGAGTCTTCGAACTACTGAGGGAGACTTCTGCCTAAAGTAAAAACCTTCGCACCACCGTGCGCGATTGTATGACAGTCTAGCACCCATGTAGCACTGATTTCCATGTTAATGTCAGGTTATGATGGGGATTTGAGAGGGATGTTGACTGGCTATTTTTGCCAGACAAGATCAATGCACTTGTGAAGGAAGTTCTCAAAATGCTACGTAGATGAAAAATTTGAGACAATGCAGGTACTGTAATGCACTACTTTGTTTTAAATCCTAGTTTTTTCGCCCTCTTGAATTGACTTTTTCCGCTGGTGGTTGGCCGTGTTCCGAGTTGATACACTATTTTCACGTTTACTTGCATCCATTTTCGCATTATCTCATACTGTATGTTACTTTCCATATATAATAGAATGCTTACGACTTAAATGAGCCCAGTGAGACCCATGAACTTCAATTATAAACTATAACTCCTTCTCGGTGTCAATGTTCAGAAATCTGTCCCTTTTGGCGCCTCAGTAGAAGTAATCACTATCAGACGTAGAAGAAAAGACAAAAAATAATTTTAAATTCCTTTGTTTAGATGCACAATCATAATCTACAACAACCTTCTCTAGGCTCCAGCTCACTGTGATAAGGATTCAGTCGGGTTATGTTGAGGATATAGTTTGGCTACGGTTGGGATACGGCTGAGATCCGGTCGGGCAAACCAGCAGTCAACACTAGATGGACACTGGATGAGCTTTTGTTAATTACTTCTGGTTTTTTTCTAGGCGGTTAATGTAGTAAAACCCTGGTAACATTTCTGTTTACATTCCCGTTCCTAGATAAAACGCCCTCGTGTCCGGACCGTCACTATTGCAAAGATTTCACCTTCGGCGAAGGGTACTGATGCAAGTCTTGTACCTGTGTTGTTTGGATGCCTCCTAATAGTAACATCATCATGAATGTTCCACATTTATTGCTGAGGGTACGACAACAGAGTCCAGGCAACGTGGTGATCCTATCAACTTTGGCAATACCCAGCTGGTGCCGTCATCTTCGTCAGTATCGTTTCTAGAGGTTCTGGGAGCACCGTCTACACGTGTGCCCGTAGCAGACTCTGGGGATGCCAATGGTATGTTAACGTATACGTGCTTTTCACGAAAGACGGTGCAGTTGGAATTATACGTCGCAGCTGGCTGGCGGGTTCCGAACACACGAGCTGGTCAAGCGTGAAACTTGCCTCGCAATATCAAAGCGAGTTAATTTTAGGTAATCAGTTGCCCGACGACATTCCCGTTTATGAATAACGTGAACCGTTCAGTTCAGGTACGAGTAAATTTAAATACATAAACAATTGCACCTGGAAGTTTCCATGAGATTCAGGAGTGTAAGTCGCAATATCTGCGGGATGCCACCTCAGAAGCCCCTGATGCGAGAGTACCAATGACACTGTTTGCAACGAGGTATATAACGCGAAAGAGGTATTCCATTGGTATTCTTTTACCTCCCGCAGATGGCCCGCCCCTTTTAGCAGTGGCTCAAAAGATGCCGATTGCAAACAAAACGCAGAAAACGACCCACAGAGCCGATAGTTGTCCCAAGTCTACAAAAACAATGTCATACTGCTAGCCAGACAGCGGGGTATGCTAAGAAACCTAACTAAATATTTTCTATCATTCAGACCGTCCTCCACGCCACAACCAGTATCCCGCATACTAAAACCGGCAACCGAATTCCGATTTCGTCCCCTATTTCGTAAGTCAACCAGTTTTTACCATATTCATTTACGCCACCACGTAGTTTGGAAAAGCTAGTTCCACAAGTTTCAACGAGAAGTCCGTTGAAACGACACAAACCACCGTGGAACAGTTGGAAAAAGGTGGACAAATTGCAGGCTTTAGCGGCAGCCATGATAGGAGGTACGAACATAAAATTCTCCACCATCATAGCACTTCCGAACTCCTGGTTAGAGGCGTCACAGAGCCGAATAAACGACTTATGCAGCTCAAGACCAATACCCGGGGTGCAGTTACACTACAAACCGATAACAGCCATCACAATGGAAGACCTATAAACCATGGACGGTGATTTAGGTGTTACGTCGAACTACGAAAACCTGGTAAGATAACAATATTGCTCATTACTGTTCCAGGTTTCCATGCTTTTCAGGACTGTAACAAATGACCCCCGGCACTCGGTCCGAAAAATGTTGTCCCTGGTGATCAGCGATGAGCTTACAAAGCAGTGTTGCTGGTCAGGCAGTGTCACGAAGACCGCCGTTTCACATCTACAACTAATGAGCGTAATTAAAGGCACGTTTGTTCTTATCACATTATTCATACGACTTTAGGCACCATTGACAACAGTGAGCGATTGAAAGATATCTCCGACAAGGATATCGAGAAGCACGTATAACACTGGTTTACCAACGCCAGGGACCCCGGATCGTTGGGCAGGAAACCCATGTAAAATATTGCACCCGCATAAGTTTTGAAATTCGGTGAACCACTTCTTTACGTGTAGTTCTACGCCATACATTGTGAAGTGCATTTACTATCATGGAATTCTTATACTTTCTTCTACGGACTTCTATTATTAACCAACTTTTCATCAATATCACTATACATGGATGCACGTGCTTAATAATTTTTTTGTCACTTTACCTTACCATTTCAGAGGTTAGTTGAACTTTCTTGGAAGGAAATAACAAAGGAAGAATTACCTGGGTTAACCTGTACATTGTTTGACAACCTTGTTACAATACAATTCCACGTATGCCTTTCGCCACTAGTTTTTATTCTTTCCAGTGGTATAAGAGGGAAAGCGCATGAACTGGGAACCGTGGGTCGTTTACCGGGATTCCGTTAACTGGGTTGGGAAAATGGGTAAATTCAGGAAAACACTTCAAGGCTACCAGGAAACTGGGCTATTCCCATCGAGAACCCATTGGGGTCCAATCGGGATGCACTTCCTAACCCAACCAAAACCCAACCTTTAGGCTAGGCTGTCCCAACAAAACCCAATGTCTCCCAACCGAATCCCAATAAAATCCCAACGGGGGCTCCATCTAGATTTGGTTGGGATTGCTACATGGGCATCAAATCCAACATCTTAAATAATGTCTTCGTTTAGCTTCAAATCTCGCTATCAGCAATTCCATAGTTTTACGTTTCTTTGATCCAAAATCACAGAGTTACACGTTTTCCCCTCGTTGAGCTTGTACATTGGGGAAAGTGACACTATTCTGTACATTCAGCTCTCGAGTGTAATCGCTGTCAGTGTTGCAACGCCCAAAATATCAGCCGGACCAGCTGCACCCTCATTGGTTGGTCGTACCAACGTCCGACTAAAAGTACTCGCAAAGTCGAAAGTCTCTACAATTCCACTGAATCCGTGTTCCGTGAGCCTGACCGATGTTTTCGGCGGGGCAAATAAAAAGTCTGAGACAATAGAACACTATCTCCTCACTCTCAACAGCCAGATTTCTTGGACTGATACAACCCTGTCCAAGTTAATTCCGCTCACGTTCCTCTCTGACTGCCAACAAATCCGTCAAACCAAGACCTAGCCACGGCTGGGCGTTTCACAGACACAACTGCCTCGGAAATAGTGCGAGGAATAAGCAACTCAAAAAACGCTGTTGTATTCAGTACACCTGACAGAACCCCGGTTGAAAAAGTAAAACAGCCTTTCAAGTGCTATTATTGTGACACACCGCCCCTGCCAGTGCTTTCCGCTACGAAGAAACATTCAGCGCGAATCTTATCCACTGTTGTTTAGGTTCTTGGACGAGAAACCTGCCAAACAATTCATTAGGAACCAATCCACCTTCGCTTCTGGAACCCCTTTCAAGAAATTTAGAACTGCTGCCAACAAAACCCCACTACAATGGGTGTGCATAGCTTGAAGAAGAGATAATGTAGTAGAGGGTAGACAAATGACCTGGTGACCTTTTTGACGGGAAGATCATACGGCAGTGGCGAATTGCCGGCTACGAAACCAGTGAGTTTGGTAAGAGAAACGAGAACGGGACACCGGATCCAAAACAAAATGAAAGCAGTGGAAAATAGATTTGAACCTCAGGTAGTAGCATGGCTCAGTGACGGGGAAAGCCGGCCTCGAGGTCGAGATGCGTAATAAAATACGGCAGAAGGAAGCGCAGATGAAAAGTCAGTTTGCAATAGGACAAAGTGAGTGCACGCAGAGGATTAGAGGAGGACAATGAAACGGACTATAATGATAATAATGCCCGGTCAAATAGGTGACTCATTGTCGAGAATTTGGTTCGGCTATTTTTGAGTGACGTCTGCTGAAGATCTAGAGTACATGCATGAATGGTACAGGAAATAATTTCCACTAGTGAAATTTAGAGCACACTTAAGGGATATGTTGTTGGTCTTCATTAAAAGAGGAGTTTATCGGGTGGAGTAGAAGGAGTTACTTACAGGCTGCAGAATATGGGAGGTAAATGGGTAGAAATCTTGCCGAAGCCTTCGGCGAATTATTCACTTTATGACATTTATGTACAGAAGTATTATCGTGGAAATATATCAGTCTACAAATATGATGGTACATAAAGTGGTGGCTGGGTACTGGGGGGATCAGATATGTAGCAAACAACTGCGTATTTCTTGGGAGGGAAACTGTAAGGTTGATTGGACCTTGCTTCGCGGTTTCCTTAGTGAACGCTTGCTGCGGTCCTTTGCACTGCGTGGACTACCTGCACGTTACTCCAACGCTCGGCACTGTAAAACATGTTTACAAGGACAGTATTCTCCACGACCGGTGAGGACGAGAAGGCGATTGGGAGAGTTAGTGGTAAGCTTGTATTTGGGAGCCTGCATGAGAGCGTGCGCAAGAGCAGCGGTCAAATGGCGACCGCGCCTGGCAGTCAGCGTTGGGTTAAACAATAAACGTGGTAAAAGTATGAACGAAGTTGGCTACCGCTACGGAGGCTTCCTCCTAGAAGTCCGGCGGAGTTGGGCTTCGATCGTGGTGGTAGGCCGCAAGTAATGATTGTCTAGGAACTCCTCGTGGCTTGCCCGTTATTTTTTGGTGACATAGAACGACTGCTGATGGGTTTAACAGTGCCTGCACTCTCGAGGTCCGATGTGCGTAGGTCCAACTGTGTTTTGGCCCCCACGGGTCTCATACCAATGCGAGCCGGAAGATCTCGCGCCAAGTCCACCCAAAAGGCGTCCAGTTATCCTCGCCAGTACCAGGATGACAAATCGTCCTGTTATCCAATGAGTGGTTGGCTCCTTAAACGTGCACGGGAGTCAGCGAGGCTACGGATGAAGCCAATGTGACTGTGTAAGTCCGTCTGGGCGAAAGCAAGGTAAACTGAAACAAAATAGCGCCTGAGGGCGCCGGCGGATGTTGGACCGTAATAACAACACACAAACGATGTTCGGTGTTATAGTAGTCGCTAGGAGATCGGAAGAAAATGAAATCGTAACTAGCGACTGTAATTTCTTGGGCCTGTTGGTTGGTAAATCCATGGTGAACTTCCCAACTTATTGCCATCAGTCGGTTGTAAAAGTCGTCACGAAATGGGCGAAGCGGGCTGGATTTCGTAGTTGGCGACCGCAACGGCTACTTTGAGTTGGAGAATCTGATGGACCAGCTGCCGAGTCCTCACCAGGCGTTACTGGAGGTGGTTTGAGTAATAACTCGCTCGATGCGGGTGACTGAGCGGTTTGAGCAGGCGTAAATTGGCCGAGCGGCTTGTAATCCATGACGGCAGGCTTGAGACAGTCGATAGATACGGTGTCGTGTCGTCCGCTGATATCTATGACAAAAGTTTTTGCCTTACGTTTTATCACCCGAAACGGGTCAGTGTATGACTCTTTTAGTGGTGATCGAACGCCATCGACGCGAAGGAATACGTGAGGTTTCTAACGCAGTTGGCACATAACTTGTAGACTGTTGTTCACGCGGCGGACTGACCTTGAGCGCTCGCATGTGCTGCGTAAGACGCTGAGCATGGTCATCGTAGTCGAAAGTCACGGTTAGTGAGGGGGCTACCAACTCCCCATGCAGACGAAGTGTACAGCCACATACTAGTACGGCCGGTGTTGTGTGTAATTCCTCCCTAACGGTACTACGCAGGCTTAAGAGTGCTAATGGTAATGTTTCACTCCAAAGGGGGTTATCGTTCGCTCGAAAGGCGGCTTTTAATTGCCGGTGAAAAAGCTCAACCATACTTTTGGCCTGAGGGCGGCAAGCTGTCGTCTTAACGTGTTGGCAACCGAGCGTAGCGAGTAGACTGCCGGAAGCGCCGTCAAAGTGTGGACCACGATTGGTGGTCACTAGTGCCGGCCAGCCAAAATGACAAACCCAAACGGTGAGTAAAGCTTTTGCGGCCCCTTCCGACGTGGGACGAGGGATAGGAAAGGCCTGCAGGCAGCGAGTAAAACGATCCACGCATGTGGGTATGTAAACGTACTCAAGCGAAGGTGGAAGTGGTCCTACGAGGTCGACATGCACACGGTGAAAACCTGTTTAAGGTTCTGGGAACCTGGCTAACGCCGCCTTAATATGCCTGTGGGACTTAAGTTGAAACTGTAGACAAGCATGAGCCCACTGACGGATATCTTGTTTGACATTGTGCCAAACAGAAAGCTCAGTTATCAGTTTCACCGCGACCGTCACAGCCGGATGAGCCAGGTTGTGGAAGGTCAGGAAAGTAGGATAACGGTGGGCAGCAGGAACCACCGACCTAGGGCGACGTTGCAACACATTGCACACGATGATATTCCGGGAAGTTGGGATAGGTACTTTGGTTAAGCTCAAAGAACGGTTTTTTCGAAGTTGTTCGATGTCAGAGTCCATAGTTTGGGCCTGTGCCATTGCTTCTAAGTCGGGTTTAGGTGCCGGTGACAGACTTTTTTGATGTGCGCGTGATGGGGCGTCGGACTCGAGATTAAGCACCCCACAGACGTGTCGTATGTCCACAGTAAACTGTGAGACAAAGTCTAAGTGGCGAATCTCGCGTGGTGAGTATCGGTCGGAAGCTGACTTTAGTGCGTAAACCAAAGGCCTGTGGTCTGTAAGCACCGTAAAAGAACGGCCTTCGAGTGCATGTCGAAAATATTGGATTCATAAGTAGATGGCTAATAACTCCCTACCAAATGTGCCTCACCTAGATTCGGCAGGTTGTAGGCGCTCGGAGAAGAATGCTAAAGGTTGCCAAGAATCGTCCACGAACTGTTGCAGTACTGCTCCAACCGCTGTGTCCAAGGCATCCGTCACTGCCGCAATAAGAGCCAAAGGGTCGTGTTGCATAAGGAGTGCTGTTTCGGCGGCAGAATCTTTGACCAAGGTAAATGCGACTTGTGCCGTTTCGGGAAACACGAACTTCCGCTTATTTCCGCGCAGGGGGGTATGAATCGGTGATATAATTTCACCAGGCCGGCTAAAAAATTGAGGTTCAGGGTAGTCGCAAATAGCGAAATTTTTATCTGGCAGAGGGCGGATACCCGAGGATGAAATAGAATGTCCTATGAAGGGGATATCAGACCAGACTAATTCGCATTTCGCGATATTGATCATAACGCCGTGCTGGCCAAGGCGTTAAAAAGTGCTCGTGAGTGTGCAGCTTGCTCTCGCTCTGAAGAACTAGCCACTAAAATATCATCCACTTATATGCAGACATCTTCCAAGCCACTTGTTGCCTAGTGCATGAACCGTTGGAAGGTCTGGGCTGCATGACTGAGTCCAAGCAGCATTCGCAGAAACTCGAACAGCCCGAAAGGCGTGGTGATGACAGTTTTAGGGATATCGGCCTCTGCTACCGGGATCTGGTTGTCCGGACAAACTGAATCGATACGGCTGAAGACGGAGCAACATGATAAAGACGAAGTAAGGTCCTGTATATGGGGAACCGGATATCTGTCAGGGACGATGACTTTGTCAAGTGCTCTGTAATCACCACAGGGTTGCCAGTCGCCGCTAGACTTAGGGACCATATGAGGAGGGGAAGCCCAAGGGCTACCAGAAGGGCGTATTATACCCAGTTATAGCATGTGTTTGAATTCAGCCTGTGCAACACGAAGCTTGTCTGATGCTAACCGGCGCCGCCAACTGAACACTGGGGGTTCCTTGGCATCGATATAGTGAGCAACTTTGGTGGTCACTGCAGGGGGAGGCTCGACCTGCCGAAACATGGCCGGGTAGGCGGCGATAAGTTTGCCATAAGGTTGTTGTGCCGGTGGTTGAACGTAAAAAGGCGTGACGTAATTCACTCGCGAATTATAACCAGCAACAACAGGAGTGGTCTGACCATCCACCACCCTGCGGTACCGTGCATCAACTAACAAGTCGAAGTGTTGCAGGAAGTCAATGCCAAGAATTGTGTGCGACACGTCGGCGATGATAAATGCCCAACAAAAATTACTCTTTAAACCCAAGTTTAAGGTGAGCGGCCACTGGCCAAGTTTTGGGATGGCCGTTTTATTGGCAGTGCGTAGTGTTTTGGCCTGCTGTGTGCTATTGTCGCCTCTCGGTCGGAGGAGGATGCTCAATTCGGCACCCGTATCTAAGAGGAATAGGTTATTTGAAATGATGTCCCTTACTTTCAGGAGGCGACTGTTGGTCTGATACCCGGCTTCGCGGGTCACCACCACGGGCCGGGGGTTTAGTTTCCCTGATCAGCACCGGAAAATGTACACCCTGGTTCGCATCGTTTGGCTCCCTCACCAAGGCGGCTGTGGTTTTTAAAATGCCCTTCTTTTGAAAAGCCGAAACGTCGTCGCAACGACGGACTATGGAGCCTAGATGAGCGTGCACGGTGCCTCTCCTTTGACCCACTTCTTCTTACGCTAGGCTGTGCAGGCTCGCGTCAATTCTAGACAAAACTGACGCGAAATCGTTAGATGTTGGCAAGGCGGGCACCGTTGTGACGGAGGACCTGCTTACTCCAGCTACAGCGGGGTTGTATAGTGACATAATGTCATCAGCTATCGCTGCAATTTCCTCTAGCGAGCACTTGTTCGTGGCACTTAGTATAACTGGGATGCTCTGCGGAAAACGCTGTAGCCAAAGTTCCCTCAAGAGCGGGTCCTCGGCTACCGTCGGTCCTCTCAAGCGCTGCTTCTCATGCAGCAGTTCGGAGAGCTTCCTGCTTCAAAGCTCAACTTTTTGAAGTTGTTGCATACGTTGGTCCTGAGATGGGGTCGTGCGGGCAATGACGGCCTCCTTCAAAGCCTCGTACCTTCAGGAAGAGATTATTACTTCCCCTGCTTGCACTGTGACCAATGGCGGGGGGCGGCCTGCTGCTCACATGGAACGGCTGCAGTCACTGCTTATACGGCAGTTTTTGAATTGTAACTCGACCAGCATGAACCAGAGTGCTGGATCAGCAGGCACGAATGCCGGTTTGTGCAGTGTGGTCGCCCCAAAGGTGGGGTCTGAGCAGGGTTTCCGTTCGGCAGACATATTGATTACTTTATCGAATATAGACGGGAAAAGAAATCAACGACCAATGGGGCACTATAACCTTCGGGGAAAAAAATCACGCGGCAACAGTTGCGTGCAGAGAAAAAGGTGGATAGCAGGCAGGGGTGGATGCTGTCAGCTGATACTTGCATGTGTAATGATAGATTGTGCCAGGCAGGATATAACGTCAGCATGGAACGCGTGCTCGAAGGGAAGCTGGTGATAACGGGAGGAATGGGGTGAATGTTTACAGTAGCGGTGTGAGCACAAAACTAGAAATCTTTAGTCCACAAGCGGTGCTAGTGGATGGGACTGATCGTGCGCCGGACACCCAACCTAAAAACCTTTTCTGGAGGCAGGCGGGGCTACCCGCCGATCTAGTTGCCCCCTCACATCGTTGCAGACGTCCTGCACGCCTGATGTGCACCGGCCGGAGCGTTGGACCTGACCGCTTCCAGCCCCGTTGGGATTAGAATGCTTTGCATGAGTGCACTGAGATCAAGTAGTCCAAGTTCTAGTAGCCTGATGGTGGTAATCCTGGCAGAAGCGATCGTGTGACGGGCGAAGATGAAATCATGTGTGAATCTCAGTTGTTCTTCCCGGTGAGAAAGGTTCCAAGTTATTCCTGGGATGAAGCAGGCGACAGTCGTCTTTAGGGGGCAGGTTCTGGAAACAAAACGGAGAGGGTTTCTGTGTGGCAATTATACCAGCTGTGGATTAGGGGAAAGGACGAAACACCACCATCATGTCGATAACAAAAACGGGTGGTTGTGACGTTGAGGTCTAGTTTTTGAGATTAAGCAACATGCGCAAAGCAAAATAGAACAGTACTAGCGACAAATTATCGTGATGCTTATTGAGAACTAACAACACGACAAGGAGGCGAGAATGGACTACACCTGGGGCAAATACTTATGTGCAGTTCGATGGATGGTTTAAAGAAGACCACATGAAATGTGGCGGTTGGCTAATCAGAACGATGCCTGGAATCTCATGTGTTGAAAAGTGGTATCATCGAGTAAATAGTTGAAACATGAATGAGGCGGACACCTTGAGAACGTAATATTATATATGCTACCACGTATTTTTTAGCATTAGCCCTAATCTTACAGTCGGTGGCAGCTGATAAAATAGGACCTTACCGACCATGGTAAAATCCGACAGCATGAGACGAGGAATTAGCGGAGTGACGGTGGCCAGTGGGGGGTGGTGGTCAGGAGCGTTGGAAATGGGAGGTGGATAAACCAACACGTCGAGTATGTCCTTGGCAATCATTGGGTATGGGTTTGGATGCTTTCATCTGCTAACTACGATACGTAATGAATCGACATGCTCTCTAGCATCCTTCGGTAATAACTGTCTACTGAACAGAGGTTGTTGAGCTTCTGCTCAGTATCCCAGGCCCAGTTCTTGGGCTCGAGTAATAGACATTTAGAGATCATGCATCGGAATGAGTTTTTGTACAGTCAGGTGTTTATTTATTTCTTTTTTGCATAGCAAAGAGGCAGAAGATATCGGCTTAACTTGCCGCGGGAGCTTGTTCCAAAGGAAGAATATTTAATAATAAAGAAGCCAGACCTCTTCGCAGTCTTGGATATTGGAATCAAGACCATAGAGTCCCTGTGTCGTAAAGAATAGTTGGAGAGAGTTTTGATCTTGGGGGCTGAATTGCAAGATGTACGTTTTACAATATTGCAAAAGAAAGACAGGTTCATTCGTGGACGGCGCAGCCATAGGGGCTCTAGGTGCAATATTTCACACCTTTCCATATAATTTAAAGGCGAGGAATATCGTAGTAGTTGTTTGGTAAATCTACGTTGTACATTCTCAATTGAAAATCTGTCAATCTGCCGCATGTTAGAAAAGACCACGGTGCAATATTCCAGAGGTGGCCTGGCATGAGTCCTAAAAATGCTTAGCTTGCTCTCCGGAAGACCGAAGGTTCTATTAATCAGACCAATGAGCCTTCTAGCTTTAACAACCTGCACGGCCGAATGTTCGGAGAAATTAAATGTATAAATATATTGTAATCCCAAGTCCCTTGCTTCCGGACTGTTGGGGCTGAACTGATCAATAGTTTTAAACGTTCCTGCGGGAACCTGACATTTATACATAAGGATACAACTTTTGACAGCGGAGAATTTCATCAACCATTGGTTGCTCCGTAAATCTAGTGATAGTAAATCGCTTGGTACGCTAGCAGCGGTAGAAGCTCAGGCTTCAGGTTCAAAAGAGTGCAACTTTTTTGTGTCGTCTGCAAAAAGAAACGCAGCCTCATGCGTGATGACGTTAAAAATGTCATTAACATATATAAGAAAAAGTAAGGGACCTAGTACACTACCCTGAACAACTCCACTAGTTACAGGTCGAGGTGATAATAAGTTGTCATCAGCGCCCACCACCTGTTTTCGGGATGTTAGATATGATGAAAACCAATTCAGGATCGGGTCAACAATTCCGTAGGGTTTCGTCTTGGCCAGTAGCCTTCAAGTAACTTCAAGCAGGAGTACCATCACTGATTTACCACTGTTAGTGGCCCTAGTTATCAAGGTAAGGAAATCACTCATAGAAGTGGCATGCGATCTTTTTCGAAGAAAACAGTGCTGTCAAAAGTTAATGAGGTTATTGTTCGGTAGATGAGTTGTCAGCTTATTTTTATTCAGTCTTTTCATAATTCAGGAGACTATGGGGTGTGGTTTACTGGTCGATAGTTGGTTGGGTACTGTTGTGAACCTTTCTTAGGAATTGGGATAACAACTGATGTTTTCCAATGGAGGGGAACGTGATACTGCTCATAGATAAATTAAAAACCTTTGACAACAAGAATGGGATATCAGTTCTATCTAGGCTAAAAGTAGACGGTGGTACGGCATCTGATCCGGGGTAGTATGACCTCCTAATTTTTGTTAGCTGTACTGTTAAGTCGTTTGGGTGAAATGAAATCACTGGAAACCGTGCAGAAGCCAGCGGCTCAAAGTTATATTGGCACGAATCTTCATTGGTCTTTAAAGACGAAGCAAAATAGGTACCAAATACCTCGGAAATCTCTTGGGAGTTCCTTATATAGTTGCTGTTATGTATAATGCATGAGAATGGAAAATCGCACTGTTTCTCAACTTCACCAGTTTGGATAAAGCTTTGGTCCTCTTGGGGTGACTCAGCGCCCTTAATTGCTGTTTTTCTTTGAGAGATATTTCAATCAATTTTATTGAATGAGATAAACGGTCCATTTGTAAGAACAACGAAAATCTCTCGACTTGAGGACTCTGGGCTGTAGTATAGAAAGCTTCTGTTTTAATCGACAAACACCGTTTGGGTTATTTCGTCCAGGTAGTCCTTGGGCCGGGGTGATTACGTCAAGACATTCATTTAGTTTAGAGTAAAGCTGATCCACCTTGGTATACAGGTCGTCAGATACAAAGAAGGTATCCCAGGTATGGAAGCGAATGAGTGAGGGTAATTGATTCCAGCTAGCTTGGTGGAGCGGTCTTTTTGCGGTTGGTTTGTGGATGGTTCGTGCTGACACCAAAAACTCGCATCTTACCGGCAAGTGGTCACTACCTGGGATGCAGTTCACGATCGATGTGTGTAAACGAGATAATTCTACAGTAAAAATGAGGTCAAGAATGTTACTGCTTCTAGTTAGGCATATCACATGTTGAGTCCATCCTTCTAAAAGATTGCTGGTCAAGAAGTGTAGTAGGCAATGGGGGATTCCAAAGTGGATCAACAGATGCTTGGTGCGTTAAAGTAGCCGGCCATCAGTTTAAGGCCGGGTATGTCCGCAGCAACTTTCAGAACCTCTACGATGGGCAAGAAGTCTTTCTGATCAGTATTAGGGGGGCGGCAGATGCAACTAATAATAAAGTCAGAATATCTTTCAGTGACCTGTAGCTAAACTGAATCCGGCAAGTCATCCAGTATGGGGTGGTGAAATATTTTTACTAGCATGTTTTGCCCTACATATATAAGACAGCCTCCCCATCGCCAAGTGGGTCTGTTTTTCCTGAAAGCTCTGTACCCGGTGATAGCGATATCCTCGTTTGGAGTGTTGTCTGTCAACCGGGTTTCGGTAATTAAAATAAGGTTGTAATCAGAAGTGAACAGTAATATACGCAGCATTCGCAACTTGTTTTATATTGAGTGTGCATTCAGCGTAAACAATGAGAATTGTTTAGCGGAGGCATGAATAATTTTCAGATCTTCACAGGATTCCGGCGTCACGTTCGTTGAAGGAGGATCGGATAACGCAATCAGTATTCCTTTAGATAGAATAGTCGGTAATGTGGATGGGGGAACATGACAACGTAGGTGGTGGAATAAGCTAGGTAGACATCTGGCGAGGGAGTCAGCTTGGCTGTTAAGCTAGGCTGGGTGTGGCTAGTACTGATTAGGGCCGTTAGATTCGAAGGATATCGGCGGTTTCTAGGTTAACTTAGGGCAAAACAACACAGTGTAAGGATTGCTATCGAGTGCTTTGCTACTGGTGGACGCTGGTGGCTGGGACATAGAAATATGAGGAAGGAAGGATAAGAAGCTGTTAAGTGGGAGAGAAGAAGGAAGTGTAGCAGTATCAAGTATCTTGGCACCTGCCTTAATCATGGGGTAACACAGGTGCTCTCTTTACATCAATAAGCCGATGGGCTGTAACCTACAGGGGGAATGTGAAATGGAAGTGAGATATAGGGGTGTTGGTTGTTGCAGGGAACGGAAGGTCACGGATATTGTAGTAAGTGGCCTGCAGTGAGAAAGAGATTCGGGGTACACGAGATATATGAATGATAAAAGGAGGGAGACTCATGTGGGACAGTAATAATCAGGTTACGATAGAGGTTACGTGAAGCACTAAAGTAATCGTTTTTTATGACCGGTGTCATCATTGGAGAGGCCCGGAGGCTAGCTGAAACGGCCTGATGAGGATGATAACCAGGTGTAGAAAAAGCAGAACTGGGCGGTTTGTACGGCACAACTAGTGGACGGTGGTTTAGATTGGGGAGATAGGTCTTGAATGACGTTTTCTCGTCCATTGTTGCACTCTGTGTTGTTTCGCTTGGGATCCTCAGCAGCTGGAAGCTTGGTCTGCCGATTCCCTTGGCTCACGTGGTAATAGATCTGGGCCTGCATTATTCATGTTCCTCTAACTTCCATGAATAAGCATTGACCCAAATTGGCAAGGCAAGAAGGATGATTGCATTTATCCTTAGAACATACTTTGCTCAGGAGAGCAAGTTCCTGATATTCAAGACACAAGCCAGGTCGCTGTTGGAATACTGCTCCCTGGTCTTTACCTTGATGCGAAAGGCCGACTGGGTCAATATAGAGAAAGCGCAACGCTCCTTCACCAAAAATTACCTGGCACCTCTTCCAACTTTAACTACAGAGCTAGGTGCGAAATACTCCGGCTTGAACCTCTACGGTTACGTGGCATCAAGCTCAATCTTTCATTTCTCCTCAAACTCCTGCACTAAAAAGTCCACTCATCCGATAACCCACTTGGTTTCCCTAGTGAGACTCCTTACTCCCTCCGTCACAGACAATTCACCATCGCAACCCCCTATCCGGGCTCTTAATCAGATCTAGATATTTTTCTGTTATCTACCCCAGCTTCTGGAATAAGCTTTCTGACTCGCTGCAATCGCGTCGCACACTAAACCAATTTAAAGGGACACCGTGCAGAATCCTAGACGCATCTTCTGTAATCAGCATGACCCGCAATAACATTACCATAACGAAGCATATGAAGACTGTCCTGGTTATTAGACTACAATGAGCCACAGTCTTTTGCATCCTTCCCCTCTCTCATGACCCGTCTGATAATCACTCCCACGTATACAGACACATATATGTATATCTTGGATACGCTTTACTCACTTTTCTTCTTCCTCCTCATCAGATCGTGCCATTTTACACCATAATTTACATACATATATTTCTCCAGCAATTAAGAACCAGATCAAAGCACCGTTAGAACAATGCCAATCCGGTAGACGTCACCTGACTTTGACTCACTGTTATTCCTGGTGCTCAGTTCCCACGTATGCCTGCCTACCCCGCCTTTCTCAGTTTCGACCTTTTTGGGTTCCTTGCAAAACTCCTAACCAGCTTGCTTACGTCCAATGCAGCCGTAAATACACTATGGGAACAGTTATACTATGCGGCATCTTCTCTGATGACACCCCGTTATTAATATGCCTGCGGTTCGTAGTTATGGGCTAAAGCTCACCTGTACTGGTTGACAGGATGAGAAACGTAACCATCGCACTTCCGTAGCTTGCCATCCACAAATTTCCCTTTTCTACGTCCTTCTCGAGCCCAATCAATAATAGTGATGACAACAGTCAGAGGTGATTTGTCTGCTGCGTTGCTGACTCGCCTACCCATCCGAAGTGTTTACTGATGCTAGCTCCCTTTGAAAAAACAGCTTTGTCTTTCAGTGATAGTTGATCGCCCTCACTTAATTCCTCTGTCTCAGGCTAGAACTCAGCGGTCTCATCCTGCTTTTCTTGCGCTTTTCTGGCATACTGGGGTCTTGCCACGCAGGTTACTATTCTTCGGTAACCAAGCCTCACTTCTGTGCGCATATGCTCCTGGTACGCTAAGGCACCATTCCAACCGGAATCCGTATATCTCTGATTTCTCATGACCCCGCGGAATACCAGCTCTTTTGCTTTCACATGAATAGGCCTCACCTTAACACTGAGTGCTTTCCTTCCTTTTCACTGTTCGCCTTCCTCGACCATAGCTGGTGAACTCACCAGACGGCTATCTTCCTATTCTTCTTCCAGATCATACCCTCTACTATTGTTTAATTCCTTGTTCCCAAATGGACCACCTCTCCTCATCCATCACTTACCTGATATCTCCCTAAATCTCTACTATCACCCAACTACCCTAGAAAATAACCATTCTCCGTCCGGGGATCCCTAATAGACCGACCCACTAGCCGAACGATAACTAGTTGTTCAGATAACAAAATATTCATTTTCTGGTTTCCATTAAAACGATAATCATAACCCACAGCTGGAACACCCACCAGACTGCCGCACTCCTGAGCTCTTTCAGATCGCATTGGTTACTCCGGTAGCCATCGGCCAACTCGACGTTACTCCCGGACTTGGCGATTTGATCAGTCGGATTGACAATGGTCTAAACCTATACTCTCGCCTGCTGACGTAATGAGGGGCACAGTACACGGCTGACCATAATCATGTAATCGGGGCAGCAAACCCTCATGAAAGTCTCACCGCATAGCGGAGCTCAGTCCTGACACCAGTCATCACCCCACACCCGCTTAACATCAATTTCCAGTACTCCTTTCCAGCAGCTCAATTCATCCCGCGTTGCAGCGAGGAATCAATGGCCGGAGCCCAGCCCTC
Source organism: Fasciola hepatica (assembly GCA_948099385.1). Lineage (NCBI taxonomy): Eukaryota > Metazoa > Platyhelminthes > Trematoda > Plagiorchiida > Fasciolidae > Fasciola > Fasciola hepatica. The sequence goes on from CANUEZ040000010.1 coordinate 3,577,728, forward strand.
GCCGCTGCGTTCCCAACCTATTCTGCCCACTTTGTCAAGCTAGCCCATTTTTGCCCGCTACCTTCACCCTTCTACCTGCTATCACCTGCAACCAAGGTCTCTATGAAGCAGAATACCAGCCATCTGTAGCCGTCCAGAACTTGTATAATAATTCTTTTATCACATATACAAACATTTTTTATCTTTTCACTCTCCCAACTTCTGCCTAGCCGCATCAGTAGCATTTGCCTCCGCCATTCTATTTCTTCGACGGCTCATGTTTGAAAGTCCACTCTGAGTCCATACACCATTCACGCTCCTCAAAAGTTCACTGCATTCCCTGTGACATTTTTCGCTTTCATGTGAATTTCCATGTGACACTGAAATCCCCTGCACAAAATGTCTGTCTCATTATCACATTTGACTAACTTGCATTTGTTACACATGCTCCCGTTACAAATAGTTACCCAATGCTGGATCAATCTTCTATATTTTGCTGGCGCCTCTGACTGCACGTTGATAGCTCCATGCGGACTTTACTTTTAATCTTGTTCTTTGGTAACTCTCCTGCCCGGCTACTCGTTAGTGACCATCCAGTTATCCGGTTGGTGAACCTTCGCGTCCAGTTCTGGATGCCGTGGCCCGTCGCAGCCAGTTTTCGGCACCCATAAGGCACGTTGTGTATTACTGCTGCATGAACTCGCTGTCCTTGATGTGCTGTCCGAAGCCTGTTGCTTTACTGGTCCTTGCGATCACCGCACTTTTTAACATTCTAGCGTTTTGTTTATATCAGCATTCCCAAGCTTGTCCAGCCTTCCACAACGCCTTTTTGCCGAATTCGAAACCGGTTCATAATTACCGCATTACTCATTACCACTTTAGTTCACTCAAACGCTACACGACCTTACTGTCTTATTTCGGTTACTGTGTGGTTCTTGGATTTAAAAGCTGGTAATACCTCACATTGTTATGTACTGCTGTATTCTCTGATCTTGGCTTGTGCATTTGCCTTGACCACGGTCAAGAAATATACAATTATCATTATCATTATCATTATCATTTATGCACGTACTCTTGATATCCAACCGACTCCACTCAAAGATAACCGAGCCCGTAGTCTGACCTTGAGACTTCGACCTGCCGGGCGTTATTATCATAGCTCTTTTCAAAGTTCTCCTATGATCCCCTATGCGCAATAACTTTATCCTATTTTAAACTTCGGGTCTTTCATCACTTCTACCATCCGAACATGCATTGCAGCATGCACCGTTATTATCATAAATAATTAGTAGAAATCATGTCCCTGCAGGGAGTTCACGAGAAAGGCAATAGGGCTGCGGGGGCGGCAGTACGAGAACAGGCTAGCAGAGCTAGGGCTGTTCTCACTTAAGTGCGGGGATGCGTGGGGTAAATCGATCGAGAGTGTGAAACAGTTTAATGGGTTGTCAGCCACGAACCAACCATTGCTTGTCAACGACGGAAACTATGCCCTCCGTGGACACAAGTTGAAACTAAGCAGGCCGATGGACAACAAGACCATCAGAGCCCATTTGCTTGCTTGCATAGTAAATAAGAAATTGAATAAACTTTCAGAGGCGGCGGTGGAAGTAGGCATTGTTGTAGTGTTCAAAAAGAGGCGGACAGGAGCGTAAACACACCTTCCGGACTGCCCGTGAATCAGCAAAATGGGGCTTTTTGTAGGGTAGTCTTCAGAATTCTTCTCCGTCATTTTCTTCCGGTTCATTCAAGCCCAGCCTACGTAAGCTAATCCCCCTCACACTCCTTGGTCTTCCTAGATCTTTTTTCTCTACTATTAAGGGGGAGCTCATAGCTGGAGTTCTGTACTTTCGCAGGAAGAGCCCAGCTGATTGCCGGAGTCCAAAGGAGATCCCGATATGGTTCGTGCCCAAAATACTGAAAGATGCGGAATCGCAGAGAGTCAGAGCACGGTGAGATCCGAGGGCTTGCAGGTCCAGTTCAGTTCGGCGTGCACGGGCCCCGTGGTGGCTAACACCAATCGAGCTTCCAGGTTTCTTTTCGGAGGTATGCTCTCCAGTCAACATCCACCGTGAGTCTCATAAGTTCGCCCCGTCTGGTCAGTTTGGTGGAATCTTCCACAGATCCAGCTCTGGTGAAAAGGAGAAGAATGGAAACACCTTCTCACCTTCAAGGCGAAAGATAACCGTTATATGAGCATTCCCTCATAAAAACAAGTCTTGCTTATTCTGCAGGACACGTGGCTCAATTTTGCTCCCACTGACCAATTTGGCCCAAAAATCTGTCTCTGGGAGTGTCTCTTTCCTTTCATCATCTAGCATTTTGACGAAGGATATTACGCACTTCAAGTTTTTCAAATCTTCGGTCAGCCGGTTCCATCATCCAAGCACCTCGTCGCAAAGAAGTCAGCCCTCACATTTATTCTTGGGGCGCCTTCCAAAAATTTATACCGTTTTCCCTTGTCCGCTCGTCGGGTCTCATCACAAGCACATCCCGGGTTTTTATTCCGGAAGAAGCTTTGAAGGTTTTAAAGAATTCAATAAGGTCCCCTCTTTGTCTTCTTCCTAGAGAAAAGTGTTCCATATTATGCTTCCTCCGTTAGCATATGGTTCCTTGCTAACGTCAAACAATTTCAATCATCCAGTTTTAATGCCCAGCGAGTAGTATATGCCAAGTTTGTGCTCATGAGGTTGCGCAGGCGAAGACTCTTTTGGTCAGTAAGTTCTGAAATAGATGTGAAATGGCGCTGTGGTCTGGAGTCATTGCAGGCTGTGGATTCAGTGAGAGGTTTAACAGCAATTTCATTTAAGAACCTGAGTGGGAGATAGAATAAGCAGGAAGAGAACTAGGCCATCATAACAATAAGGGCTTGGTCTTGGGGTTGAGTGGCAAATCTATAAGGAAGTCTGCTTGAATCTATTATCAGACTAACCCGAGTCTTAGAGTGAACTGGTGATGAGACAACATCAGGAATGAGCGAATCCGGGTGCGAATAGATATGCGCGAATTGACTAAGCATGCCACTTGGCCGAGTTCGCTGACGAGAAACCGTTATGAGCAGAACTGTAAGGACTCTGAGTAGAGATGGAGAACGGCTGTTACCAACTGATGGAATTATGGTAGGAGATCGTATAATGAAGGAACTCTGAGTCTCAAGACTTTCCAGGGTGTGAGAGGTCTCTTGAAAAAGGGACGCACATAGAACGAGTTTTTAAAGTTTCTCCAGAAGTCAAGTCTCACTTCAAAAGCTGGAGCTTCAGGCATGTTACTGATAGCCAACATCAGGGCATTATTAACGATAAGGTGATGTGCCATTTACGTTTTGAAGTGAATCGGGAAAACAGATCGAAAAATTACAACGGAACTTTTATTTCAAAGTCTGGAATAGTTTAGCAGAAAACTGGAGGGCGATTCACTAATTAGTAACCAGTCATTTGAGAGAACATAACCAGCGTGGGATCTTCTAAGAACAAACGATGATAACAGGGGCGCATGGATAAGTTTACCTCCACTGGTGTCATTTGGACAAATAACTGGGCCGGGTGAACGGTGGTTTGAAATACCTGATGAAGGTGGAAACCCGTAGAATATGCGCCAGAAAGTCAGACAAGCTCATTGTGATTGCTCTATTTAGATAATTCTGTGGCGAAAGTGAGAGAAAGACAAGTAAATCACATGAAATGTGATGCGCTGTTGGGGCGCATGGACGTTAGTTGGGTGCTTAGCTGGGGAATTCAAAATGGAATCGTTGAAGAGACAGTCAGCTGGAGCCAGAAGATGGAGCAGATGCGTCGAAGCAAATAAAAGAGATCACAATATAGGATGAGTATGGACGCGAAAGCCTGTTGCCAAAATTTGCAGAGAACCCGGCCCGTGGCGGCAACAACTGTTACGTGCGTGTGAGAAAAAATGTTTTTATGGTTACAATGGCCATGTACCTGCCAAAAGTAAGTACCTGCTCAGAACGCCCATTGATAGCTTCTTTAAACCTGCCGTTCTGTTAAATCCCTCCTCATGCCCAATGCCATGATGCACCAATCGCACTCGCACTCATGACCAATTCGCATATTAGAACTTGCCGCTCCAAACTTCGCATCTTTTACAGTCGTATTTATTATCTAATCACCACCACCATATCTTCCTCATTTGGCTCCGCGATTCCTCTGTGGTTCTTTCCAGTGTCCTGATTAGTATCCACCAGTTCAATTGTCTGCCGGCACACAACTCTCCAGCTCCATTGCCCCAACTCCGTTGGGCATTCACTTTTTTGTGGCCTTTTTGTTCTATTATTGGTCCACTTATCTCGAGGCTTCCCGCGTCCTTGTCCGCCTCCTTCGTGTTTCATCTGCAGTAAAATGATCTGATTGGTGATTTCTTACCTGTCTCCTCGTTCACTGCTTTCATCTCTTGATCCGTTTATTGCTCGCTACAGGCATTTTTCTGTACCTTCCAGTGTGGTCCGCTTTTTCCATGTTCCACCACTGTGATGACAACGTTACGTCACGGTGTTCTTTAACAGTTCCAAATCGTTTAACCTGTCACCACCCGACTCCTCTGGTCCGTCACTACATCTCGCACCTGCATTGATCAAATAATTAGACCCATTCTTACCTGTTTTCCTTGATCCTGTCTTTCATCTTCACTCTTCCATGAACTGCTCCTAACAGTCTTCATCACTTCTGTGCTTCCGCATTCTATTTTTCTCTTCGTTGGGCTGCCACGTGCACTTGTCATGAAGTTAATCCACCACGACATTCCAAAGTTAATCCTACAACCGACTGATCTAACGTTATCTACTCCTCCTAATTACTGATAATTTCTTTCTAGGACCCCATTGTGATTGCTCCTGCTTCTCTTATACCTATATATATATATATATGTACATACGTATATATATATATGTATATATATATAATAAATCTACATATATATATATATAAACTTACGCATATATATCCATGTGCACGCGCTCTGCATCTTTCAGTTCCTCACCGGCCATTTCCCTCGCTATCATCCCAACGATCGACCGTCATCATAGGCAACCATCAACTCTACATCTGTGCCCCACATCTACTGTATCCAATCCTTCGAAATTGTTTCTGTCATCTTTTCATCCCTCTACGTTTTGCATTGCTTGCTGCCTGTTTTACGGTGAGTTTTGTGTACTGTCCGCCGACAATCCACTGCAAAGTACCAATGCCTCATTGATATCTAATCCACTGCAGTGCACCTCACCTTTTTCTCCATTTTTCCTCGCTACTGCAGTTCCTTATACCAATTTCCATCTTTTCACATGTTTACCAGTCGGCCTTTTTATGTAAACGCCCGGACCAGCCATTCAGTCTACCTGAGCTTGACTTTCAAACTCACCGGGTGTCCATTCAAATCCGCTCCTGAGCTCATTTAAACTCCACACAATCTCTATGGTGTGCATACGTTTATCCTATTTTCATCCTACTTTATTCCCCTTTTTGAGCCTTTTTATCCAATATTTTCCTGAGAGTTCCCACATTTTCATGAATTACATCTGTCCATTCCATCACCTGTATCGACAAGATCATGCACAAAGCATGCTTCCGAAATAAACCATTATTATTATTATTATTATAATGAGTATGATTTTCACGGATGGCGAGTCACGAATTGAGGCCCGAGCAAGGGCGGGCTTGCTAGAGACGACTGATTTCCATGGGGAAAATGATTAAGACAGCAGGCAAAAGATGGAATAATAGGGGCTTGTGACCCGAGCAGCAGGATTGTGATCACCGAGGCTACCGATTTGAGAGGTCCCATATAGCAACGTCCAGCTTAGACAATAATCCAATTTGGTCAATAATTTGTTAGATCCGTGAGATAATCCAGTAAAGCCACTGAGCGGACCGATGGCTACCCAAGTAACCAGCACGACGTAAGACGGATTGGGGTATGGAGGTCTGGAGGGTGTTCCAGCTGGGTGTTTTGATTGTTATTTTATTAGGAATCCAGTAATTACACTTCAGAGGAAAGTATGAACCAAAACCTAGAATAAATGAAGAGTTCACCAGTTTGGAAGTTGTTCCAGCTGTGGGTCGTGGTAGCAAGCGAGAGAGACAAAGTTGAGGTGGGAAAATAAGTTTCAAATATATGAATTTGGAGCAATGGAGTAAGCAGGCTTGTCCTAGACTGTAGAGACAGACCGGTCACAGTTCGGTGGATAATTTTGATTTGTACGTTCTGGAAAGATCTATACTTTTTTCAGCAAAATTTTAGGTCAAGGGCTCTTCATGTACCTGTAGAGGTAGAGGAGTAGATTAGTTGTTAGTTGGGACGGTTTCTAGGTTGGGAGCGGACATGATGTAGAGTTCCAGAGGACTGTGGCCACCTGGGCTCCTACTGCCTGATATGTGTGGGCACTAGCCACTCGTTGGTGGCTACAGCCAACTGTAGATGGTTTGTGTTCTCGACGCAAAATGCAAGGACGTTTTACACCTTGTGCAAGTTAAGGATAGAGCCTGAGGCTACCGCGTAGCATGTCCATGTTTGGACTTCACTTGCGCTTTGAAAAATCGACGTAGATTAGTGGAAACCTAGATGGCTCGCAAGCCATTTGCAAGTGAGTATCTAGGGTAGACCTTAAAAGGTTCCATTTTGCTACTATTCTTGAGCGTTAACAGGCGCTGATGATAGTCGGCCCATTATCGACAAGAAAGATTATGAACATAGTTGACCTCCCATGACGAAACTTTTGGAAACTGTCATGGACAATGGACTTTAGCATCAGCTAGCTGGTCGGAAATGAAGTAAGGAACCCGGAAGAGCTTGAACTGGGAGAGGCTGGATTGATTTGATATGGAGCGCTCATTTGACATGCCGTAACCCCGCACGAGGTCAGGCAGCAGCGCTCAGGGCTGAGCGCATACGTTGTTTGGTTTTGATGCATCTTATATGCAGGGTCCTTTCGTGGCTGTAACAGCGAATTCATCTGTTATTGGAGGGGTGTAGATCATTGATGCAATACTATAGCAGCCAGAAGCTTTCTCGTCACTTCAGTTTCTTTGTTCCAGAGGAGCGGGCTAACATGCTCACCCCATAGGGCGTACTTTCCATTTTTCCTCCGCTCGCCGTTCTTCACGAGTGACCCACGGAATCCGCCACCGCTGGGGTTGGCTGATTTTCCCCCGTATGTTGAAACAGCCAAGGACCTATTGCCTTGGATATGGAAGAGAGAATGTGAAGAACAGCCACATTCTGAACGGTGTCAACGCTCGAGAAATTCATAATTACCGGCTCGCTTCATACAGGGCGCACTCCTACGACTCTCCTTTTTGTATGAGAGCCATATATTGTCAGCATAACCTGTGGTGACATTTTGAGACGATCCACAGGTCTTAGGTCGTTTTAATGACTAGTTAATAAGGGTTTTATAGTGACTAGGGATACGAGTGTTATCCGCTCTCAAACAGTCTGGAGGCTAGGGGAGTGTGGTCAGTTAATCGGTAATTCAGGGGTTCGAAGAGAAGACCCAATTTTTCGGCGAAAGATAATAGTAGAGGCTTTCCAGTGTGACGGAGAAATTCCAAACTTTAGAGGTTAGTTGAAGATATTCAACGATAAAGTTGACAAAAATGCCGGTCGAAAAGGAGCAGTGCTGGTGGGATTCTGTCGAAACTAGGGCTGAATGGTAGCTACATGTTACAGAACATGCCCGACGCTTCTTTGAACGCAGTTCCCACATCGGACAAAAGGGATACCCCTAGGGGATCCAGTGGACTGTGAGAAGTTCAACAGTCGTTAGCCTTAGAAGAAGAGAAGATCGAGGTGAAAGCCTGGGTGACCACAGAGTAATAATTGACTTGTGCGCCTTTTGGCAACCCCAGGTATGAAATACTTGGACAAGAGTGTGTGGATCCTCCCTTGATTATACTTGAAATCCAAAGTACCTCGTCCGGCCAGCAAAGTGCAAAAGTTTCTTGCTTCATACAGAGTTTTTCAGTGATGATGGTGAATACCGCTAGAGGGCTTGCGCAGGAAGATGAAGACAGAAAAGTCATGAGAATATCTGTGCGATGCTTGGACCTTTTGTATTTTATTCGCAAAAATTGTGAGAGTATCAGACCGGCTGCAGTGGGTTCGGTATGTAGCGACCTGACCTCATCCGTGTAGAACTTTAGAGTATAACGGATTTGCTGCAAGCTGGGATTAATGAGTGAAAAAATAGTCATACTACGCTATGAAGCGAGTTGGTTCGGTGAGCCACTGCCACTGGCAATAGTGGAACAGAGTCCAGCTGGCCATGAATGTTGTTGTAAATAATGGCACTAAAATAACAAGAAACCACTCTATGATCACTTTGGAAAAGTGGTGAGGTGTGTTAGTTTCCACTTTGAACAAGCCGAAGGTGAAGCCTAAATCTAATGTTATTCTTCCTGGTCGAGGTTAGAATATGCCGATTCCAGAATCCTGATCAAATTCAGGGAAGAAAATTGTATAAATCACGTGGGGAAGTGAGTGTTCCGCAGTTAATGTCGGGTGCATTGAAGTCACCAGCGGTGATCTTAGCTCCGAGGGGTATTTTGGATGAGTGTTTAAAAGCAACAACCACGGGTATAAAGTCGGAAGTGGCTGTATTAGGAGATCTGTACGCACAGCCAAAGCAAAGGCGTGCTAGCTAGTTGAGTGTCGACCCATAATAAGTCCTGTGCCGCATTCGGGATAGGGTGGTAGTAGGAGGTCTCAGTGAAGGTGCACTCAGTGTAGACGAAGCATCCACTACCTCGGTGACACCTGCCTCTACCAAGCTTCTGATAGCCGATCAAAGAAATCTGTGCATGGGTGGTGGAATCAGTTAGCCGGGTCTCAGTGATGAGGACAAAATCAAGGCCATGTAGCGGAACAAAGTTGCTATTAGGTGACCAGCAGTTCATGAGAAGTAAAGAAAGTTTACCAAGTTTCTTCCTAGTCAGAGAGGGGGGACAGTCTTATATATAGGCTGGAGCTCCTGTGGTGGGGCTAGACTGTGTATTCTTACTGAGACTTTTCTGGGTTGCTGGAATTTTGGTAAGTTGATATGCAGTTGAGCAGGAAGACTCGGGAGGATAAACTACGTTCACGGGACGAATTGAGAGGGAACCAGAAGCGCTCTGAAAGTTGGGTGGGGTAGAAATGGGGGGAGAAGTTGAGGATGTTCTAACCGGCGCAGGTAGTACGAAGTAACCTGCAACATGCTTTAGGGGCGGCGGATGGAACCAGAAGGGGCGATGGTGTAGAGGTTTAGGTAGGTGGACATTGTTGACTTGTGGGCACTGACTGGATAGCAGGTTGGGTGCGCTGAGTAGGCCGAAGGATGGGATGGAAGGTACTTGATGACGAAGAACCAGGTGATCTAATGAGTCGTGTGTAGGGGGTCGGTGGGTTCCTTAAGGATACAGATAGTACGAGCTTTAATTTTCAGGTTGGACTGGCGGAGCTGGCGGAGGGGGTACGGAGTGGTAAGGAAAAGCTAAGCATGCGATTTCCGATGGACTGGAGCGCATTTGACGGGAGTTGTGGGGTAATAACATTGGGAGATCTTTTATGCAAGATTTGAGCTGGGGTTAGTTAGTACCTGAGATGGAGTGGGCTGCGGAAGCCAAATTGGAAAATTCGCCAATCTTGTCTCTGGTTTTCTGACTAGTAAAATTTATTAGTTGAGGTCCTTGGGGTTTAGGATGAAGAGACTCAAGGGGTGGAGGACACGGGTACCCGGAAGTAACAGCCCAGTTAACAGGATTGTTTCGGTAGACACACTTCCTTTGTGGACCGTGGCTTACCTTGGGGATGTAATAATAGTTGCGGGGGTTCGGAGCCGCATGGCTTAGGTGATCAGTCGAGGTGATCAGATGTGGACAGCAGGTTCATCGGGGGCTGCTCGCGATCCGGGACAATGGCAGTTGGCTTTTGTGTCATTCAAAGCTACCGGTTGGGTGATGTAGCTGGCGTTTTGAGGCTTGGTAGGCTACGAGCCTTGGACAAGAAGGTACAATTGAGGACGGGAACAAAGACCCTCAGAGAAGAAAGACAAAGTAATGTGAACTTTTTCATGCATTTAAAACCATTGGTTGAAAAATCAGAGTCAGTGGCAAGAGATGAGCACCGACAAGCATTGCAAATGGAATCGGCAAGGGGTAGCTCACAGGTCTCTAATATTTGCAAATCATGAAGCTTGGGGCTTTTTGAGGATAAGGTTACAGATATTTTATTTACAGGTGTCGGAAACATTGAAAAGCAGGACAAGAAATGAAAGATTTCACGGTTTCGGTATCTATTATGGATGAACGTTTAGTGGAACGGCTACCAACATAGGTGAGAGCAAAACAGCAAGATTGATACGACTGGCATCAGCTAAAGATGGACTGGGGGTTGATGCACAGACGAGACTGAAAACAGGAACTGTCATCTATACAAACCCTATCATTTTAACAAAAGGACCGAGTAGGGCTACCACTACCTCATTTACGAAAGTGACAAGCCAATGTTGAATGCTCCACACCCCAAGAGTGGTAACTGTTCTGTCGCCGGAATTGCTCCGAAAAGAACGAGTTTGCAGTTAGAGAAATGAAACCACGAGTGGGCTGTTGATCCTCACAAGCCAATGAGTGAAATTTCGTGCATTCCGAAACTTTGAAATCGGTTGGCTTTAAAATTTCTGAGAAGCAAGGCTCCGAGGACTCCATATGGCTGAGAAATGGGTGAATTGGGGAAAGCCAGATGTTCCCCAACAGGATAGCCATCCTTTCCAGTTAGTCATAAAGAGTGAGCAGCTTTCCCCTCGGAACCAACATCTTTCCACGTCATAATACAGATCCCAAAACTCTCCAGGTAATCTTCAATTTCATGGAAAGTTCCACGAATATTCAGGGGTCCCAAGCCACAGGAGTTCACGGCAGGTCTTATGACTGTTACGTTGGACGTAATAATCGGAAGTCGAACCTGTGTACTAGTACTGCTTTCAACGGAAGCAATGTAGCTGCCGACCGGACCAAGGGTATTTTCGGATCAAGAACGCCGGCTGATTTAGCCTACACCGAAACTCGTCATCCGCCTAACTGTAATGTACACGAACATGCAGGTGCATGAAAACATCATAAGGTTCTCTCAATAGAATTGCCACAGGATTTCCCTTACCTCAGAAGGACCTAAGTGTTTTCCTGCCTTAACTTAATGAACATGTTGGATAAAAAACTAAGGATAATCTCACTGCACCTTAGGTCCAGGGCCCCCGTAAGAATGGACTGTCTGTAAGTCTGCCACTCCACTAGGCAGACTGCTCCCATTCTCCACTACCCCGTTGCCAAGGAAATGCAATCTGGCTATCGGCCGGGAGCAAACTTCCTTCGACTTCTTCAGATGTCCCTTTTTTGCGAATCCAAGGTCGTTTGGAATAGACTGTCTGGCCCAAGACCCAAAAATCCTCCAATATCCTGAATGCTTCTGTGGGGCCCTTTCGAAGCTTCCTCCTTTCCAGGGAGAAAAGTTCCAAGTCACAGAGTCAATCTCTATACTTTTCACCCATCTACCTTTCAGCCACTGGCTTTGAGAGACGGTAAACTTCGTCTAAGCAGGTGGCGTCTTATTTGTGGAAGGGTTTCCAGGCCTGCACTTTGCCTTCTGGGTGAAGTCGTACTACAGGCGTGCAAACTGATGTGAGTATTTTCGGCTTCCTGCACCACAGTGCTGAGGGCAGCCTAAAGAGCTCATCACGAGCCCTTCGTACAGTGGTATTGCTATCATCCGACCATTTTAATCCGCCATTCACGAGCACCCCTAGGCTTTTAACCATACTGACCGCTTCCATGAATAAAGGCCACCGGATATGGGTGACATTGAAGCTTTCTTTTGCCCCCAGCAACAAGTGGCTTCCTCCAGCTTCAAGTTGTGAGCGACTCTTTCGTGCCCTCATTAGAACGATACTACATCTTTCAAGTCATCCGCAAAAACGAAACTAGGCGAATGAAGGACGGGGGCTTGGTTGCTAATAAACAACGTAAAGTGCATCAAACGTGGGATGGACGGTTGAGGCATGCCAGTGGCGAAGTTCACCAGACTACGGCACCCGTTCCCTACTGTGATGCGAAACTTCCTGTAGGAAAAAAAGTTCGTCTGCCACCTACGCTCTGACCCACATGTATCAAATTAAACTAAATGATGCGGAAAGTCCTCCGAAAACACCACAAACGTTTGGATCCCTGAAAATACTCGATTATATGCACTCCCTGCTTGTTTCATACCACCCATATATTTGTGCACAACCCTTTGCTCATCCACGCCGGAAGCAGGAATTTGTCAGAACAGGTTTTGGCTGTGTGACTCATATTTTGGTTATCTTATATAAAGAAATTGGCTCTCTTCTAAAGCCCTTGTGATCACACATTTGAGATTCTGACATTTGTAAACTTTAGTTCCTAATCCTGTGTCGCAGAATTTGCCACTCATGCCTCAATTTCGTTTCGAGATTCGCGTGAAATCCTCTACGAATCACCTGGAAAAGCCTTACACCGAATGTCCCCAACTTTCCCAGCAACGGAGGATGAATAACGGAGTCACCCTCAATAATAACATTGAGGTAACATGCTTGGACTTGTTTACCTTTATCCAATCACTGAGCCTTTTCATCCAGGGAGTAAAAGGAACTGTTAAAGTGGGATATGTTTTATAAACAATCCGTGCTGGATCGGACTCAGCACGGAGCTCTCCAGTAAATTCTGACAGACGTGAGTGTGGATGACCTTCCGAAGAACTTTGCACACGGTGCTAGTTAGGCTTAACCATCTACAGTAACCCATGTTCGACTTGGGTTCACCCTCGTGTATTGCCACTACCGCCGAGTTTTTCCTGTTTTGAGGCAGCCATTTCTGGTCCAAAGTGGATCTGCGCAGCTTACATAGCAAGGAAAATATGATATCCCCCAAAGGCCCGTTGGTGGCTGAGCGGAAGCCATATGGGCCTGCTGATTCAAAAACATTCAGTTCCCGTGGGTGCTAACAAATGACCACCTCCGAAGGATTTAGTTCATTTGGCTGTGACAGGTGATGTACCGGCTTCAGATCGACTAGTATCCTATTGTATACTAAGTGTGCCCCGACAAAGTATTCACATTGGCCGTTTGCTTTGCTCTGGCCGTCATTGGTGATACCGTGGTGCTTGGCGGAAAGTAAATCCTTTCAATCTCCTGTCGAGCCCTTTGAATTTACTCATGTGTGTAATTTATTTGGCTGCCTCCTTAAGCATCTGCTCATTCCAAGCTGAATCCCTCTCTCAGCAGCAAGCCAAGGGCTTGATGTTTCAATTCTGAGCTTGATATAAAGAATCCAAGAAAGATGACTGATGGAAGCCTCTTACGAGATCCAGCTGACATCTCTACTCTTGAAGGCTTTCGCTATTGCCGCCTTCAGCCACATTGGGCTGACCTTCTCACCCCTTCCTGCTCAAGGGCGCAAACTCGTTCCTTTGTTACATTTCAGCGCTCACGGAGGGTGGCCTCTTCCACCGTATCCCACGCTGGCTCCATGGTTCTAGTGCGGAGCCAATTGTTGTTCATAATACCAAGGCTTCTGACACCAACTGAAGCCACCTTGGGTTGCCGCATGCACGAAGTGATTGAGTCTTGTTCACCTTCGCTCCTACCCTAAGGTAAGCGGAGCTGGTGTTTTGATACGTCTCTTCAGAGATTCTTAACTGCAAGGCACGCCAAGGAAAATAAGCATTCAGAGCAATATCTGGTACCTTACCTAGGGTGCTGGCGCAGCGCTTCTACAGGTAGCCTCTCCAAATAGTTTGCCATCCACTGTCCTGGAGCAACATTTTCAAGGACCAGTTGGTGTGTGGCAAGTTGAGGCCAACCACTATGACGGTTTTATGCGCTTCTTCAAATGGTAAAGTTACGATCGGTGGCGGGCAACGATCCTGGTCGCGATTCGTACTCAGGCCCTGTAGACATATACAATGTCTATCCTTCTCCGTATAAGGACAGTTTTAATTCTGTAATGCTAAGCTTTTCGGGTGGAGATTCTGCTGTTAGACTTTGGACGCCTGTACCTGGCCTAAGAAGGATTCCCAAACCTCCTCCAGGATGGTGACGTACTCCGTCCTGCCTATAGACGGTGAACCGGATGATTGTTATGCCCGGAACAAGGTCTCTTCCGGAAAGCTGTCCGGGCGACTGTTGACGGGCTGTTTTCCCCAGCGGCCTTGGAGGACCTTGCCCGTTTGTGGCTAGTGCCACCTTTGTTGGTGCATGGCACCACCACATTTGCTTCAACGCATTAACCCCTGCCTTGGTTCAAACCTGCCCCAGTCAGAGGCCCCAATGCTCAAGAGGTGAGCAAGGTTTTGCAACCGAGTACATCATCCAAATGCGTAGAAACCGTAGGATTTCTTGGAATTTTAATGCCTCTCAATCCAGTCCTACTATCATACAAGTGATATACAAATAAGTGGAGGTTGCTTCATCCCCTTTTAGACATCATTTCCAGTTCTCGTCTTCCAACTCGTCTTCAATGACCAATATTCCAGATGCATTTAATGGATCATCTGTCGCTATCTGCTAGTGGACCGGAAAGCCGAGTGCGGTCTTCTGTTTTCATTGTGAACCTCCCTCCAATGCCCCTAGGGGGTTTATCCACGGTTTTACCTACTGGCGAGCCAAGCGAAATTATTGTGTATTTGTCCAGTACAATCTGGAGCAACCGCTGTAGCTCTGGCCAGAGGCTTGTCTCTGGCATGCTGGCGGGTTACCAATACTACTGTTGATCGTGAGGTGTAAGCATCAATTAGCGAAAAAGGAGACTTACAAATCACAAGTTTGTGCACAGCTTTCAATGGACTGGGGTGAGGAAGGCCTGCTTTCCGCAGAGTCACATGCCGGTGTCTTATCTTTATCAGTCACTGCATCAAACCGCCGCATAAAATGTTCCTCGTGATTTTGTAGTAGCAGCTGTCGACTCACTATCAGTGCCATTGACCGGATCCGCGCTTGAAGTTTAATCACTCAAATTTTTAGGTATCGCGTACAAGATTCTCCAATCTCGAAAGTTTTGACGATGGCTTTTTGCGAGCCATCTTTCCTTCTGCAGCTTCAAGTGTGGCTTTTACTCCGTTCATTTAAATGCGGCCGTTTGCTTCACACAAGCAAATGTAGTTTTCGCTGGGCAACCGGGAATGTAGATCTTGACTACATCAACGACTGTTTTCTCGGAGGCACCTATGACCTTCGCACAAAACCTCGAAAACTCATGGCGCCGCGGCTTCCTATGCTCAATGTCTGCAATCTGCAGGAAGAGATTTACCCTCTGCCCGGTGAAACTATTCTATGTGAGCTAGTCTTGCGGCTTCCCTGCAGAGACTAAGGATCCATTCGGCAGCTGTTCTGGCAATGTTGTTGACGCAGTTTGTGAATTTCAGATTTTTCACGGGATCACCTCCGGCCCACGTTAAACTTGATACTCTCTACTGCCGGCTTCCTCCAGCCAATAGCTGGACTGGGTTGTGGCACTCGTAGAGCGGTGGGCGCAAACCGCAGCCAGTGGCACAATGAAAAACGGTCACGGCTACAGAAAAGGTAAAGGAAACAAGCTCTTGATTGGCCCATCTGAACTTCAGATGTTCAGGATAAGCAAGGAAAATTGTCTCGGTGAAAGTCTTGGGGAAGACCTCAGGAAGTAATCTAGGACAAAGATTTCCCGGATGGATGTTTTACATTGAGGTGACCCTGGTGAATCCGTTGACGCAAAATGAACTGTTTTTCTAGGGTACGCTGGGGAACTGATTTCGAGGCTGAGCACTGGAGTGTAGCAAGTTCCAACCCCGGCTGGCGTAAAGCAAGCAGAAAAACTGGCGGAAAATTTCTGGAATTGTACCGGAGGAAAATTATCATCAGTTCATGCACGCGTGGGGTGAAACATTTGGAGAGATATCGATTATACCATGGTAACCATGTTTCTCGATCAAAACTGGCGATTTAGTCACCTCCTTTCGGGGGCTTTACTGCTGCTAGGATTTGATGGGGTCGTATCCAGTCTCTCTGTGTGGCTGGCTTGCCGCTTATTTCAATGTGTGATTTTTTACGTGCAAAGCCAGGTCGCTGACCACTCGGTTTAGTTTCATGAAACAGCTAGGAAATGGGTCGCTTTTTTGATTCATTCACATCCAATATCTGGGAATTCCACTAACCGCCTGTTCGACTTTTACGTGCACTGTTTGCAAAACATTGGAAATGGCGGGTAAAATTCTTATTGCTTTACCTCATAGCCCCTGGAACTATTTTATTGAATAACACTGCTCCCGCCGGAGGGGGCTAAATAGCATCTGAAGAGGGTACTTAACTTTATTGGTTTTTTTAGAGAAGCGCTTCGCACTTATCCCGGTTTGAGTTGCCTGACCTACCTCTTGACTCCAGCCGTCGGTTCATCCTAGAATTGTCGCAGCAAGCTATGGTCCATAGCTACAACTTCGAACTAGAAACCGGGAGAGGCTTCTTAAGAAGCATTGTTTGCCCACAGAACGAGAAGCCTCACCACAGAAGTGAAATAGCCAGAGCGGGAATGAAAATTTTGTCAAGGAAAGGATATTGGCAGACTTTTAAACTGTTATAAGTTCATTTCCTATTGGCTGAATCGCTTCAATTCCAGGTGCATAATATAAAAGCAACGAAAACTCTGGTCGGATACTGATACAACAGGGAAAACTTTGGAGGCGAAGGACTTTCTACAAAAGACCAACAAATGATTGTTCTTATGTGCGTGCTCCTCCACAAATCTATTCCATACCGTGGGGTCTTATGAATTTACCACAATTCTCCGTACTTCCACAAAGGGTATCAAAAGTCAGGTACTAAAGTACTCCGAGGATTGTGTACAGAGATCGATTCGCTGGGAAACAAGCGAAGCAGTTGTAGTGTTCATCAGTATCTACAGGTCGGAAGAACCTTTCCTCGACGTGTGCTTTTGCTCACGTCGCCCTCACCTCTGTCCCATTCGAGTAGATATACCTTAGTGATGTCATCTTATACTGTCCGTTTTCACCGTTTCATGTAGAGTAACGCCATTGCAGGGTCTGTCCAATATGCAAAGCTTCGTCCGATTGTAGCAAGGAACCCCGTCAAAATAGTATTTACCTGAATGGCCAAAACAAATGCGGACTCTGAGTCTAATATTGGACTCTGACTTCAGCGCAGTGATCAGTGCCTCGGGAGTTTGACATTCATTTCGTCAAGTGAGGACCGTCTGGTTTCAGAATCGTTTTTAGATCGACCACCTGTTGCATAGCCGGTGGTACATCCTCAAATTATCCAAGAAACTGGTCAATGTAGAAGTTTTTAATGGCACTGGCCTGCTCGGCTGGGTGGGCTGAAATTTCCCACTGCGTGACTGTTTCTATCAGGCCGGAGGCCAAGCAGATGGGCTAGGAGACCACCCAAAGCGGTTGGGCTGTCAGGCAGAAATCCTCAGTTTGCCGATCGGTGTCGTCATTTGGCCACCACCATGCTGAACTGGGATTTTGACCTGAAGGAGTTTCCCCCTTATATAAACGCATGCTGCTATTTCCCCCTTTTAGAGAGCAACTCCGCACTTCGGCCAGAAGGGTAGTCGGATAGGGGCCTTTGCAGAATGCAGTTATTTAGAGGAACTCGGCTGTATCTTGCAGTACTCTCGAAGACTGTTTTCACCTTTCCGGATTTACTGGGGCTGAGCGCGGGATGCCGTGTGAGATACAATACTTCTTCAGTAAAGTCTGTGTGAAATGCTGTCGCAAAGTGGCCCAGGTGAGGGTTGCGACTCATGGCTTCTTGGGACCCCCTTTGTGATTGTTACTCTCTATCCGGAAGCCTCTCCATATACACAAGTCTTTCAAGAGCCTTTTCTTTAGTGTTCAGTGGTTAGCTTATTTAACCCCCCTAGGACCCCCACTTCAGATTATTTTTCCGTGTACTGCTCTTCCACATTTGCTATAGAGAAGACTGCTTCATTTTCTGATGAAGGCTGCGCACATTCCATAAATGTGCCCGAGAATTCATAGGTTTTGTACAAACTAGGAAGCGTGACTCATGCCGTTCCCATTTAAAGCTAAGAAATTCGCGAAGCCCGGTCGATATCTGCCGTGAGTTGTCCGCATGGTGTCCATCTCAGTATGGTGTGAACAACTTGCGCATCTGGTTTACCCAGGCCCTGGTCCAGAGCCAATCGAGCTTCGGGCACGTTACAGCCGATCGGCAAATGAACTTATGTTTTTGTCACCTCCTCGTGTGGTACACCTTGCGGGTGGGGCCACTTATTTTCCTTGGCTTAAGTGAATTTTTCGGGGTCTTATAGAAGGGCTATTGATACAAAAGGCCTATGACAACTGATCATTTCTGTACCAATCAGTGATTGTAGTTGCAAATTAGTTTTGTCCGACCTAATTGCACGCGTGCCTCCAAAGGTACTGATCGTTAAATACATGGGTTAATTTATGGGTCAAGTCGTTATACGATCTGTTGGGTTCGCTAGTATTTTAACAGGCCCTGAATCCAAAAATGCAACCTTAATAACCACTCTTCTGTGCGTAACCATCTCTACTTTGGTCATTTCTAACCCGACAGGTTTTTCTTGGACTTTTATAAACGCACGGACTATCTTACACTCTGCCCTGGTTTTGGATTCCAATTCCCAAATTCTTTGGGGAAGTGGATGATCCCACTTTCATCCTTAATGATGACGTTTGGCTTTCTTATGAAGTTCAGCAGCACAGTGTGATTCATTCAAACACACAAAACAGGTGCCATTCTTTTTGACCACTGTCCGTCTGTCAGAGGGGTCTAACCCTGGAAAACGTCGGAATTCTGACGGTCGACCAGTCACTCCACATGGTTACACAGTTCTCCGAAGATGGTTTATTGTGCATGATAGCCAGTGGAATGTGCACAGTCGGCCTAAACACTTCACTCTCCCGCACGATCCATTCAACCGTGTCATTTGCTATTCGCGAATTGCAGCTGATACTTTCACTTAGGTCTCTAAACCTAAGCTCAAGTCCGTAACGGCTTATCCTTTCTGCGTCATGTGCCCAAAGGCTGTACGGTTCCACCTGCAAGCAACGAAAAGCAGATTCATGAGCATGTAGTGGGCTGAGATTGAAACTGTGGTTCGGGACGTGAGGGCGATGCCGCAATCTTGCATTTTTAAAACCCGAGTAGATGAAAAATCACTATTGTGAAATGTAAAATGTTAATAAAATGGCGCTGTTGGTGGATAAAATGCGTTATGTTAATAATGTTATATTTTTGGCAATAAAAGCAACACGTGGCGCATTGAAATTTAGATACACTCCTTACGTCGTTTGGTCCGAATACTAACGAAGAGTGAGTACTGTCATTCTAGCTACTGGCACCTATATATACTCCACCAATCCGTTCGCGTGCAAATCCGAACGGCTGTCCGGGAACACTCTTCGGAATATAACTGCCCTTCCATGGCTTATTTTAAGATCTAACTTTGCATATCCCTCCAGCTCTTCTCAGGTTTCCCAAGATATTAGTGCTTGGGGCAGAAGGATTTTCGTCCAGGCTACGCAGTCCTTCTTTGAGGAAGTTCCCATACCGCCTTGTGAATTTAAGAAGTTAAACTGGAAGGCAACCGGAGCACATCTGTTCAGCCATACGGAGATTTGAGATAGATGTATTTCCTGATATTGTCTCCTTAACTGGTCCCTGGAATTCTGCTTCGTGAACATATTCCTCGCCTGCCCTGTTCCCGCAAACTGCTTTGCCGGAGACAGGTCACCAGGTTTTGAGTGAGCCGTAATCCCTTGCTTGCTAGCTCACCTTAACTCGTTTTCTATTTCAGTCATTTAAAACCTACATAAGCCAAGCTTCTTCCTTTTTCCTTAGTTATCTGATGAAGCACGTAAAATGGCACTGGCAAGAATAATAGACCTAAAAGCGCCTAGAAAAACCGAATCACCCAGAACCCCGGCAGACTCTTGCAGAATAACATTCTGCCCAGACTCCTTAAGTTGTGCCTTTTTCATTGGCATACATTCTGAAGTTCTCATGCGGAGATTCCAAATTAGGTCTGTGGGTAATTATTCTGAATTAGAGCTATACGTAACCAGATGAACGAACTCCAGAGTCAAACAGGGCTCATTCAAATGTTCTTCGGCAAAAGATTAGCCAAGCACAAAGGCACGGAACATGCGAAACGCCAGTTATGTAGACAAAACTATTACCAAACGAGGAACGAAGTTCAGCAGTGTCTGACTCGGAGAGCAGTCGCCACAAACAGAGTTCTCGGTCGCAAAGCCAGATTACAGTCAGTAAAAGAGAGTGCATAAAAACTGTGTCCAGAATGTACTGAGTGATGTGTACCGTCAAATGTGCGACACTGAATAGCTGAATTTACGTTGCTGGGTACTGGGCAGACTTGTAAAGTTTTAGGAAAGGATTTTATACGTGCGGGTTGCTCCGCTTGGCAGTTTTGGTAATGCCAGCCACAGCACCTGGGATCCAGGCGGGAACTCCTGACCCGTTTTCTACACCTGGGATTTTTGTGATGTCCTCGGGCCGCTTGAACAAGAGCCGACAAGGATATTGGCGTAATGTTAGTATTGCCACTGGCCGGCCTTGGTCGACTTATCAGCCACTGTGGGTCTGTTGATCACGAAGTTGTTAAAACGGGTGTTAGTGTTGCTTATACAGCTCAGCATGATGTACGAACCCCTCCAAAGGTTTGATTCCCGGTGCATTTTGTCGAAGCATTTATCAGTTTGTTTTGCTGCTGCCACTGCCAGTACTGCTGCGGTCCTTCTCTGTATGGATACTCTCTTTAGTGGGGTTGCTGTGGCCTGCGCGAAAACCTTCTGGCCTTGCCGCCTGTCAGTTTTATTTGCTCAGCATCCGTAGGCCACAATCTCACAATCCGCATCTGATGAGTCTGAAAACGGAAAAAGTTGGGCCTCGCCTGCGCAACTGAATTGTGTCAGCCATCTTGGTGCTTCTATCCTGCCGAGTTGACTCATGCTGTCTAATCAGTCACACCATTGCTTGCCGCCGTCGCCATTCCATCCCGTCCCTTTTTAGTACAGTAAAAGCATTATGCTATTTTTAGGTAGTAGCCACTGTGGAACGAATCCTTAAGGGTCACGGAGACTTGAGGGAGACTACAGAAATCTTCTCCATGTAGCTGGTCGTTTCCACAGGCCAAGATGTACTGTGAGCTCACCGTTCTTGACATCCCACCGAGATCCGAGCATGCATCACATTTGTAGAGGGGATCCTAAAAACTCTGCGGCACACTTGATATTCTTCAGTTCGGGGATAAAAGTTGTTACCTCACTTCCACTGGGATTACATTTTGTAAGCCTAAACCTCGCGTCCCCCAGAGTGGTGGTGAGTTCGGCCATACATTGATTGGCACCATATTGGTCATCAAGGGAGCCTGGGAAATCGTCCACAAGGGAGAGGCTTACAACGTTTCCTAAGATATAGCCGGTGTCAGCAAAATGCTCGAGAGTTCTTCGGAGGGCGGAATCGGCTTAGCTTAATCTGCTCTAGATGGGCAAACTGTCATTTTTGTGCACATCCGGTGTCCGGTCCATGTTGTCATTGGGCCTTTAGAGAAGACGAAAGGAGCCCTTACCTTTAACGGATATGTTAACTTGAGGAAACATTTCGCATATATCCACAGAAATGGCCACTTTTTAAAGCCAAAGACGGCATACGACTCTATCCATGGTTTGGTCCGGTCTAAGCCCTGTAGTTTATGATCCTTCAGTGACACGTCGTGAAATTTTGCGGAGCAATCAAAAAAAATTCAAACTTCCCCGGTTTCTTTAGATTTATTTCTGGGAGATGGGGTGAGTGCCGCATCAAACTTGCGTCGATTACTGTTACACTAGCCCTTTCTACATACCTCAGATCTGTTTTTGTCAAGTGACTGAAGTATATTCCATCGCAGTTGCTGTCCTTGAACTAACTTAGTTTTTGGAAAGTATAACCTTCTTAGTCCATTTACACGGCTGTTTGGCGTTGGTCATTTTTGTGCATCCACGGCATAGGAACCTTGAAGCGGTTGACCACATAACTAGCTTTCTCGGCTACCACTTCCAAAGCTTATATACTTTCCTGCCGTGGGGCATCAGTGAAACCTCAGTTAATTCAGCTCTTCACAGGTTTTGGAGAGTCTAACCTATTCAGTGATCCAAGGCTCAGTGCCCCTCTGACGTACGACAACAGAGCAGCAGGTCTATTTACGCATCCTGCCACTTCTCGGCTTTGGTCCTTCCTAGATGCGGCCACTGGCTCAAGGTCGGTGGCGCTGATTAAGGGGATCTCATAGGTAGATCTGTTTTGGCAACCACTTGTGGATCGACTGTCTTAACGTTGTCGAACAAGAAGATGAGTCGTAGGTGCAGTTTGATTGAATGGACGACTTGGGCGCCGCCTACTGTGCTCGTCGCTAATGAAGTTTGGTCCCCTTTGATTTCATATCTCTGCCGATTCCTTTCTCACCAAGTTGATGTCCAAGCTACTACCAATAAAAACCTGCATCCTCATCACCCCAGGTGGGTTTTATAGGCCGACCGTTATTATTCCCAGGTTAACAAGCTTACTATTAGCTTAGGAAACTGAGCGAACTACGATAGGTTATGGAGTTTTATGGACCTTCAACCTCCTGGCTTGTGCAGAAAATAAGAGTATTTCCAAAATGCCCATGTCCGTTGTAACTTATTTTTATTTGGCATTCACGGCTTGACGGGAATCATCGGGACAAGTGAAGCAAGCTCCCAAGCCGTTAGCCGCTTCCCAGCTTTCGTCGAATTCTGCTTTACGGAAAAGAAGACAACGCCAGGTGATGAAGCGCACCAAACCCCTTACACAGGGGCACGTTTTCACCTTCACGGTATACAGTATGCTTTCTTGTCCACGTATAACATCTGCTGAGATCCCTAGTACAGCTTCGTGTTCCTAGGTAGCTTGCAGTTTTCATGCACAAGTTCACTAAATCGATTACCATCTATTCGGCGTGATAACAGTGAACTACCTCGGATGCTGAAACGTACCTCCTCGCCCGAAATTGCTTATCCTTTCAGCTTTTTCGGGCCCTTCCACTCTGTACTCCCGTGGGTGAGCTGAACACTATGGCCTTCGTAGTTTGAAGCATTATGGACCCTACCCAAGTCTAGTTGATTCAGAGCGGTGTCAGGTTTTCTTAACGGTCAGACTGATTGGGTAGCTGTACTCGCTTTTCAAACGTTTTACCTTTGGCAGCCTTCCACTGCTCAAATTTTGAGCGACCCTGAAGGGTTGCCACACAGGTCTTTCAAATTAGCGTCTGCCAGGACGCAGCCCTTTTTGAGATCCTGCATCAAGGACCCAAAGGTTGCTTCCCTAACCTAGTTACGGCCATAGTGCAGCAGGTTTTAGGATCCTCGGGCTGTATCAGACAATTTCTCCACTAATTTCTCGTATTGTTTGACGAATTCGCAAGATTTATCCGCGCTACCACCGGAAGGGGACATTGCTTCTTAAGATAAACCAGTCGCACGCTTTTCGCTTGCACAGCTCTGCTTTGGCGGCCACTTAAAATGTATACTCTGGCCGGCTGAACCTTCCGTCGTATCCAAAATGACCTCTCGTTTCCCTTCTACATAGGTGGCCACTCCTGGCTAGCTCAGCTTTTTCCTCAGCTACTATTCTAAACCTAGAAACCTGATCTCGTCTATATTCTGTGTGGTTTGCCAAAAAACATAAACTTCAACCGATATCACCAACAGATTTGGCCCTATCTGCAATATAATATAATATAATATAATATAATATAATAGCTTACTTTGGATAGCCCCGGAGCTTGCTGCGATGCAAGATAAAACGGTACAGGTAAAAGCTGAATCAGAGTTTCAAGGGTATTGTACAATTCTGTGTTGGCGGGTGAACGTGAGGGAAAGCTTTTAAGTCAAATTTTTGTCTTAGCACCTGACAGATTTAAACCGGAGGTAAAGTGGTCGAGCAGACGAATCCAGGCAGAGTGGACTGGGAATAGTAAAGACACACACAAATCCTGCGGAACGAAGACAGTCCTGCCGGAGTACCGCACAGGATTGACGAAGGCATGGTTAACTTGGAAAAGAAAAATTCCCGAAGGAGGCGTAATCAGGCAACAGCTCTTTGCCATGTATGGGAGGGGTTAGGAAGTAAAATTAGTTGAATAAAATAGGTGGCATTTCACATAGAGGACGAAAAAAATCAGTGGGGGATTGAAGTTGTAACTTTCAGTACCATTAAGAATTGCCCCGAGGACTTGCTGAGTTGTATCCTGCCTGGTTTTAGCTTGTTCTTACACTTTGTACATTCTGGATCAGTTTTATCAGTACAGTTTAGCCTATTTTGCACGGAACAGGACATGGGCACGGACTAATAAATGTCCAGAATCGTTTCGACTGAATGCAAACTTGGTATGCACCCACCACTGCACAGTTTATTTCGTCAGGTCCTCGCGTGTGCCGATATACAGAGCACAAGGCCATTAAGGTAAAGAGTTCAAGTCGAGTACTACGACCTTATTCTAACTGCTAGTAGCGCACAGCAAAACTGAGGAATCCCAAAGTCAAGACAAGATCAATTTGTCAGTTCTACGGAGCTGAATCAACAAATTATACGCCATCAAATTGTATAAAAAACGTGAAATGTACCAACAAAAGGCCTAACAAAGAAAAGCAAAGTACAGAAGAATTCTAGGCCAGATAGTCCCCTCACGGCAAGGAAATGCCAAGGCATACGAGTAAGATAAAAACAAGTGCCCAAATGCGGTGGTTGATGTGCGCTGTATTTGTGCGGTAACCGACGAAAATGAATTGCACAATCTAAGCGGTGCAAATATGTAACAGTGATGAGAAGGAATACCTGCGAAGATCGGCTAACGATGGGCTGCGCTTGACTCATCAAAACCATCATCCAAATAGTCAGCTTTGAATTACAGCCTTGTTAGTGCCGCCGGTGAGAATGAGGAGCCCACGACCGGCCGCAATGCAGGCGACAAAAGAAGATTCCAGCATCTAAAAGGGAAGTAAATGAAGCCTTCTTCCACTCGGGTGGATCAGCGGGTAGAAACGGGGATTCTGGGTGATCCTTAGCCTCTGAAATCCCCACGGAACCCCGAGATTGAAGCAATACACAGCGCAGATGGGCTGCTCAGCCTTGATTAATTCCAGACTAAAACATCTCTGGTGTATCTAGGCCGTTTACACTTGGTTTACCCAATTTTTTCCACTGCGGGTCGCAAAAACTCCGGGTCCAACAAAATATCTGCCAGTGGCTATACACTGGCCCGCAATGAATCAGTGAGCTCTCAGTAGGCTACTACTCCGCCCCGGCCCTAAATCTAGCTTCCGCTTTTTTGAGAGGCCCTTGCTGAGCCAGGATAACTTGATCTTTCAGTAAAATCCCATTGATAGGACTGGTCTACAGGATTTGAGCTTGCTCCACAGAATGCAGCTATGCTGTGCCTAAAAGCAGAGCACAATACTAGTTCATTCACGTTTTATTATTAGGCATTTTATTGCCCTCGCGGTGACATGGGTAGGACCATGTAAGGGTACTCTGGGACCGCAAAAGTTAGCCCCGAAAACCCTTCGACTGATGTCACCTCACCATCTCCCATTCGCTCACCGGAATTTGTGCTTGTCTAACCTAACACTCCACTCATGTGAAGTAACTAAAAAACTGAACGAAGAGGAGAGGTTTGAAGTGTGATGTTTGGATTTGCAGAGGACATTTGACTCTGTAAGTCACAAGCTGTTGACGGGTAGGCCGAAAGAAGTCAGGTTGAGTGCATTGGTAGAGAGACGGATCAGTGGCGGACCCACTGGAAAACTCTTTCAGGTGAAGGTAGAGGCAGTTTTTCCATCATGGAAAGACTGCCTAGCGGTGTACCGCAAGGATCTTTCGTCGGCTCTTCTCCACTTATCCTGTTTATTACCGGCCTAGAAAACAATAGTAAGTTACCACTACAAAATTTGAATGATGTCGAACGGCTTGGAAAGGTTGCAGATGGTACCGTATAAAGACGTCACGGTCAGATCTCCATGTTGGCCAGTCGGGTGACGAGACGGCGCTCACTCCGACAGTGGCGGCTGGAGATCTGCGAATGATAACTGAAGCAAACTTTAAGCCAGGTAGGCAGCATGAGAGCCCCGCCAAAAAAGCATCGTGCGCATTTTACCAACTGAGAAGCGCGGTCAGCTCGAGGGGACCAAAGGTCATGCCGCCAAACTGCAGGGTCACATTGAGGTCTGAAATGCACGTTGCTTCCAGGTTTGGAGTCCGTCCTTCTGGCGGCATCGAAAATCCTAGTACAGGTGAGACGGCGATTCATTTGGTAATTTGGATACTACTGAGGACTGAACTAGGGTGAAAGCTTGAATAAATAGGGCCGATACTCGTTTGAGAGGAGAAGATAAAGCGTGGCTTAACAGGAGTATTAACGGCTGGTAACGGGCCAGCTGGACCAGAGAAATGTGCTTCTAGACTTCGAGAGATGATGAAGTGCGTTGACTCGGGCTAGAGGAAAACTGCGTGGGTACTTTAATTAGAAACCAATCGTTCGCTGTGAGGTCTGTCAGAGGCCGGACTGGACAAGTGGGTTGATGACGGCAAATACCTTGATGGATACCTTTTAGCATTGACTGGGTGGAACCTTGGAGGGACTGTTCCAACCTGAAGGATATCTTCATGCAAGAGAATATATTGTCTACATGGAATCCTTGTTAGCCCTTTTTTCCGATGCATGAAAATTGGTCATCTAAGTCCATCGCACGTAATACGGTGTCTCGGTAAAAAGGCAATGAAGGTCAATTTACAGTATTGGAGAAAATCATCCATGTTTTGTTTGGTTGACTGCAAAAGCTATAGAGTGATAACAAAAATAATGAAAAAACGTATTTCTCGGCCACGATCGATGCGCACGCGCTAGTGCATGCTCATGGTGTACAGCACTACCCAGGAAGATGAAATGTTCATAAACTTTGGGTATAAAAGTCGAAAGTGTTAGGGATAGAAAAAAACAGCCAGCCATAGTTCGTACTATTCACTTTAATTAAGGTTTGCGCGGCAACTTCGAACCGGTTTCGAGTTGGAGCTGGGCGGTGGCGTACCGTGGAGGTACCAAAAAGGGCGGTAATGCATGATGCTAAAGATGCATTATAAGCGAGAACGATACATACCGTGGTAAATGGAGTCTTACTGGGGTTCTGCAAGCAGCGTAAGTTATAAAGGCGAAGAAAAAGAAATTGCGTAGAGTTACATTCCTGAAAGCCGATGCATTCGAAAAGAAAGACAAACCATGAAGTTGATGCAAACCCTGAATGACGGATCTACAGGGGTTTACTAGAAGGAATGAGTGATGAAACAAGGTGACATGAAAATAATTTTATGAATATGCATTTGGGTGAGCTTAATTTAAGGATGAGCAACCTGTATCATTCGGGAACGAAAAAACACAACTGGGGGGTTTTGGAAAAGTGGAAAACAAGTTTCAAGCCAGCCACGATTTGAAAGTAAAATGGACTGTTACAACGGACAATGAAGTGGAAAATCTCCGCATAGACTTGGGCTTTATTATGCTGTTTCGCTGACAAACATATATACCTTGACACACTGAGTCTCCTTGTTATCCAACGTCATCACTGATAATATACAACATCCTGTGGGCATGGTTCGTCTAGCGGGTTAAAGGATGTGTCCGTCAATCAGCGGGGTGTGGCAAAATATGATGGATTTAGCTGATAACTGGTATATTGACAGGTTGCGCTTGAACTGTTATTTGTGTTCACTGCAATGGTGATTTCGGCAGGAGAGGCTTGGCTTTGGAAAACGCTAATTAATCTCATAAGCAGTTGGGGTATTTTCTGCAGCGTGGCTTGATTGCAGTCCCAGACGCCATGAAAGGTTCCAATTGGGTCCCTGTCGGACGAGTCAATGTGGCATCCTTGGTTATCCAGCGAGGCAACTGAGATAGTGGAAGACGACGAACCTAAAATAACTGGGGACTGCAGTCTGGACGTGGTTCCAGCTGTGGGTTATGATAACGTATGACGACAAGAATAATAAAATGGCCAGGTTCATGTGAATGGGGCAAGAATAAAGTGTCACATAAGCAGCCAAAGTCACCTACTCCACGTTCTGGATAAATCAGGCTCGCTGGGGATTGAGCTATGTAGCTGCAGGCTAGCAAAGTTGCGTACACCTGTTGGGCAGTTGTGCATGCATTCTTAAAGATTAATGGTTCGCACTTTGGCATGGCGGCTTTGGGAAACTGATGAAAATCTAAGGTTTTACGGTTAGGAGGAATTATAGATGGTAACCCCAAATACCGTTTGCTTACTCAGTAGGCAGTTCAGCACCGAGGCGGTAAGGTGGGTTTAGAAGAACAGTATGTGGGCGAATGGGACTAGTACACTTCTAACATAGCACAATATTTGTTACGATCTCTTCTGGTAAGGTGGTTATTCTATGCTGAATGGTTTCCAAGGCGCCTTAAAGTAGAAGAAACTATCATGGCGCCGGTGGTCGTGCATTATAGGAAATCGGTCTCGTGCCGAGAAACTTAGCCGTAAGTTCGTCAACGCTGCTAGTCGATGGTGCTAGCGTACAGATATAATAATAATAATAATAATAATAATAATAATAATAATAATAATAATAAAAATACTTGGTTACGAGCAAGAATATCCGATGTAGTTTCGATTGCATGGTTACCGTGATATCTTTGTCGTCGTTAGCATATTGCGAAGCAAGACACTACTCGCGTGAGGACCGTTTCGGAAAAAAGTGAGGAATGTGAACGGGATGGGGCAAAATTTTCGTCAGGAAAGCGAACTCCAACTTTCTACATTCAGTGCTCATAGTAGGCGGCACTGTGACCTGCTTCAGGTAAAGAGTGTAAGACACCTTTGAGCAATAAGTGGCCAAATTCGCAACAGCCCCGAAATCAGAAAGCGATTATCCGAGAAATTCGACGATACTGGATTATCAGCTGAACAACGACACGAGACAGATACGAACCTCAATTATGCGGTCAAAAGGACTCAAAAAACAAGAACCAAATTGCGGCGTGCGAGAAAAGAGCATGTGCGTCACGCGGGTCCAGAGCAAGGATATGACAGGGCAGCGCGCTGGACGCGAACAAACAAACGTTGGTTTGCAAAAACATAGTGCATAAAAGAAGTCAGTAGTGTGAATAAGTGAGTGATGTTAAAAGAACATGGAGCTGCATTGTTCTCGGAGGGATTTTACACGGCAGTCAGTTGCACCACCCAACAAAATCCCCCGGAATCTTGGCAGAATCAAAGGTTAGGAATAAGTTTACCGATTCTTCCTACCTACCTAGACCCTGCTGTCTGTGGGCTTACCTAATACCTCGTCGTCAACGTCCTACTCAAGATCACACTCGATCCGAAGGCCAAACCGACGCAAGGTCACTCTGCATCATCCATGAGAACGACTGATCGATGGCGGGCGTAAAGGTGAAACATAGGTGCTGTCCTCGGGTGAGCCGTTGTGCCTTGGCCCCGTGTGTTTGTGTTAGTGTGCGTGCTTTTGGGTGTCATGGGTGAGGTTGCACTCTTGTCTATGGGCAAATAGTAACAACCATGCCTTACGGGAGATATCTTCCATAATGTCAGTGATAAACGGGGCACAATCAGCTTTGCGGAGTGTTCTGATGGAGGTCATGAAGTGTGAACGTGTATTATGTAAGTGTGATTTGTGTGTGCCTGGGTGGATGACGGAATCAAAACTACTACCGCATATGGAAAAAGTTTTCTGTAACTTCAATAAAGAGCGGTGAGTACTGCAACGTTTCGGACGGAGGTCATGAAGTATAAATGTGTACCATGTAAGTGTGTATGTGCCTGGGTGTGTGATAGTTCAATACGTCAGTATGACGTAAATGCCCCCGCACACGGAGGTTCCTTTAACCACCTCGAAGACAAATGGGGAATAGTCTGCTGGGTTCCCTTGTTATCTACTTCTCCGTCTTCACTGTAGAGAAGGCTGATACTGCGTACGCCGCGGATGAGCGTTCCGTTGGCGGTCTTCACCTTCACAGCTCCTATCACTTCGTCAGAGCTTTCGATGGGTTCTTAACCACGCCCAAAGACCCGGCGCTTAAACGCGCGTGTTCATCAACGATCATCACTACATCCCCATCCTTGAATGGTCTTGTGTTAACCGGCCTTATTCTGTCGAGCTTGCGGAGCCGGTAGGTACTCCCGAGGCCATCGCCCCCAAAAAACCTTAGCAAAATGGTTGGCTTGCTTCCATCAGTTGAGGTAGCTCTCACGAAGGCTTGTCGGTTCTTGGAAACCCTCGTCCGACCTTAACGTCAATGAGTCGTTCGAGGTGAGTGCCGGATTGGTGAGGTCGCCGTTGGTTACTTGAATTATTGGGCGGTTGTTCAGAATCCTCTCGACCAGAGTCATGAAGGTGCACAACGTTTCGTTGTCGGGCGGCTGTTACTTAATGATCGACAGCAATATTCGCCTGGTGGACCTGATCAGGCCGTCCCATACGCCACTGCGATGACTGATCTGCGAGGGATTGAAGTGCCATCGCACGCCATGGGCCATGGTTCGATTCTGCAGCCCCTCCTTTTCATGTTTTGATGCCAGCGCTGTAGTTCTTTGTGAGCACCCACGACGTTCGACCCGTCGTCGAAGTAGATACCTGCCGGTACGCCCCTTCTGTTGATAGAGCGCTGCAAGGCCCGTGGGAGAAAGTCGGTTGTCATTGAATGTGCAACGTTTTAGTGTACCGCGCGTAACTCCATGCACGTCGTGATACACCCATATGGTTTTTCTAGCCTCTTACCACAGTTGGTCCACAATGACCCGAAATAGTCCATCCTGGTGCCGCTGAACGGCCACAGGCCCGGAGCCACTCTGCATTCTGGTAGCGGAGCCATGTGTTATTTGCCCGCTGCGGCACCGCATCTCCTTCAATGTGCAAAACGCCGAAATACGCGTTTTACAGTCGCTCTTCCTCTCAGCAACCAAGGGCGTTTTGGGATGACGCTCGTCAGGTGACTTTCCCGGCATGTCCCTCCAAAGTGTGGATGTGTTGGATCATAAGCTCTATCACAGCTTGTCGAGCCGGCAGCAGTATGGGGTACTTCCTATCATAGTTCAGCCAACCATCTACCCGTAGTAGTCCAATAATGAGTTTGGGGCTCAAATGCTTCAAGTCGCCCCTTGGGGATAATATTTCTATGTCAATTGGTCCCACTTTCTCCGCCCTCTCGAGTTCTCGGGTGGAAGCCTCTCGTTGCATCATCCTAAATATATCTTGTTCTGCTGCTTGTAATTCATCGGGGCCTATTGGATCCACCTGCACCCTGCTGGAGAGGCGGACCCCTCTCATGACTAGCTAATGTCTCTCAAACCTGGCCAAAAATCTAATGCTCGAAGTGTCTCCATCCAGGAAGAAAATCTGGCCAGTCGTAACAAAATGAATGACCCTTCGACGACTGTGGCCGTCATCACCACGCCTTCGATCTCCAGTTTCAATTCCAGAGGGGTTTTAGTTCGTACATGGGCCAGTCCTGTTTAGGCATTTTCAGGAATTTCGGCCCTCCCGTCCTTTTGACGAGTTGCCGGAAGTTGGTCGCACCTTGGGAGCACAGAT
This sequence comes from Fasciola hepatica, assembly GCA_948099385.1. Classification (NCBI taxonomy): domain Eukaryota; kingdom Metazoa; phylum Platyhelminthes; class Trematoda; order Plagiorchiida; family Fasciolidae; genus Fasciola; species Fasciola hepatica. Next base: position 3,609,370 of record CANUEZ040000010.1, read on the forward strand.
CGGCTGGGTTATCGTCAGACCTGACATGCTTCCGCTGGTTCATGGCTGATTCATCGTGGATGATCGTAAGTCGGTTAGCAACGAGCGTAATAAACCAGCTCCTGACGTAGTACTATCGTCGAATCCGTCCAAAAAATGACCCACCAAATGTAGCAGTCAAAGCATCTCTCTGACCCTTGTACCGCCCTGACTGCTAACACAGCTGCGCTGCGTTCAAGGCGCGGGATCGAAACCGTCTTCAGTGGGGCAACGCGGGCTTTGACGAACAGGATCCTCGTAGCATACAGTCCATCACCCGCGCACCATTTTACGTACACCACAGCTCCGTGACCGACCTCGGATGCGTCAGAAGAGGCGTGTGGTTCCCTCGTCCGTGTTGCATGACCAGGGGGCAAACATAGTGGAATCGTTGTGTTCCCCAGTATCTCTAAGTTGTTCATAAATTCCTCCTAATGCAGCCGGCTTTCTCGGTCCAGTGGCTGATCCCAAGCAAATTTCTTACTTCAGAGGCGTTGCAGCAGGATCTTTCAGGGTAACAGCCAGGGAGAGACGAAACGGAGCGGATCTATCAAACTAGAGACAGCAGATAGTATGCCACGACGGGTTACTGCCAGCTCGGGAACTTTTGGCTCGATAACAAAGTCATCCGTCTCCGCGTTCCATTGTGCTTCTAGAGTGCGACGGGTAGGGAGTGGAGAGCCTTCTAAATCTCGAACGCTTTCGGCTTTCATGTGGTGCGGAATGACTTCGAGCACTTCTGGAACGTTCGACATCCATTTCCTTAGATGGAAGCCACCCTCTTTCAGCAATCTTGTTAGGCCTGTGATTCGCGTTGGGGCCGGGTCTACATCCCAGATTGACCCAGGATAGTCGTCGACGTAGAATTTTCTGCTGACGCCGTCTACTATCGATGGATTGACCAAATCTACGTAACTGTTCGCTGTTTCCTGCAGGGGATAGTTCGCACAAGACGGTGATGATACCGCTGCTAAGGGGTAGACGGTCATCCGTCTAGCAATCCCTGATAGACCGGCCCACTAGCCGAACGATAACTAATTGTTCAGATAATAAAAAGTTCATTTTCTGGTTTCCGTTAAAACAATAATCATAACCCATAACTGGAACACTCTCCAGACTGCCGCACTCCTGATCTCTTTCAGATCGCATTGGTTACTCTGGTAGCCATCGGCCAACTCGACGTTAATCCCGGATTACCGTAAGGACTAGACGATTTGATCAATGGCTTAAACCTATACTCTTGCCTGTTGACATTATATGGGGCACCTTACACGGAGTAACAAACCCTCATTAAAGTCTCACCGGACCGCAGAGGTGATTCCTGACACCAACCATCAACCCATGTTCGCTCAACGTTTATTCCTAATAGTCCATTCCAACAGTTCAATTCTTTCCGCGTTGCAGTACGAAACCAGTGCCCGGAACCCAGCCCTCTCTGCTGTCCATTTCGTAAAAGTAGCCCTTTCCTACCTGCTACCCTCAACATTCTACTGCCATCACCTGCAACCAAGGTCTTTATAAAACAGAATACCTGCCATCTGCAGCCAACCAGAATTTGGCTAATAATTTTTTATCACATTTACAGAAAAGTTTTTTGTTACACTCATCCAACTTTTTACTAGCCGCACTAGCAGCTTTTGTCTCCACTAATCCGTTTCTTTGACGGCTCATGTTTGAAAGTCCGCTCTGAGTTCATACACAATTCATGCTCCTCAAACGTTCACCGAAATCCTTGTGAAGCTTTTCGCTTTCATGTGAATTTCCATATGGCAATGAAGTCAGCTGCACAAAAGGTCCGTTTTATTGTCACCTTTGACTCACTTGCATTTGTTTCACTTGCTTCCCTCACAATTAGTTACCCAATGCTGGTTCAGTGTTCTATATTTCGCTGGCATATCTGGCTGCACGTTGATAGCCCCATGCAGACTTTAATTTTATTATTGTTCTTTGGTAACTCTCCTGCCCGGTTACTCCTTAGGGACCATCCAGTTATCACTTATATCAGCATTCCCACGTTTGTCCAGCTACTCACACCGCCCTCACCGAATTCGAAACCGATTCGCAATTCCCGCTTCACTCATTACCACTTTAGTTCACTCAAACACTACATGACTTTGCTGGTGTATTTCGGTTGCTTTGTGATCTATAAATTTAGAAATTTTCAATACCTCACACTGACATGTACTGCTGTATTCTTTGATCTTGCCTCGTGCATGTGCATTGACCACGGTCAAGAAATATACAATTAAATTAAACTAAGTTAAAATAAAAATCACTGCCTTGTCCCGGTTGTTCTGTTCCCATCCCAGGAAACGCAGCTCTTTACGTTCTTCCGCCGGTATTTTCACTTGATGAAACATTTACCTGATATCGGCGAACAAGACCACCCTACCGACCCTGAAACAGCGCAAAACGTCGATGAGTGGAGTGGTCAAGCCAGGCCTTTGTAGTAAGCCATCGTTCGATGACTTGCTCTGAAAGTTAGTTGCACAGTCGAAAACCGCCCACAGTTTTCTGGTCTCTTGGGGTTGATGACCGAGCGGTGTGGTAGAAACCAGATCCCATTCCAGGCTAACGGTGTTAGCGGGCACCCTTTCAACGCAGCCGAGAGCCTCATTTTGCTTCAATAATTCTGCATATCGTTCTCATAGATCCCGGTCTCAAACGAAGAAGTATTTTGGCCGGACTAGTCTTTGCAGAAGATAGTTTCCGTTATCAACCCAAGGGTCAGCTGGTGTGCGCCATGGGATGGGAACCTCGAACTTTTCTTTAGGGCCTCGCGTTCTTCGCCGCACTGTTTGCAGAGCGAAGTGGTCCTTTTGAGTCAGCGATGGTCTCTCGTCTTCGATGTTGTGGAGCTTCTTTTATGCAGCTGCTTCCAATGATACTCTTTGCTGTACGTTTCGGCTGATACGTGATTCACGAAACCACGTCCCCCTACTGGACCATGTATTATCCATCCCAGAGCTGCGCATACGGCGTAAGGTTCCTGGCCGTCGCCCGTTCTCTGGTCAGGTACTCAGTGTGCCTCTGGTACTTCGCAGCCGATGGGGAGGTCCACTTCATCGTTTTCCCTGTCTACAACCGGTACGTCCTTCAGGTAGGTGTACCTAGTCAAAACTGTATGAGGAGATCAGCTTATGTAAATGCCTCCGCCGATTCCACTTGCTCGTTAGTATCGAAGAAGATGAGCTGTGACCTCAACCGGCCGGCAGTCATTACTCGTGTTCCGCCTACCGTGCCCACTGCTAAAGATGTCGTACTCTCAGCAAGCCGGTGTTTGTCGGCAAACCGCTCCTTCACTAGGGTATTGTCCGATCCACTGTCAACGTAAGCCAATGCTTTGCCCACCCCAGTTGGGGTCGCCACTCCCACGGTCACTGCTCCTAAACGTTCCGGTTTACTGGTAGACCGCGACGTTGAATAAATCACACTGGGCTTGGTGTTCATCTCTGGTGTAGTTTCTCCCGCTTGTTGTAGCAATCGATGGTATCTGCCCGCGCAACTGTTGTGACCACTTCTGGTTTTTGTTCAACGAGCTGCCGCCCGGTGCATGGTGCTGAGGCATATGAAGCAATCCTCCGTTGTCCTCACCATAACTAACCTTCGTCTATTGCAGTGCTGATGAACTTGGAGCATTTCAGTAGTCCATGACTAGCACCACAGGACCTGCAACTTGGATGCGCTAGAGCCTAGCGTGAGGTGGCATGTGCGCCGGTCCAAGACTGATATTTTGGGTGTTCCCGAGCAGTGGCTTGAGCCCGGCTAGTACCGGATTTGTTCGCCCGGTTACTGTCCCTGATGAGTCGGTCAAATAAACTGTCGGATACCTTGGCTTGCCTTTCCAAATATTCGGTCAATTCTTCGACTTTAACATCGCGGTCGCCTCGACTTACATGTTCTGTCCTTTATGCCCAACGACCCTGTAGTTCGAGACAAAGGTGACGAAAAATGCCCTCCAAGGTATGCATTGCATCGAGGTTAGCCCCGTAACCTAACTGGTCGAGGGCTGTGGAACAGTTCTGCATTCTGATCACTAGGTCGGCCGTTGTGTGGACGTCACCCTTGGTTATTTTGGTCCCTACAGTCAAGCCCCCTATTAGGTTACGGGATACCTTGAACGGCTATACAAACAGGTCCCTCAAGATCTTCCCTATTCGTGTGTAGCCTTGTTCCCGGGGCCAACATGATACACCCATGGATAACTTCTGTTGCTCGGCCTCAACAGTAATAAGTCAGGCAGAGTAGTCGTTACCCAGGGTCGGTTATCTTGCTTTCGACGAAAGTTTTAAACCGCCCGATAAACCTGCAGTAGTGTTCAGATCGCCAGTCTGAAATTGTCAGTTCCACTCTTGGCAGATCGATCGTTGGTAGCGTTGGGGTTTTATATTCGGCTACCGGCTTAGAGTTTCCCATTTAAATTTGTTCTAATCCGTCAGATAGGTCCTAGTTGCTGGCCTTCTGCTCATGTTCCTTCTGTCTGCACTACTCTTCTGCTTCCTGGGCCAGTTGTCTATCTGATAACAGTTTTTGTTCTAGGTCTAATGTCCTTAGCCTAAACAGGTCGACATTTCTGCGATCTATATTACCCACAGTAATACATGAGTTAACACTGACAGGACTGTGTTCACGAGCGTTATCTAAGGAATCAAAAGTATGCAAAACCACCCCGTTGAATTGCCGTATCACTTCCCGTCCAGATTCTCATTGCTTTGATGTCTTTCTTGGCATGTTGCATTTTTTTCTTTCCAACTGTATCAGTTGAGTATTGTGAGACACATTTCAGCAATAAGTGGCCAAATTCGCAACAGCCCCGAAATCAGAAAGCGATTATCCGTGAAATTCGACGATACTGGATTATCAGCTGAACAACGACACGAGACAGATACGAACCCCAATTATGCGGTCAAAAGGACTCAAAAAACAAGAACCAAATTGCGGCGTGCGAGAAAAGAGCATGTGCGTCACGCGGGTCCAGAGCAAGGATATGACAGGGCAGCGCGCTGGACGCGAACAAACAAACGTTGGTTTGCAAAAACATACAGTGCATAAAAGAAGTCAGTAGTGTGAATAAGTGAGTGATGTTAAAAGAACATGGAGCTGCATTGTTCTCGGAGGGATTTTACACGACCAGTCGTTACTGGGAGTTAGCACGATACACATCCATTGGCATCTAGCTCGTTTCGCTCCAGAATTGATCCACACTATTTTGTTCGTTTTTATCGTTTGTTAGTTTTATCACAGTTAGGCTTGTGGCTGTCAGGAATGCTGGTCTATCTTTGTTGGTTGATGACTGCTCACCCTTTCGGCTGAAATATTGATCGCACGTAACAAAACGTGTTCGGCATAGGTCAACCACATCAGTCAATCCGTTAAGAGACGCGTCCGCCTTCCACACGTCTCACATTGAACCCACCAAACATCTTCATCGAAGCCCACCGTCGGTTCCTCCATTCTGCTCATTGCAAAGAAGAGGCATTGTGAAGAAAGTTTGACAAAAGAGTTACAAGTTGAAACTGACGAAAGCAAGCTGGAAACGACTTTGAACCTGGACAGATCACATGCACGTGAGCCTTTTCACTAGCAGAATGCACTAGGCTCAAAGGCAGAAAGATGAACCCCCACGCAGTTCAGTCTGAATATGCACAATCCATCAATGACAAATGAATATCGTTTCCATTTATCACAGCAACGGCGAATGACCGCTAAAAGACCGGGCTATTTCACACAGGATAAACTTAAATCCGTCTGGATTTGTTTCAGCACGGCTTAGGCCCTCCACCGGCAGCCAGATTACACCAGCTGCAGCAGAATAAATACATCGTACAGTTTCAAGTCCAATAGATTTTAAAAAGACAGAATGGTTTGCGCTTTTCAGTTTTGACGACGTGCCACAAAGTTTAACCCTCTCCTACAGTCCGGTGGCTCATCTTCCAACTCCTTTTTAATAAGGGACACGAGATGCGATTAGAAATATTATCGTAGGCATTTTCCCGTCTTCCAGTGGTCTGTTTCGTAGTTCACCGGCATAAAACCGAAAGCGAGATACTGTCAGGATTTGCATCTTGAACCCTTTTCTCTTGTCACACTGCCCCATCATCTGGCGAACTATCTTACAGTCCACGGACGAGATTCAGAGGACGAGATATTCACAAGATTTGAAAACGTTTGGGCTTTGGCCTTGGTCCCGGTGACCACTCCGAAACTTGGGGATTTCAAAAACATCTTTCAATTTTGCACCGAAGTCTTTTCTGCGGGACCGTTCCGGCTTCGCAGCCTCTCCCAGGTGGATCAAAGTTGCGTCATACAAGACGTTTTCGCCTTTCACTTGTCACCTAACTGAGGTACGACAGTAATTCTTCATCCTTCCTTTGGCGAGATAGTGAACTTCGATGCTTACAGACTATTGAGACTTTCGCTCTAATTTTCACCGCGGAATACCTCCAGACCTGCACTTTTGACGAGATCTGCCTTCCGCCCTTGTATGTTTTATGGCTGTCTGCCACAAGAACGAGCACCCCACCTCCGGCTCGCCCCCATCCCATCGACGCCATGAGCGGTGTTTAGTTTTGGAAACAGTCAACTGATATATTCAGTCGGCTGCTATCATTTTCCGGTGCGTGCTATGACATCCGAGCTCTGCTCAGACTCGCAGCTCCGGCCGCTTGCTCCTCACACTTGCTGTGATTGTGTGGACTACCAGTTGCTCCGTCCTTCTTTTACCTGCTTCATAACGGCCTGGGGGGTACGTTTGATTCTCAGGCCAAGGGCAGTGGCCGTGCTCAGCATAACGGTGCCATATACTCCATCCCTTCTGTTTAATTCGCTCACACTGGCTGATCCAACAGCCTGCGAGGTACTGTCTGCAAGGGCAGCTTGTTTTTCTGTCTGCAATGTCATGTTCCTCGTGCATACCGAACCCATTTAGCAGGCGGTGGTCGCCTTTGTACCATTTATTGCTGGGACATACGGATGACTCCTGTGGACTTTTATTCTGTGCAAACATATCAGGGCCGTGTTATATCCTGAAATCTAAATGCCTCTAGGCCCTGTCCGCTTTTATTCGGCACTGCACCATCAGCTGCAGACCCAAGTCATCTCACATGCGTTACAACTTATGCTTTCAGCCGTGCTGAGGAGACCATCTCGGTAACGGATTGACATAGATGGCAACTGAGACATGGTTCGCACCTGTCCCCGCTTCCCCCCTCCACTGCATCTTCTCAGCCGCAAAAAGTTTTCGAGGGAGACGCCCGGGCATACCGCTCGCCGGCAGAAGACTTTTTTCGTGATACCTGACCGCCGTCACTCTCTGCCTACACCAATTCATGCAGGATTCTCATAGGGCACTAATAACTATTTTTTTTCATCCCAGAGGTATGTCGCATGAGTTCCGTGTCTTGCGACACTGACGCTTGCGCCCAATAAAAGGATTTCCATGCCCGGCATGTGGTGCGTGAACCGGGGACTTAGACACATACCCCTGACCAAGGCTGGTCAAATTTAGAAACTCATGGTTAAAGGGATTCGCTACTGGCTGCAGCTGACAGGATAATGAAGGCTGCGGCAGGAAAGATATGCTTGAAACTAGATCACCCGGCAAGAGATAAATTACAAATGCAAACGAAACTGCCACTCATGGTGTCCAAACGTGCACCGGGTTCCTTGCCACGGGTAAGAATCGCCCAGTGCCAGCAGCCGGAAATACCCATAACTCGTCGGAAACGACCACAAATACATTAGGAGTAGTAGTAATGGTATGTTTCCGAAAGGGCGAGAGGCATGTTCAATACTCGTTCAAGCGTTACAAGTGAAGGCAGAATCATAGCTCATAGTACTATAAAATAAATGGATACGAAGTAATTAGTGAGAAGGCTGAACCAGAATAAATTATAAAATACCGGGCAAATCTAAAACCCAAGGCTAGGTGGTCGGCCCGGCCATCACCGAGTGAAGTTGGTTGAAAATATGGAGTTACGGAGATACCCACAAATGTGGGAAGTTCGAAAGTGTTGAAAGAATATTATGATGTCCTTATTAGAAAAAGAAGTTTATCCGGCGAATAAAAAAGAGTCAGGTGTGCTGTGCGGAATTTGAGAGGCAATAGGATAGAAAACTGGTCGATGTACCAGAACGGAAGGTCAGATTTAGGCAGTCGACGAATTTTTCACCTTTTCCTGAGTATAACAAGAGGTATCAACTGTTGAATATATCATTTAGCAAAGGTGGCTGTAAGAAGCGGTAGCAGGATATGGCGGAGTCAGATAAATAGCAAACAAGTGACGCGTCTCGAGAGGGACAGTAACTGCCAGAGTGGTGACCAAATAAAAAGGCCGGTGGAAAACAGGCTAGTGTTCAGCAAGTAGTTAGCCTTGTATGAGGTCGGTCAAGAAACGCCAAAGTGGAAATGGGAGATAAATCATTATAGAGTGCCTAACTATAGAGATTACAAGGGTGTTTAGTTTTTGCAAGATAGGTGACAGGGAAGGGCAAAGGTAAGTGTATATACACAAATGAAAGCTGTGTTATATGTACCACGCAAGAATGACGGATGAATAAAGCTACATAACGCACATGGCGGAAGGCTGCAGTGGATCAAAAGCTACAGACTCAAAAACATAAGCCGGCACGGACAACGGTAGGAATGAGAGGCTGGATAATTGGTCAGTTTCAGTTACATATTATACGAATAGCACACCTGGAGGGTGAGATTGCCAGAGTGAGGACGCATGAAAGGTGACGACATGGCAGGTAGACTGTTAGTGTGCAACTTTCACCGACCATTTTGACAGATGTGAAACGTGGCGGTGATGGAGCGGAATCTTTTCTTCGGAAGCGTACTCGAGACGTTCGACGGCACAGAATAGATGATCATCCGCAAAATCAGAATGGAGCAATTGAACAGCAATGTGCTTTCAATCACTTGAACCGCCAAAGATTGCAGATAAACACAAACCATCTCACTGCTAACCGAAGGACCAGGGGAAGATATTTCAGCTCGGGACGTCGCTTGATAGCGGTGACGATGGAACGAATAGCGACAATAAATGTGCTAACAGATGAATGATACTGGCGAATACCAACATGGGAGATAAGCATGAATAGGAACGGGGCAGAAAAAGCACAGAATTGCAACTCGGGGAGGGTAGACACTGGGGTACATGTCAAGGTGGACTAGTACTTATACGAACCACCACTATGCGCAAAGCAAAATTCGGATGACAGTTAGCGGTGGGAGCTATTCGTCGTTCCGTGCACAGATAGAGTGACAAGTTTTGCTGGGCGCAATAAGGATGGACTATAACGCCGATATGATGAATATGCGTGAAGGGAAACACATGGTGGTTGACGGTAAACGGAGCGAATAAAAGGTTCGCAGCAGCAGTGCGAATAAAAAAACTATTTTGTTATCCACGGGATAGGACTGACAGTGCGCCGGACCTTCACACTGGAAACCACTTCCGGATGCAGCAGGTGCGATCCACCAGCTTAGTTGCCCCCGCATATTGTTGCAGAAATCCTGCACGCCCAATGCGCCAAAGCCAAAGCTAAGGATCTGACCGCTTCCTGCGCCATTGGAATTAGAACGAAATGCATTAATACGGTAAGCTGAAGTATTCCAGGTTCTGGGTAACGTGTTGTGAGGCTTCTGGAGAGCAGAGCAGTCATGTGACGGACGGAAATCAAATCGTGTGGAACATTCAGCGAGAAAAGTTCCAAGTTATTGTTCGTGGGTTGAAGTAAGCGATGGTCATCAATGGGGCTGGGCACTGGAGTCAAGATGGAAGCGTTCTCAGCCTGACTGTTCTACCAGCTGTGGGGTTTTGGAGAAACGGGGAACAACAACATCGTGCAACAGTCCAGGCCAATTATGAATTACCAATAGCGTAATCGGGCCATCTTAAAACTTGAGGCTTGATTCTGAGATTACGCGACGACGCAGATGAAAATACAGCGGTTCTAGCGACATTTTATCGTTAGGCACACCGTGAATTACCAATGAGACAGGACGGCAAAAACGAGCGAAGCCAAGTTAAAATAACTATCAATCAGTCGATTAGGTGTGCCATGAAGCAGAGTTCATTGGCGAGAGTTTGTCATAAGCCCTTGATGGGGTTGGCAATTAGGCCGTGGTGTATTCAAGGAGGACGTCCCAGCAAGGTTCAGTGTTGCTTGTCTAGTGGAGGGAAATCCACGTGCATTGTAAAAGCTTGATCATCAAGTCGAACGCCAAAATCTAGCATCGTGAAGTGAAACCCCGAGAAGACAATGACTTGTGTTCCACTGAATATCGGTGACTTAGACTTCCCCGCATATGTCGGGTCATGGTGTGCATACGAATGGAGCTCCAGCGAGAGTCGATGTTACATGTTTGATGGGAGGAAAAACGACGTGAGTTGTAACGGTCTGTTCGTCAGAACGAGGCCAAGAATCTTGAATGGCGAAATGAGCCCTCGAAAAGGAAAAGGTTTGTGTGATCCATTGAATGCTGGTGATGGCGATAGTCTAACTTGCAAGAGATAAAACGGTAGGGAAAACATGCACGCCATAACAGGCACCAACGCTGCTGGGCCAAGTGGAGACTATGTGCAAGGCTTATGCCGAGTGTAGCAAAAAGTGGGACAACAAGTACTCAAATGATTTAGACCATAAAACGGCAGATATCAGACCATGGAGTATGTACGGGTCAAAATTTAGCAAGACCAGATGTTATTTGCGAGGTGTAAGAAGAAGCGCATAAATTGTGACGGTTTGTTCGTTAGAACGAAGCCCAAAGTCTCTCATGGTGAAGCGAGGTTGTATCTATCATTGCGAACAAGTCCAATTCACTGCTGGATCCACCGAATAACTAAGTTCAAGCCTTGCAGGAAGCGCATCCGAGCCTCAATGCAACGCTCAGCCCAGCCCATGCGAAACCCTAGTCAAAGCAAGATCACTCCGTGCGTTCCACGGTTCTATTCTTGAGTTAAAATTTAGGTACATAACGATCACATCTTTGACAGTGAGCTTCAGTCACTTTCCAGTCAAAAGCGAGTCAGAATCAGAAAACGATTCTGAAAAAGATGAACATTTATCGAAAAAGAATATGTGAAAAGTGCCTATCCTGTGGTCGAAGCAAATAAAACAAGTTCTGCGCACTAATTCAGGCCAAACAAACACTTTCCCGAGGGTGGCGGCCAAAAATCAACGAAAACAAACCAAACGTTTACGATCAGCCAACGCGAGCGAGGAAACGAAACCAAACAGCGATAAAACAAACGGTCTTGAGTCAGTGCGACCCACTACCATGTGGAACGTTCACGGAGTTACCTCAAAACAAGCCTAATACCTCGATTGTAGAGAGGATGACCATCGGAAGACAGTACGAGCGGGAGTGAGGTGGGAGAATAGTACACATTCTGTAAATAAAATATGTATATATGCTTTGGATGATGGATTCCTAATCGTTCGGGATGTTGCACGGTATCAAAGACAGAATAGTTTGTGTGAAAAGGCTACTATCATGGTGAACCAACACAATATGTGCTACCATATATTTTCTAGAACTACCGATATTCTGACGCTTCATAGCGGCTGATGATAAAGGATATTTCCAATAAGGTTAAAAGCAGACGGCATAAATTACCGGTAAATAAATCAGACTACAATAAAGTCCTAGATACTGCAGTCGAGACTACAGAATCCTCATATTGTAAAGAGTGGTTGGAGGGAGATTTGACCTGAGGCGGTGAATTTCTAGATGCAACTTTCATAATGCCGCGGCGTGAGGCCGGTTCTTCTGTGGTGAGCGTAGCCACGGGGCTTTAGATGCACTATTTCACACCGTTTCACGTAGTTTGATGGTAAAGAGTATCCAAGTGACTGTTCCGCAACTCTACACCAAACGTCGTTAATTGTCAGTCTGGTAAATTAGATTACCGCAGTCCATTTAAACTCAAATATATCAGATATTCGCTGTTCAAACATAGCTGCAGCGCAGCAAGAAACCCTAACTAGAGTCAACTCAGAAACTCAAGGTTTAGTCCAGTCGGAGACGCTAGCCATAAACATCGTAAACACAAGCCAACGGCGCTCGGGCAATTTGCTCCAGTGCAAGCGAATGATATTGTTACAACCGAAGCGACCCTAGACTAGGGCAGTGGCCATGACGAGGGTAATAGCCGTAGTAAACACCGGTGAGTGTGGTTTGGGAACAAAAAGAGGTGGATTTTGGCTGAGGCCAAGGGTACTGATTGCATCGCAGCCACGTGAACTGAGCTGGGTAGTGACGTTGCAATAACAGGTTTTCCTTTGCAAGTTAGTACGCCCGCGGGATGAGCAAATGTGGTTAAGAGGAGGAAGAAAGCGCATTCTTGCCTCTTGCGGACGTGCACGAACAGAAGGTAGTAGAAGTTTTGTCCATACCAAGAGTACGGCCGGCCTTTTGCTGTCCGAGTTCGTTGAATATGAGGGCGAACCTGAAGTGCCCACAGGTCTTCATCCCCGTCTGCTAAAGACGCACCGCCACCGGGGCTTCCGACCAGGTGAGCCACCCAGTCCAATGAATTGATGACTGTCGTTGACTTCAACTCACCGGAAGTTGAGTGGAGGGGTTTATGAACACCGGAAAGTTTATTCGGCGATCGGCTGATGGAGCAGGACTGCATGTCCACACTGTTACAATACAGGTGACAGGAGGAGGGCGTGATCCACACCCAGTGTCTGTGAATGGGATTGACCGTGGTCTGGAAACCGAACGCGCAAGCACTTCGTGAAGTGAACACAGGAGATGTGGACCGCTAGACTATTTGCTCCGGTACGTAATTTCGGGCGGCTTGCAAGCCTGGTTTGCACCGACCAAATCGATGGACGTGACCACCCCACGCACCGTTGGGACTTGCACAAATGGCCATTGATGAATATTCATAGGGGCACAGTTCAACATCGAAGGCGCATGATTCGCGATTGGGTGGTCAATTTGCGGGAGTTCCTGGTGAGCAGGGCCAGTAGAAACCGTGACTGGTAAGCAGCCAAATGTCATTTTTTCCAGTTGCATGTGTCATCGAAATGATGCCACAGTGCTCGAGACAGCTGATTGGCACTTGGGTTGAAATAGGTATCGACGGAGGACAAGAAACGGAAAAATAAAAGGGTAACGCAATCTGATTTATCTCCAGCTGAGGAGCATTGGTCACCGAAGGCAAACGAAAGTACAAGGGAACAAAGTGTTTGGGTGTTATATACTATAAGTGAAGACAGAAGCGGGGCGTGCATGAGAGTTAGGAATGTAAGGGTGTTCAGTTAGGCTTGTTCGGGACAGCCAATGGTCACGGCAAATGGGACGTCCAAAATTCCTTCAGAGAGAGGAGGATGGTTGTCGTTACTGTTTCCACGATTCTAAGGTAGAGGGTTTTGCAAGAAGTTGGACGGATGTGGGTGTCAAGGCCTCTTGCGCATACCTATCCTCGGATGTGTACGTGCCAGGTAACGGAAGTGTACGGGTTACCTTAGAATACGGAGTAGGTACGGATAGAAATTGAGACTTGTTCTGAAATGCTTGGATAATGACAGGCAGCTTATTCCGGGACTAAGTGAGGACAAAATTGAAGCAGTCTAACCGTGAGACCGACTTGACCATGTTGGAGGTAATGGCAAGAAGCCCGCGCCGAAGTATGCAAGGGGTTTCACGGGAGATTTTTGGTGGTTCAGGGAAATAAAACAGGCTATAAAGCAAGTTATGTAAGAAGACAAAGTTCGTTCTTGGGCGGGAGAGGCAGAATGGGTCATGATTCAGCTATTGGCGTCATGCTTCGTGGAGCAAAGACGTAGACGAACCGAGTAGTTCTTTAGCAAAATGCTTTTTCCAGCTTTCTAGTGCAACTTCACCAAGTTTTGACATATTAGAAAGTATCAGGCGACAGTCGAGGGTGGGTCTTATGTGGAACTTGTGGTCACTGATAGAGCTGTGCCGGAGCCGGAAAGAGCGGAAAGGAAGGCCCACGGTTCTTCTGGCCTTGGCCGTTGGATAGCTGCTGGCCCTGTGAATTTAAGGGAGCTAAAGCAGTTGGTGTCTAGATGGTAGTTGGTAGGTCCACAGGCATTTGAAGGCCAACCAATAGATAAAATCCCAGGGGGCGATTTAAGTTTGTAGGCTAGAAGCTCACACTCGTTGGTAGTAAAATACGTCATTCGGATGAAGCATCAAGTTTCAAGTGCAGCAGGCCCATTGAGACGTTGTTTAGCGCAGGAATAGCGCCGATAATCTTGAAAAAGTAGACTATCCTCATATCCTTTGCAAATAGGAAAGCGGACGTCGCAAACTACGGGGTTGAGTGCGTCAATGAAATAAGAAGGAGATGAAGGATTATACTGAATGCTTCTCAAAATAATGCCACTCGTAACAGGTCCCTGGCTGGAAGTTTGACCGTCAGTGCGGAACACTTGAGAATGTTGAAAAGGCATGAGGGCAAACAGAAGCAGTGTATCAATGAGATGCGCTTGCGGAACACGACTAAGTGTCTCCAACCCATTACAGTAGACAATTATTAACGACTGCCCACTATCAAAAGCATTGGTGATTAGCTTCAGAAAGCCAAACTGAGGTGGAGTGCTTGACTGTGACTGAAGAAACCTATGCTGCCTAGTTTTAAAATCTTTGGGACCAAGAAGATGCCACCTGCAGCAATCCTTTCCACCATTCTAAAAGTGACAGAGTTTGACTGATAGAGTGGCATTTGGTAAGCTCTCGGAAGAGACCTTTATTCTCGCTGGCTTCATGACTGAGCGCATCCAGTTCTGCGGCAACAAACTGGAGTTTTGGCGACCTAATGTGGGACGTAGCCAATGGTGCTAGTTCGGAAGAGCGCCGGCAGTCAACGAAAGATCTCTACGTTCCCTACAAAACGCGTTTGCTCCCTTGAAACGTGGGAAAGGCGAGGGCAAGCGGTGTGGAGGAAGGCTGCAATGGGCGAGTCAGTCAAGCGTAGAACCCGTAGTTCGGCTCCTTTTGAGGCTTTCAGGAGTCTCTAGGCTTGGATTCGCCTCACCAAGCATAGAGATGAGAGAGTAGACCTCCAGAAATCTGCTCATTGCGTGTAGGATATGAAGTTTGCCCAATGTGTCAAAAGGCATCCAAAGAAGTACTATGGTTGCGTGCAGTCTGAGGGTTCGTTGAGAGATGCAGGAGGACCACTGACGACCCATGACCATGTGGTGGCAGCAGATAACCAGAGCAAAGCGGATGCTCTGGATGGATATTTCAGTAGTGTGCACAGAATAGATAACGGCTTGCAAATAAGTTCTGAGGTTGACTCCTGCAACGGGCATCGAAGAGTTAAAAATCTCAAAGGAGACCGTAAGCAAACACCTGAAATGGTCAGATATCAATACATCTGCCGAGACAGACGATATCCGCCCTGCCATCATTAGGAACTTAGATGATATCCTATGCCTTCCAGTAAACAAATTATTTAAGGCCGCCCTGGACTGTGAAGGTTTGCCACCCAAATGGGGAAAATACAGTTGTGTTAGCACAACATTTAGTGGGACTCCCGAATGGAATTGGAAACTACAGACCTGTGAGCCTAACCTGCATTCTTTGCGGTGTTAGAAAAGATCATCCGGGTGCACGTCTGCGGGCGCTTGATGGAGAATTCCATGTTTTGCCCAGCTCGGCATGAATTTCTAAAAGCAAGTCGTGCGCCTCCAACCTATTGAGCTTCCTAGACGGAGTTACTCAAAGAGTGGACGAAGGTAAACATGTACAAGCGTGTGATCTTGACTTGAGTCGGCCATCAGACTCGGTAAACCATCGGTTTCTACTAATCACGTTGAGGTCAATTGGCACGAATGCACAGAATCAGGAATGGTAAGGGGAATTTCTTACCGGCAGAATGCTATACGTGAAAGTAGGTGACGAGAACTCTGAACTACAGAACGTGACTCGTGGAATGTAACAGGGTTTCGTACTAGGTCCACTACCATTTCTCTTGTTTAACAATGATTTAGCCTCAGTCCTACAGTCACCAAGCTCGTTCTCGGCAGATGATTTGAGGTAAGTGGGAGTTCATGGGAAAGAGGAGCTGAGCAGTGACGTACTTGCCGTTTTTAACTGGGCACATAAGTGGGCAATACCTCTCAATGATAGAAGGAGCCACTTGTCACGGACAGCGACAAAACCGACGGTTGCACACGACCAAAGCCCATTTACTATGGAGGCAGTAAACAGGGTTAATGACCTTGAGATTGTGGTGACTTCTGGTCTTATGTGGTCAAATCAGTGTGCAAAAGCTGCGAAAAGGCACGCGGTGAGCTCTTTAGGTTGAGATCAACCGTTTCGTGGAGGCAAATTAAGGTTTTCATGCCAGTATACATGTCCACGGCTACATCTATCTTAGGGAATCGTGTCCAAGCATGCTCACTCCTGTGCAAATTATATGCTGCCTGTTTGGAGAACGTTCAACATCATTCATCGCGCGTGGTTGGGGGTCTGGGGAGCAAGACGTATGGGCAGAGACTCCAGGACCTCAGACTATTCCGTATGGAAAAAGGAGGGCGCTACAAAGGGGTCTCACAGAGACACTTAAGATATAAGAGGCTCTTTTGGGCTTGGACCGGAGGGTCTATTTCAAGTGACAACAAACTCCGGAACAAGGGGTCGTGGGAAGAAGCTGGTGAAAGTTTGATCCAGACTGATGGCAAGATCCCACTTCTTTGGCGATAGGGTGGTTGACTACTAGAATGGACCGCCGGAAGAGGTGATAGAGCTGGGGACCGTCCGGGCATTCAAGGCTTTCCTAGATCGTAAATGAAATGAGGCCATTTCTGACAGCAAATTTCAAGCATGTTGATGCAGCGAGGATGTGACATGTTTAGTTGCTGAATGTTTCCATTTGCTACTTGATGGCTTAGCGAACGCCCACGATGTATACTGACTCTTGCAGTTGATGTGCGATGGTGTTTTACGTTTCCGTTCTGTTTTTAGCAGTGACTCGAAGGAATAAACCGCACAGTGTCGGTTATCTACCTAGCTTGTATACCATTGAAGGGAGCCCGGACGCTCGATTGTCAATGGTCATTATCTGTCCTGTGCAAACTGAACTGAGCTGAACTGGACCGAGTTGAAGGTTTACTGCGCGAGAAGGTCAGAACGTTCAAATTTCTTGAGAACGCCCGTTTTGCTTTTGTCGAACTGAGACGGGTTATCTTCAACGTGGCCGCCGCTGCTCATCTTCTACCAAGCACTCCCATTACACCATCAATCGATGCTTCAGGCTTGACCGTTGGTGCTATTTTACAACAGGCACGTGGCCACCTATGGCGTTCTTCTCCAAGTGTCTACGGCCTGCCGAATCTAGGTAAAGTACGTTTGGTAGGGAACTTCTCGCAGTCTACTTGGCTATCCGCCAACTTCGGCACATGCTGGAAGGCAGAGAATCCACCGTCTTCACGGACCACAAGCTAACTACCCCCGCTGCGCCGTCGATAACAGACCGATACTCACTCATGGAATCCCGGACCTAGATTATGTCACTTAGTCAAAACAGAATATACAACACGTCTCAGGTGAGCTTAACAATGTGGCAGATGTTCCTTCTTGCATTCATCTCATCACACCAGCTGGTGGTATTGACTTAGCGGCCAGTGTACCGACGGAAGTACATGACCCAGAAGTCGAGCAGTTACGTCACGGCAGCTACCTTCAACGGGAACCAACGCCGCTCACTTCGTTGGAGGGTAAAATCTTGTGTACCATCTGCTTCTAAGAAAGGCGTCTCTCAGATACTGCACGATTTGTCACACCCCGGCATACGATCCTCTGTTAAACTCGTGGCTGGGCGTTTTGTTTGGAAAAAGTAAATGGGAATATAGACGACTGGGCACGTGATTGTCTAGAACGTCAGCATTCCAAGTTACATGGGCATACAAAAGTCCTCTTGCCGTGGTGACCACCGATCGAGAGACCCATTTCCGAGGTTCGTTTGTTTCCCCAATGAATGCGTTCGGATGTAAACAAGTGAAAACTACGGCGTGACATCCAGCTGCTAGCGGTTTGATTGAACGTCTTCATAGGTAACTCAATGCAGTTTCACGAGATCATGTGGACCCGGCATGGCACGAGGCCCTTTTTTTGTCTTGTCGGGCATTTACAGTTCAGTGAAAGCCGACGTTCACTCAACGCCGAACGGGTTGTTATTTGGGTGTCCGCTTCGGCTGCCCTAAGGAGCTGGCCGCATCACAACCTTTGCAGCCTTTTAACCATTCCGGCTTCACCAAGAGCCTGACTCAGCGTACGCGTGACCTGCACGCAGTGTCACCGAGGGAACAAAGTACACCAGCGTGCATGCCTGAGGAGATGTCCACATGCACACGCGTCTTTTTGCGCACAGGTGGTACATGGCACTCTTTCCAGGCTCATTTTTCACGACCGCATCGAGTTCTAGAGCGGAAAGAAAGGTGCCACATCATCAAACTTAAGAGTGGACAGGAAACCGGCTTTCATGGAAGTAGAGATGGCATTGGACTAGCTCAATCATGCTCAGCGATTGCCGCCATACCCGCGCCCATGTCCACATGATCCGCAAGCACTGATCCCACAAGTCACGAAACCCCGGTTCAACACGACCGTCGCGGTCGGGTCATGCGAAGACCATGACGTTCTGTAAACACGGTTTCCATTTTACCTAATCACTGGTAAGATTTCATTGTTATCGTTTTTTTAAATAGGGAAAATTCAATCACCTTGACAGGTTCTTTTAGCTTTGTGTACACGTCTAGCCACCTGGGATGAACACTCATGGATTCATTCCTGTGTTTTCCTCTCGCTCCTAGAGTTTTTGCAGATACTGATTCTTCTGTCAACAGTCTATCTACCTGCGACAAAGACGGGTGTGTGGAGGAGAGAGGCCACCTTTATCCCGCTGTCAGTGAGCATGTGAGAGTTTTGGCACACCTAAGCTTTCTTCTGGCATCTTGACTGGGTTTCTGTTGGCAGGCAACCCGCCGCGAGGACTGAGCACACATGACTCAAGGAGGAACGCATTTATCTACCATAAATAACGGGACAACTATCGAGCCCTAAAGCAATCCTGCAAGCAGACAAATGTACTATTCCGAATCCTTCCCATCTATCCTCAACATGATGGACTACTGGCTGTACGCGCCTTGTTTGTTGTTGTCGATTTTCATTTCCTTTTCAACGGTGTCACTGTCTTCAGGGAAAACGAGCACTGTCACAGCTTAACACTTCGAAAAAATCTCCCTTAGTTTTATAGGGATGAGGTCGTGTAGTGACATTGCGTTCATTTTGGCAATCATCAACTTTATTGCCACCCTGTGGGTAGACGCTTTTCATCGCCCCGAACCAAGCTGCTCCTGGTTCGACCGCCAAACACACGCTTCATTGCGCGTCCTCCCTGATCGTTTTTTGTTCCGTGCTCTTTGCTCTGCAGGTTTGCATGAACGCCCCTGTGGCTCGTCTTTAGTCTTCTGGCTCCTGGCAAGGCATGTTTCGATTAGTGGCTGTAGTTATCTACTACGTCCGTATACCATTTTGTCTCTTTAGCCCTGCGCCATCAAGTAGCAGTCACTGTGATCAAAGTTCATGTAATGAGCGCGTCACTGCTTGCTGTAATGTATATTTGTATATATGCACAAACCAAAAGGTTAAGGAAGTTGGAGCAGTCTTCAAAAGGTGGGACATCTTCCATAACCACGGGTCAAATGCACAATAAAAACTGCTTGTATTCGAGTGCCTCCTAGTGCCCTGACTCTTCCAGCATTCCGCAGACACGGAAAATGCACAGGGAACGGATTTTGAAACTATCAAAAAGTATTTTTTTCACGTTTACCAATTACTGAGCTGACAGCGGGGCTCCCCTTGGTTTGCAAAATTGATGTCATAAGAGTATGGTTCACCTAATCATCCCTAGACATAACCTGTGCGGGTGATCTGTCGGGATGGCACTTGTAATATTGGCATGAGTACGAATTACGTAAAACAAGCTTATTCGCCACTCTGTTTTGTTCTCAACGTGCTCTGTGGGATTTTTCTTACGCCTTCACATATCCATTAATAAACTTTCCAATGGCGAACACCCTACGTTGTGGTCCTGTCGTTTTTGGGTGCAGTAGTCGGCATCAGCCCCCGCCTTTCATGGATTGCTTTAGAACACCAGTCTCCTACCAACACTACTGCGTCTTAGTGTGCAATGAAGGCGGATTAAGTAACCACTATAACGCTTGATTCGTTTTATCGCAGCTTTTGCTGGGGCATCATTTATAATGTTCGATGTGACTACGGGGAAACGTCCGCATGCACTTCGGATATAAGTGCTTGAAGTGTGAAGATTTCTAAGCTCCCGGATGCAATCTTCAGAGTATTCCCTGATATCTGCCGGTTTCGCCATCTCACAGTAAAGACCCACCGTAAATACTTGTGGTAACGGATTGCGTAAACGGCCTTTAGTAGGCCACAGCTGTTAGGGTGATCCACGAAACACGCAGCCGAATGGCCATCTCATCTGTTGCGTACAACGGACTGGAATCCACGGCAAGCTGTACACATTCTTTCAGCCCAAGGCTCAATTATCTACCGTCGCCTGCGGATTTTTTGGGCGTTTGACGTGGTCATTCCAACAAAGTCCGCGGATCTGTCGGCGAGCCTAGACGAACCCGCATGGATATACGAAGCAGGACTATGACATCCGCTATTGAGAAACCGAGTTGTATGACTACCTGTCGTGCAGCAGGACGTGTTGAAGGTCCTGGAATAAGGTCTGATATAACGAATAAAGTTGGAAGATACAACAACGGACCGTTGCCTTTGAAATTTGTTTTTATTGGAGATATTTCTGAGGCACTACATTTTACCAAGGGTCTACTTCTTATACGGTCAAGTTACCTGGGGAGTTAAAGGTATGCGAAAAGCACACCCTACCCTCCCCCCCCCCGGTTTTCACTCGTCAAGTGAAGGGAGGTCAAATCTTACGCATCATCCCCAGCATTAATACTGTCCTGCTTAAAGCATAATTTGAGCACAGAATACCCGTAAAACTTTGTAGAAAAATCCGGTGCCTTGGAATCCGTCGACTGATTGAGAGCCTCGGGCACACGTTTGGAGTCCGCATTGTTTCTTTGGATGATGATCATTGTTGTAAATTGTCTAATTTATACGATCACACAAAGGTCTCAAAGCATAGGAGACTACCATTTACAGCGATTACTTAAGTGCCAATATTCGACGCACTCAAGGTGAACGCTACGGCATAGGCAGCCCCGACGGAAGCTATTCGACGTCGCCAGGTGGTTGTTCTCTAATGACCAGGAACTGACGGCTTTGTGGTTTTCTTTGATACGATTGTAACTGCCATATAAGTTTTCCATTTATGTGGCACGCAGCAATACATGAACTGCACTTCGATTGGGGTGCCACCTCTAATAAATCACGTGGTAGAATGGCTCTCATCAGTGAGATTAGAAAGACGATTGGTATCGACGGCGGTAGTTCATGCAGGAGCATACTTGAAGTGTGGGGGAGAAGGCACCTATCTTTGATGATGAATTTAAGAGCATCTGTGCAATAGGAGCCGCCATAACCAACGGGAAATAATAAAGGGCAGAGAACCAATGAAGTGTATATATCTCTTAAACCATGATTTTTGTAAGCGTGAAATTTTATAGTTGGCCATTTTTGGTTCAGTCAGTAACATTGGATATTAAGAGACAACCCCTGAAGGTACTATTTGAGAAGATTTATTTGACTCCCTTTGTTGACTGGGAGGGAATAGGTGACGGCGAATTGAAAAGCTGTGGATAACCACAAGAAAACAAAAGAAAACCACCGGTTAGGGCAAATTTCTGGGGATGGGCACGAGTAGGTGCGTAGCGAGAATTTTGGAGAATCGGAATTTCTGGAGATGGGATGTATAATAACCAGCTAGGCGAGTATAAGCGAGGATTCGCTGAGCAAATTCGTGTAAGATATTGCCACATAAAACTGAAGCCAAGAATGTTCAAGATGATGTGCACATAAAACTCGCGATACTGACTAACGACTGCGCCGTGATGTGTCGCAGTTGGTTACGCTAGCTGGTCTTGAGTTTTTGAAGCATTCCGTGAGTGCAAGGCTTGGACTTTATTACTCCCGGATCTTGTACTTCCCTTCATTTTTCTGGAGCACAGGTCTGAAAGAAAATAAACACTGTGGGTTGGCAAATGAGTACGAGGACAAGAAGCCATTGATCAGAAAATGGGAAAACACGAGTGTACACCTGTTCGCTTTTGATCAACATATACATGTGTTCGTTCTTTTATTTGCACTCTGGAGGAAAAACTCGGTAAACGGTGTGTATACCGGGATAAAAGAGATGAAAACAGACTTTGATAAAATAATAATAATATTATTGATATTGGTTTATTTTGGATAACCCCGAGACATGCTGCAAAGCAAGATCAAAACTTACAAGTGGAGGTGGAATCCGAGTTCTTAGAGGGTTATACAAGTATGTGCACTCGATATGGTATAGGAAATAGTATTTGTGTCACTCTTTTTGGTAGCGCGCGGCAAACTTTGAACTGATGGTCAGGTAGTCAAGCCGACCAGATCCAGGTGGGGCTGGTTGGAAGTAGTAGAGTTACACACAGACATAGCGAGAGAACTGCACGACTAGAGAACCAAATAGTGCTGGCTGAAATCTTGTTTGCATTGAAAAAGAAGTTTCCAAAGGAGGCGTGAACAAGCAACGGCGATTCGCGATGTACGATAGGGGTTAGGATGGAAAATCAGACGATAGAAAGGAGTGCAGTTGTGAATACCAGCTGGGAAAAATCATTTGGAGATTATAGTTGCAACAATTAGCGACCGGACATCGGCTGAGTCGGATATATGCCCAGTGACGACACATCAGTGGAGAGCGATTGCCGAGTGATGGCGAAAGAAGTGGCCAGATGAAAACAGGTAAGCGTTGGGCAGATTGCTTACTTTCGAAAAAGTAGAACGCCACGTATCACCATGGAAATGGGAACTGAGCGACAAATTAAATGTTGATGCATAACTTCGGCAGTGGCAGAGACAGCCTGCAGGAAGGATGGTAGAATAATTGACAGGTAACGTACTATCCTTTTGACGTTCTTTATAAAAAGCGAACCAAGTGGTGGCAACAAGGAAAAACGCCGTGATACAAGTATCCCTCGAATATGCATATATGAGGAGGTCGAAGCTTTGCAAGATGGCGATATTGCAATTCAACAGCCTTAAGTGGGCGAGTAGAGGGACTGAGAGAAGAGCAAACTATCTCAAAATCATCTATCATTGGGGTGCCCTAGAGACAAATATTTCGTAGTGTAATATGTTGTCTAAATATTTAGGAAAGGAATTGAATTACAACAATGAACGTGACAGTTTGTAGTGTATCAGTAAAAGTGATGAAAGGGGGCCAGTTTTATTTAAGGGAATGTTTAGGTTTGCTGATGGGACTGGAAAGTAGGTTGACATGAAACCTAGGAAAAGTGGACCATGAGCGTTGAGCCGAGAATGGTAATAATGTTTTTAAATAAACGAAGATTATGCGCTGAATAAACTAAGTTTTGCCGGGTGTAAAAGCCGGTAAATTATAATGGTGAAGTTGCGGGTGCACACGGTTGACAATCGTTGATAACTGGAGCAGATAGCCACTTATTTGCAGCACTTTGGGTATATACGGGTTTTTAACCCGCAGCCAATGCTAGTGGCTGTGGCTGACAGCGGACTGGACGTTGAACCTGAAAAGCAGTCCAGATGATATTATTTGCAATCCACCAACCCACTCTCAACTGCATATCTTCTCAGACGTGCTACGAACCCGAAGTTCACAGTCCGTATAGGCGGATGTGAGAGCGCTCCGTGCTGGCGAGATTCTCACGGGTGATATTGGCGAGATCACGTAGCCTCAGAGATCAAATAGTCCAGATCCATGCAACCAGGTTGCGAGGGATCTTGAGGACAAATGCAGAAGAAGATGCGAAGGATTGAAATGCAGGTGCCGAATTTTCAGCCAGAAGTCTGAGCCAGCATTTTCTGCGGATACTCAAAGGCCATCCAGAAGGAGGATAATCGTTTGTGGTTGTTTAGAAAAAGAAAAAAAGAAAAAACGCAGCCTGCGATGCTCCCAAGTGGGGATTACCCGTCATTGGTAAAATGGAACATCTAGCAAACTCAACACTGGAGCCACCTTGGACAGAAAGAGGGCTCCGAGGAGTTGGGACTTGAGAGTAATGCAAAAAATAATGTCAAAAACCGGGAATAATGGTAAAGATAATTTAGAAATGAATTGTGGTCGCTCAATTCTGATTCTGGTTTGAAATGCGAGGAAAAACTAGGAGAATGTGAGTAGAACCAGTTTGGACCGGGTGAGAAGGATATAGTGTGAAGTAGATAAAGAATAAAAATTGAGACCGAGTTTCTTCCAAAACAGAATCTATTATATGAGATCGCCAAGAAGTGAACTTCACGCCAAGGGGCACAGTTGCAATAATGAGAGGATGGCTTCTAGGCAGAATATTACTACTCGAACCGACGGAAAGAATTACCTTTGATGAAATTTAAAAGGCAAAATGGTTACTATCATTCAGGGGCTATGACGAGTAAGACAGCAGAAGGAACTGTGAAACTTAAGAAGGGAAGGGGCTACAAGATTTAGAGAGTAGGTTTAATTCGGATCCAGAGTAACCGGTCCGTGGAAAGAAAAATAAGAAGTTCTGCTAGAAAATGTGGGAAAAATATGTGGAAAAGTAGGGAAACACAAAAGGCGATGTCACAAACGCAGTTTGTATTCCGTGGATGAGCCTCCTAAATTTAAAGAATGAGGACTAAGTTTCCTTCAACGGTAAAACGATTGAAATGGAACGGGCAGAAAGGAAGCTCTAGGTCTAGAGGTGGAAATGCCATCTTGATTAGATTCTGTCTTCGCGGAATGCCAGATTAAGGAAGACAGAAGGTTGTTTACGAAAGATAAATAAAACTTGCGTGATATACGACTGGGAGATCCTGGGCCAATGAAGTGTTACACAGATCTCCTGACCGGTCACCCAGAATCGCAAGTCCCTACTTGATCTCACTCTTCATCTTCACTATTATTAATTTGTTCTATTCCTCTAGGCCAAACTAAACAGGGCCAGAGGACGTAGAAAGTGGGGTGTTAAGCTTGCCCAGGTTCTTGCACAGTGAGCATTTTCGGATCGCTCGGTGCTGCGGAAAGTAGAGGAGCATAACATTATTCATACCTATTGTGAGGATAAATGACAGAGTGACATTCCACGTCTGTGGCGCTATCTGATGAATCTCACAGGACCAGTGTTCCTTGTGGGTCAGCTAGCACTCCGTATCACTCAAGGCCAAAATTTATGAAGGTGGACGATAAGTGGTGGTGGAACAAGAAGCAAGGTGGCACTGGCGGAATGCTAGTAGGCAACTGGAAGAGGAAAAGATAATGTTGAGGGAAAACAAAAAAAAGACCTAAGGCAAACGTTGCCGGAGGAAGGGGGACACAAACGACGGTGGTCAAAAAAAGCGAGAGAAACAATGTGAGGGCGGCCACCTGCGTCCTTGTTCTAGTGGGCAGGCTGGGTGTCCAGCGCACTGTCAGTCCCAGCCACTAGCATTGGCTGCGGGTTAAAAACCCGTATATACCCAAAGTGCTGCAAATAAGTGGCTATCTGCTCCAGTTATCAACGATTGTCAACCGTGTGCACCCGCAACTTCACCATTATAATTTACCGGCTTTTACACCCGGCAAAACTTAGTTTATTCAGCGCATAATCTTCGTTTATTTAAAAACATTATTACCATTCTCGGCTCAACGCTCATGGTCCACTTTTCCTAGGTTTCATGTCAACCTACTTTCCAGTCCCATCAGCAAACCTAAACATTCCCTTAAATAAAACTGGCCCCCTTTCATCACTTTTACTGATACACTACAAACTGTCACGTTCATTGTTGTAATTCAATTCCTTTCCTAAATATTTAGACAACATATTACACTACGAAATATTTGTCTCTAGGGCACCCCAATGATAGATGATTTTGAGATAGTTTGCTCTTCTCTCAGTCCCTCTACTCGCCCACTTAAGGCTGTTGAATTGCAATATCGCCATCTTGCAAAGCTTCGACCTCCTCATATATGCATATCCGAGGGATACTTGTATCACGGCGTTTTTCCTTGTTGCCACCACTTGGTTCGCTTTTTATAAAGAACGTCAAAAGGATAGTACGTTACCTGTCAATTATTCTACCATCCTTCCTGCAGGCTGTCTCTGCCACTGCCGAAGTTATGCATCAACATTTAATTTGTCGCTCAGTTCCCATTTCCATGGTGATACGTGGCGTTCTACTTTTTCGAAAGTAAGCAATCTGCCCAACGCTTACCTGTTTTCATCTGGCCACTTCTTTCGCCATCACTCGGCAATCGCTCTCCACTGATGTGTCGTCACTGGGCATATATCCGACTCAGCCGATGTCCGGTCGCTAATTGTTGCAACTATAATCTCCAAATGATTTTTCCCAGCTGGTATTCACAACTGCACTCCTTTCTATCGTCTGATTTTCCATCCTAACCCCTATCGTACATCGCGAATCGCCGTTGCTTGTTCACGCCTCCTTTGGAAACTTCTTTTTCAATGCAAACAAGATTTCAGCCAGCACTATTTGGTTCTCTAGTCGTGCAGTTCTCTCGCTATGTCTGTGTGTAACTCTACTACTTCCAACCAGCCCCACCTGGATCTGGTCGGCTTGACTACCTGACCATCAGTTCAAAGTTTGCCGCGCGCTACCAAAAAGAGTGACACAAATACTATTTCCTATACCATATCGAGTGCACATACTTGTATAACCCTCTAAGAACTCGGATTCCACCTCCACTTGTAAGTTTTGATCTTGCTTTGCAGCATGTCTCGGGGTTATCCAAAATAAACCAATATCAATAATATTATTATTATTTTATCAAAGTCTGTTTTCATCTCTTTTATCCCGGTATACACACCGTTTACCGAGTTTTTCCTCCAGAGTGCAAATAAAAGAACGAACACATGTATATGTTGATCAAAAGCGAACAGGTGTACACTCGTGTTTTCCCATTTTCTGATCATTGGCTTCTTGTCCTCGTACTCATTTGCCAACCCACAGTGTTTATTTTCTTTCAGACCTGTGCTCCAGAAAAATGAAGGGAAGTACAAGATCCGGGAGTAATAAAGTCCAAGCCTTGCACTCACGGAATGCTTCAAAAACTCAAGACCAGCTAGCGTAACCAACTGCGACACATCACGGCGCAGTCGTTAGTCAGTATCGCGAGTTTTATGTGCACATCATCTTGAACATTCTTGGCTTCAGTTTTATGTGGCAATATCTTACACGAATTTGCTCAGCGAATCCTCGCTTATACTCGCCTAGCTGGTTATTATACATCCCATCTCCAGAAATTCCGATTCTCCAAAATTCTCGCTACGCACCTACTCGTGCCCATCCCCAGAAATTTGCCCTAACCGGTGGTTTTCTTTTGTTTTCTTGTGGTTATCCACAGCTTTTCAATTCGCCGTCACCTATTCCCTCCCAGTCAACAAAGGGAGTCAAATAAATCTTCTCAAATAGTACCTTCAGGGGTTGTCTCTTAATATCCAATGTTACTGACTGAACCAAAAATGGCCAACTATAAAATTTCACGCTTACAAAAATCATGGTTTAAGAGATATATACACTTCATTGGTTCTCTGCCCTTTATTATTTCCCGTTGGTTATGGCGGCTCCTATTGCACAGATGCTCTTAAATTCATCATCAAAGATAGGTGCCTTCTCCCCCACACTTCAAGTATGCTCCTGCATGAACTACCGCCGTCGATACCAATCGTCTTTCTAATCTCACTGATGAGAGCCATTCTACCACGTGATTTATTAGAGGTGGCACCCCAATCGAAGTGCAGTTCATGTATTGCTGCGTGCCACATAAATGGAAAACTTATATGGCAGTTACAATCGTATCAAAGAAAACCACAAAGCCGTCAGTTCCTGGTCATTAGAGAACAACCACCTGGCGACGTCGAATAGCTTCCGTCGGGGCTGCCTATGCCGTAGCGTTCACCTTGAGTGCGTCGAATATTGGCACTTAAGTAATCGCTGTAAATGGTAGTCTCCTATGCTTTGAGACCTTTGTGTGATCGTATAAATTAGACAATTTACAACAATGATCATCATCCAAAGAAACAATGCGGACTCCAAACGTGTGCCCGAGGCTCTCAATCAGTCGACGGATTCCAAGGCACCGGATTTTTCTACAAAGTTTTACGGGTATTCTGTGCTCAAATTATGCTTTAAGCAGGACAGTATTAATGCTGGGGATGATGCGTAAGATTTGACCTCCCTTCACTTGACGAGTGAAAACCGGGGGGGGGGAGGGTAGGGTGTGCTTTTCGCATACCTTTAACTCCCCAGGTAACTTGACCGTATAAGAAGTAGACCCTTGGTAAAATGTAGTGCCTCAGAAATATCTCCAATAAAAACAAATTTCAAAGGCAACGGTCCGTTGTTGTATCTTCCAACTTTATTCGTTATATCAGACCTTATTCCAGGACCTTCAACACGTCCTGCTGCACGACAGGTAGTCATACAACTCGGTTTCTCAATAGCGGATGTCATAGTCCTGCTTCGTATATCCATGCGGGTTCGTCTAGGCTCGCCGACAGATCCGCGGACTTTGTTGGAATGACCACGTCAAACGCCCAAAAAATCCGCAGGCGACGGTAGATAATTGAGCCTTGGGCTGAAAGAATGTGTACAGCTTGCCGTGGATTCCAGTCCGTTGTACGCAACAGATGAGATGGCCATTCGGCTGCGTGTTTCGTGGATCACCCTAACAGCTGTGGCCTACTAAAGGCCGTTTACGCAATCCGTTACCACAAGTATTTACGGTGGGTCTTTACTGTGAGATGGCGAAACCAGCAGATATTAGGGAATACTCTGAAGATTGCATCCGGGAGCTTAGAAATCTTCACACTTCAAGCACTTATATCCGAAGTGCATGCGGACGTTTCCCCGTAGTCACATCGAACATTATAAATGATGCCCCAGCAAAAGCTGCGATAAAACGAATCAAGCGTTATAGTGGTTACTTAATCCGCCTTCATTGCACACTAAGACGCAGTAGTGTTGGTAGGAGACTGGTGTTCTAAAGCAATCCATGAAAGGCGGGGGCTGATGCCGACTACTGCACCCAAAAACGACAGGACCACAACGTAGGGTGTTCGCCATTGGAAAGTTTATTAATGGATATGTGAAGGCGTAAGAAAAATCCCACAGAGCACGTTGAGAACAAAACAGAGTGGCGAATAAGCTTGTTTTACGTAATTCGTACTCATGCCAATATTACAAGTGCCATCCCGACAGATCACCCGCACAGGTTATGTCTAGGGATGATTAGGTGAACCATACTCTTATGACATCAATTTTGCAAACCAAGGGGAGCCCCGCTGTCAGCTCAGTAATTGGTAAACGTGAAAAAAATACTTTTTGATAGTTTCAAAATCCGTTCCCTGTGCATTTTCCGTGTCTGCGGAATGCTGGAGGAGTCAGGGCACTAGGAGGCACTCGAATACAAGCAGTTTTTATTGTGCATTTGACCCGTGGTTATGGAAGATGTCCCACCTTTTGAAGACTGCTCCAACTTCCTTAACCTTTTGGTTTGTGCATATATACAAATATACATTACAGCAAGCAGTGACGCGCTCATTACATGAACTTTGATCACAGTGACTGCTACTTGATGGCGCAGGGCTAAAGAGACAAAATGGTATACGGACGTAGTAGATAACTACAGCCACTAATCGAAACATGCCTTGCCAGGAGCCAGAAGACTAAAGACGAGCCACAGGGGCGTTCATGCAAACCTGCAGAGCAAAGAGCACGGAACAAAAAACGATCAGGGAGGACGCGCAATGAAGCGTGTGTTTGGCGGTCGAACCAGGAGCAGCTTGGTTCGGGGCGATGAAAAGCGTCTACCCACAGGGTGGCAATAAAGTTGATGATTGCCAAAATGAACGCAATGTCACTACACGACCTCATCCCTATAAAACTAAGGGAGATTTTTTCGAAGTGTTAAGCTGTGACAGTGCTCGTTTTCCCTGAAGACAGTGACACCGTTGAAAAGGAAATGAAAATCGACAACAACAAACAAGGCGCGTACAGCCAGTAGTCCATCATGTTGAGGATAGATGGGAAGGATTCGGAATAGTACATTTGTCTGCTTGCAGGATTGCTTTAGGGCTCGATAGTTGTCCCGTTATTTATGGTAGATAAATGCGTTCCTCCTTGAGTCATGTGTGCTCAGTCCTCGCGGCGGGTTGCCTGCCAACAGAAACCCAGTCAAGATGCCAGAAGAAAGCTTAGGTGTGCCAAAACTCTCACATGCTCACTGACAGCGGGATAAAGGTGGCCTCTCTCCTCCACACACCCGTCTTTGTCGCAGGTAGATAGACTGTTGACAGAAGAATCAGTATCTGCAAAAACTCTAGGAGCGAGAGGAAAACACAGGAATGAATCCATGAGTGTTCATCCCAGGTGGCTAGACGTGTACACAAAGCTAAAAGAACCTGTCAAGGTGATTGAATTTTCCCTATTTAAAAAAACGATAACAATGAAATCTTACCAGTGATTAGGTAAAATGGAAACCGTGTTTACAGAACGTCATGGTCTTCGCATGACCCGACCGCGACGGTCGTGTTGAACCGGGGTTTCGTGACTTGTGGGATCAGTGCTTGCGGATCATGTGGACATGGGCGCGGGTATGGCGGCAATCGCTGAGCATGATTGAGCTAGTCCAATGCCATCTCTACTTCCATGAAAGCCGGTTTCCTGTCCACTCTTAAGTTTGATGATGTGGCACCTTTCTTTCCGCTCTAGAACTCGATGCGGTCGTGAAAAATGAGCCTGGAAAGAGTGCCATGTACCACCTGTGCGCAAAAAGACGCGTGTGCATGTGGACATCTCCTCAGGCATGCACGCTGGTGTACTTTGTTCCCTCGGTGACACTGCGTGCAGGTCACGCGTACGCTGAGTCAGGCTCTTGGTGAAGCCGGAATGGTTAAAAGGCTGCAAAGGTTGTGATGCGGCCAGCTCCTTAGGGCAGCCGAAGCGGACACCCAAATAACAACCCGTTCGGCGTTGAGTGAACGTCGGCTTTCACTGAACTGTAAATGCCCGACAAGACAAAAAAAGGGCCTCGTGCCATGCCGGGTCCACATGATCTCGTGAAACTGCATTGAGTTACCTATGAAGACGTTCAATCAAACCGCTAGCAGCTGGATGTCACGCCGTAGTTTTCACTTGTTTACATCCGAACGCATTCATTGGGGAAACAAACGAACCTCGGAAATGGGTCTCTCGATCGGTGGTCACCACGGCAAGAGGACTTTTGTATGCCCATGTAACTTGGAATGCTGACGTTCTAGACAATCACGTGCCCAGTCGTCTATATTCCCATTTACTTTTTCCAAACAAAACGCCCAGCCACGAGTTTAACAGAGGATCGTATGCCGGGGTGTGACAAATCGTGCAGTATCTGAGAGACGCCTTTCTTAGAAGCAGATGGTACACAAGATTTTACCCTCCAACGAAGTGAGCGGCGTTGGTTCCCGTTGAAGGTAGCTGCCGTGACGTAACTGCTCGACTTCTGGGTCATGTACTTCCGTCGGTACACTGGCCGCTAAGTCAATACCACCAGCTGGTGTGATGAGATGAATGCAAGAAGGAACATCTGCCACATTGTTAAGCTCACCTGAGACGTGTTGTATATTCTGTTTTGACTAAGTGACATAATCTAGGTCCGGGATTCCATGAGTGAGTATCGGTCTGTTATCGACGGCGCAGCGGGGGTAGTTAGCTTGTGGTCCGTGAAGACGGTGGATTCTCTGCCTTCCAGCATGTGCCGAAGTTGGCGGATAGCCAAGTAGACTGCGAGAAGTTCCCTACCAAACGTACTTTACCTAGATTCGGCAGGCCGTAGACACTTGGAGAAGAACGCCATAGGTGGCCACGTGCCTGTTGTAAAATAGCACCAACGGTCAAGCCTGAAGCATCGATTGATGGTGTAATGGGAGTGCTTGGTAGAAGATGAGCAGCGGCGGCCACGTTGAAGATAACCCGTCTCAGTTCGACAAAAGCAAAACGGGCGTTCTCAAGAAATTTGAACGTTCTGACCTTCTCGCGCAGTAAACCTTCAACTCGGTCCAGTTCAGCTCAGTTCAGTTTGCACAGGACAGATAATGACCATTGACAATCGAGCGTCCGGGCTCCCTTCAATGGTATACAAGCTAGGTAGATAACCGACACTGTGCGGTTTATTCCTTCGAGTCACTGCTAAAAACAGAACGGAAACGTAAAACACCATCGCACATCAACTGCAAGAGTCAGTATACATCGTGGGCGTTCGCTAAGCCATCAAGTAGCAAATGGAAACATTCAGCAACTAAACATGTCACATCCTCGCTGCATCAACATGCTTGAAATTTGCTGTCAGAAATGGCCTCATTTCATTTACGATCTAGGAAAGCCTTGAATGCCCGGACGGTCCCCAGCTCTATCACCTCTTCCGGCGGTCCATTCTAGTAGTCAACCACCCTATCGCCAAAGAAGTGGGATCTTGCCATCAGTCTGGATCAAACTTTCACCAGCTTCTTCCCACGACCCCTTGTTCCGGAGTTTGTTGTCACTTGAAATAGACCCTCCGGTCTAAGCCCAAAAGAGCCTCTTATATCTTAAGTGTCTCTGTGAGACCCCTTTGTAGCGCCCTCCTTTTTCCATACGGAATAGTCTGAGGTCCTGGAGTCTCTGCCCATACGTCTTGCTCCCCAGACCCCCAACCACGCGCGATGAATGATGTTGAACGTTCTCCAAACAGGCAGCATACAATTTGCACAGGAGTGAGCATGCTTGGACACGATTCCCTAAGATAGATGTAGCCGTGGACATGTATACTGGCATGAAAACCTTAATTTGCCTCCACGAAACGGTTGATCTCAACCTAAAGAGCTCACCGCGTGCCTTTTCGCAGCTTTTGCACACTGATTTGACCACATAAGACCAGAAGTCACCACAATCTCAAGGTCATTAACCCTGTTTACTGCCTCCATAGTAAATGGGCTTTGGTCGTGTGCAACCGTCGGTTTTGTCGCTGTCCGTGACAAGTGGCTCCTTCTATCATTGAGAGGTATTGCCCACTTATGTGCCCAGTTAAAAACGGCAAGTACGTCACTGCTCAGCTCCTCTTTCCCATGAACTCCCACTTACCTCAAATCATCTGCCGAGAACGAGCTTGGTGACTGTAGGACTGAGGCTAAATCATTGTTAAACAAGAGAAATGGTAGTGGACCTAGTACGAAACCCTGTTACATTCCACGAGTCACGTTCTGTAGTTCAGAGTTCTCGTCACCTACTTTCACGTATAGCATTCTGCCGGTAAGAAATTCCCCTTACCATTCCTGATTCTGTGCATTCGTGCCAATTGACCTCAACGTGATTAGTAGAAACCGATGGTTTACCGAGTCTGATGGCCGACTCAAGTCAAGATCACACGCTTGTACATGTTTACCTTCGTCCACTCTTTGAGTAACTCCGTCTAGGAAGCTCAATAGGTTGGAGGCGCACGACTTGCTTTTAGAAATTCATGCCGAGCTGGGCAAAACATGGAATTCTCCATCAAGCGCCCGCAGACGTGCACCCGGATGATCTTTTCTAACATCGCAAAGAATGCAGGTTAGGCTCACAGGTCTGTAGTTTCCCATTTCATTTGGGAGTCCCACTTATTGTATAATGACAATTATAATAATAATACTGTTTTTTTTGGAGTTGACCGGTCGTAGAATATCCCTTGTAAGCCACTGCAATTTCCATGTTTTTTTAGCATCTTTCAGTTATATACTCTAATGACTTGTTTTATGCACTGTTTGTTCGTAT
The DNA here is from genome assembly GCA_948099385.1 of Fasciola hepatica. NCBI lineage: Eukaryota > Metazoa > Platyhelminthes > Trematoda > Plagiorchiida > Fasciolidae > Fasciola > Fasciola hepatica. Next base: position 3,643,337 of record CANUEZ040000010.1, read on the forward strand.
GGACCAACGGTTGTTTGTTGGCGCCCAGCGCGTTGCTCCTTCAAATCCTCTTTCTGAACCTGCTTGACGCATGTGCTCCTTTCTCTCATGTTGCAATTGGATTCTCGTTTTTTGAGTCCTCGTGATCGCATAATTCAGGTTTGTATCTGTTTCGTGTGATTGTTCACCTGATAATCTAGTATCGTCTAATTTCACGGATAATCGCCTTTTGATTTCGGGACCCGTTGCGAAATTGGCTACGCATTGCTCAGGCGTCTTACCAACGTGAATTCGGATGACCTCTTACTTTGCACAGAATGCAGGTTAGGCTGACTGTTCTGCAGTTTCTCATTCCAGAGTGGGATCCCACTTTGTGTATAATAATAATATTAATAATATCGGTTTATTTCGGAGACACCCGTAGCATGCCAGGTGCAAGATCGTGTTTATGTTGACAGAGTGGACTGATATAATTCGTGGATCAGGAGGGGTTATAAAGTGGGATTAAATTATGATACGTGTGTGCGCATTATAGAAAATGCAGGGAGAATAAATAAACTCAAGGGTTAATTCAAGTGGACTCCGGGCGAGTTTGGAAGTCGAGGTCAGACAGGGAGTTTGACTTGGTAGAGATGAATGAAACTGCCGTGGAATTTGAACGGGCGCCAGTGGGCAAGGTCACGGAACACATCACATTTCTTGGCTTGAATTAGTGGGCGGCGAAATTAGTCTGCCGCTGTTTCCGTTCGCATCTGCTAAGGTATTGAGTCTCTCTACTAAATTTACACCCCGGTGGAACTGGAGAAACTGCAATAAACGGTAAATGCCACGAAGCCCAAAATGTCCGAAAAAAATATGGAATTGGTCTGCCAGCATTTTCTTATCTAACTGCTAGAATGTCAGTTAGCATCGCATAACAGATATCTTTTTGGAACTACATGAACTGCAAAATATGATAATATTTAAAACGATCTTTCGTAGGTGTAGTTATACATTCATTCGAGTTATCTTTATGGCTGGTCATCACGGGACCAAGTGTATGTTTTGAGTAAGAGAACTAGCCCATCTAAGACAGTTTGGTCCGCCTTGAACAATACAGGGAAGGTCATAGAAAATCCTTCCCCTTCAACTAGTACGGCTTGTACACTTGAAGGGTCACTGTGCCATTGCCCATATGACCACCTTCCTCAGACTTTAGCGAATCTTCGCTGAGAAGCATAGGTCAAGCTTTCTTCATATAATAATTATTGGCCAATCTTTGCTTTTCTAGACGAATGTATGTAGTTATAACCGCAGACTTAAAAGTCTGCTACCTTAATAATAACCACCAGCCATGAAGGTGATCGGTTCGGGCCCCAGGCTTAGAATAATCGGGAAGTAGTCTGCACTTCGACTTGAGTTACTAGGTTGCATCGTCCGAAATGTCTGCTCGGTAACCGAAATCCCATGAGAGGATTGACTCATGTCTTCGGTCATTGGATAAACTAACTTCCTACCTGTCACTCTCACCGGGCTACGTGTACGTATGTATATATGTGAATCTAATCTACCATCAAGTATTCATTAGCGCGAAAAAAGGCTCATGAAGTGAACACGCGCCATGACGACCCAATTGCGCTGGCTTAAAAGAAATCAGTAGGGAGGACATCAATGCCAATATGACAAGAATCATAATGCTGCTGCCCTGAATAGGACCACTGTCCCTCTCTTGGGCCCACTTTCACCTCGCTAGACAATGCATACAAGTGTAGTCCCTCTCGTTGTCGAACCCCCCGCATTGATAATTTGCCCGTCGGTCACATTTTTGACGTCGAACCCATTGAACGTCTTCCTCCAGATAGACCGTTCAATCCGCTCGTCGGCAAACGCTGCAAACGTCCTTGTTGATGGAAGACGGTGGCCTATCCAGTATTTTTCGTGTTCGTTGTCATCCCAACTAGGTCTTTGCACGGCTTTCGCATATCTTGCAAAACACGAAATTGGTAGAACACTATCTGGGCTTCGGGATAGTGAGTCTTGAACCCGTTTAACTGAGCCAAACTGCGATCTACCACTATTGTTTTACATTCTCTGGTTGCGAGTAAGTATTCATGCAGGAGACCCATAGCCCGTCCGTGGCTTACACTGCTTTCATTGGGCAGCAAAAAATACAGAACACCACGACCTAAGCCTGTTACAGGCACTATCATAGCTTGCAGCAATACATAGCCTCTGCAGTTCATTTGGTGGGTAGCGTCCGCTAGAATTACCTGGCTGCATCTACGAGCAACCGGAATCATTTCGCCGAATATGAAGAAAAGGAATCTAACTATATTCTCCTCGTATATTACCTGGCTAATTACTTTGCTGTCCGGTATTCTTTTTACCCTTCTTACGTTACCACGTACATCGTGACTGTGATGGACATGTATGATAATAATAAAAATATTGGTTTATTTCGGAAACGCCCGAAGCATGCCACGTGCATGATCTTGTTGATATAGGTGATGGAATGGATTGATATAATTCATAGAAATATGGAAACTCTCATAAAAATAGTGGATAAAATGGCTCAAAGAAGGAATAAAGTAGGATGAATATAGGATAAATGTATGCACACCATAGAGATTGTGTGGAGTTTAAATGAGCTCAAGAGCGGATTTGAATGGACGCCCGGTGAGTTTGAAATTCAAGGTCAGATGAACTGAATGGCTGGTTCGGGTAATGACATATGGAAGCCCAGTGGTAAACATGAGAAAGGCTGGAAATTGGTATAAGGAACTGCAGTAGCGAGGGTTGATGGAAAAAATAGTGAGGTGCAATGCAGTGGATCAGATGTCAATGAAGCATTGGTACTCTGCAATAGATTATCGGCGGACAGGACACAAAACTCATCGTAAAAGAGGCAACGAGCAATGCAAGACGTAGAGGGCTGATCAGATGACAAGAATGACTTAGAAGGATTCGATACGGCAGATGTGAGGCACAGATGTAGAGTTGATGGATGCCTATGATGACGGTTGTTGGGATGATAGCAAGAAGAATGGCCGGTGAGGAACTGCAAGATGCAGAGCGCTTGCACATAAATATATATGCGTAAGTTTATATATATATATATATATATATATATATATATAAGAAAAGCAGGAGCAATTACAATGGGGTCCTTGATAGAAATTACCAGATATTGGGAGGGGTAGGTAAGGTTAAGTCAAATGGTTGTAGAATTACCTTTGGAATATTGTGGTGGACAAACTTCATGACGGGTGCACATGGCAGCCAAACGGTGAGAAAAATAGGATGCGGAAGCACAGAAGTGATAAAGACTATGCGGGATTGACTTGGAGAAGTTCAGACGAAGTTTTTCTTGACGGGATTACATAGTAGATCAACAGATAGAGAAGACTGAAGAAGCACAAAAGTGGTGCCGGCCGTGAAGAGCAGATAATAAACGAGGGAAGATGGAGGATAGGATCGGAGTGATCAGGTAAGAATGGGTCTAATTATTTGATCAATGCAAGTGCGACATGTAGTGACGAACCAGAGGAATCGGGCAGTGACAGGTCAAACAATTTGGAACTGTAAAAGAACATCATGACGTAACGTTGTCTTCACAATCGGTGGGACGTGGAAAATCGGACCACACTAAAAGGCACAGAAAAATGTCTGTAGCGAGCAATAAACGGATCAATGGATGGAAGCACTGACTGAGGGGACGGGTAAGAAGCGACCAATCAGATCATTTTACTACAGATAAAACACGAAGGAGGCGGAGAAGAAAGCAGGACGCACCGAGATAAGTGAACCAGTAATAGAATAAAAGGGCCACAAAAAATGAATGCTCAACGGAGTTGGGGCAATGGAGCTGGAGAGTTGTGTGCCGGCAGACAATTGAACAGGTGGATACTAATCAGGACACTGGAAAGAACCACAGAGGAATCGCGGAGCCAAGAAAGGAAAATATGGTGTAGGTGATTAGATAATAAATGCAGCCCTAAAAGATGCGAAGTTTGGGGCGGCTAGTCCTAATATGCGGGTCGGTCATGGGTGCGGGTGCGATTGGTGCATCACGGCATTGAGCATGAGGAGGGAGAACAAAGAGAGATTTAATAGAACGACCGGTATAGGCCGAAAGTCCATGCCGTCCAGACGCCTACTGAACATTCGACTAGTGTATTCTCTTAATTATTCTGCTTTGTGGAACGTATCTATTAAGCCATGCACCATAGACTGTCAGCCTTCGGTTGGCCACATTTAAACCAGGATTGCCTATTTGGAGCTCATGACAATGGGCCATACGCCACTTCGCAACACGATATCCAGTTCCTTTGGCGACCAAAGTGGCGAAAGCTCTGCACTCCGGGCTTTTATATCTACAATGAAGTTCAACATTAGCATACAATTATTCTAACCTGATTCCACCTCCACCTATTCGGCGTCAATGGACTCAACAGTATTTCACAAAATAATACGCCATTCCGCCGCTAATTGTTATCCGACACTTTTAGGCATCTTTCCTTGTACGTGCATTGTAATTGTAAAAGTTTGCCACTTGTGCAACGCTGGAACTCTCTAAAATCGGTTGTGACTTCATCGAGGTCTTCGTAGAAGTCTTTTATCAATCTGGACAACGTATCCGAATTGTCAACGGCCATGTTCATTCACGGGGCTAGCGAGTAGGATAAGTGCCGACAATTTGGTGCGCTGGGTCTTAGATACCAGTGTAAATTTGATGATATAAACAACATCTTATAATATTCTTTGCATTCGGTTGCTCCCAACCGATTTCCCCCCATTTTCTTTCATATGTAATTTATTTCGTCACGAAGTGTCCATTTAAGCTGAAATTACCGTTTCATTTGTGGTAGTGTGATCCTTGACTCGCGTACGACTGGTCCGGGTGAAGATAGCTGGAGGCCGACTGATGTACATGAGAACAGCAAAAAATCGGTATAAGAAACTGTAGTAGCGGAGGACAATGGACAAGAAGTGAGAAGCATTACTATGGATTAGATATCAATGAAGTTTTGGTACTCCACGGTGGATGGTCGGTGGACAGGTCACAAAACTCATCGTAAAACAGAAAGCTAGCAATACAAGACGTAGAAGTTGGATCGGATGAGAAAATTACTCTAAAGGATTGGATACGGTAGCCTTGACGCACAGATGTAGAAGGAATGGATACATATCATGACGGTCAGCAGGGCGATATCAGGAGAAATGTCCTGTGAGGGACTGCTGGATGCAGAGCGAATTCACATATACATATAAGTGCATATATAAATATACATATATGTATATATATGTATACATATAAGAGGAGCAGGAGCAATAACGATGGAGTCCTAGAAAGAAAGTACCACTCTCCGGGAGGGGCAGGTGAGATCGGATCAGTTGGTTTTAGAACTAACTTTGGAATATCGTGGTGAATTATCTCTTTGACAGGTGGACATGAAGGCTCGACAAGGAGGGAAAAAGGAGTGCGGGAGCACAGAAGAGATCACGGCTGTGAGGAGCAGATCACAGAAGAGAGAAAATGAAGGATAGGACCGAATAGAACTGGTGAGAATGGGTCCAATTATTTGAATAATGCAGGTGCGACATGTGGCGACGGACCAAATGAATCGGGTAGTGGCAGATCAAACGGTTTGGAACAGTAAGTGAACATCATGATGTTACATTGTCTTTACAATCGGTGGAACATGGAAAAGCAGGCCAAAGTGAAAGTCACAGGGAAAATGCCTATGGTCTCATCGGTGATATCTGAAAACTGACGGGCATACATGAAAGGGGCTAGAAATTGATACAAGAAACGGTGGTAGAGAGAGGCGGTGGAGGAAAAAGGGGATGCATTGCTAGGAATTAGATAGCAATTAAGCCTTGCTAAGCTGCCGCAGATGTTCAGCGGACGGGGCATAAAACTCTTCGTAGAACAGGTAGCAAACATTGTAAGGAGTAAAGGGTGGTACAAAATGCAATAATGATCCGCAGGGATGGGGTATGGTGAATTTGAGCTGCAGATGTAAAAAGAGCGGAAGCATATCTTGAGGGTCAGAGTGATGATAGCATTAAAAATGGCCGGCAAAACAGTGCAGGATGCGGGGTGAATGTATATATACTTATGTATGTATATATATGTATATATACATATGTGTATGAATAGTTATGCGAGGAGCAGGAGCAAAGGGTATTGGAGTACTGGGAGAAAATTTATATCGGTGATTGGAAGAGGCAGATAGGGTTGGATCGAAAAGTGTAGTATTGACTTGGGAAAATTCTGACGAGTTTTTCATGACGGGATAACATGGTTGATCAACAGATAGGGATGACTGAGGAAGCAAAGAAGTGATGTCGGTCGTGAAGAGCAGATCATAAACGAGTAAAAATGAGGGATGAGAAGGAAGAATACAGGTGAGAACGGGGCTAATCATTTGAATAACGCAGGTGCTACATGTGGTGATGGACCAAAGAAATCGGGTAGTGGCAGATCAAACAATTTGAACTATAGGTGAACATTATGACGTAAATTTGTCTGCAGGTAAAATACGAAAGAGGCAGAGAAGAAAGAAACAGGAAGCTTCAGGGTAGGTGAACCAGTATAAGAACAAAAAGCCGAAGAAACGAACGCGCGACGGAGTTGGGCGATGTAACTGGAGGGCTGCTTGCCAGCAGTTTAGTGAACAGGTGGATTAGACATGAAGGTGCTAATCAGGACACTGCCTAATGGGAAGTACCACAGAGGAATCGCGAAGCCAAGAGAGGAAAATATGGTGGTGGTGATTAGATAATAAATGCGACTGTAAATGATGCAAAGTTTGGAACGGTGAGTTACAATGTGAGGATTGGTCATGGATGCGGGTGCGACTGGTGTGTAATGGAATTGGGTATTGGAAGGGAAAACAAGGAGGGATTTACCGAAACGACAGGCAGTGGGGTATAAGAGTGCTATCGATGGGAATTATGAACAGAGAGTGATACCAAGTGAGTATAGAATAGAAGCAGGCAACAACGGCAGGTGGAAAAAAGAAACATTGTTGAGAAGAGCGGTTAGGACGATGGCGACTCCATGACGTGGAAGGTGATATAATGAGAGGCCATAGGAGGAATGACAGAATGGTTAGGTGTGCATACCTTGGTAGAGCGACAAAAATGGAATGTGGTAAAAGATGATAAGAACTATAGGTGAACGGGCCGAGGCGGAAAAAGAATGGAGAGCATGCAATTTTCAACCGACAGTATTGGATTCGGTAGTCCAAGAAAAGTTAGGGCGTGCCACCCGCAACCGGTGCTAGTGGGTGAAACTGGCCCTGCGCTGGGCACCCAACCTGAAAAACACTTCGTGAAGTGAACGCAGGAGGTTTGATCCGCCAGGCTAATAGCGCCCGCACATCGTTGCAGACGGCCTGCACGCCCAATGTGCGCCGGCAATAGCGGTGGGTCTGACCGCGCCCCGCACTGTTGGAAGTGGCGCGAGTGTTCATGGATAATTGTACAGGGGACAAAACGACCGTGGACAGGGGAGCCAACGGAAACCGCTAGTGGTAGACAACCGTGTAGCAATATTATCCAGGTGCATTTGCCAGGGAGATGGTAAGTACAGCGCCCGAAGTGGTTGGCGGTCATCGAGGATCAGTGGAAAGGGAAAGGGGATAGAGAAGCTCAGACTGGGTGTGCCTCGGCAATAGAGAGGGGAGAGGTGTCGGGCATGGAGTATACCTATTGGCCTGTAGCGCAGGGGTAGCAGAGCTACAGTCTGGGACCTCTTTCAAAGGCCAGATCGGTGAAGACAAGCTCATCGGTGAGCAATTTAGCATTGAACACTGTAAAGTATAAGAGCAGTGTGCGCCTAAAAGCGAACAGTGGGGAGGCACTGCATAATCTGAGAGAGAGCGTATTCCAGATTTTGGAATAGGCCGACAGAAGAATAAGGACTTCAGATTTAGATTAAATTGAGGGACAGGGAAGGAGAAGGCACGGTGTCGGAGGGGGTAGGAGCAGGGGGCAGAGAATGAGATAAGGAACGAGATGTAGGCCTGATTATGGATTAGCTGAAAGAGGGAAATCAGGTCGAGCCTCGTGCGACGAATCCACAGAGGCTCAATCTGTAGAAGCTCACAGAGCTGGCGGTACTTTAATGCTATGGAAACACTTACCAGATTTTCGACGAAGGTGCGCCAGAGATACAGTATGGGAACATGGACGGAGGCTGGAAGTAATCGGACAATATTCTAGGAGCGGTCTCACATGTGAGAGATACATGGAAAGGCGACTGGCCGGTAGTAGGAAACATCGAAAAATCAGGCCCAGAGTTAGCTCAGCTCTAGCGATTTGGAAGGATTCCTGTTCTGAAAAATTAAAGGAACAATAGTAGTGTTCGCCAAGATCGGTAACCGTGGGGCGTACGGCGATGGACAGGTCGTCCAGAAAAATATGGCCGGGTGGCGCGGTGCACTTGTAAGGTAGGAGGAAGCTTTTCTCCGCAGAGAATTTCATGAACCACGAGAAGCACCAAGTTTGGAGAGGGAGTAAGCCACGCGAAAGATTGCACGGGATCACGAATAGGCCCTTAGGGAGGAAGGAGTACATTATTTTTATATTGTCGGCGAAAAGAAAAGGGGTGCCGTGGTGAATAGAAGAGATGTTGTTGGTATAAATAAGGAATAGTGATTGGCCTGGGACACTGCCTCCGATGACTTCGCTAGTAACGGGTTTAGCATAAGATAAGTGGCCGTCAAAGAGCATAGCTTGTGATCTGTGAGAAAGATAGGAGGGTAGCCAGAAGAGGAGAGGGACAGTAATACCAAGGGACCGGATTTTAGCTAACAGATGCATACGGGGAACACGGTCAAAAGCCTTAGACACGTCTAGGTACAGAACGAGTACAGAGTTGGCGGTATCGGCAGAAGATGAAAGAACGTTGGGAATGTTCACCAAGCAGAAAGGCAGGAGCGGGAGTTCAAGAAGCCATGCTGACCAGAGTTCAGCGGGTCGTTGGATAAGTTGCGCTGGACAATGTTTTTCGATTATTCTCTCCATGATTTTGCAGACTACTGGAGTGTGGTTGATGGGCCGGTAGTTATCTGGGTCATGTAGTGCACCGTTTTTGAAGCGCGGTGTATGCAGTAAGTAACAATAAATGGAGGTCAGAACCACCGAAACGGAGGAAGGATGGTGGGAGACTATCTGGTCCCGGTATCGGGGGGGGGGTTATTAGAGGAAACCGATTTTGCAGTTTCTAGATGGGTGAACAAAATCGATGAAAGAGAGGCTGAGGTGTAGGGATGGATTGTGGGATGAGGGATACCAGGGCAGTTTACAAGTGAGGAAGAAAAGCTCTTATCGAAGGCCTGAGAAATGGATGCTGGGGTATTAGCCGTAGATGAGCCGCGGATGAGAAAGTTGGGCCTAGTAAAGTTGGATTGATTGGACCTTTTATTAAGCAAGTTGGACTGATAGACAGTTTTTTTGGGTGTGCTAGGATGATGGCCTTTTGCCTTATCCGGTGCGAATCGGCCATGCGACGCAGTCACGACTGTAGCTGGTTTATGAGCAGAAGAATTGTAAAGTCACGTGACCTAGAGAAGGTAAGTTGCAGGTTAGCTAGCTTAAGCCCTAAAGTTGACAGGCTTGAGCTGCTGGACTTGGGGCGTGGATCGGTGCGTGGTTTAGCGGTACTCAAGCAGCGTAGGGGGTTGGAGTAGGCAGAGTTCACAACAGTGAGGGGATCAGAGGAGAGAAAGAATGTGTTCCAGTTAAGGATTATCATTGTCACTAGGAGCCAGTTACAGGAACGGTAGGAAGTCATAACAGGGGGAAAGAACGGCCTCGGATGGGAAAAGCTGGAGCCGCCGAACTTGCACTTGAAAATACGGTGGCCACCACCCGGGAATTGATCAGCATTCCGGGTGGTCTTTTGAGGAACATCAATGGAGAATGCTAGGTCCAAGATGTTGTTCCCCATGTAAGGCAGGAGACATGTCGGGTTCATTCACCAAGACGGACATAAGAACGAAAGGTGGAGAGGGCGGGAGGGCTAGTATAAGACGAACAGCAGATTGAAGGAGGGCTAAAGTCACCCGCAATAATTTTTGCACTGGCAGGATAGTCAAGCGCAGCACTGAAGACATCCACAGCAGAGTCAATTTTTGTAGGCTCTTGACCCGGGGGGACGTAGACACAGCCAAGAAAGAGGTTCTGGCTGGAGGCGTCGATAGATAGCCACAACGAATCCTAAATGAGGAGAAGAGAGGGGTGGTCATTATCACTGGTGTGGGCAGTGCATTTGACAAGGGCTAAACAGCTCCCTCCGCGCCCGGACTGGCGGGTGTTCGAGAAGCACTGATGCCCAGCTATGCGAACAAGGTCAAGCGAAGCATCATCTGACAGCCAGGATTCAGTTACTACTATAATATCAGCTTTTGAGGTAAATGCCAGAGATCGCAGCTGCAACATTTTTCTAATTACTAATCGAGCGTTAATAAGAACTAATAGGAAGGAGTTCAGTGTCGGTTTGCGCAAAGCACGGATGCCAGGTGCAAGACTATTGAGATCGCTGTGGCGATGGGCTTTGGGTCTCAGTGGGGATAGTGCGTTAGTAGAAGAGGGAGGGAGGGCAGTGTTGGGTGGGAGAAGCGTTAGCATTAGGCGCCGCCGATCGCTGTGGGTGATCAATACGGTGGGAGTGCAGCACACCGCTGCTGTGGGCCGGAGGGGTGTCACTTGGTACAGGGGGAAGGGGGAGGGGTTGAGCATATCAGTCGAAGCGGGGTAGACAGGAGGTAGTGCAGGGTGTAAAGTACTAAAGGATAAGACGTCGAGGGAGGAGCCGTCGGTGACGTAGGTCAGTGAAGCTTTATCGATTTGGTCCTTAGGGCAATTAGCCATATGGCCACGGGTGTGGGAAGCGTCGGTCAGGAGAAAAACAAGATCTTGACTGCAGGTAGTCTACCTGTTGGACAGAATCAGTATAAGGCCGGTAGGTCGGCGAGGGGATGGAGGAATGGGGGAGAGTACCTAAGAGGTAGTGTTGGGTGGGGTGCAGAACGGAGTGGCGAAATTTGGGAAGTTTTGGAGGCTCACGAGGGGCTGGGAGCTGGTAAGTGGGGAGGACGGGTGGGTGGGGCAAGGAATCCGGATACAAATACGAACCTGGAGTATCTGCTAGGGTACGTGAGTGGTACTTCAGGGTTAGATGGGGGTTGGTGGAGGGGAGCAGAGGGGAACAGTGGGGGCATGCTGAAGCTATAGCATGGGAGGTTGGTGTCCAAGGGGCAGGAAGGGATATAAGATAGCTACGGAGGCGGATGGTTGGTGCGACCCATTCGATCAGATAAAGGGAAAGACGTTGGAGGTGAATGCGAGGCAATGTAAGGGTGAGTGGCACTGGCATGGCTCTGAAAGTCACTCCTACTCATAAGGATGATGGTGTTTGGCGAATCTGAATGGTTGCCCAACTAGTTTCCACCCGGAGGGCCCGAGAGTACGCTATGAGCAAATGCCGATTGAGAGTGGGAGCTAATGAGTGGAGTGATTAGTTGAGCAATTGCGGAACTGGTAGGAGTACCAGGCAGGCTCACGGGATAATTGAAGCGGCACTTATGAAGTGCCGTGGCTGAGCTAGCGGCTGGTGGGTAGTTGGTGGAGTCCTTAGAGCGACGTCCGTGGTCGATAGCACTTTTCAACGGCTCAGAGGGCGGATAGGAAGAAGTACGATGAGGGCTGATTATTGTACCAGGGTCCTGTCTTGGCTCTAAAGCAGTGATGGGGGGAGGCGCGGGTTCAATACGGAATTGGCGTGCCTCTTGGGGCCTGTGATCGGGGGGGGGGTTAGAGCTACTGGAGGTAGGGGCTACTGGAGGAGATGGCAGAAAAGGAGGTTTGTGTGGAAACGGAACCGTGGGTGATGAGTTAGACATATCTGGGCCGACAGTTTGCAGGTAGGCAGGGTGGGGCTCTGGGCTTGCTTCTGACTTCTCGGCAGTGGAGCATTGGGTAACCTTCATGTCGGTTTCAGTGGAGTCAGCCTGCATGGGCAAGGCAAATTTGCCTCTCAGAGAGAGAAGTACTTCCCGTTGGAGGGGGTTTTATCAGGGAATACCTTAATGTCCTTATACAGCGAAATGGCAGCAATCGTCGGATGGTTGCTAATGAACTCGCTAGCTGTTAGGTCGTCCATGAATTGGAGTAGCAGGGGGCAACTATGTTGATGAGACTTTCTACTCAGCCTCCGGCAATGACAACTATAGTGAGCCATATTGCACAAACTGGAGATGTTGAGTTTCTCTAAGGAGGGAGGTGAGCTGTCTGGAACAGTAAATAACACTGCTTCCTTGGAGCTGGTAATGCGGTGTATTTCAGTCGATAGAGGGTCGATGAGGTGTCCCATAAAAACCCAGTTCCTGGGAGATGTAGCAGCTACAGGATCAAGGAGAGTAGCCACGGGTGAAACCTTTGAAAGAATTTCGTCAATCGGCTGGACCTTGTTTCTAGATTCGGCGAAATTCTACTTCAGGCCCTTCGTGCTACTTGAAGCTTCACCGTCGATGTTAACGAGGGCGGCGGAGGGCGGCTGGGTTTTTGGGAGGGGTTCGGTGTACCTGAATTTGCCAAATTTAGTGGTACCACTGCTGCATTTTTCCAGTTCTGTGACACCTTTTCACGGTCCAGAGTGGCCCTAAATAATTTTTATACTGGAAGGTACAGGATATTATCCAATGGCTGGATATCGTCTGTCCCGACAGACTTATGGACATCTGACCCTTTCAGGTGTTTGCTTACGATCTCCTCTGAGCTATTTGACTCTTCGATGCCCTTTGCAAGAGTCAACCTCAGAACTTATTTGCAAGCCGTTATCTATTCTGTGCACACTACTGAAATATCCATCCAGAGCATCCGCTTTGCTCTGGTTATCTGCTGCCACCACATGGTCATGGGTCGTCAGTGGTCCTCCTGCATCTCTCAACGAACCCTCAGACTGCACGCAACCATAGTACTTCTTTGGATGCCTTTTGACACATTGGGCAAACTTCATATCCTACACGCAATGAGCAGATTTCTGGAGGTCTACTCTCTCATCTCTATGCTTGGTGAGGCGAATCCAAGCCTAGAGACTCCTGAAAGCCTCAAAAGGAGCCGAACCACGGGTTCTACGCTTGACTGACTCGCCCATTGCAGCCTTCCTCCTCACCGCTTGCCCTCGTCTTTCCCACGCTTCAAGGGAGCAAACGCGTTTTGTAGGGAACGTAGAGATCTTTTGTTGCCTGCTGGCGTTCTTCCAAGCTAGCACCTTTTTCTATGTCCCCTATTAGATCGACCGCTCTATTGCGAGGCATAGAAATGTCTTTATTTGCTAACCTTCTTGTCAACCTCGAGGATACTTTGGCTTGACATATACAAAGGGGTATTTCGACACTCAAATGGTCGTCCTCATTTAGTGGAGAGTGAAGATCCAACAAGGGCGGCCTACAGCCAGCGCCTTATCAGGTGTCCTTCCTCATGTTTTGAAGCAGGGCATTAGAATGCAGCCGTTGTAGGTACCACATCTCCTGGGTTCCCGTGATACACGCTTTGACTACCAAGTCCATTTGTGGCAGGTTTAAGTCCCCAACTATGGGGGTATTGTTGGCTTCTCTAACTGGCATGGTAGGTACTTGGAGAAGTTAAGCGTTCTCATCTCCTTTTTTATCAACGGCCCTATGCAAAAGAACATATTCATCCTTCCGTTCGGGACTGTGGGCATAACCGTGCACAGTTGTATATTTCGAGTCCTACCCATGGTCTGAGATTCCAGATATGATCAGCAGACCACCATAAGTGGAACACACCACGACAGTCCATATACAGCTAGAACAATATGAACCTTTTACGGCAAATAGGAGCCTAAGGCGCTGATGTAAGTGCCTCTTGTATGTAAAGCACTCTCTTCCCGTATACCTCACTAAATCATCGTGCACCACTAGATCTCTGATCACTTACGGCGGGCAATCCAGTTGAAAACTATTGTCAAACACGATGAATGCGCCTAATGGCCGTCCTTCTTCAATACTATTGACTTATCTCCATCGAATAAAGCTTTTGGCTACCTTTTACTACTATCCTAAGCAGAAATTATCATTGCCGGTGATTTCAGTTGGTTCGCTTACGCTAGCCCGCACTCTCAACACCACCCAATTTACTGGACTTTGTCCCACCACTCATATCTAGGGTTGAATGCAACACGCAAAAACCGCTAACGGTAACGCCGAAATTCTACACCATATATTCATTGACAGTGTTTTCAACTTTCCGACGGTCCCGGCTACGTACATAAAATGGTGTCTGATAGTCTCTCATATCATCCCCGTCAATCTTGCTATGTTATCCGGACCAATAATTTTCTCTACTTAAGCTGAAACCTTCCGCCCAGCCTCATCTATATTCTAGACCGGAGCAGTTTTTCTCGCAACTGACTCTTAACGGGCTGCTCAGCATTTCTGTCTTAACACAGGCAACCGCCTGTTGAACTTCAGTCTCACTGTCTAACGATCCTTTCCTGGCAGTTCGGAAAGAACCTCCCTCCAAGAAAGCATCCTCCGACCCCAAGACTTTTCCTCCCTCATCAGAGGACCACGTCTTTCTGATGTCGTCCGAGGTCTCAGGAGAACTTAGCTTTGCGGCGTGGAAGACAGAGCTCCGGGACATCCGAACTAAGTGTTGACTTCCTTACTCCCGCGTAAATTGAGGGACTCCCGAAGATAAAAATCTTTTTCAATGCGTTGTGCTAGCTAGGTAAACTTCGATTGCCTCCCTTGCTAATACCGATGAAGCCTTCCGTCAGCATTTTGCTGCCTCTATGACTCTTGCTTCAGCTCCGCAAAATCCCCCCTCGACCAATGTTACCCCTCTTTCCGTCCCAACACTTGACGTGAAATATATCTTAGGCTCGTTCCAAGTAACAAATCATCTACCAATCTGGGACCAGATGGGTGAACTCTAGCAGCGATCACTATCGCTGAATTGTACCTAGCCCTTATACCACTGGTTCAGTTCCCTTCGCCAAAATACTCCAATTTGTTGCCGTGGAACTGGAAACACTCAGTTATAAAATCAAAGCGAAAAACGGTCTCTCTCAAGAGCGTACCAAAGGCAACCCTATCGGTCAAACTCTGTCACATTCAGGATGGTGGAAAGGATTTCTAAACACGGCGTTGTTACTAATCTTCTTGATTCCAAAGTCTTTATAACCGGGCAGCCAGGGTTTCTCAAGCAAGGATATGGCCAGCGAAGAAATAGGGGATGCAGAGGAGTTAAATGAATGAACATGTACATGTCTGTTTTTATGTAAATCCATTGAATGCGTATGAACATACGCATATTTCTATTACAAGAAGGAGCAAAGATCAATGAATTGGTAGAACACAGAAGTAGCAGCGCTTTGAAGATACAGGTAGGGTTAGATCAATATATAGGGAGTCAACCTAGATGAATCCCGACAAATTTGTTTATGACAGGTGGACATGGGGTATCAACAGAAAGAGAAGTGCAATTGGAAGCACAAAAATGAGGGCTGTGAGCAGGCGATGATAAGCTAGGGAGTACGAAGGAAAGGGGCGCAGAAAACAAGTAAGGCTGAATCTACCGATTTGATTATTGCAGGCGCGACATCTGTTGACCGCGGAAATTGAGCGAAGCGGTAATTACTGGACGTACTTGTTGCAGTTGAAGGACAGCTGGATGATGTACGGTGAACGTAGAAACAGAGTGATCGGAGTGAGGTGAAATACCAGTGGAGAACTGCAGCTTGGAGTTAAGACGCGCTTGGTCCAAGGATGTAGCAGTTGTAACAGCGAATAACGTAAGGGAGAAACAAGGAATTGGAGGAACAGAAAGATCAGGCAGTGGCAGATTGAATGATTTGAAACTGTGAGTGAAAAAACACAAGTGGACTGAGCCAGAAATTCCTAACTGGAGCACTGCCCGGGAGGAAGAAGCACAGAATTGTGGAGTCAAGCAAATGAAATACGGTGGAGGTGAAATGATGATAAATTTGGCAGTAAAAATAGCAAAGGTTGGGACAAACAGTTCTTGTATGGTGGATGGTCATGGGTTCTGGTGGAAGTGGCGCAAAATGACATGAGGTATAAATGGAAGGTCGAAAAAAGGATACAAAATAATGGTAGCTGGCGGGGCACCAATTGAATAGAGATTGGAAGAAGGCAAGGACGATATGGGTGGAAGGGGAAATGTTTTGAGCCCGGGCAGAGTAAAATGGATAAGATAGGAGTGACGTCATGCAGTGAGGGCTGCCATGGTAAAAAAAAGTAGGACCAAAGACAGAAAGAAGAGGTGTGCATACAGAGGTAGAACAGTGTGAAAGGGAGGCTATAAGAGTGCTGACAAGTACGATAGATAACCGGATCGTGAAGGAAGAAGGACGGTAGAAGCATGCGATCTGCAGCCAACGGGAAAGAATGCGATAGGGCAAGGGGAGTTGGAGCACACAATCTGCTACCGGTGCTGGTGGGTGAAGCTTACACTGCGCTGGACACTCAACTTGAAAGACACTTCGTGAAGTGAACACGAGAAGCGTGATCCACCAGCCTAATGTCACTTGCACGTATAGTAATATGATAATAATTGTGTATTTCTTGACCGTGGCTGAGAGGCGGGCGCAAGCACATGATCAAGGTGTGCAATGCTACCCAAAACGACGAGCTCAACACGAGTTTCGAGAATGGGAGTCGGAGATGTCCGAGACAAAACTACGTGGCTAGGAACAGTTTGAATGAACCAAACTGGTAGTGATTTGCCCGGCGAATACCAGTTATTTTCGAGTCCGAGTTGGGCGATGGTGACCCAAGGAGATACGGAAAATATTGCGAATACATAGTACTAAGGTTGCATTAAAACCAAACTGATGCTAACTGGAGACAAAGGAGGCTTACTGAGGTTCTGTGAATGTAATAAGTACTGAACAGGGGGAAGTGAAAAAATGCACAAAAGTACAATCGGGATCTTTGATGAATATGAAAAAGCAGCGATCCATGAAGACGATGTAACCCTGAATGATCGATTTTCCCGGGTTCATTAAACAGGGAGACACATGACAAATTTTATGAAAGGTGCTCTCGGGAACGTTGGTAGATGTGGGAGAAAAAAGAGCTCCGTAAAAGCGTTAGTTTCGATTCAGGATCAATAACCTGTTTCATTCAGAGAAAAGGGAGAGCAACCTGAGGGTTCTGGATTAGGGGAGAATTAACTTCATGCCTAATACCGTTCGAAAGAAAAAATTAAATCCTGCAGCAGATACCAGAGAGGAAGACTGCCGCACAGGCTCGCGCCTTTTTGTTCTGTCATGATGACAAGAATAAACTGACTTACTGATTTTCAGTGTTATTCAGGGTCATTATTGGGAACCATGTTTGGGGAGAGTGGGCAGTCTCGCTTTCGGATGGCATGTCAAAATTTTGTGGATAACAAATTCCCGTGTTGAGTTTTCTAGCTTTGATATCGGGTTGTTCTGCATAAGACCAAGGTATGACGAGGAACTACCTCCACTGGCGATATGCATCATCCCGTGAGTATGGTTCATCTGGCGGGGTGAAGAACGTGACTATCAATCATTTGGGTGTGGCGAGGTATGATGGATGAAGTTGACGAATGTTGTTGCGGATGTAGTAGCAGGAGGAGTGTAGACAGTTATTTGTGTAGGGTCCAACAGTGATATCATAAGGAGAGGTGTTGCGTTAGAAGACTCCAATCGATATACTGGTAAGCAGTTGGAGATATCTTGGGTCGTGTGGCTCGATTACAGTCCCGGTTGGTAAAAAGGACGCCATTTAGGTCTCCGCTGGTACTAGTCAAAATGTGAACCTTGGTCATGGGCTACGGAGCCTGAGAGAGTGGGAGACGACCAACCTGAAACAAATGGGGTTTGCAGTCTGGAAGTGGTTCCCACTTCGGTTTATAATAATGGGTGAAGACAGCTAATGGTGAACTGGTTGGATTCATGTGAGCCGTCAGTGGCACATATTCCGTATTCTAATCTGGGTTTTTATTCAAGAGTCTAAGTAACGTAGGCTTTCAGTGGATTGGCCTATGCTCTTGCAGGCTTGCAAGGTAGCGTACACCGGGTAGGCTGCTGTGTCTGCATTTCAAAATACAAACCACCAGCACATTGGCGTGGCATCGCCCGGATACTGAATGAACATAATGCTTTAGAGTTAAGATGAATTATGAATATTGCCACGCAATACTTTTTGCCTGCGCAGAAGGCAGACGAGCACCAGGGTGGTTAGATAGGTTAGAAAGAACAATATGTGAGTGAATGGAATTTATCCCCTGCTAGTATTGCACTATTATTGTTACCCTTCCTTCTGCTATGGTGGTTATTCTTTACTAAAACAGCTCCGAGGAACACTTAAGTAAGATTGTAGAGGAAACTATTGGGGCATAGATTGTGATGCTTTGTAGTGAACTGGTATGCTGCTGAGAAACGTTGGCTTGAGTTCGTCTGTGCTCCTGCGCGATGGCGTTGGCATACTGGGAATGAACTTGAATGCAAGCAAGGAAGCCTAATTAAGTGGTGATCCTTGCAGACGGCCTTCAAGCCCGATGTGCGCCTTCCAAAGCGGGGGATCTGACCGCACCCCGCACCTTTGGGGCTTGACGTGAGTGATCATCAATGATTGTACAGAGGGAAGAGCAACCACCATTAGGGTATACAATCCAGGATCAATCAGTAAGTTCGTGAGAACTTCGACAACAGAGCCAACGGAAACAGTGAGCGGTAGACGGCCATACGGCATTATTATCCATGAGCATCAGCCAAGGAGATGGTCAGTATGGTGCCCAAGGTGGTTGACCGGCACTGAAGATAACCAGAAAGGTAAATGAGATAGAGCAAAGCAGTCTGGATGTAGCCCAGCTGGCGACCAACGGTTAACGGAAAAAAGAACAAAAGTGAAGCACGGACTCTTCATTGCAGCTGATCCCTAAGACAAATTGAGGCCATGGAAGATAGAGCTTGGAAAAGCAATGGTAAGTGAGAGCTATATTATCCAGTAGCGAGGTTCGGATGACCTAGAGTAATGAATCAGTGAAGGTAGTTCTGCACGAAATTATGGAAGAAACTGGGCTGAGAGATAGAGTGGGGGCGGAATGAGTGAAGTCATAACTGGATGTTAAGTTCAGGCAACGGGCTATTGTCAGGTGGAAAGAATGAGACTGAATGTTTCAGTCCAAAGTCGCTGGGAGAGTGATGGACGTATACGCGGTAGAAACTGATGTGTAAACGGGGCAGCGTGCGCTAAAGGATATTGAGGAGCTTTGGGCGACTTACCAAGCTTTTGCTAGTAATTACGGAGCGGCAATGAATATATATATATATATATATATATATATATATATGGTGGACAAATTTGTAGGTACTGATATAATTTTTATAGGTCCGTTGAGGTTGGTTTTAAGACAGCAGACATGATGTAACTAAATAACGGTACTAAACCATGGAGCAGATGGGGCATATTGACTGTATGTGAGAAGTATCACGATGGCCTCCTCAAAAATGTGGACGCATCTGGAGGGACTTACATCAAAAGTGAAGTTGGCAGGATTCGATAAGTCGACAAGGAAAAATCAGTTAGTGGAAGCAGTCATGTTTTAAATAGGCCACTGGCACAGTCTAATTGAAAAACAGTCAAACGGAGCATCTATAATTTCAAAACGGTCAGCATTTAGAAGGAGTAATAATCAAATGATCTTGGAAGGCACGGTTACTCGAAAAAGCAGAGTGTTGGCCTAAACGTGGAGGCTTTACTCGTAGGCTTGATTTCCAGTTATGCGAACGATGAATAGCCGCAAAATAGTTGGGACGGGGAAGAGTTTATCTAGAGCATGCGCGAATGCAAACTTTGAATAAGAAGACCTGATGTGCAAAGTGGGTTTATTCCGTATTCTTGAGCACGTGAAGGGAAATAACTCACAGCGTAGAACTGCCCGCTCAGAGGGTGTGGTGATACTATACTATCTATTACGGAGGAACTATCCAGTATCCCGAGAGAAGCATAAATGGCTGGAGGAATAACATCGCTTAGTCAATAGTTTATACAGAAGCACCAGGTTGAGCTTGACGCGACGAAGCCGTGATGGCTCAATTCTGAGAGATAAGCATCTATGCCTGTTGCTGAAGCTCAAGGACCAACCAAAGAGCTCCTTCATGAATCTTCTCTGAATACATTCAATGATAGTCTTGTCGGATTTTTGCAAACTGGAGAAGGTTGAGGACGATATTCGAGAAGGTGTCTGGCATATACTTTGTACATTTAAAATATTGCTATTTCTCAGCTGAGAGAATCTGAACAGAAGACCGAGGAACTTTCTAACCTTCGCCGTTTGGGAGATAACATATTTGGAGAAGGTAAGCGAGCAAGAACAACTTGAGCCAAAGTACCTTACTACGGTTCGCTGTCGATGGGTGAGCCTTTGAGGCATAACAAATCTGAAAGAACGTGATATTTGTAAGCAAGAAAAAGATACACTTGTCCGCTGAGAATTTCGTGGCGTAGGTTGAGCACGACTCACCAAGAGTGGCTAAGTCAACGGGGATTTCAGTAGTAGTAGCACTGAGGTTGCCAGGTGAAAATGTGCGGACTATCTTAATGTTATTCGCAAACAGGAACAGCGTACCAATAAGTGTTGTCGGAACCATATCATTTATGTATGGGAGGAAAAGAAGTGGGCCCAAAACACTGCTCTGAATAACATCGCTAGCAAGAGATCTAAGGCTGAAGGTGTGCCCAAAGCAGCACAATACCCTACGCGGTTGTACTAACCTTGGGCGAACTTTTGGCTAAAATGGCCCTCGACGTGTGCCCTGGAGACTCACACCGAAGTTCATGACATTTCACACGAAACCTGATAATAGGTGTAAAGCAGTATTCAATAACATTTATCTGCATTACAAATGGGGCACATTTTGTCTTGCTGGATGCCCTTGTTGCCAGGCCGTGACCAACTGGTTTTAGTCATTCACCAATGTTGGGATGTTCATATCAGTTTTCCATGGATAAAAGTGACTCATCACAGAAAGAAGTGACTAAAAGGGCATTTCACTGTTTATCTAAGAACTGGTACATTTTTATCTCACCGTATATATAATTCCGCCAGTATATATGCCTGTATGCACCGGTACACGTATACCAGCGTACATGGTTGTATCCTAAGACATTGAAGTAGTTTTTTTGTGTGTTGTTTTCTTTGGAGTTTCCGCAGTGGGGAGTACCAATCGCTATGTAACGTTGGTCATTCAAGTCCAGATTATGGGACTCAGAAGTCATTTTTGGGCATGGAGAGAAGGGGTGGGAGACTTCTTGGAGGCGCGGAGAAGTCCTCGATGCAAAGTGCTTTATTTTCGCTAGGCCACATTATGAGAGCATTGAATTTCTTGGCCTAAACCACAGTCATTAGGTATGCTAAGAAAAACCGAATATCGCTAAGTGTTCCTCCGGTCCTTACTCACAGTAGAAAGTTACCCCAGGTGTCTATGCCGTTGAAATGGAGCCACAAAACTTTAGCCAACAACAGATATAGGGTCTTTGCATCTTTGAAGCAGCAGTCTACCCATTACCGGTGTACCGAAGTTGACCATCCAATTACGTTGGCATATTTATACCATAGTTCTTTTCTGCTGGTCGGGAAAAACAGCTTTGGAGATCCGTGTGTGCTGCTGGTTTGGAGGCGCACAGCGGAATGGTGTTCAAAACAGACTTAATGTTGCCGTCAAAGGTAAGTCAGTGAAGTTCGTTGTCTTTGACTGAACTCCAGATGCTGTTTGTTCCACCTCAAGGTTCGCAGAAAGGCTCGTTGCTTGTCGTCAAAAGACACAGCTTTCGTTTATCAACGTTGTTAATCAAGGCAATGCAGAACAAGAAAGCAGATGCTAGAGTTATCACTTTTCTCGACAGAAAAGCCTCAAGCTACTCTTCCGTTGAGCTCTTCTAATAATTCGGTGTATTGCAAACCTTTTCATCCATTCTGGAGCTCGTTACCAGTTCATCAAAAATCAAAACCTTAGAAGTCCCTCAGATTTAATCCAACGTTTATTTGATATTTTTCTACAGTTGTTTTGCTACGTAAACTATCAAAAGGTTTACCGTTTTGTTGAAAACAGTTTTAAATTGAACCCTCTTTTTAAATCTGTTTGCGGAAGTGTTTTATTATCCCACTTTTGTTTAAATGCCACTGTCTCACCTTAGAGCGTGATATTTTAGATTTAGTGACCAAGTAAAACAGGAATGATGAACACTTTACGAGCATTGTGAGAGAAACAGTCCTCTAATTGGAAGTATTTTAAAAGCATTCAATATGCAATCTTTATGATAAACTTAGTGAGTTTCACTAACTGTTTTTCTACTCGGTGCATTACTGGTAGTTTTTATTGAAAGGGCGGATGTTGACAAACGAAATGAGAAGCGGGCATTAGAATAGAAACGATATCTATTTTCAGCGACGTTCACAAACTATGGGGGTGGCCTAACACGCTCCCCATTAAGAGCAGGTAGCTCCACCCAAGGTTCGCCCAAATCTAGTCCGACGCTAGTGCGACGGTAGCCAAACGCTAGTCCAGCGTCAGCCCAATGGTAAACCAGGACTCGCCCGACACTAGCCAGAATTAAGCCCGACTCTAGCCCAATGCTAGCCCAAAGTTAAACCAAGGCCGGTTCAACGCTAGCCCAACGCGTCCAACGAGCGCCTAATTGGAAGCTCGTTGGATGTGCTGCTTAGGAACCTGTGAACCACGAGGTAGACGATATGAGAACAAAGAAAGTGGTAAATGAGTAATGCCAAATGATCGTAGTTTTGGGTGAAGTTGGAGGTGAGGTACACGATAAATACTTGAGATGAGTCCAGATAAAGAACTACAAAGGATTTTCCAATTTCAGCTGAGTCAGTGACAAGATTCAGAAAATCATACAGGCAAGTCAAGCAGGATCGTAAACGGAGGAGCCCTGTTGGCTTTCACTAATAAGGATGAGGCCAATGAGAAGTTAATAATGTGATCTCTAACTATTTTTCCATTATTCTGGATAAAATGGGGTTATAGGTTTTGGGGCAGCAATAGGATATCCCATGCAAAGATTTCTTTTTTCTGAATGGGAACAATTACCGAGCGCTTCCAGTTAGCAGGTAAGGTGCTACCCTTAAGTGAATGGGTGAAAAGGTTAGGCGGCAACAGAGAGAGATCCGGTCCGCCATTGGCAGGAGCAACTGGTGGCAGGCCATCGGGGCCTAATCGAAAGAAGGGTTTGCTGTTAGATAGTAGCTTAGAAATACTCCTGAAATCAAAGGGTATCATAGAAGGGACAAAGTCAGTAAGTGGTAAGGATGTGAAGGCGCAAAGATAGCAGCTGGAGCCATGGCAGAAGTAAAACATGCACTGAAGGCTTTGGCTTCCCAAGGTGGGGAGGCGATAGATGAGCTAGTATCCAGAATCAGAATTCGAAAGTCGGCCTTAGTATCGGTGTTCCTAGACCTATGCAACATAGAAAGAGGTTGCAACCTGTTGGGATGACTCAGTGCCTCAACTTCTTTGTCACGAAGTCGCTTATTA
This sequence comes from Fasciola hepatica, assembly GCA_948099385.1. Classification (NCBI taxonomy): domain Eukaryota; kingdom Metazoa; phylum Platyhelminthes; class Trematoda; order Plagiorchiida; family Fasciolidae; genus Fasciola; species Fasciola hepatica. Next base: position 3,666,882 of record CANUEZ040000010.1, read on the forward strand.
CCCTGTAGTTGAATAAGTTCAGCAAGACTGTTCAAACGAACACAAATTGAGAAGTCCTTGAAATTGCGTAGTTGCTTGAGACGTTTTTGACACTTTTTGCGGAGTAGCAAGACAGAGACCTTCTTCAGGTACAGCCTGTGATGAATAAGACAATTTGTTCAGTCGGTCGGAAAAGCAGGAAATCAAAATATCCGCGGCAATCTGAGCATCACGTGCGAGAAAACTATCACTGCGGTCTTTTTGTGTCTAAGTTTGGCTAGTAAAGTCCAGTTTTTGCACAGGAAAGCATTGTTGGAGGAGTATGTAAGACTAGAAGGACCACTCAGGAGCATATGTTCGATAACCGTTTTATGGTCACTGCAGGGGAAGTTTTGTATTACTGACATGTCGACCAGAAGCACGTTGTGAGTGAATATCAGATCTAGTATGTTCCCATTTTTCGTAGGTTCGGAAAAGTTGTCCAGCCGCCAAGGTGAACACTGGTAATCAGGTCCATAGCATAGAGAGGAGCCGAGAGGGCGGACCAACTAGTATGAGGGTGAATAAATTCACCCACACTGAGCTTGGTTCCTGAAAGGAGGAAAGAGGGGTATGCGAAGAATTTAATTAGAAATGGGAACAAGGAACCAGGGAATTTGGCCAGCAGCCAAAGCACAGAATTGTGCTTGTAGACAGGTAGATAACCAGAGAGAATCGGGAACAGAATCGAGCGCAGTATGTAAAAGAGAGGTCGTGGTGTAGATCTCCCATAACACAGGCAAGGCGCCCACCACCATGTCAGTTCAGCCTACCGGCCCTTAGAAGACTGTACCTTGCCAAGGTTATTTGATCTTTAGGAGTGCTTTCAGACAGCCAGGATTCCGTGATTAAGATAATGCTGTAATTATGTGCCGGGACAAGTTTTTTAGGTGCGGCCGTTTACCGAGAACAGACCGGGAGTTGAAAAGGGCTAAGTATATGCCATTTGTAGGAGGTGGTACAGGCACACCAGGAGGGTGGTGTAAGTTGGAAAACGACGAGCTATCGCTAGTGGGAGGAGTAGAGTTCAGAGTCAAAGGGGGGTACGTGAATGTTGAGGCTAGTAAATGTTAGGATGGGGTGGCTTCCAGCCGAGCTAAAGCAAACGGTTCCGTGAGGGGAACTACTTACTGGCAGAAGAACTGGACATCAATGGAAGGGGAAATGTCGGAGCTGAGGGAAAACCTGTGAAATTTTGTGGGTCGGCGGCTGGCAGGGGTGAGTAGAGGCGGTTGGGAAGAACCAGCCAGTCAGAATTGAGTATTGACTGAAGAGAGATGCAGAGGGAAGAGTTGAAAATGATCGAGGAACAGGGGTGAAGAGGAGAAGGTGAAGCTGCAATTTATGGGAGGGGTAACGCAATTTGGGCGGAAAACCAAATATGGAGCATTTAGTATCGGGGGAGGTAGATGTATTTTTCACGTGGAAGATGCGATGTGAGGCGGAGAGGATGGCGTTTGGGATCCACTTAGGTATTGGCAGGCAGCAAATGTGGTGAGCTTGTAGAGACCACCGACGCATGGGAACAAAGGATACTTTTGAGGTCGAGCCAGACGCAGTGAGTTAAGGGGATTTCATTAGGGAGGAGAGAGTTGGGTGAAAACGGGGTTTGCGAGGACGGTGGGAAGGCTGGTAGGCTCATTCCTCTGGACGGTGGGTTGCTTCTCGCCGGAGGGAACAGAGGTCGAATCGGAGTTGAGAGTATACACAACAGGCGATGAAGTGGGAGAGCAAGGCAATATTTGGCCTCTTTCACTGGATAGCATTAAGAGGTGGGAAACGGACACGTCCAGATCAAGAGTAATGAGATCAGACTTTAAAGAATTCAGGGCGGGAGCAAGTGGAGAGGCAGGAGGTGGTTGGTAAGAAGCGAAAGGCGCTTGTCAAGCTAAGGCGTTGGGGACTTGAGAAGCAGCGGTGGGGTGATCATCTATCCGCTTTGAAGGTTTGGGGTTATCAGGCTTACGTCTCGTGGGGCAAGTCTTAGGAAGTCTCGTAATTCCCTCTTGAGGAGGGGTTTTCTCTTCTGATATTTTTGTTTTGATGGAGAGAATTGAATGCTTCAGTGTCACACATTTAACTGAGATTTCAGTGGATAAATCATCTAATAATATCATAGGGGTGGGACATTTACGGCGCTGAACATGCTTGCACAGTCTCGATATTTGACAAGGAAGGTGGACCATACCTCAAACATTCCACAACGTATGCTTCACGTGCTTGACGGTGATTCCCTCAAAGACGATAAGCACAAATGCATAATGGGAGTTTCCCACTCATATGAGAACTTTGAAAGTAACAAAGTCAATAAAGCGGCCAGCCGACGTAAGGTTTTGTACCGTAGTGTCCGATACGTTCAGTGAAACTAAGTATGGGGGAGGAGAAAACTTACATACAGAAACTCCAAAATTTAGGGGTTGAGAATTTGTATCCAAAGTGCTTTGGTCTTATACGGCAGTTCGCGCCGCTGTTAAGCACGCAGAGTCACAGATGTCAGCCGAGCATCGTTATAAGTTGGCTAACGTTTGACTAAGCCTTTATTTCTAGTAACCGGAGTATTAAAGAATGAGTTATTATTGGAAGGCTTCTTTAATGCACGTGGAAATGTGAAGTATAAAAAAAACGCTGGGCGAAGCAGAACGGAGGGGCAAACTAATGCCGGGCTGGAATGCACTGCCAGGACAAATTCCCCGGCTTTCTGTAACTGGAACGCTTCCAGAAGACGTTGTTTTCTAGTACCGCCCCCGACAACACCTCAATGGGCCTTCCGCACTTGAACGTTGATGCTTCATCCGAATGACGTATTTTACTACCAACGAGTGTGAGCTTCTAGCCTACAAACTTAAATCGCCCCCTGGGATTTTATCTATTGGTTGGCCTTCAAATGCCTGTGGACCTACCAACTACCATCTAGACACCAACTGCTTTAGCTCCCTTAAATTCACAGGGCCAGCAGCTATCCAACGGCCAAGGCCAGAAGAACCGTGGGCCTTCCTTTCCGCTCTTTCCGGCTCCGGCACAGCTCTATCAGTGACCACAAGTTCCACATAAGACCCACCCTCGACTGTCGCCTGATACTTTCTAATATGTCAAAACTTGGTGAAGTTGCACTAGAAAGCTGGAAAAAGCATTTTGCTAAAGAACTACTCGGTTCGTCTACGTCTTTGCTCCACGAAGCATGACGCCAATAGCTGAATCATGACCCATTCTGCCTCTCCCGCCCAAGAACGAACTTTGTCTTCTTACATAACTTGCTTTATAGCCTGTTTTATTTCCCTGAACCACCAAAAATCTCCCGTGAAACCCCTTGCATACTTCGGCGCGGGCTTCTTGCCATTACCTCCAACATGGTCAAGTCGGTCTCACGGTTAGACTGCTTCAATTTTGTCCTCACTTAGTCCCGGAATAAGCTGCCTGTCATTATCCAAGCATTTCAGAACAAGTCTCAATTTCTATCCGTACCTACTCCGTATTCTAAGGTAACCCGTACACTTCCGTTACCTGGCACGTACACATCCGAGGATAGGTATGCGCAAGAGGCCTTGACACCCACATCCGTCCAACTTCTTGCAAAACCCTCTACCTTAGAATCGTGGAAACAGTAACGACAACCATCCTCCTCTCTCTGAAGGAATTTTGGACGTCCCATTTGCCGTGACCATTGGCTGTCCCGAACAAGCCTAACTGAACACCCTTACATTCCTAACTCTCATGCACGCCCCGCTTCTGTCTTCACTTATAGTATATAACACCCAAACACTTTGTTCCCTTGTACTTTCGTTTGCCTTCGGTGACCAATGCTCCTCAGCTGGAGATAAATCAGATTGCGTTACCCTTTTATTTTTCCGTTTCTTGTCCTCCGTCGATACCTATTTCAACCCAAGTGCCAATCAGCTGTCTCGAGCACTGTGGCATCATTTCGATGACACATGCAACTGGAAAAAATGACATTTGGCTGCTTACCAGTCACGGTTTCTACTGGCCCTGCTCACCAGGAACTCCCGCAAATTGACCACCCAATCGCGAATCATGCGCCTTCGATGTTGAACTGTGCCCCTATGAATATTCATCAATGGCCATTTGTGCAAGTCCCAACGGTGCGTGGGGTGGTCACGTCCATCGATTTGGTCGGTGCAAACCAGGCTTGCAAGCCGCCCGAAATTACGTACCGGAGCAAATAGGCTAGCGGTCCACATCTCCTGTGTTCACTTCACGAAGTGCTTGCGCGTTCGGTTTCCAGACCACGGTCAATCCCATTCACAGACACTGGGTGTGGATCACGCCCTCCTCCTGTCACCTGTATTGTAACAGTGTGGACATGCAGTCCTGCTCCATCAGCCGATCGCCGAATAAACTTTCCGGTGTTCATAAACCCCTCCACTCAACTTCCGGTGAGTTGAAGTCAACGACAGTCATCAATTCATTGGACTGGGTGGCTCACCTGGTCGGAAGCCCCGGTGGCGGTGCGTCTTTAGCAGACGGGGATGAAGACCTGTGGGCACTTCAGGTTCGCCCTCATATTCAACGAACTCGGACAGCAAAAGGCCGGCCGTACTCTTGGTATGGACAAAACTTCTACTACCTTCTGTTCGTGCACGTCCGCAAGAGGCAAGAATGCGCTTTCTTCCTCCTCTTAACCACATTTACTCATCCCGCGGGCGTACTAACTTGCAAAGGAAAACCTGTTATTGCAACGTCACTACCCAGCTCAGTTCACGTGGCTGCGATGCAATCAGTACCCTTGGCCTCAGCCAAAATCCACCTCTTTTTGTTCCCAAACCACACTCACCGGTGTTTACTACGGCTATTACCCTCGTCATGGCCACTGCCCTAGTCTAGGGTCGCTTCGGTTGTAACAATATCATTCGCTTGCACTGGAGCAAATTGCCCGAGCGCCGTTGGCTTGTGTTTACGATGTTTATGGCTAGCGTCTCCGACTGGACTAAACCTTGAGTTTCTGAGTTGACTCTAGTTAGGGTTTCTTGCTGCGCTGCAGCAATGTTTGAACAGCGAATATCTGATATATTTGAGTTTAAATGGACTGCGGTAATCTAATTTACCAGACTGACAATTAACGACGTTTGGTGTAGAGTTGCGGAACAGTCACTTGGATACTCTTTACCATCAAACTACGTGAAACGGTGTGAAATAGTGCATCTAAAGCCCCGTGGCTACGCTCACCACAGAAGAACCGGCCTCACGCCGCGGCATTATGAAAGTTGCATCTGGAAATTCACCGCCTCAGGTCAAATCTCCCTCCAACCACTCTTTACAATATGAGGATTCTGTAGTCTCGACTGCAGTATCTAGGACTTTATTGTGGTCTGATTTATTTACCGGTAATTTATGTCGTCTGCTTTTAACCTTATTGGAAATATCCTTTATCATCAGCCGCTATGAAGCGTCAGAATATCGGTAGTTCTAGAAAATATATGGTAGCACATATTGTGTTGGTTCACCATGATAGTAGCCTTTTCACACAAACTATTCTGTCTTTGATACCGTGCAACATCCCGAACGATTAGGAATCCATCATCCAAAGCATATATACATATTTTATTTACAGAATGTGTACTATTCTCCCACCTCACTCCCGCTCGTACTGTCTTCCGATGGTCATCCTCTCTACAATCGAGGTATTAGGCTTGTTTTGAGGTAACTCCGTGAACGTTCCACATGGTAGTGGGTCGCACTGACTCAAGACCGTTTGTTTTATCGCTGTTTGGTTTCGTTTCCTCGCTCGCCTTGGCTGATTGTAAACGTTTGGTTTGTTTTCGTTGATTTTTGGCCGCCACCCTCGGGAAAGTGTTTGTTTGGCCTGAATTAGTGCGCAGAACTTGTTTTATTTGCTTCGACCACAGGATAGGCACTTTTCACATATTCTTTTTCGATAAATGTTCATCTTTTTCAGAATCGTTTTCTGATTCTGACTCGCTTTTGACTGGAAAGTGACTGAAGCTCACTGTCAAAGATGTGATCGTTATGTACCTAAATTTTAACTCAAGAATAGAACCGTGGAACGCGCGGAGTGATCTTGCTTTGACTAGGGTTTCGCATGGGCTGGGCTGAGCGTTGCATTGAGGCTCGGATGCGCTTCCTGCAAGGCTTGAACTTAGTTATTCGGTGGATCCAGCAGTGAATTGGACTTGTTCGCACTGATAGATACAACCTCGCTTCACCATGAGAGACTTTGGGCTTCGTTCTAACGAACAAACCGTCACAATTTATGCGCTTCTTCTTACACCTCGCAAATAACATCTGGTCTTGCTAAAATTTGACCCGTACATACTCCATGGTCTGATATCTGCCGTTTTATGGTCTAAATCATTTGAGCACTTGTTGTCCCACTTTTTGCTACACTCGGCATAAGCCTTGCACAGAGTCTCCACTTGGCCCAGCAGCGTTGGTGCCTGTTATGGCGTGCATGTTTTCTCTACCGTTTTATCTCTTGCAAGTTAGACTATCGCCATCACCAGCATTCAATGGATCACACAGACTTTTTCCTTTTCGAGGGCCTATTTCGCCATCCAAGATTCTTGGCCTCGTTCTGACGAACAGACCGTTACAACTCACGTCGTTTTTCCTCCCATCAAACATGTAACATCGACTCTCGCTGGAGCTCCATTCGTATGCACACCATGACCCGACATATGCGGGGAAGTCTAAGTCACCGATATTCAGTGGAACACAAGTCATTGTCTTCTCGGGGTTTCACTTCACGATGCTAGATTTTGGCGTTCGACTTGATGATCAAGCTTTTACAATGCACGTGGATTTCCCTCCACTAGACAAGCAACACTGAACCTTGCTGGGACGTCCTCCTTGAATACACCACGGCCTAATTGCCAACCCCATCAAGGGCTTATGACAAACTCTCGCCAATGAACTCTGTTTCATGGCACACCTAATCGACTGATTGATAGTTATTTTAACTTGGCTTCGCTCGTTTTTGCCGTCTTGTCTCATTGGTAATTCACGGTGTGCCTAACGATAAAATGTCGCTAGAACCGCTGTATTTTCATCTGCGTCGTCGCGTAATTCCAGAATCAAGCCTCAAGTTTTAAGATGGCCCGATTATGCTATTGGTAATTCATAATTGGCTTGGACTGTTACACGATGTTGTTGTTCTACGTTTCTCCCAAACCCCACAGCTAAAAGAACTGAAAGGCTGAAACCGCTTCCATCTTGCCGCAGGAGGAGAAATGGCGGGCAGAAGAAAGTGGGGGTTGAAGAAAGGCGTAAATTTTCCCATTTGGTTATTTCAAGGTGCAGTCCCCCCGAGATCTATTCAGTGGATACCAAAAGCGTCCACTGAATTCCCTTCAATGATCTCCCCGCTTGTGCAGTCCACAACTAACAGATCTCACAGCGAACCACTGGCTCCCAATCCAAGTCCTTACACGGTCTTTCTCGAGTCTGAGCTCACTCCCTCGCTGTCCATCATCCTCCGGGGTCTAAAAAAATACTCTCAAGTCTAACTGGCCTGTTCGCCAACCTTAACCGTTTTGAACGCTTCTGTTGAGTGCCCTATTTATCCTCCTCTCTCAAACGAGAACAGGTCTAATTTGTTAAGCCCATGTCGACAACCCTGTCGTCCACACAATCCAAACCACCTACTGAATCACCGTCGTACCCGTACGGGGATCGGAACGCGGTTCTCTCACGTCAAGGTGTCGACATTTGCTCACGTTGAGAAGGGAGTCTCACATCACCCATCACACATACACGCCATCCAGGCCTCCTTGTACAGCACCATCTGCAACTTTTACAAGCAGTTTGATATCGTCCGCAAATTTGTAGTGGTAACTCCCGGGTAATGAACGGGACGAGTGGCAGAGGTCCCATGAAAGCTCATTGCGGCAACCCGCCATGCGATCTTTGCAAGCCGAAAAAACTGTCCCTATCCGCACATGAAACTGCTTTTCTGTGAGTCCGCCAGTGATCCATCTTTCCACCAATGGACTCAACCTGAACCCTTTCCGCTTACTCGTCAACAGCTTGTGACTAACAGAGTCAAGTGTCCTCTGGAAACCCAAATAGCACACTTCAAGTCCCATTTCTTTGACCAGTCTCTTAGTTACTTCTCAAAAGTGGTGTGTTAGGTTAGAAAAGCATGACTTTCAGTGGGTGAATGGGAGTTGGCTGGGTGGTATCAATTGGGGGTTTTACAGGTGCCAAATTTCGCGGTCCCGGAGTACCCTGCCATGGCCTCCGGTAATACTGACGTTAGGTCTATCAGTCGACACTTTGCACGTGCTTCCCTATTCCCCCCCCACGGTGGATTGGAGTGACGGCGGGTCTGAGCCAGTCCTATGATGCCTCACCTTCTTCCAACAGTGCGTCGAATAGACGCGTTAGCGGCTTGGCCGATGGACAAGCTAACGGTTCTAATGCTGCTGGATGAATTCCGTCGGATCCTGTTGCCTCACACGTTGTCAGGAGCCACGGATTCTCACAAACTTTGCTCTCACAGTGTTTTGTGTCTACCACTTCCAGGGCGTGCGTGTCTTTTCCAATGGGTTCTTTGAACGCTCCTTGACCCAGTCTATATACTGCCTGGGAGAATCGCAGTAAATTCTCGGCCTTTTCTTACTCTGTGCACGCACTTGTCCCAGTTCCCTCCTTAACCCTGTCCACTGCTCCTCGTGAGGTAGCCTTTGTTGCACGTAGGAATAATACACTTTTGAATTCGCCGTGACGTTTGCGGCTACCTTGATTTAGGGGCTCCGTCTGCAGTCCATTTGTATTTTCGAGATTCTTCTGACCGCCCTGTACTGCGGGAAAATTCGATGTTCATTTGTACTGGGATGCTTTTGCGAGGCCGCCTACTTTCGCTCGACAACCATTTTTTCCCGACTGCTCCGCCGTGGTGGGGTGCTGTTCCTCTTTACTTTTCTCAAGAAGGCTACCGCATTGGCGATTTCTTGGAACTTTGCCCTGAAGTTCCGCCATTGTGTCTTCACATATGCTTTCCTTCCTGTCCCCAGCCATTCAACCTGTGGAGCGAGCTCCTGCAGCCTTTTCCGCAATCCACGTAGTATTTTCACATGATTTTCTTCAGGCGGGCGATCGCAAGTAATGGTTCACCCCTATTTTCAACATATCGTATTTGCCCTTTTAAGCTGGATTCTCAACTTCAAGCGTTCCCTAATTGTTTGCAGTCCTTTCTTCACCGAAAGTAAGAGTGACGGTATGTGACCAAACATCCATCCAGTTGCCCGCTCCACTTGCTGAAATCGTCTGCAGTTCCGAGCAGGGAGCAACGAGTGAGGTATAAAACTCTTGCCGGTTGATGTCCGTTTGGATACCGGGGGCGGAATCTTTTGCGTTAGCCAAGTTAAATGGAGTGCCACTAAGTTTAACCCTCTCCTACTTTTCATTGGCCCATCTTCCAACACACTTCCAAAAGACACAAGATGCGATTAGAAATAGTACGGTAGACCTATTCCCGTCTTCCATTGGACTATTTTACAGTCCCCTGGCATAATACCGAAAGCAAGATACTCTCAACATTTATATCTTGAACTATTTTCCCTTGTCACGCTGCCCCACCATCTGGCAAACTGTCTTCCAGTCCGTGGGTGAGATTCAGACAACAAGATAATCACAAGATGCGGAAGTTTTTCCGCTCCGGCCTAGCGCCAGTGGCTGCTTTAAGACTTCTTATTATCAACTGAACCCTTCATTTTTCTCATTGGTTGAAACTTTGAAGCGCTGTGCGCTGAACCAAATTGTTTTGGTTTGCTGTGGCACAACGTAGGCTATTTCACCACGGCACATAAATATTTGGTTTCTATACGCGCTTATTATCGAGGGAATCCTGGTCTATTCCCTTCTCCCCAATATTTTCTTGATTTTTGTTTTTACCTTTGCTCAGTCACAGTTTTTGTTTAATAGAGACGGGCTTGTTGCGGTTGCTCATATATCGTAAACGTTTTTTTAATGAACACCATGTTGGTTCATATCTTGCCTCTGTTTTACTCCTACCGTACAGTTGTGGATAAGCCTGTTTCTCACGGCCGGATGCAGGGAGCTAGCAAACGAGTGTATGAAATACGATGTGCGAAGCACGTGGGCCCACGAATACTCCCCTGGGATTACTAGGTAAATATATCCGCAGTACCGCGGTAACCTCTGGGTCCAAGGGCTCTGTGGCCTCTGCAAGTAGGCTTCTATGCTCCCAATATATTGCGATCCAAGCCAGGCTGCGTTCAACTATTTTCTGAAGACTACAAACTTGCCCAGCAGGAATCGCCGCCGCGGCAGCACAGGTCCTAGGAAGGCCTGAAAGCACGGTCGTCTAAGTAATGAGACTAAGGACGTGGTTGTCCCTAACAGTTTCCTCCACTGCTGCGCAGCAAACTACCACCGGTGTGTGGCCGACACAGGAACACAGAAAAATAAATAAAAAGTCAGCAAGGATAAAGTAACGGATAGCATCTCCGAGGAAGGGGAATCCGGGAGCCCTAAACTCGGGATCCAGCTGATGGATCGGCAGGGGCGTATCCAGTAGCTGGGAAGGACCACATGCTGCAGGCTACGAATACTGAATAAGGAAATAATTTTCACACATACGTCGAAAGACTGAAGGGATGTAGGTTGGACTCGGGTGTACGACATACTGTGGGCTGCAAGTTTGCCACGTCCCGTTTCCATAAAAGGAGTTCACGCAGTGAGGTCGTGGAATTCTGAGCCTACGAAAATCGGCAGGAAAACGGCAACACCACCCTGGGTGAGTTTCCTGCTTAGCGCTTCAGGGATGTGTTGCTTCCAAAGGCTGCACCGGTGGCCAACACCACTAAGGGAAGATATCAGATTATACCTAACGGGCACAAAAAATGTTGGGTTGTTAGCCCATAGCTGGATGCGTGACTAAACTAGCGAGAGCATTTACGAAAGGTCCCCGAGTACAACAGAATGCTTCATCTAGCTTTCGGGTTACTTTTACGATGGCCATGAATAGGCCATCTTAGCCGTCTAGATTTTTGGTATTGGAGATGCCCTGGAAGAACAAATTTAGTAGTGCTGCCTGATGAAGGACCGTTTGACCCCTGTCAACTTGGGTGTCATGACGAAGCCCATAGGGATGGATTGGGAGAGCTCTATTTTCTGAAGTCACAGTGGGTCTTACGCTCCTCGGTAATGGGTGCCGTTGCAAAAACTCGATGCTACCCCGGCAGTTAAGCCAGAGATCCAGACAGAACCGAAGAATAAAAACAAGTAGGCGCCAAATCAAGTGTGGGGGCTCTGCACGTCAATGCATGTAGTACTGGAAACAACTTGATGTGGTTCTTCAGAGCTGCGGGGGAGTTAAACACATTCATAGCCACATTTACCTAAACATGGCTCTCTAAAGATGACTGTGTACCTGGATTATACAGAGCGGGCTTTTTATTAGTAAGACAGGGAAAGTGACCTTTTAAGAAGGGAGTCCACTTTCATTCGGTCAGCCGAAAACCATCGGGGATCACAGGCCATGGTTTTTACTGGATAGATACCGCCATACTCAGTTGAGCTTACTCCTCTGGGCGAAAGGGTAAACTTGGTTTGTGCGTACACGGCCCAAGGCATAACCCATGACGGGAGCGTTCGCATTATGCAAGCGCAGATCACGTCGGTGAGAGAAGCCTATAGAACCCTCATATTTTGGAACTATATCGTATCATACATAGACTGGATGATTAAGGCCTATACCCCGGGCACACTAGGGGAGGAATATCTGCGGTGGATGCCTTCAAATTCCCTGTTCCAACACATGAGGGAAGATGCAAAATTTAGTAGTGACTGTAAGTAGTCTCCGTTGAGTCGGGCAACAAAGAATCACAGTAACCATGTGTCGGAACGGCAGGTTAATCCTCCGCTAAGCAAAAGCCAATATGTGCGTGTCGAATCGTTCTATGCACGGGTGAACTCAGAGCAGCCGCGAGGTGGATTAGAAGCTTCGGAAATATGGACATTGCTAGGCTTTGCATCGGGGTGGTGGCTCAATTATGGGATGTAGTAGAGAACGCTAGTTTGGAGGAACGCTGGCAGATGATTGAAGGGTCTCTTATCACCCTGCAAGACGATTTTTCTTCTTTGAAGCGTTGGGGGCGTGCTGGAAAGCCGGCTTGGTAAACGGTCTCATTAGGCGGGTCAGTCAAACATAGATATCGTACTTGGGCTCTCTTTAAGTCTTTCGGGAGTTATTAGGGTTGGATTCGCCAAATTCACCGATCGTGTTCTACTGAGAGAATCTATGAGATGGAGTTGGCCTAATGTGGCAAAATGCATCCAAAGAAGCTTTTTGGCTGCGTGCATTTTAAAGGTTCCTTTTGGGATGCAGCGGGGTCACTGGCGACCAAAGATCATGGAGAGGTAGCCAGTGAAATGACGAAGCGAGTGCTTCGGATGGTTATTCCAGGAGTTGCGTAAAATAGATAAAGGTCCGCAAATAGGCTTTCGAAGAGCGACTATCCTATTGATTGTGGAAGATTCGCATCTTTCGGAGCGAATCAAGCGCAAGCACCTTGAACAGAAACGTTTACTTAAGTCTTATAGAACGTATAATATCCACCCTGCTGTCAGCAAGCCCCTGGCGGACATCCTCGACAGCATATCCGCCATATTCGACCGTCTCGGATCATGAGAGGTTGCTAAGGACTGCGAAAATGCAGCTATTCATGAAGGGAAAACCCTGTCGGAAACGGTAAACTAGATACTAGTCAGCCAATCCGGCTTCCTATGCAACTTTTCGGGGAAGATAATCCGGGCTCACATCCGCGGGAACCTGCCGGAAATTACACTTGTTGTTCAGCCGGGCATGGATTTCTTAAGAACAGGTTGAGCATAACAAATGACCTGAGCATCCTGGAAAAAGTTTATCAGAGAGTGGACGAAAGCAAATGGATAGAAGCATTTTGTCTTGACTTTGGCAAGGCCTTCGACTCGGTAAATAGTCAACCTCACTCAATGAAGGTGAGGCCATTTGGTATAAGTGGGCTATTCAGAAGTGACCAACAGACCTCCACGCCTGTAGAACCTTTTACTTAAGGATTAGTGAGGGACGCCCTAAACTGGGAACCACCGCCAGTGGAGCAGGGGGGCTCGAACAAGGCTCGTTCCCGTTTTTTTATTTATAAAGGATCCGGCCCCAGTCCTTGAGTCACCAAGATTTTTCTCTCCAGATGAAGTGGAAGTATGTTTGAGCTCGTGAGCCGCATGATATGAGCAGGGAAATTTGCCGTTCTACAGTGAGCTCAAACGTGGAACTTTCCCTTCAATGCCAGAAAAAGCCACTCATTGTCAAGGACGGCGATGTGCTGAGGTTCTTCAACGAAAAAGGCCCGGACACGTCACAGATGCTGTTAATAGGGCCGAAGACCCTGGGACCTTGGTGACTTTTGGTCCGAAGTGTTCGGATCAGTGTGCAGCAGCTACATATAGCACACAGTGCGGGCTCCGGAAGTCTAGATGAGTATTTTCTTGCCGACAGGAATGGGTTTTCCTGCCAGCCTACATGCCTATGGTTAAAATTCTTCGAAAACTTTGTTTGATCATGATCACTCCTCTGCCAAGTGGAGGCCGCTTGTTTTGAGAAAGAATGGCTTGTTTAAGCCCGCTTGAATGAGGGTCGGCAAGGCAAGATGTGGAGACGGACGCTCCGAAGCCTTGAACGTTTCTGCGTGGAAAGGGGTGGACTAGAGGGGGGGACCAAATAGGGACTCTGAAGTTATTCAAAGACTTTTCTAGGTTTAAACGATAGAGTCTGTTCCGAAAGGCCTCATACTCCTGAAAAAATGGTCATCGCATAAAGTTGGTGATAGTTTGATCTAAGTTGACAGTTAGATCTTACTTCTCCAGTAACCGGGTGGTAAACTACTGAGTGCTTAGGCATGTCATCCAACAGAGCAACTGGCCACATGTTCTCTGCTGACAAGGCAGCTACCCTGCTTTGGGTTTACAGACAAAAGGCTCTTGGTTTTCGATTGGACTGCCACTACTTCGCCATCGCAGAGCTGCGGGTAAGTTAACCCTTTGAGTCCTAGAAGTGGTTGGATTGCCCTCTCCACCGACTCCATGGATAATTTCTACATAATTTGCGGCAGGTACATCCGACCTCCGCTGAAGAATTTAAGTCATCTAGTACCCTCTGGCCTTGTGGGAGATCCTGAGAGTCTGGTAGGAGTTTTGCAGCCGTTTACCAATGCAGTATAGAGTTTGTCCTACCTATTTAATCCCACCCACCTCTCGCCCCTCAGTCTCTAATCCTCTGAATTGAGACGCCCAAGAGGCAATCAGTTTTCGATCGTTCACCCATTTGGACCATGCCAGAAGAATTGCTTCCACTGTGTCTGTCCAGCCTTTGCCCTTCGTAATCATACCAAAAGAGTTGGTAAACAGATACCATTTGCCTCAGTAAGAAACCTTTTTGGCTACGGAGTTACTACTCCGCGTGAAGATCTTCCGGAGGACCTTGTTCTGAAGTAAGACACCCACCAAAAGTTTTGCTCAGTGATCCCCAGCCCGAAAAACTAAATGAAGCGAAACACATACATTTCACCGCATTCCTACTCCGTCATACCGACGAAGGTCGCACCCTCACGCCTTTTACAGCACTGTCCACAAAGAATCTTTGATAATGATAATGATAATGATAATGATGATCGTTTATTTCGGATAACCTCGAGGGGTGCTTTAACGCAAGACCAGACGGTACAATTGGACGTAGAGTCCGAATTCCAAGAGGATGTTTCAGATATGTGCACTCGATATTGTACAGTAGAAAGTATTTAAGTAACTCTTTAAGGCGGCGCCCGACAAATTTGTACTCAAGGTCGGGTGACCAACCCGGCCAATTCAGGGTCGAGCTGGTCGGAGGTAGTGGGCTCTCACTGAAACATCATAAAAAGAGGAATTATGCAACGAGAGAATCAAACAGAATTGACGAAAGTTTAGTTCACCTCGGAGAAAAATAATTTTCCAAGGGAGACATGAACCAATTATAGCCCTCCGCGGAATATGGCACGGCTTTGGATTGGAGATCAGACGAAGAAAGGAATGAATTTTGCGGACAAAAAACAAGCAAAATCTTTCGAAGATTACCCTAGTAACGTTCAGCGACCGGATATTGGCTGAGTCAGTTAAATGCCCAGTGAAAGACTCATTTGTAGAGAGAGATTGCCTAGGTGATGGTGAAAGAAGTGACCGGACGTAAACAAGTAATCTTCGCGCACATTGTCTACTTTCATTGAGGTGGAATGTGACGCACCAAAATGGAAATAGGAACTAGGCAAAAATCAATTTGTGATCGGTAGCCGTGATAGTCACAGATACACGGTTTGCAAAGATGAGTATTTAAATCGACGGTTAAGTGCCTCCGTTTGATAATCGTTATCTGAGGCCTGAAAATGATGGCCGAAGAGATGCAAGGATCAAAATTGTCTGACAGGATTTACCAAGATAGAATACCGGATATGAAAAAGCGCCAACAACCGATGAATACGTTTTCGAAGTTGGACGGTGAAGTAGTTGACAGGTAAAATACTATCTGTTAGTATTCTTCGTAAAAGGTGGATCATGTGATGGCCAAAGATCAAAACGCTTTGATACAGATGTCTCTCAGGTGTGAATATATGGGGAGGGCATGAATCTTTGCAAAGTGAGGATAATGAAAGCCATGGTGGTGTGGGCGAACGAAAGAGAACGAACAATCACAATATCGCCGACTGTTGGGATGCTCTGGAGACAAATACTCCTCAGTGAAATACACTGTTTGGACTTTGTGAGACGGTAGTGTATGGCAACATTAAATGGGACTCTGCAAATATATCGGTAACTGTGATAAAAAGGGCCAGCTTTATATCGGGGATTGGTCAAGTTTGCAAATGGGACAAGCGGGTGTTTTGGCACGAATCCTCGGGAAAAAAGGATCAAGAACGGTATGCCGAATATGGAAACGGTCTTTTAAACCCGCGATAATTATGTGCTAGGGAAAGTAGATTTTGCCGGGCATAAGGAGCGGTAAGCTAAGGTGGCGAAGATAGAGATAAGTACGATAAAAAATAAGCGCTAACTGGGGGCAATAGTTCCATATTTGCAGCATTTCAAGTGTATAAATGTCATTCTGCCTCAACCAGTGTTGGTGGGTGGGGCTGACCGTGGGCTGGACATCCAACCTGAAAACCATTTTTGGTGACAGGATGTGCAATCCGCCATCTTAGCTGCCCCCGCACATCGTTGCAGACGTCCTGCACGCCCGATGTGCGCCGGCCAAAGCGGTGGATCTGACAGCGCCCCGCACCGGCGGGCTTCGCTTGAGCGATACTGGCGTTGTCACATAGAGATCAATAGTCCAGGGGCTTGCGACCGGGTTGTTCTGAGTCCCGGAGAGCAGGACCAATGTGGTAACGACGAAATGATGGGCAGGTATCGAATTTTTAGCGGGAAATGTGGGCCAGGTATTATTCCGAGCCATCAAAAGGGAGACACACATCAGCGGTTGTCTGGAAAGGTAAAAATAGAAAAACGCAGTCTAGGGTGCTCCCAGCTGGAGATCAGCGGTCAATGGTAAAGAGGGGCCTCTAGTATCTAGAAATTGGAACCACTTGGTGGATGGTTCGACTTTGCAAAACACAAGGTTGTGCACAAAAGATTGATAGAACTTGAGTGATATATACGGCGGCCTGTGTGGTACGCAGGTCTCGTGGCCCCTGACACAGACCCGCGTGTCAGTAACCTAAAACATCTTCGTACGCTCGCCCCTCCGAAGTGTATGAATCATTGTTTGATACGAGTGTCAGGACATCCATCCGTTTGTTTACGTCCTCTTTAAATCTCGGTAAGTGGCCTATAGCACGGGCATTTGGTCGACGTACATTCCACATTTGTGAATGTTTACCAATAAAGAAATCGGACCGTAGGCCGGTTCTCGAGGACGGTACAGTGACCAAAGGACTGCCGTGTCGTAACGAATACCTTAGGCTTAATGGGTCTTGAGCCAAAGGGGAGGCTTCGCAGGATCTATATTTTAATGGTGAGTGGAGAAAAGACAAGTTGTTCTTTATCCGTCGGAGCCAAAGAGGTTCAAGCTGTAGCAGGTCACGACACTGTTCATAGTTGAGACTAGACGAATATCCGATTATTTGTTTAGTAAAGGTGCGCCGAACATTTCCGATGGCGATCCTATCAATCTGGCACATGTCGGAGCCAACTACTGAGCCATACTCTAGCAATGGTCTAACGTGTGATGCATAGACACTGAGTTTGCTATCACGCAAAAGGAATGTTTCATGGACAAGCCCTACTAACCTGCGGGGCCTAGCAATTTGAGTGTCTGTTTGCTCTGAGAAGTTGAACGAACAGGAGTAGTATATGCCCAGGTCACGTACTGATGATTTGTTGGAGATCAGGTGACCACCTACACTTGCTTGATGTCACCTACATTGTTTTGGTTTTCGCCCCACCCCCTTTCTCCGTTTCCTCTCTTTACCGTTGCAACGGCTCAGTGAATCCGACAGAACAGGAGAAATCTCATCAAGTCCCGGGCCAACTAGGCCCAAGATACGAACCCGTGCGGTGCTTTAAGACTCCAAGATAGCTGATTGCCGGAGGAGATAATAGAACCGTGGACTACCCGGGAATCGAGAAAGCCTTAGATCTTGATTGGAACGAGGTCGTTTCTGACGTTGAGCTTCGAGTGCTTGGTAACTGTGTTCTATTCACGTAGTTTTCCTCACTGCCCGATGTATTGGTTTTCAATACCAACATTTCCTTCTCTGGTTTTTACCCTTCGGTCTGTCTAATAGCGTAGCGAGCTTTGGCAACGGAAGTTCATATGGATTTTCTTAATTGCAATCAGTGTGTTGAATGAGGTATACAGTGTGACAGTTCCAATAAATAGTACCACCATCCATGCCCAGCCGCAACCAAGAGCAGTTATTAGCTACACGTAGAACGAGATAACTTTCAATGGACACTTGTCTTGTTGCTGTGGCGAAGAAATGCCCTGGCACACTACGGGGGTCGCTAGACAGGGAAAATCGGGGCCAACTCGGGAAGTTCAATAAATTTATTATTAGAGCTCAGCGCTAGCTACATTCGCGGTTGTAAAAATGAACGAAAAACGGGTGAAGAAGAGAAATCGAGGTACGAACAACCTACAGGACAAAGCCGGGGAAGCTGTAGAACTGGAGGTGCTCGCCCAGAGTCTGCAGAAGCTAGAGGACGGGCCCGGAAAATCGAGACCGCCGTCAGAGGACCCGTTCGTAAAAAGCTTACAACCCCTTCTGCATAATGGTGCGGAGCTGGTGATCAAATAGGCGTGGATAATACGAAAAGTCAAACATGGGCACGTTACTCATATCCCAGGAATGGCTGGGCTATCTACCATTCTCATGTAGGCAGAGTGCCATAGATCGAGGATTTGAAATGAAACCAAGTGGCCATGTCCGTGGACCCTGCTCATCAAATTCGCCAGCTGTTTCATCAGGGGCCTATTGATGGGCCAGGACCCAAGGGTTCTCCGCGCCACAGGATGATATGTACGGATCACACCAGATACTTCTTTTAGTCCAAAGTTTGCACGGAAATAACGCGGCCGCATTCATCAAAACCGGAGCTCGGACAGTCTATTCCACTGATAGCTAGATCAGAAGATATACCTATCGGTAAATCTGCGCCGATGGACGCAGTCATTGGTGACGGCCAAGCAGAGCGACAATAGCTTAGCGTAACGTCTCAAAAAGGCAGTGCGAATAAAGGAGTAGGTAGTTGCCCGTGGAGTGTAAAAGGCAGGTGGACACTGCGACCGTGCATCTTTAAGCGTGTGGCGACCTGAACAGAGACAAAAGTGGCAGTGACACGAATCCAGTTCAGATTGCGTGTCTGTTATAAGAATGAAAACCGGGCAACAGTTGTTGCGCCAACTGCACCCACCAAGTTTGTCAGGTAAAGGTCCCTGGCGCTCTTGAGAGACAATACGGGGCCAAGTGACGGGACAAGAGAAGCCTCAGGGGTTTCCTTTGGCAGCAATGCAAGCTCCGTGCATGGTGTTGCCTTGAAAGTTCAGGAAAATACGCTTCAGGTGGCTAATGGTGCAAGAGCCGGGATGTCCTCCTGGGAATTACGCCATACGGCACGACGGCCCTAAGGAGTATAGCCAAACCATCCGAATCCGCAGAAGCTGCCCCATATAGTATAAAAAAACCTGCGGCCTGGGCGGTCGATAGGGGTAAAAACCCGCTCGAACGAATGGCTCAGTGACTGTGGCTACCACGAGCAACATGGAGTAAGTGATAGGTTGCATGGAGGTTTTCCTCATGAAGGCTGATCATAATCATTGGGAGGTCCCATCTACACTAGCCACATCTAACACACAGGCAGCCGCTAGTTGCTTTCACCTAGGCCGGTGATCGGTAGGGATGGTCTGCTTTTGTAAAGCACCGTGGACAAATAAATGGGGTTCACAATTATCCTATCACCTGCAGGCGGTGTGGGGTAGGTAGAAGGGCATTCTTTTATTGGAAAACGAAACTTCCAGGGGGCCACCGGAAATGCCTCTGTGATATCGCCTCACAAACTTGCCTCCACACCACACGTAATAGAGTCGACAGGCTGTAGCTCTGGACAACATTTGTCTATGCTAAATCTGCTAACTTGCAGATGCTGCTTCCTTGGTGGCAGAGTAGCTATTGGGGCAAAGCGATTAGGCAGCCTTTCAAGGGGTGTGAGCTGTGAAGCACAACAAACTGGCATTAAGGTTGGATAAGAATTACGCTAGATTTAGCTAGGACTGCCGGAGACCAACGGCACGATGCATGGGTCGGTGCCGAAAGTGCCGGAGCCATCTGTGGAGGAAGAGCGGAGAGCAATAAAAACTGCCAAACGAACTAGACATACGAGTTTGTACATTTGACACCGCAAAGAAATTAGAGACGGCAGCCTCGGTGGGAGCTGAAGACAATAAAAAGGTTGGCGACTCGTGGATGGCTGTGCTTCCATCCAAAACTTTACAATAAACTCAACTTGTGGGCTACTCAGAAGACAGCCCGAAGCGGGGCTCTAGCCTTCCAACGAGAGGCCAAATGAGGATATGAGAGGAACTCTCACGAAATGTGAGGGTGCACCCTGAGAAGTTCTTTGCTAATGTACAGCCCAAGAGAATTACAGGTAGGAGAGTATGCACTTTGGAGACGCCCGATTGAAGCTTTGCTCTTGGGGACAAAATTAGGGCAGTGACCTTACTTTTGTTGTCTCAGTGTGTCTTGTTAGGACCACTCGCTTACTGTGACGGGCGCAGGGGTTGGAAGTGCGCGAGCGCCTCAAGAACATGCGAAAAGCAAGGCTGAGATCCCGCAAGAATGTAAACCTTTATACAGGCACAAAGCAACTGGACCAGATGCGCTCCATCCAGCTGCTGTTCGGTCTTTTCAAGGCAACTATCGGGATCTGAAAACCAGCTCTACGAAACGTCGCTAAGCGGGGCTGAGTTGCCCGTGTACTGGTGTACGGCCACTGTTGTAGCAGTAAATACGGCAGGATCTAAGCGAAAAGCGGATAGCTGTAGATCGGCCGGCCCGACATCATTTTTGTGTAAGTGCTTGGAGCGTATAACCAGAAGGCAACTTTGCTTGCATCTGGTTGATAACGAAATATTGGTGTATGCCCGGTGCTGCTTTTTGAGGGATCGCGCTTGCTAAATCTGTTGATGCCCTTGGACTGGTCCACACGGGTAATAGACGAAGGCATGGGGGAAGTTGGTTGTTTGGATTTCCTTAAGATCTTCGAATCTGTAGGTTATGGATTGCTAGAATACAATGGCTGACTCTTGGAATTACCGGGTGTACAGGGACTTGGACATCGCACCTCCTTGGGACCCAGATTCTGTGTGAAAGTGGGTGGTCGACCATCGAGATCGGGGCAGGTTACCAGTGGCGCGTCTCTGTGTTTATTACAAAGACACTTGCCCTTGTTTCTATACATAAAGAACTGAGAAACCGTGTTTCATCTTTGCGGTTTGGCACAGGATATAAATGATGCTAACAGTTGGGCGGGCAGACTGGATTTATCCTTGAACCCCGCCAAATACCAAGCGCCCACTGCCAATACAAACGGGGCGAGCAGTATTCCATTTCAAGTAGTGTCGGAGGTGAAAGACCTAGCTGCGACAGCTCGGCAGTCCCTACGGACCTCGCGACCATGCCAGAAGGTGGCATATAATGAAAGGGGAGTGTTATCTTGGATGTATAATTCTACCACATGCGGAAGAAACCCAAAAATTTAGTCCCATTTTATAAGGTTTTGGTGTGACCTCTCCTGGCCTTTTGTGTGCAAGCGCAGGCTCCTCATTATCGTAAAGACACAAATACTTGGGGGGGGGGATGCAGCGACTCGCAACTAGAATCACCTCCGGTAAGAGTGGGATGTCCTACACCCAGCATCAGCCTCTAAATTTCTTCCATCCACCCAGTCCCAGAGGCCCGAGTGACTTAATAGAATCGTTCAATGTTGTAGAGAACAACAGGCATTATATTTAAATTGTTGAAGCCATGCTGTCAGATAAGTGTGCGAGCCAGCAGCAAGATATTGGTGAGGATTAGTAATCGCTTTTCTGGAATGGGTAGCATACAGGATGCAAGATATTTTAGAAAAGATGCTAGATGGGAAGTGGGGCTAGTCGCTCACAGGAATAAAATAATGCGGATAAGGGAGAAATGTCAAATTATTCAAGACTTTTCTCGTATCCTATGTTCTTGCCCACAACCAGGGACACTAAGTGTGTTAGAGTATAAACTTCATAGCTCTCATTCTCCTCGATAGTGAGGTTAGTTTTTCTACTCCTTTGTTCCAGCCAAACAGAAAAACTAACCGTTTTGTACAACAAGATTGGGGACCTAGCAAGCTGCATAACTAGAGGCCTATCCCTGTGAACATGGCTGAAAGAACTGCGGACCTTCCATTTGTCCAGGTCATCATAACTCATGTGCAACTCGACCTGACGTCATGTTTCGTCCTGTGCAAAATTAACTGAACTGAATTGGTGGGGTGGCTGGTGCCAAAGGGAAATATTTTTACGGCAGCTTGTTTCAACTTGTCCAGGCGCTCCCGAAATTGATCACGACTTTATTTACTGCAATTCCCCAAATCAGTCGACTGGAAAATCACAACCTTCATTGAGCGATATTCGAAGAATCGTTTATGTTGCGGGTGAGGTGCCTAAATAATTCATGAGTAAGGATAAAAGCGGTACAACTTCAACTTGGGTATCGTTTGTTTTTGGATGAATTAAGGACGAGATCCGATAGTTAACCAAAGTTCACGCTAGACCGAGCCGTGGGCTTTTGATGACAACTGAACAGCATCCTCTCAATCTGAGCTATCCGAATGTAAAACCGGCTGACTCTGGCCAGGTGGGAACAACGAGTGAATTAGTAAAACGGTTTATGAGGAAAGAAAGGTAAACTTTACCGGCTTTGAGATCTTTCTTGAGAATCTTGATTCTCAGCGGGGAAGTTGCGACTACAGTGCATTAGCGGCCGCAAGGCTACCTGGCGGAAAGCGCCTCTGCCCATTTGATACATTCCACGTACATTCAGTAGATTTACTAACAATGCTTCCGTGTCGACGGCAAACACTTCAATCGGGAAAATCGTACTCAAACTTGTCTGGCCGCGTCAGCGGCCTATTTGGAGTCCATGGTGTTATCGTTTACCTGATGATTAGTAGCATGCACCAGCGTTGATGAATACACCAAGCCGTTTGTACGATCTATCAGCGCTACAGCCAACCCGTTGCTTAATCCGTCAATGACCAGGTAAGGCAGTACAAATACCAGCAAAATATGATAAGACCCATATAATACTCACTTGCTTTATGCCAATGTCACTCGTAGGTTGCCAACGGCCTTTTTCGCTGTGGTTCAGATGGATGAGGCCCCTGGTTATGCGAAGTAACCCCCGAATGGCCATTGGCCGAGGATCGCACTTGACGGCCCAGGTTGACCTGAAAGACGACGACAGCTCTCGTTTTAACCCTCACACGTTTTTATACTTTGGCCACGACTGCAAGCTGGACAGAAAAATAATCCCAGATAGCGACCGACTGTGTAAGGCGGTGCTGAGTTATGTGAGCTACACCTGCCACCAGTGGGCACCACAAACTGACTAGGACATTTACTGCGCGTGATATCAAAGGTGAGACCGAAAGGCAACAATAGTTTCTATGCCCTTCGGTGGTCTTGCTCTTTTGGGAGGGGGTACAAACAAACAAGGACGCAAACACGCAACTGGCTCCTCGCATCTCCACTATGCTTTCAGCCAGCCGACGTTTTAATCCTGAAACTCCGACTGAAGTGCTAACTAGATTTACGCTGTAAAAAATCAACCGTGGCAACCAGTTTATCTCAGGATTATTACGGATTCAATTAAGAATCCGTCGACGAGAATACCACCGCAAGAATTGTACGGCAAACGAACAGTCAATTCAAGATCAATTAATACAGGTCAATTATGGAATAATTATAAAACGGCGCGATTGATCGATACCAAGTCGGACTTAAACAGACAAGCACAACAAACATACATCCTAAATGACCCTCTGTCGAACGCCCACTCCTCGAAAGACTACGATATTTTCAGAATGACGGTAAACCCCCAAAAGAGCTAGCACACCTGACAAAACCATGTGAAAATACTACGTGGATTGCAAAAAAGGCTGCCGGAGCTCGCTCCACAGGTTGAATGGCTGGGGACAGGAAGGAAAGCATATGTGAAGACAGAATGGCGGCACCTCAGGGCAAAGTTCCAAGAAATCGCCAATGCGGTAGCCCTCTTGAGAAAAGTAAAGAGAAACAAAACTCCAGCCAGCCGTGCTGGGTCACGTCAAGATGAGGCGCTGTCCGAGGGTCAGCATTCTCTCTGTCATCCACGTTTCTCTCCATCTTTGTCCGTCTTTAATATTTACCTTCATGTAGTTATCGGTGAGGAAGAGTCGATGGTTAACAGCTCGATCCAGAGTCGATTAGAAACAGAGCATTGTGGCTTGTCTAATCCGATTGGCGGACTGCCTTCAAGTCCTGGAAGCTGAACCCTTTTGAAACAAAGGAGCTTTGCCAATCCCTGAGGAAGATCAAAATCAGATACCAGGTCCCCGGCTTACCAGCCATCTTTCTTGCTGATCACATCAGCTGAAGACTAGCAGGGCTGCCTTTTGAATTTTAAACACCGTTGAAGGGAAATTCCCCATATAAAAAAGGGACTTTCGGACACGGCACATAAATCCGAACCATCTTAGAATACTGCGAACAGATCGCACTCTTGGGTCTAGTCCTTAGCGGAAAACCATCTTGAGCGGATTTAGAGAAAGCCACAAACGCAGCTTTGCGGATCACAAACCTCTCTCACTTTTTGGAACTGATTGCACTCCACCTCCATCCCCGGATTTGAGGCCCCTTTCAAGGAGACATTTTTCTTGTTGTTCACTCTTTCTCCGGGAGGAAGAAAAAAAGAAATATAAAGGCCAAGGGAGATAGAGGGAAAAGAAAAGAAGAACGGACAGGAAAAATAAAGAAACGAATGTGGTAGGAAAGAGAACCAACTAAAAAAGGTTGTTTGGAGGCCGAAAGTCACCGCCACATGAGCCCATGCCAGAACGTTGCATACAGTCCAAAATGAACCCCAGAAAAGCTCAACTATTACTCAAGGAAGAAAAGTTACGCTTCATCCAGGATACAAGTTAGTGCATACAAATGAACCGCAACCCAGTTCAGCTGGAGGAGCCAAAGGAATCGGTTATATCCAAGGCGAGCCCTTCAAGTGAGCAAGTGAGCAAGTGATCTGTGGCACTTGAAGAAGGTAAGCCAATGTGCTGGCTGGTTTGCTCTTCTATAGATGTTGAGTCTGGCATTGTAAGCTGTCCAAATAATCTACGTGGAATCTCATCCAGTGCGCCCTAATCATTTCTTTGAGTCCTTTTTCAGAGAGCTGGCGGGCCTTGCCATGTTTCCAAGAGAGTAAATATGCGAAGGTTCAGCACGAAGAAATCACGAGCAGGTTTTCCAATAGTTGCAAGGCCTGAAGCCTAGGTGGAGCTTTCTCTTGGCGGTATTCCTTGGACATCCGGGAAGGAGGATGCCACGATTTTTGCCCCAGTTCCACTAAATATGCGGCAAAATACCGAAAAATGCCTTGGTGCTCTATGAGAATCATGGTCTTTCTTGGGCATATAAAGAGTGTCTTCAAGCCCACTAGCTCTAGCGAGGAAAATATTCTGCCATCAGACCACCCCGCTTACATTGCAAACCGGTTTATGTAGAATACTATGCGACCAAAGCCAACACAGTCATACGAAGCCCATTGGTTCACTGCTGCTCCCGTATATAGGTCTTCTAAATGTCCATGTAGTTTAAACCTCGGATTGGCTGATTCCTTTACCATTGATTGAGACAGCTGCTGACCGCTGATTGGGTGATTCCCTTTTTTGTCCGAGTTGAACAACCCTTGAGAGCCATTCGTTTGGGTCCGTTGCTTTCGTTGAAAGCAATGTTCTGCCATTGAATGGTCGCCTCCGCTAGTTTTGGTAAGGGCTGCTGTTCGCAGATGTCTGAAAGACTTCTTTCAATCCCGCCACAATCTGACTGAGCCATCGATTGGCTTTGCCGGCCTGAGACTTGCCACTGATTTTGGACAGATGAAGAAGTTCTGACTGCAAACGAAGCTAAGCCGTTTACTGATGCGTCAGCACACACTTCTAAACAGGGAGTATATCAAGGGGTGTTGGCAAATCACAAGCTGGATCCGCGGAAACCCTGACAAGGGAACAACAGAATAACATCTTACTCATGGATGCATATGAGGAAGGAGATAGCTCAGTTTCTCAGAATAATGATAATAATAATGGCATATTTCGTGACCGTGTTCAAGACAACTAAGCAAGGCATGATCCAAAATTACTACGTTGTACTGGAGCATGAAATATTCACAAAATCTGGAAGTGGGACTCGTACATGTTAACAACAGTACAACAAATCTGGACTGCGCTTGAGTGAGCTGAAATGAATGGGTTAAAGTGGTTAATAGAAACCCGTTTCGGTTTCGGGGACGGAGCTTTGCGGTTACTAGGTCATGCGTGGAACCCTCTGAAAAAGCTTTATAAAAGTGTGGAACACGCGGCATATATGACGAATTTGTGAGCAGTCAACTCTGGAGAGATGAAAAAAATTGGTGTGCAGAAGAGGAAACAAAAACGAAAGAATCGTGGGCTCACTTACTGGATATCTGAGGGTTCCATAAAAAAACTGGAGAGAGGTTCTCTTATTAGTAACGAATCAGGTAAGAGAGTAGAACCGGTATACGGTCTTCTAAGAACAAACGATGATAACAGCGGCGCGTAGATACGTTTATCTACGTTGATGTCATTTGGACAAATACTTTGGCCGGGTTAACGGTGGTTTGAAATACCCGATGAATTTGTGAACCCGTAGAATATGCGCCAACAAGTCAGACAAGCTCATTGTGATTGTTCCATTTAGATAATTCCGTGGCGAAAGTGAGAGAAAGACAAGTAAATCACATGAAATGTGATGCGCTGTTGAGGCGCATGGACGTTAGTTGGGTGCTTAGCTGGGGAATTTGAAATGGAATCGTTGAAGAGACAGTCAGCTGGAGCTAGAAGATGGAGCAGATGCGTCAAAGCAAGTAAAAGAGATCACAATATGGGATGAGTATGGACGCGAAAGCCGGTTGCCAAAATTTGCAGAGAACCCGGCCCGTGGCGGCAACAACTGTTACGTGCGTGTGAGAAAAAATGTTTTTATGGTTACAATAGAAGAATAAATGGCCATGTACCGGCCAGAAGTGAGTATCTGGTATTTTATTTCACAATGAGTATGATTTTCACGGATGGCAAGTCACAAATTGAGGCCCGAGGTAGAGGAGTAGACTAGTTGTTAGTTGGGACGGTTTCTAGGTTAGGGGCGGACATGATGTAGAGTTCCAGAGGACTGTGGCCACCTGGGCTCCTACTGCCTGACATGTGTGAGCACTAGCCACTCGTTGGCGGCTACAGCAAACTGTGGATGGTTTATGTTCTCGACGTAAAATGTAAGGACGTTTTACACCTTGTGAAGTTTGGGGGTAGAGCCCGAGGCTACTGCGTAGCATGTCCATGTTTGGACTTCACTTGCGCTTTGAGAAATCGACGTAAATTAGTGGAAACCTAGATGGCTCGCAAGCCATTTGCGAGTGAGTTTCTAGGGTACTATTCTTGAGCGTTAACAGGCGCTGATGATAGTTGGCCCATTATCGACAAGAAAGATTATGAACATAGTTGACCTCCCATGGCGAAACTTTGGGAAGCTAGCATGGACAATGGAATTTGGCATCAGCTGGCTAGAGTAAGAAACCCGGAAGAGTTTGAACTGAGAATGGCCGGGTCGATATTTTTGTGGAGAGCTTATTTGACGAGCTGCCACCCCGCACGGGGTCAGGCAGCAGTGCTCAGGGCTCAGCTCTTAAGCTCGTTTGTTTTTGGGCATCCCACACAACTGAGACCTCTTTTCTAATGCTGATAAGCATGGACAACACCATTCTGTGCAGAGGAAAAGCAGAAAGTCTACCAAAAACGGGGTCAAGTAAAGCCACCTGAAATGTGGTTCGATTGCAAGTAAAGTATTCTTCTGATTTACCTTAATACCGGAATCCAGAACGACGGACCTGCGTGCTCGGGTCGCCTTTATGACAGGTGTACCAACAACAGTAGGCGCAAGCACGAAAATGGCACGCAAAGCAAAAGAAGTTTACTTATGAAGGAACTTAGCCGGTCTTCTCTCGGAGAGGTGGTAAAGAAACCTGAGTATGCGACAGCCGGTGACCGACCTATTATTGCAATTTCGGGTAACGTCGCAAGCTCCTACCAAGAGGGTAAAAACCCTGCGTGGATGGAAGCATATGCTGACGGGTTAGCTCCGGTAGCCTACCCCGGTGGAGTTCAGGAACCTCGAATATCGAAATGTGCTCCTCGCTGCATCCTGGAAGGTCAAAACAAACTGCCGAGATTCAGAAGTATCTACGTCAACTTAACTACTGAAAGCAACATGGCCTTCCTACTCGTCTTCTCCTAAAGTGCGCCCCACTCATATAGCCGAACATAGGACTTAGTCCCCAAAAGGCGGTCAGGTGTCGGGAAGTGTTCCATGGAACGTAGTGGTGGGTGTAACTGCTAGTGAAACAGCCCAGAGGCCACAAGTGAAGCGAAAATCCTAAGCTGCTCTATGGCGTAGAGCTCCTGTGCAAACCAAATACGTCACTGCTCAGAAAAAAACATGGAAAAAAGATAAACAGCCGCGGTGCGGTGCTTTGCTTGCAGTATCGGTAATAATATGTGTACTTGCGCATATACGTATATGTGCACGCGCTCTGCATCTTGCAGTTCCTCGCTGGCCATTTCTCTTTCTATCATCCCAACGACCGTCATGATACATATATATGTATATGACATATGAGCATCCATCAGTCCTACATCTGTGCCTCACATCTACCGTATCCAATCGTTCTGAATCGTTTTATCATCTGATCCACCCTCTACTTGTTGTATTGCTCGCTCGCTGTTCAACAACGAGTTTGTGCATTGTTCTCAGAAGACCCTATACCGGTTCTACTCTCTTACCTGATTCGTTACTAATAAGAGAACCTCTCTCCAGTTTTTTTATGGAACCCTCAGATATCCAGTAATTGAGCCCACGATTCTTTCGTTTTTGTTTCCTCTTCTGCACACCAATTTTTTTCATCTCTCCAGAGTTGACTGCTCACAAATTCGTCATATATGCCGCGTGTTCCACACTTTTATAAAGCTTTTTCAGAGGGTTCCACGCATGACCTAGTAACCGCAAAGCTCCGTCCCCGAAACCGAAACGGGTTTCTATTAACCACTTTAACCCATTCATTTCAGCTCACTCAAGCGCAGTCCAGATTTGTTGTACTGTTGTTAACATGTACGAGTCCCACTTCCAGATTTTGTGAATATTTCATGCTCCAGTACAACGTAGTAATTTTGGATCATGCCTTGCTTAGTTGTCTTGAACACGGTCACGAAATATGCCATTATTATTATCATTATTCTGAGAAACTGAGCTATCTCCTTCCTCATATGCATCCATGAGTAAGATGTTATTCTGTTGTTCCCTTGTCAGGGTTTCCGCGGATCCAGCTTGTGATTTGCCAACACCCCTTGATATACTCCCTGTTTAGAAGTGTGTGCTGACGCATCAGTAAACGGCTTAGCTTCGTTTGCAGTCAGAACTTCTTCATCTGTCCAAAATCAGTGGCAAGTCTCAGGCCGGCAAAGCCAATCGATGGCTCAGTCAGATTGTGGCGGGATTGAAAGAAGTCTTTCAGACATCTGCGAACAGCAGCCCTTACCAAAACTAGCGGAGGCGACCATTCAATGGCAGAACATTGCTTTCAACGAAAGCAACGGACCCAAACGAATGGCTCTCAAGGGTTGTTCAACTCGGACAAAAAAGGGAATCACCCAATCAGCGGTCAGCAGCTGTCTCAATCAATGGTAAAGGAATCAGCCAATCCGAGGTTTAAACTACATGGACATTTAGAAGACCTATATACGGGAGCAGCAGTGAACCAATGGGCTTCGTATGACTGTGTTGGCTTTGGTCGCATAGTATTCTACATAAACCGGTTTGCAATGTAAGCGGGGTGGTCTGATGGCAGAATATTTTCCTCGCTAGAGCTAGTGGGCTTGAAGACACTCTTTATATGCCCAAGAAAGACCATGATTCTCATAGAGCACCAAGGCATTTTTCGGTATTTTGCCGCATATTTAGTGGAACTGGGGCAAAAATCGTGGCATCCTCCTTCCCGGATGTCCAAGGAATACCGCCAAGAGAAAGCTCCACCTAGGCTTCAGGCCTTGCAACTATTGGAAAACCTGCTCGTGATTTCTTCGTGCTGAACCTTCGCATATTTACTCTCTTGGAAACATGGCAAGGCCCGCCAGCTCTCTGAAAAAGGACTCAAAGAAATGATTAGGGCGCACTGGATGAGATTCCACGTAGATTATTTGGACAGCTTACAATGCCAGACTCAACATCTATAGAAGAGCAAACCAGCCAGCACATTGGCTTACCTTCTTCAAGTGCCACAGATCACTTGCTCACTTGCTCACTTGAAGGGCTCGCCTTGGATATAACCGATTCCTTTGGCTCCTCCAGCTGAACTGGGTTGCGGTTCATTTGTATGCACTAACTTGTATCCTGGATGAAGCGTAACTTTTCTTCCTTGAGTAATAGTTGAGCTTTTCTGGGGTTCATTTTGGACTGTGTGCAACGTTCTGGCATGGGCTCATGTGGCGGTGACTTTCGGCCTCCAAACAACCTTTTTTAGTTGGTTCTCTTTCCTACCACATTCGTTTCTTTATTTTTCCTGTCCGTTCTTCTTTTCTTTTCCCTCTATCTCCCTTGGCCTTTATATTTCTTTTTTTCTTCCTCCCGGAGAAAGAGTGAACAACAAGAAAAATGTCTCCTTGAAAGGGGCCTCAAATCCGGGGATGGAGGTGGAGTGCAATCAGTTCCAAAAAGTGAGAGAGGTTTGTGATCCGCAAAGCTGCGTTTGTGGCTTTCTCTAAATCCGCTCAAGATGGTTTTCCGCTAAGGACTAGACCCAAGAGTGCGATCTGTTCGCAGTATTCTAAGATGGTTCGGATTTATGTGCCGTGTCCGAAAGTCCCTTTTTTATATGGGGAATTTCCCTTCAACGGTGTTTAAAATTCAAAAGGCAGCCCTGCTAGTCTTCAGCTGATGTGATCAGCAAGAAAGATGGCTGGTAAGCCGGGGACCTGGTATCTGATTTTGATCTTCCTCAGGGATTGGCAAAGCTCCTTTGTTTCAAAAGGGTTCAGCTTCCAGGACTTGAAGGCAGTCCGCCAATCGGATTAGACAAGCCACAATGCTCTGTTTCTAATCGACTCTGGATCGAGCTGTTAACCATCGACTCTTCCTCACCGATAACTACATGAAGGTAAATATTAAAGACGGACAAAGATGGAGAGAAACGTGGATGACAGAGAGAATGCTGACCCTCGGACAGCGCCTCATCTTGACGTGACCCAGCACGGCCGGCAAAATAGGAGAAAATCGCGATTTCAGGATGGATGTTGAGCTGGGCATCATTGCTCGGCCTACGAATTATTCGAGGAAACGGGCAAAATCTTTGGAACAGAAAAAGCCTTATTCCAGATGCCGAGAGATCGAAAACCCGAGAATAAGCCACCTGGGACGGCAGTTCGTATTCCGGAAGTTCTGGGTCTCTGCGCCCCCTAGTGACGACGGGAAACTCCAGGTGAGCTGAATTTCTCCCTGTTCGTTGGCATAACTCTGACCCACCTGGACGGGGTTGTACGCAGCTATTCAGTAATATCAAAATATCCCTTAAAATTATTACCTGCTTACTCCCTTGCTTACCCACGTTCATGAAGAAAAGAAGTGGTAGAGGTAGTGGCAGGCAAGTAAAACCTTTCCCACCTAGCGACCACTTAGGTAATCTCAAGAGTGCAAAGAGCGAGTTATAAGTGGAGGTCCAGTGTGAATCCTATGGCATCTGGTTTCATGTTAAATGTTAAGGCCAGACGGTGACCCAGCACCGCACTTATAACCGGCACAAAGCGTTGGGTATGATCTGCCTAAATGGCCGAAAATTTTGAGGGTGGAGCTCTTGTAGATGACTTTGGGTAATAAACTGAAAAGAGCCTCCAGTCCACCCGGATCTCCGGCCTTCGTCCAGGGTGATGTCCTCAGGGAGGATACCTCAAACAAAAAGACCTTTTTTACTGCGGCTGAATTAGGTTGTCCCTCTCAAACTAGTTGTCCCTAAGAACATGATGACGAGGACATCTGTGAACAGTTTCAGTCAGTTACACCTAGTCCAGAGACTGGAACAAGAGCGGACCAAGATGATGACCTACTTCAACCTACTTCTAAGCCCAGTACCAAGACTAGGGTGGGCTACAGGATAGGGAGACAGAAAAATGTCATACCCAAAATTGAAACCACCCCGCCACCTCCGGACTTCCATGTGGACACCGTTCTAATCGATGGATTTACCAGCTTCAGTAGCAGTAAAGGAACTTGAAAGGGAGGTGAAAATCTTAGCCCAGTAGTTTTTCAAACCGCAAGTTTGCGGTGAGGCCGAACTCGGAAGGAGCAGAATTATGGTGTTTGGAAAAATCCTTCAACTAGTTACGACAGACGGAAAGCAAAAGGGAAGGTGCAACGACGTTTCGCTTAGTGGGTATCCTGAGGATGACCCGCGCGTCCGGCTAAGCTGCCATAAAACTCCTCCTCCGGTATGGAAAATGAGAGGGTCCCCATGGGGATCGGGAATAAAGGATCTAAGTTGGTTGCTGTGTGAATCGGTAACCCAGACTTCGGGATAGTTTTTATTGGCTGCAAACGTGACCAAGTGGGCCGCTAGATATTAAATCATAGTTCAACCCGATAGCTCGTCGGACATCATCCAAGGAATCAGTTATATCCAAGACGAGTCCCTCAAATGTGCAAGTGATCTGTGGCACTTGAGGAAGGTAAGCCAATGTGCTGGCTGGTTTGCTCTTCTATAGATGTTGAGTCTGGCATTGTAAGGTGGCAAATTATTCTACGTGGAATCTATTTTTGAATAGTGAGTGGAGAAAAGACAAGTCTTTCTTTATCCGTCGGAGCCAAAGAGGTTCAAGCTGTAGCAGGTCACGACACTGTTCATAGTTGAGACTAGACGAATATCCGATTATTTGTTTAGTAAAGGTGCGCCGAACATTTCCGATGGCGATCCTATCAATCTGGCACATGTCGGAGCCAACTACTGAGCCATACTCCCGCAATGGTCTAACGTGTGATGCATAGACACTGAGTTTGCTATCACGCAAAAGGAATGTTTCATGGACAAGCCCTACTAACCTGCGGGGCCTAGCAATTTGAGTGTCTGTTTGCTCTGAGAAGTTGAACGAACAGGAGTAGTATATGCCCAGGTCACGTACTGATGATTTGTTGGAGATCAGGTGACCACCTACACTTGCTTGATGTCACCTACATTGTTTTGGTTTTCGCCCCACCCCCTTTCTCCGTTTCCTCTCTTTACCGTTGCAACGGCTCAGTGAATCCGACAGAACAGGAGAAATCTCATCAAGTCCCGGGCCAACTAGGCCCAAGATACGAACCCGTGCGGTGCTTTAAGACTCCAAGATAGCTGATTGCCGGAGGAGATAATAGAACCGTGGACTACCCGGGAATCGAGAAAGCCTTAGATCTTGATTGGAACGAGGTCGTTTCTGACGTTGAGCTTCGAGTGCTTGGTAACTGTGTTCTATTCACGTAGTTTTCCTCACTGCCCGATGTATTGGTTTTCAATACCAACATTTCCTTCTCTGGTTTTTACCCTTCGGTCTGTCTAATAGCGTAGCGAGCTTTGGCAACGGAAGTTCATATGGATTTTCTTAATTGCAATCAGTGTGTTGAATGAGGTATACAGTGTGACAGTTCCAATAAATAGTACCACCATCCATGCCCAGCCGCAACCAAGAGCAGTTATTAGCTACACGTAGAACGAGATAACTTTCAATGGACACTTGTCTTGTTGCTGTGGCGAAGAAATGCCCTGGCACACTACGGGGGTCGCTAGACAGGGAAAATCGGGGCCAACTCGGGAAGTTCAATAAATTTATTATTAGAGCTCAGCGCTAGCTACATTCGCGGTTGTAAAAATGAACGAAAAACGGGTGAAGAAGAGAAATCGAGGTACGAACAACCTACAGGACAAAGCCGGGGAAGCTGTAGAACTGGAGGTGCTCGCCCAGAGTCTGCAGAAGCTAGAGGACGGGCCCGGAAAATCGAGACCGCCGTCAGAGGACCCGTTCGTAAAAAGCTTACAACCCCTTCTGCATAATGGTGCGGAGCTGGTGATCAAATAGGCGTGGATAATACGAAAAGTCAAACATGGGCACGTTACTCATATCCCAGGAATGGCTGGGCTATCTACCATTCTCATGTAGGCAGAGTGCCATAGATCGAGGATTTGAAATGAAACCAAGTGGCCATGTCCGTGGACCCTGCTCATCAAATTCGCCAGCTGTTTCATCAGGGGCCTATTGATGGGCCAGGACCCAAGGGTTCTCCGCGCCACAGGATGATATGTACGGATCACACCAGATACTTCTTTCAGTCCAAAGTTTGCACGGAAATAACGCGGCCGCATTCATCAAAACCGGAGCTCGGACAGTCTATTCCACTGATAGCTAGATCAGAAGATATACCTATCGGTAAATCTGCGCCGATGGACGCAGTCATTGGTGACGGCCAAGCAGAGCGACAATAGCTTAGCGTAACGTCTCAAAAAGGCAGTGCGAATAAAGGAGTAGGTAGTTGCCCGTGGAGTGTAAAAGGCAGGTGGACACTGCGACCGTGCATCTTTAAGCGTGTGGCGACCTGAACAGAGACAAAAGTGGCAGTGACACGAATCCAGTTCAGATTGCGTGTCTGTTATAAGAATGAAAACCGGGCAACAGTTGTTGCGCCAACTGCACCCACCAAGTTTGTCAGGTAAAGGTCCCTGGCGCTCTTGAGAGACAATACGGGGCCAAGTGACGGGACAAGAGAAGCCTCAGGGGTTTCCTTTGGCAGCAATGCAAGCTCCGTGCATGGTGTTGCCTTGAAAGTTCAGGAAAATACGCTTCAGGTGGCTAATGGTGCAAGAGCCGGGATGTCCTCCTGGGAATTACGCCATACGGCACGACGGCCCTAAGGAGTATAGCCAAACCATCCGAATCCGCAGAAGCTGCCCCATATAGTATAAAAAAACCTGCGGCCTGGGCGGTCGATAGGGGTAAAAACCCGCTCGAACGAATGGCTCAGTGACTGTGGCTACCACGAGCAACATGGAGTAAGTGATAGGTTGCATGGAGGTTTTCCTCATGAAGGCTGATCATAATCATTGGGAGGTCCCATCTACACTAGCCACATCTAACACACAGGCAGCCGCTAGTTGCTTTCACCTAGGCCGGTGATCGGTAGGGATGGTCTGCTTTTGTAAAGCACCGTGGACAAATAAATGGGGTTCACAATTATCCTATCACCTGCAGGCGGTGTGGGGTAGGTAGAAGGGCATTCTTTTATTGGAAAACGAAACTTCCAGGGGGCCACCGGAAATGCTTCTGTGATATCGCCTCACAAACTTGCCTCCACACAACACGTAATAGAGTCGACAGGCTGTAGCTCTGGACAACATTTGTCTATGCTAAATCTGCTAACTTGCAGATGCTGCTTCCTTGGTGGCAGAGTAGCTATTGGGGCAAAGCGATTAGGCAGCCTTTCAAGGGGTGTGAGCTGTGAAGCACAACAAACTGGCATTAAGGTTGGATAAGAATTACGCTAGATTTAGCTAGGACTGCCGGAGACCAACGGCACGATGCATGGGTCGGTGCCGAAAGTGCCGGAGCCATCTGTGGAGGAAGAGCGGAGAGCAATAAAAACTGCCAAACGAACTAGACATACGAGTTTGTACCTTTGACACCGCAAAGAAATTAGAGACGGCAGCCTCGGTGGGAGCTGAAGACAATAAAAAGGTTGGCGACTCGTGGATGGCTGTGCTTCCATCCAAAACTTTACAATAAACTCAACTTGTGGGCTACTCAGAAGACAGCCCGAAGCGGGGCTCTAGCCTTCCAACGAGAGGCCAAATGAGGATATGAGAGGAACTCTCACGAAATGTGAGGGTGCACCCTGAGAAGTTCTTTGCTAATGTACAGCCCAAGAGAATTACAGGTAGGAGAGTATGCACTTTGGAGACGCCCGATTGAAGCTTTGCTCTTGGGGACAAAATTAGGGCAGTGACCTTACTTTTGTTGTCTCAGTGTGTCTTGTTAGGACCACTCGCTTACTGTGACGGGCGCAGGGGTTGAATGTGCGCGAGCGCCTCAAGAACATGCGAAAAGCAAGGCTGAGATCCCGCAAGAATGTAAACCTTTATGCAGGCACAAAGCAACCGTTGCGCTACACCACAGCGAGGTTTTTGTAGATTTCGCTAATTTTTCATATTAATTATTCTAGGAATATTTCACCAGCAACCTATATTAAACGTTTCACCATTGCCATATTTAAGAAATCTACACCTTGTCCAAACTACTAGTCCCTCATAATTCGTACGAGCGACTCAGAGTTAACTACAAAAATAAAACAGCAGTAGCTATTCTTACCCGCCCTTGGGTGGTCTATCCGTTAGTCATCATCTTAGATCAAATCGCCTACCAACAATATTCTGTAAAAATAAATGGCCAGGTCAACCAGCAAACGGTCTCAGCCAGTGGCTTCTCGCTCTACAGCCAATCAGAAACCCAAACGACCCGAACACAAAGATACCCCCAATATGGTAGAAATATTTGGAGAAGCCAGTAGAAGGGCCAGTGCCATTGAAAGTAACTTGGCAAGTATGTCTACCCATATTGCATCGGTTGATGATATATTATCTAAATTAACACCACTAACCTACCTTCTGGAGCCCTCGGCACTCCCCGGTCCCCAGAACCTAATAGCAGCTAGTCAGTTTCTTGACTCAGTGGCATCGGAAATCCTGCGACGGCTGCAGAATGCAAAAAATGCAGTTGTTTTCAACATCCCATATCGGCTGGACATCACAATGGTTAAATCCACTATCCTTCAAGCCGCAGGCATGGCCCACTTTCCATGTCACTGCAGAAGACTAAGAAAAAGGTCACAAAAGCACTCTTGTCCCCTTCTATTCCAATTTACGGATGAAAAAATCGCTAGAGAATTCATTACTAAACAGCGTATAGTCTCAACTGCTTCACAGTTTAAATCAATCAAGATACAAGCTGATAGAACGCCACTACAAAGGGAAGTGATACGATGTGCAGCTATAAATTCTAATCACATTGGCATTAAGATCCCAAAGTCACCCTCTTCCTCAAGCACCTTACCAAGGATCAACGAAACCCCTCAATCTTCTACCCCTAGAAGATCCACAGGGTTAGTTGATCTGGACGAATCTTTCCCCACCTCCCCACAGCTCCCCCAGCCAAAACGACAACACATATCGACAACACCTACAAGCTCATCCCAGGAGGGTCCTCACAATACGCCTCCACCTCCGGTCGACCGTTCCACGGGACTTCAAGTTCCCAATGAAATAAAACCTGCAGCTCTAATATCTGTCCCCATAGGCCCCCGTTTAAAAACTGATGAAAAGCCCAAGCGTGCCACTCGTATGCCACGTATTGTAAGGTTGATTAGACCTTACTTCGCGGTTTCCTTAGTAAACGCGTGCTTCAGTCCTTTGTACTGCGTGGACCACCTGCACGTTACTCTAATGTGCGGCACTGCACAAATATGTTAACCAGAACAGTATTCTCCACGACCCGTGAGAACGAGAAGGCGATTGGGAGAGATAGTGGTTAGCGTGTATTTGGGAGCGTGCGTGAGAGCGTGCGCAAGAGCAACGGTCAAATGGCAACCGCGCTTGGCAGTCAGCGTTCAGTTAAACAATAAACGTGGTAAAAGTATGAACGAAGATGGCAACCGCTACAGGGGCCTCCTCCTAGAAGTCCGACGGAGTTGGGCTTCGATCGTGATGGTAAGCCGGAATTATTGGTTGTCCAGGAACTCCTCATAGCTTCTCCGTTATATTGTTGTTGACGTCGAACGACTGCTGATGAGTTTACCGGTGCCTGCACTCTCGAGATCCGATGTGCGTGGGTCCAACTGTGTTTTGGCGCCCGCGGGTCTCATACGAATGCAAGCCGGAAAATGCCTTGTCAGGTCCATCCAAAAAGGCGTCCAGTTGCCGTCTCCAGTGTCAGGCTGAACAATCGTCCCGTTGTCCAGTGAGCGGTTGGCTCCTTGAACGTGCACGGGAGTCAGCCAGGCTACGGATGAAGCCAATGTGACTTGTTAGATCCGTCTGAGAGAGGGCAAGGTAAACTGGAACAAAATAGCGCCTGAGGGCGCCGGCGGATGTTGGACCGTAATAACAACACACAAACGATGTTCGGTGTTGTTGTAGTCGCTAGGAGACCAGAAGAAAATGAAATCGTAACTACCGATTGTAATTTCACGGGTCTGTTGTTTGGTAAATCCATGGCGAACTTCCCAACTTATTGCTAACAATCGGTTGTAAAAATCGTCACGAAATCGGCGAAGCGGACGGGATTTCGTAGTTGGCGACCGCGACGGCTACTTCGCGTTGCGGGTACGGTTGGAGAATTTGATGGACTAGCTGCCGAGTCCTCACTAGGCGTAATTGGGGGTGATTCGAGTGGTAACTCGCTCGATGCAGGTGACTGAGCGACTTGAGTGGGTGTAAATTGGCCGAGCGGCTTGCACTCAATGACGGCAGGTTTGAGACGATCGATAGATACGGTGTCGTGTCGTCCGTTGATATCTATGACAAATGTTTTTGCCCTACGTTTTATCACCCGAAACGGGCCAGTGTATGGCGCTTGTAGTGGTGATCGAACGCCATCGACGCGAAGGAATACATGGGTAGCGGTTCCTAACGCAGTTGGGACATAACTTGTAGACTGCTGTTCACGCGGCGGACTGGCCTTGAGCACTCGCATGTGCTGCGTAAGGCGCTGAGCATAGTCACCGTAGTCGAAAGTCACGGTTGGTGAGGGGGCTACCAACTCCCCAGGCAGACGAAGTGTACAGCCATATACTAGTACGGCCGGTGTTGTGTGTAACTCCTCCTTAACGGTACTACGCAGGCTTAAGAGTGCTAATGGTAGTGTTTCACTCCAAAGGGGGTTACCGTTTGCTCGAAGGGCGGCTTTTAATTGCCGGTGGAAACGCTCAACCATACCATTGGCCTGAGGGTGGTAAGCTGTCGTCTTAACGTGTTGGCAACCGAGCGTAGCGAGTAAGCTGCCGAAAGCGCCGTCAAAGTGTGGACCGCGATCGGTGGTCACTATTGCCGGGCAACCGAAATGACTAACCCAACCGGTCAGAAAAGCTTTCGCGGCCTCTTCCGAGGTGGGACGAGGGATAGGGATGGCCTGCGGCCAGCGAGTAAAACGATCCACGCATGTGAGTATGTAAACGTACCCAAGCGAAGGTGGGAGTGGTCCTACGAGGTCGACGTGCACATGATGAAAACGTGTTTCAGGTTCTGGGAACCTGGCTAACGCCGCCTTAGTGTGCCTATGGGTCTTAACACGTTGACACTGCAGACAAGCACGAGCCCATTGACGGACATCTCGTTTGACATTGTGCCAAACAAAACGCTCAGTTATCAGTTTCACCGAGGCAGTCACACCCGGATGAGCCAGATTATGGAGTGTCAGGAACGTAGGATAACGGTGGGCAGCAGGAACTACTGGCCTAGGGCGACCTTGCGATACATCGCACACGATGGTATTCTGGGAAGCTGGGATAGGCACTGTGGTTAAACTCAAAGAACCGTTTTGCCGAAGTCGTTCGATGTCAGGGTCCATAGTTTGAGCCTGTGCTATTGCGTCCAAATTGATGTTAGGCGTTTGTGACAGACTTAGTTGATATACGCGCGATAAGGCGTCTGCGACGGGATTAAGTACCCCAGAGACGTGTCGTATGTCCACAGTAAACTGTGAGACAAAGTCTAAGTGGCGAATCTCGCGTGGTGAGTATCGATCCGAAGCTGACTTCAGTGCGTAAACCAAAGGCTTGTGGTCTGTAAACACCGTGAACGAACGGCCTTCGAGTGCATGTCGAAAATGACGAATTCCCAAGTAGATGGCTAATAACTCTCTACCGAACGTGCTGTACCTTGATTCCGCGGGTTGTAGGCGCTTGGAGAAGAATGCTAAAGGTTGCCAAGAGTCATCTACGAACTGTTGCAGTACTGCTCCAACCGCTGTGTCCGAGGCATCCGTCACTACCGAAATAGGAGCCAAAGGGTCGGGGTGTGTCAGGAGTGCTGTGTTGGCGACAGCATCTTTGACCAAGGCGAATGCGGCCTGTGCCGTGTCGGGAAACACGAACTTCCGCTTGC
Source organism: Fasciola hepatica (assembly GCA_948099385.1). Taxonomy (NCBI): domain Eukaryota; kingdom Metazoa; phylum Platyhelminthes; class Trematoda; order Plagiorchiida; family Fasciolidae; genus Fasciola; species Fasciola hepatica. The sequence continues at coordinate 3,706,916 of CANUEZ040000010.1, forward strand.
CTCCGCGCAACAGGTCGGTGAGGGGTTGCATCATTTCCGCACAGTGAGGAATAAATCGGCGGTAGAAATTCACCAGGCCGGCAAACTGACGCAACTGGCGAAAAGATTGGGGTTCAGGGTAGTCGCGAATAGCGGAAACTTTATCTGACAGAGGGCGGATACCCGAGGATGAAATAGAATGTCCTATGAACGTGATATCAGACCGGCCTAATTCGCATTTCGCGATATTGATCGTAACGCCGTGCTGGCTAAGGCGTTCGAAAAGTGCTCGTAAGTGCGTAGCGTGCTCTTGCTCTGAAGAACTCGCCACCAAAATATCATCCAGGTATACGTGGACATTTTCCAAACCACGGGTTGCCTCGTGCATGAACCGTTGAAAGGTCTGGGCTGCATTGCTGAGTCCAAACGGCATTCGCAGAAACTCGAACAGCCCGAAAGGTGTAGTGACGGCAGTTTTAGGGATATCGGCCTCTGCTACCGGGAGCTGGTTGTACGCACGAACTAAATCGATACGGCTGAAGATGGAGCAACCTGATAAAGACGAAGTAAGATCCTGTATATGGGGAATCGGGTATCGGTCCGGGACGGTGACTTTGTTAAGTGCTCTGTAATCACCACAAGGTCGCCAGTCGCCACTAGCCTTAGGAACCATATGAAGGGGGGAAGCCCAAGGGCTACTAGAAGGGCGTATTATACCCAGTTCTAGCATATGTTCGAATTCGGCCTGTGCAACACGAAGCTTGTCTGGTGCTAACCGACGCGGCCTACTGAACACTGGGGGTCCCTTAGTGTCGATATGGTGAGTGACACTGGTCGTCACTGCTGGGAGAGGCCCGGCCTGCCGAAACATGGCCGGGTAGGCGGCGATGAGTTCGCTATAAGGTTGGTGTGCCGGTGGTTGAACGTAAAAGGGCGTGACGTGATTCACTCGCGAATTATGACCCGCAACAGCGAAAGTGGTCTGACGATCCACCACTCTGCGGCGCCGTGCATCAACTAACAAGTCAAAGTGCTGCAGGAAGTCAATGCCTAGAATTGGGTACGGGACGTCGGCGATGATGAATACCCAACGAAAATTACGCTTTAAACCCAAGTTTAAGGTGAGCGACCGCTGGCCAAACGTTGGGATGGCAGTGCCATTGGCAGCGCGTAGTGTTTGGGCCTGCGGTGTGCTATTGTCGTCTTTCGCTCGGGGGAGGACGCTCACTTCGGCACCGGTATCTACAAGGAATAGGTTATTTGAAATAATGTCCCTTACGTTCAAAAGACGACTATTGGTGTGATACCCGGCTTCGTGGGTCGCCACCACGGGCCGGGGGTTTAGTTTCCCTGATGAGCACCGGGAAACGTACACCCTCGTTCGCATCGTTTGGCTCCCTCACCGAAGCGACTGTGGTATTTACAATATCCTTCTTTTGATGAACCGACGAAACGGCGTCGCAATGACGGACTATGGAGCCTAGGTGAGCGTGCGCGGTGCCGCTCCTGTGACCCACTTCTAACTGCTAGGCGTTGCAGGCTCGCGTCAATTCTAGACAAAACTGACGCGAGATCGTTAGATGTGGGCAAGGCAGGCACCGTTGCGACGGACGGCTTGGTTACTCCAGCTACAGCGGGGTTGTATCGTGACATAATGTCATCAGCTATCGCTGCAGTTTCCTCTAGCGAGCATTTGCGTGTGGCACTTAGTAAAACTGGAATGTTATGTGGCAAACGCTGCAGCCAAAGTTCCCTCAAGAGCGGGTCCTCACCTATTGTCGGTCCTCTCAAGCGCTGCATCTCACGCAGCAGTTCGGAGGGCTTCCTACTTCCAAGCTCAACGTTTTGAAGTTGTTGCATACGTTGGTCTTGCGTTGGGGTCGTGCGGGCAATGACAGCCTCCTTTAAAGCCTCATAGCTTCGGGAAGAGATTATTACGTCCCTTACTTGCATTGTGACTTCTGACGGGAGGCGGCCTGCTACCCACCTGAAACGGCTGGCGTCGCTGGTTATACGGCAGTTTTCGAATTCTAACTCGACCAGCGTGAACCAGAGTTCTGGGTCAGCAGGTGTGAATGCCGGTATGTGCAGCGTGATCGCCCCAACGGTGGGGTCTGAGCAGGATTTCCGTTCGGCGGACATAGCCATTACTTTATGGAAAACCGACGGGAAAAGAAATCAACGACCAATGGGGCACTATAGTCTTCGCGAAAAAAAAAATCACGACAAATTAGACACACAAAATATGTTTGGACGAAAAAAAAATTATTTGGTAAACCAACCGAAAAAAAAATCAAGATAGGGAAACAATAAAACACACAAAAACGTACGCAGACGGGACCTTGAACGGTAGAAAACAAGGAAACTCACGTGACCTGAGGATCACGTCGGGCTCACCAATTGTAAGGTTGATTAGACCTTACTTCGCGGTTTCCTTAGTAAACGCGTGCTTCGGTCCTTTGTACTGCGTGGACCACCTGCACGTTACTCTAATGTGCGGCACTGCACAAATATGTTAACCAGAACAGTATTCTCCACGACCCGTGAGAACGAGAAGGCGATTGGGAGAGATAGTGGTTAGCGTGTATTTGGGAGCGTGCGTGAGAGCGTGCGCAAGAGCAACGGTCAAATGGCAACCGCGCTTGGCAGTCAGCGTTCAGTTAAACAATAAACGTGGTAAAAGTATGAACGAAGATGGCAACCGCTACAGTATGTCGCTGACAATAAAGAACCGTCCAGAAGAAAGGGTCAACGAGAGTTTAGTTGCCAAGGCTAAGTCTCCGTGCGGGCAAACGATACGGGGATGCATGAATAATGACAATGATCGTTATTTCTCTAGACCGAATTCGGCACCGACCGACTTCCCTCATTTGGGATTTCCTCGCATCTCTCAACATATGAAACAAAATAGTGCTTCCAAGATGATGATGCAACAACAATGGGACCATACCCATAATAAAAATAGATGGTTTGATGAACGAACTGCGTTCATGATTAACTCCGCACTAATGGAACCTTCCCATCAGCCTAATCTCCCATTATTTCCATCTTTCCTACCTCCCCCTCCGTTAAACTATCCAAGCGCATCGCATATCCCACCATCTACCAGCGGGTACCCCATATCTAGCCAAAGTGCCTATTTTTTTCCATACGCACCGTGGGCACAACATGGCCCCATAACCTAGATATGCCTATTATGAATTGTTCTAATCATCCCTATAGTAGTGTAATACCTAATACCCTGTCATTTATTATTCCACACGCAGACCCAAGTCCTCCCTTTGCTTGCATCTTGCGCTGATGATTCTTTCCAGGTTAAACGCAGCAGTCAACAAACGGTAAGTACTAATATCAATGATGACGTCAGAAGCACTGAACTTTTCACATTGCTATTGGTCAATGCACGATCTATTAGGAACAAAATCCAATACATAAGATCAGCTGCACTAACAAATGACTATAACTTCATTTTAGTGACGGAATCTTGGTTATCGGACTCCTATCTAGTAGAGGATATTGAGGTACTCGGCTACAAATCCTTCAGCAAAGGCAGAACACATCAACGTGGTTCGTCATGGAACTCCTTTTTTATTCGCTGATGATGTAAAGTTGTTGTACACCTTCGACCATAATTCATTGGGTAATACTATAGCAAAAATATCTGAGGACCTGCGGATGCTCAATTCGTGGTGTACCGATTGTCTAATGAAGTTCTCGGCGGACAAAAGCTGCATTCTTACATACAAGTGTCATGTCCCTCCCGAAACGTTTAGTATAGGTGGTCACCTGATCCCCAACAAATCATCAGTACGCGACCTGGGCATATATTACTCCTGTTCGTTCAACTTCTCGGAGCAAACAGACACTCAAATTGCTAGGTCCCGCAGGTTAATAGGACTTGTCCACAAAACATTCCGTTTGCGTGAAAGTAAACTCAGTGTCTATACAACACACGTTAGACCATTGCTAGAGTATAGTTCAATAGTTGGCTCCAACATGCGCCAGACTGATAGGATCGCCATCGAAAATGTCCAGCGCACCTTTACTAAACAAATAGTTGGATATTCGTCTAGTCTCAACTATAAACAACGCTGTGACCTGCTACACCTCGAACCCCTTTGGCTCCGACGGATAAAGAACAACTTGTCTTTTTTCCACTCACTATTAAAATATAGATCCTGCAAAGCCTCCCCTGTGGTACGAGACCCATTAAGCCTAAGGTATTCGTTACGACACAGCAGTCATTCGGTCACTGTGCCGTCCTCGAGAACCAGCCTACGGTGCAATTTCTTCATTGTTAAATATTCACAAATGTGGAATAAACTTCCACCAAATGTCCGTGCAATAAGCCACTTGCCGAGATTCAAAGAGGAATTAAACAAACGGCTTGATGTCCTGACACTCGTATCAAACAATGATCCATACACTTCGGAGGAGCGAGCGTACGAAGTTGGTTTGGGTTACTGACACGCGGGTCTGAGTCGGGGGCCACGAGACCTACGTACCTCACAAGTGGCCGTAAATACCACCCAAGTTTCATTAATCTTTCGCGTAAAACCTTGTGTTTAGCAAAGTCGAACCATCCCCCAATTAGTTCCAATTTCTAGATACTAGAGGTTTTTCTTTACTACTGACCGCTGATCCTCAGCTGGGAGCACCCCAGACTGCGTTTTTCTATTTTTACTTTTCCAGACAACCGCTGATGATGGCTTCCCTTCGATGGCTTGGCATAATACTTGGCCCACATTTCCCGCTGAAAACTCGATACCTGCTCGTCATTTCGTCACTACCACACAGGCCATGCTCTCCAGGACCCCTCGCAACCTCCTGGATTATTCGATCTCTATGTGACAACGCCAATATCACTCAAGCGAAGCCCGCCGGTGCGGGCCGCGGTCAGATCCACCACTTTGGCCGACGCACATCGGGCGTGCAGGACGTCTGCAACGATGTGCGGACGCAGATAGGATTGCGGATGGCACCTGTCAACAAAAACGGTTTTCAGGTTGGGTGTCCTGGGCACGGTCAGCTCCACCCACCAGCACCGGTCGCAGCAAAAAATCATTCACCCGAAATGCTACAAATATGGAACTATCTCCCCCAGTTACCGCCTATTTTTCATCGAACTTGTCTCCATCTTCGCAACCTTAACTTACCGCTTCTTACGCCCAGAAAAATCTACTTTCCCTAGCACATAATTATCGCGGGGTTAAAAGACCGTTTCCGTACTCGGCTTACCGTTCATTATCCTTTTTTTCCCGATGATTCTTGCCAAACTGCCCGCTTGTCCTATTAGCAAACTTAACCAATCCCCGAGATAAAACTCGCTTCTATTTTATAAGTTATCAATATATTTGCAAAATTCACATTTATTGTTGCCATACACTTCCGTACCACAATGTCCGGTATTCTATCTTGGTAAATCCTCCCAGACAATTTTCATTCTTGCATCTCTCCGGTCATCATGTTCGGCCCTTAGATAACGATTATCAAACGTAAATACTTACCTGCCATTTAAATACTCGCCCAGTACCCATTTCTATTTTGGTGCATCACATTTCACCTTTATGAAAGTAAGCAATGTGCGCAATGATCACATGTTTACATCCTGCCACTTCTTCCACCATCACTCCAGCGACCTCGCCAGATGTGATGTCCGTTTGGTTTACCACGGACTCCATCCACATCCAGCCGCCCAACTTCCCAACTGTATTCAGCGTTTGTTGGTGCTTTTTCATATTCGGTATTCTATCTTGGTAAATCCTCCCAGACAATTTTGATTCTTGCATCTCTCTGGTCTTTATTTTCGGCCCTTAGATAACGATTATCAAACGTAAATACTTACCTGCCATTTAAATACTCGCCCAGTACCCATTTCTATTTTGGTGCATCACATTCCCCCCTCATGAACGTTAACAATGTGCGCAACGATTACATGCTTGCGTCCGGTCGCTTCCTTTACCATCACCTAGGCAATCACTCTCTACAAATGAGTCCTTCATTGGGTATTTAACGGACTCAGCCGATATTTGGTCGCTGAACGTTTCAAGGAAAATCTTCGAAAGATTTTGATTGTTCTCTGTCTGCAAATTCATTTCTCTCATTGTCTGATTTCCAATCCAAAGCCGTGCCATACTCCGCGGAGCGCTGTAGCTGGTTCATATCTCCCTCGGAAACTTCTTTTCCCTCGAAGTGAACAAAACTTTCGTCAATTCTGTTTGATTCTCTTGTTGCATAGCACTTCGTTTTGTACTGTTTCAGGAAGAGTTAGCTACCTTCGACCATCTCGACCCTGACTTGACCGGGTTGGCCACCCGACCTTGAGTTCAAATTTGCCGGGCGCCGCCACAGAGAGTGACTTAAATACTTTCTCCTGTACAATATTGAGTGCACATACCTTAACCAACCTCTTGGAATTCGGACTCTACGTCCAATTGTACCGTTTGATCTTGCGTTACAGCATGCCTCGGGTTATCCGAAATAAACCATTATCATTATCATTATCATTAACTGGACCAGATGCGCTCCATCCAGCTGCTGTTCGGCCTTTTCAAGGCAACTATCGGGATCTGAAAACCAGCTCTACGAAACGTCGCTAAGCGGGACTGAGTTGCCCGTGTACTGATGTACGGCCACTGTTGTAGCAGTAAATAATATTTATAATAATATTGGTATATTTCTCGGCCATGGTCGAGACGCACGCACTAACGCATGATCATGGTGTAACACTTTACTAATAAGATGAAATATTCACAAATTCTAAGTATAAAAGTTGAGAGTATCAGAGATGGAAAAACAAAGACAGCAACAGTTTGAATGGATCATTCTGATAATGGTTTGCGCGGCAGTTTTGAACCGGTTTCGAATCTGGACTAGGCAGTGGTGCGCGGTGGAGATATCGAAAAAATCGTTAACGCAGTGCTAAGGAGGCATTATGAACAAGAATGATGCAAGCCAAGGAAACCGGAGGCCAACTAAGGTTCTGCATTTTTTTTCATTTCATTTCAGTTTGCACAGGACAGGTAATGGCCACGGCCAATCGAGCGTCCAGAATTCCTTCTATGGTATGCACACCAGTTATGCACCCACCACTGCCGGGTGTATTTCGTCGAATCCCCACTAAAAATGAGAGGGAAACGGAAAACCCCATCACACATCAACTGCGAGGGACATGATGCATGGTGAGCGCTCACTGAGACTGTATGCAATGAGCGAAAAAGGCTATTGGAACATACTCCAGAAGGACCACAGTGCTACCCGTCATCCATCTAGCTGACATACTCAAGGCTCATTACGGGGAAATATCTCGTACCACTTGCGATCTAGGGCACCTTTGAAGGATTGGTTTGCAGATCTATCATTCCACCAGGCAGACCGTTCTAACTGTTCAAAACCCTGTTGCTGAATAAGTGCGATCTAGCCATCAACCTAGCTCGGGCTTTTATCAGCTTCTTTTCATGTCCTCTTGTTCTGGAATCTACGGCCACTTGGAATAAACTGTCTGGTCTAAGGCCAGAAAAGCCCTTCATTACCTTGCACGTCTCTGTGAGATCCCCTCGACTTCTCCTCCTTTCCTGCGGATGGAGTAAATTTTGAACACGAAGAAAAGGGGGGAAAATCGACGCATGCGAAGAGGATAGCGATCCATGAAGACAATGCAGACACTGGAAGACGGATTTACCGGAGTTCGATAAACGGAATGAGTTTCGAAGCAAAGGGACATGAGGCCAGTTTCGTGAAAGTGAACACCGGTGGATGTGGGAGAAACAGCAGTCCATAAAAAGATGAGTTTAGATTCAGGGCCAGTAACATGTACTATTCAGAAATAAGAAGGCGCAACTGGAGGGTCCTCGAGGAGTGGAGAGTCAATTTCTAGCCGGCTACGGTTCGGAGGAAAGATAACCTGTGGTAACGGATAATTAGGTGTGAAAATCTCCTCATGGACTTCAGTGTTATTATGCTTTTTCACTGACAAATATATATGTATGTACTGACGCATTTGCCTTCAGTGTCATTCAGCGTCATTTATGGTAATGTACGGCATCGAATGCATAAGTTTCGTCTGGCAGGGCAGAGTATGTGTCGGTCAGTCAGCCGAGTGCGGCTGTATATTAGCGGCATGCGCGTAAACTGGAATTCGTGTTGGTTGCGTTAGAAAACGCTGGAAGATCTGATAAGCAATTAGGGCTATCTCCTGTTGTGTGGTTTGATTCCAGTCCCAGATGCTGTGGTAGGTTCCATTTGAGTCTCTGTCCGTGCGAGTCAAAGCGGCATCCTTGGTTAGCCAATTTGGCGACTGAGATGGTAGGAGACAACGAACCTGGAATAAAAGGGGATTGCAGTCTGGACGTGGTTCCAGCTGTGGGTTATGATAATATATGAAGACAATAAACAATGGATTGGTTAGGACTATGTGAGTGGGGCATGGATAAAATAGGCTCGCAGTTGATTTGAGCTATACTGCTGCAGTCCGACGAAGTTGGGTACACAGGCTTGGTAACTGTATGCATTTCAAACGATTTATGATTTGCCCCTGAGCATGACATCGCTGGGATACTAATAAAAGACCTGGGGGTTCACGGTTAAGAGTGGTTAGTAATAATAACCCTCAATACCGTTTGCTTACGCAGAACGTAGTTTGGCAACGAGGCGATAGGATAGGTTTGAAATAACAGACTGAGCGAGTAGGACTAACATACTGTTTGCGTGGCACTACGCTGTTACTGTCTCGGTATAGTGGTTATTCTGTACTGAGGAGTCAAAGTAGAAGGAACTATTGGGGTGACAGTAGTGATTCATTAGAGGTAATTGGTCACTTGTCTTGGAACATTGACGTGAGTTCATCTATGCTCTTCCTCGATAGTGCTATCGTACTGAGATTAAGCTCAATGTGAGTAAGGAAATCTGATGTGGATATGATTGCATGGTTATCGTGGTATCTTTTCCGTTGTTATTGTACTGCAAAGCAGGACTACACCGATGTGAGAACTGGTTTGGGGAACCGTGAGTGGTGGATCCGAATTTTCGTCAGGGAAGCAAACTCTAACGGTCTACTTTCGGTGCTCATGGTAAGCGGCACAAGGGCCTGCTTCAGGTAGGGAGGTAGCCTGATACACAACTACTGGCATCCAGCACGTGGGGCTCCAAGAATAATCCACACTTTTTAGACGTTCTTCTTCTTATTTTTTAATGTTTTTTATCGCAGTCAGGTATCTGGCTGTCAGAGAAGGCGGAGCTGCTTTTGGTGGGCGACCGCAGCTCCCACGCCCCGGCCGAAACATGGATCGCATGTAACAAGCCGCGTTGGGAATAGGTCAACCACACCAGTCAGTCCGTAGCGACACTACAACCCGGAGACATGGGTCACATGTGACGAGGCTGGTGTGCCTGGAAGACAAAACAGTGGGGTATTTTTTCTCTCACATTTTTGTGCCAATCTCTTACATTTTGGTGTTCATGTCTTATTGGTGGTCAACTCTGTGCAGGGAGACCTTCACGGCCAGGAATGTTTGCAGAAGTGCCGCGCTAACACTCGCCTTATCCGTGAAGTCAGAACACCCAGGCCGTTTACATGGGACAAAAAATGCAAGGGGAGGTAGGGTCAAACACAGCCTGCGATTATTCGATGGGGTTTATGTTCAACACAACACCAGTCTGCACAAAGATGGGGTACAACTTGCAGCACTTACAATGTGATTCGTCGGTACGATCCACAGATGGTTAGTAGTTTTGTTGGCTAAGTATCAAATGTTGTATAGGCCAATCGTGGAGGATGCTAGAGTTCTGTGATAGGGACAGAATTTGAGCTGTGAATGTCTAATGGTGACTACTGGATGGAGGTTGAGGAGTGTGACAGGTGCTGCTTCTTGGGTTGGAGACAGAGGCAAAAACCTAATAATAATCGGCACTGGAAATGTTCAAAGACTATCTTTCATGCTTCCAGTGGTATCTCATATAATCAAATACGACTTCTGAAGCACTGGCCTCAGTCAGGATCTAGGCGAAAAGCGGATAGCTGTAGATCATCCGGCCCTACATCATTATTGTGTAAGTGCTTGGAGCGTATAACCAGAAGGCAACTTTGCTTGCATCTGGTTGATAACGAAATATTGGTGTATGCCCGGTGCTGCTTTTTGAGGGATCGCGCTTGCTAAATCTGTTGATGCCCTTGGACTGGTCCACACGGGTAATAGACGAAGGCATGGGGGAAGTTGGTTGTTTGGATTTCCTTAAGATCTTCGAATCTGTAGGTTATGGATTGCTAGAATACAATGGCTGACTCTTGGAATTACCGAGTGTACAGGGACTTGGACATCGCACCTCCTTGGGACCCAGATTCTGTGTGAAAGTGGGTGGTCGACCATCGAGATCGGGGCAGGTTACCAGTGGCGCGTCTCTGTGTTTATTACAAAGACACTTGCCCTTGTTTCTATACATAAAGAACTGAGAAACCGTGTTTCATCTTTGCGGTTTGGCACAGGATATAGATGATGCTAACAGTTGGGCGGGCAGACTGGATTTATCCTTGAACCCCGCCAAATACCAAGCGCCTACTGCCAATACAAACAGGGCGAGCAGTATTCCATTTCAAGTAGTGTCGGAGGTGAAAGACCCAATTGCGATAGCTCGGCAGTCCTTGAAACTCCGACTGAATTGCGAACTAGATTTACGCTGTAAAAAATCAACCGTGGCAACCAGTTTATCTCAGGATTATTACGGATTCAATTGTGAATCCGTCGACGAGAATACCACCGCAAGAATTGTACGGCAAACGAACAGTCAATTCAAGATCAATTAATACAGGTCAATTATGGAATAATTGAAAACGGCGCGATTGATCGATACCAAGTCGGACTTAAACAGACGAGCTCAACAAACATACTTCCTAAATGACCCTCTGTCGAACGCCCACTCCTCGAAAGACTACGATGTTTTCAGAATGACGGTAAACCCCCAAAGGAGCTAGCACACCTGACAAAACCATGTGAAAATACTACGTGGATTGCAAAAAAGGCTGCCGGAGCTCGCTCCACAGGTTGAATGGCTGGGGACAGGAAGGAAAGCATATATGAAGACAGAATGGCGGCACTTCGGGGCAAAGTTCCAAGAAATCGTCAATGCGGTAGCCCTCTTGAGAAAAGTAAAGAGGAACAGCACCCCACCACGGCGGAGCAGTCGGGAAAAAATGGTTGTCGAGCGAAAGCAGGCGGCCTCGCAAAAGCATACCTGTACAAATGAACATCGAATTTTCCCGCAGTACAGGGCGGTCAGAAGAATCTCGAAAATACAAATGGACTGCAGACGGAGCCCCTAAATCAAGGTAGCCGCGAACGTCACGGCGAATTCAAAAGTGTATTATTCCTACGTGCAACAAAGGCTACCTCACGAGGAGCAGTGGACAGGGCTAAGGAGGAGACTGGGACAAGTGCGTGCACAGAGTAAGAAAAGGCTGAGAATTTACTGCGATTCTCCCAGGCAGTATATAGACTGGGTCAAGGAGCGTTCAAAGAACCCATTGGAAAGGACACGCACGCCCTGGAAGTGGTAGACACAAAACACTGTGAGAGCAAAGTTTGTGAGAATCCGTGGCTCCTGACAACGTGTGAGGCAACAGGATCCGACGGAATTCATCCAGCAGCATTAGAACCGTTAGCTTGTCCATCGGCCAAGCCGCTAACGCGTCTATTCGACGCACTGTTGGAAGAAGGTGAGGCATCATAGGACTGGCTCACACCCGCCGTCACTCCAATCCACCGTGGGGGGGGAATAGGGAAGCACGTGCAAAGTGTCGACTGATAGACCTAACGTCAGTATTACCGGAGGCCATGGCAGGGTACTCCGGGACCGCGAAATCTGGCACCTGTAAAACCCCCAATTGATATCACCCAGCCAACTCCCATTCACCCACTGAAAGTCATGCTTTTCTAACCTAACACACCACTTATGAGAAGTAACTAAGAGACTGGCCAAAGAAATGAGACTTGAAGTGTGCTATTTGGGTTTCCAGAGGACACTTGACTCTGTTAGTCACAAGCTGTTGACGAGTAAGCGGAAAGGGTTCAGGTTGAGTCCATTGGTGGAAAGATGGATCACTGGCGGACTCACAGAAAAGCAGTTTCATGTGCGGATAGGGACAGTTTTTTCGGCATGCAAAGATCGCATGGCGGTATGCCGCAATGAGCTTTCATGGGACCTCTGCCACTCGTCCCGTTCATTACCCGGGAGTTACCACTACAAATTTGCGGACGAAATCAAACTGCTTGTAAAAGTTGCAGATGGTGCTGTACAAGGAGGCCTGGATGGCGTGTATGCGTGATGGGTGATGTGAGACTCCCTTCTCAACGTGAGCAAATGTCGACACCTTGACGTGAGAGAACCGCGTTCCGATCCCCGTACGGGTACGACGGTGATTCAGTAGGTGGTTTGGATTGTGTGGACGACAGGGTTGTCGACATGGGCTTAACAACTTAGACCTGTTCTCGTTTGAGAGAGGAGGATAAATAGGGCACTCAACAAAAGCGTTCAAAACGGTTAAGGTTGGCGTAGTTAACTCCCGGAGATCAGCATATTCCTTGAGGATCGCAAAAGCTTCCACCTGGTTGCATCTATGCCTCCTGCTCTCGAACGGATACATGTATGATGCTTCGAGTCTCTGCTCGCAAGTCACTTTCCCTAGGGTGGTGAACCAAATAGTGTCCCTAGAGCTTCAATGTGGTCATTCTCCATTCACGCGGAGATCAAGCATCTTGGTTGCTAATGTAGTCATGCGCTGGTCCAGGAAAAACCACAGCAAAATGCAAAACAGCGACTCGAAAACAAGCACAGGGCATCGGTATTCCAGTCGTGTCGAGGGCAAGACTATCGTATGCGGCAGTAGCGAGCGCCTTCGTAGACAGAGGCCAAGATATTACCGGGACTCTCGTTCAATAAATACTGGAAAGCCGCTTGGATTTACGTTTCGAGCAGGCAGTCGGCGCCGTGAATCAAAGGAACTGGCAGGGGATCAGACGACGGCCAGTTTCTCACACAAACGAAGGAAGTGTGGGTGACAAGCGGCCAGAACTTGGAGTTTGCTTTCTACGTGCAGATGTAGTTGGGGTTACTAGGACACAGATTCAACACCAGGGGTACTCCATACACCAAATGCCGTCCGAAAATGAGGTCAGCCTCTACTGAAGGTCAGACTGGCAGAGGGGGTACTGGTTCTCATGCTAGGACACTACCGTTAGTGGGAGGACTTCAGGCTGCACCTTACATACACAAGCCACTTCGTTTACCCTCATGGCTTACCACGCGGAACTTAAAATTTTCTGTGTGCACCACGGCTTGTGATCTCGAACAGAGTATGACCAGCTAACGCAGAACCCAAGTACCCCAACGGGTTCAAGCCTGGAAGACTTGGGAGTTAGGGACCTCAGAGCACAAGAGGTAGATTGGGCACACGAACTGGCATCCGCAGAACCGTTCTAGAGCAGTCTTCTAGGCTACATACATAGTGAGGGTCCAACTCAGAAAGGTACCGAGGAGACCAGATGGAGGCAACTTCAGAGTTCATCTGTTGTGTACTTCGTGAAAACAAGATACTCAATGGACGTTCCAGACCTCCAGACAGAGATTCCACTGGGAAACTTTGACCCCGGAGCTGAGCGCCTAATAGCGAATCTGGGCAGACGTAATCCCGGACAAAGAATGTCGTAGCTACCAGAAAATGTTAAAGGATTTGAGGATCGGATCGAATACGAGGTTTTAAGTGCTTTGCGGAACCGCTCTGAGGGCACATTCTCGACAACCTCCTGCTACTGACTGACGGGGTAGCCTCCCTAGGCACCTTTGTCGGAAGGTTGCCCGACCACGGTAGACCAGTCGGGTCCGGAAAGCTGTTCGGAGGGAGGAATCTGCTTCGGCCAGATACCGCAACAGCGGTGGTCACGGTAGTTACCTGCAGTATTTGGCGGAAGGCTCTTGATTGATTAGGGTTCAGAACGAGTGTGGGAGGGAACACCGGGAGCTGTGAGTCAAAGCCACCGAAATAAGTCCAAAGAAGTACTACAGTAAAGTGCGGTCTAAGGCCACCTTAACATCTGCCTTTGGAAACGTCAGAGATCGCCAGGGCCGAGCAGCTGCCAACAATATCGAGAATGCAGAATTCCCCGGCAATATTTCAAGCCGGTGTTGACACGAAACGGCGGGACTTTAAGCCTTCGGCTGGTGGCCACTACGGCTGTTCCTCAAGCGTCAGAGGGAACCACTTCAGTAAGTGAAGTGATCAAGTTTCTGAGGACTCGGCGGGAACCAGGGCATACAGCCTGCGATCGTCCGGCCCCTGGAGGGTATTTTGGCCCGGCCGATGATAAAGCAATATAAGACATCCCTAGACGAAGGTTGGTCTCCCCAGGGTCGGCCAAAGGCGACGGCCAGCGCAACCCACGAAGCCGGGGATAGTGAGGTCTGTTCCAACCACAGGTCCCACTGCGGTATCGCGGGAGGTAATGGAGCGGGTTTGGCAGGACAGGATTGCTAACAATGGGACAGCTCACGGGTCGATAGCAACAAACCAGCGGGGGTTCGTTCTTCAGAGGTCCCGATTGTCTAACCTCACTTGTTTAACGAACTGGGTCACCCGGTGATTGGACCAGGGGGAGAGAGTAGAAGTCTGCTGCCCGGACTTCCAGAAGTCATTCGGCTCACTCAATCACCGTTTGTTGCTAATGAAGCTGAGCGCAAATCCTGGGAAAAGTGTTCACGGAGCGGCCTGTATCAAAGCCCCATTCTTGGACCAACGTTTGTCATCCAGTTCATAGGCGATTTGATCATAAGCTTCAAAGATTCACGCTTCGCGTCCACCGATACAGCAAATTTGACAAGCTCCTTAGCAACGGATTCCACGCGGGGCGATCAGAAAACTGTTCATTAGTTGTCAAAGGCCTCATATGTCGATGAGCGCATCCGCGTGGCGGAGTTAGGGAACCTCAACCGATTGGGTGCTATGGAGAGGCAACCGTCGCACTGTGATCACCGGAGTGACAGCGGCAAAGTACTTAGAGGTAATCATGTCGAACGACTTCCGACCTGGAGCTTACTGCTGCGCGGCCACTCAGAAGGCCTTTGTGGAGTTTAAACGGCTCGAGAGAACCTTTAGTCCCAGAAAACCCTGAGTTCTACCGCCATACCACAAGGCATTTGTTTGACACCACCTGGAGTTCTGTGTCCGAGCTTGGTGGCTCTTCTTGGTAAAGGGCATCAGGCTTCTCTAACAGGTCCTGCGGCCTTTCACATGATGGTTCACTACCTAAGGAAAGTGACTTGCGAGCAGAGACTCGAAGCATCATACATGTATCCGTTCGAGAGCAGGTGGCATAGATGCAACCTGGTGGAAGCTTTTGCGATCCTCAAGGAATATGCTGATCTCCGGGAGTTAACTACACAGCTGTTGAACCTCACCAACCTCACGGTCACCAAGGGGCGCCTATTTAGATCCAAGAAGAAGAAAGTTCCGAGTGGCTTGACGGGGAATCCCTCCGGCGTTAGAGTAGAAATGTGCGTGGAACCGTCCGCCGATGGAGAGGACAACGTTTGAGACGGTTGTGGGGTCTGAACATCAAATGGACTGCAGCTCAGGAAGAGCGCTTACCAGAAGAAGCACATAGGTGTCCGCCCTAATTAGTATTCCTTCGCATTTTTGCTCTTATCTTCATTATGAGTGCCATTTGTCCCGGGTTAACCCTTGTCTTCTGATGTTCTCCAATAGTTCCGCACCGTCCGCCTTACGAGTTGGTCATTATCCGTTTATTTTTGGTTTGTTTACCTCCCGTTGCCAACAACAACTCAAATCTGCCACCTACACTGAAATTTCATCATCGCACCTTCTGTTTTCGAGGTGGATGGGGTGCCAGATGCAACACCCTAATAGGCAGGGATCCCGAGATGCTCTCAAACTTGGAATACCTTTGAGGAAGCTCTCCTCATTCGTTAATATCCACCAAACAAGAGGACGAGACCTCATTCCTCCACTCATCACAGCACCGAGTGACCCAAGGAGATCACGGTGCAAGAACCTGGAAGAAATTGGCACGCCGCAACCCACGTCTTGTGATCCGATTAGATTTGATTTGTGATGAATGGCTACTCGAGCGAGACAAACCCTTCGAAGCTCTATCCAGTGGATGCTGAAAGCGTCTTCTGAATTCTCTTCAATTACCCCTCCGCTTGTACAGTCTACAACTAACAGATCTCACAGCGAACCACTGGCTCCCAATCCAAGTCCTTACACGGTCTTTCTCGAGTCTGAGCTCACTCCCTCGCTGTCCATCATCCTCCGGGGTCTAAAAAATACTCTCAAGTCTAACTGGCCTGTTCGCCAACCTTAACCGTTTTGAACGCTTTTGTTGAGTGCCCTATTTATCCTCCTCTCTCAAACGAGAACAGGTCTAAGTTGTTAAGCCCATGTCGACAACCCTGTCGTCCACACAATCCAAACCACCTACTGAATCACCGTCGTACCCGTACGGGGATCGGAACGCGGTTCTCTCACGTCAAGGTGTCGACATTTGCTCACGTTGAGAAGGGAGTCTCACATCACTCATCACACATACACGCCATCCAGGCCTCCTTGTACAGCACCATCTGCAACTTTTACAAGCAGTTTGATATCGTCCGCAAATTTGTAGTGGTAACTCCCGGGTAATGAACGGGACGAGTGGCAGAGGTCCCATGAAAGCTCATTGCGGCATACCGCCATGCGATCTTTGCATGCCGAAAAAACTGTCCCTATCCGCACATGAAACTGCTTTTCTGTGAGTCCGCCAGTGATCCATCTTTCCACCAATGGACTCAACCTGAACCCTTTCCGCTTACTCGTCAACAGCTTGTGACTAACAGAGTCAAGTGTCCTCTGGAAACCCAAATAGCACACTTCAAGTCTCATTTCTTTGGCCAGTCTCTTAGTTACTTCTCATAAGTGGTGTGTTAGGTTAGAAAAGCATGACTTTCAGTGGGTGAATGGGAGTTGGCTGGGTGATATCAATTGGGGGTTTTACAGGTGCCAGATTTCGCGGTCCCGGAGTACCCTGCCATGGCCTCCGGTAATACTGACGTTAGGTCTATCAGTCGACACTTTGCACGTGCTTCCCTATTCCCCCCCCACGGTGGATTGGAGTGACGGCGGGTGTGAGCCAGTCCTATGATGCCTCACCTTCTTCCAACAGTGCGTCGAATAGACGTGTTAGCGGCTTGGCCGATGGACAAGCTAACGGTTCTAATGCTGCTGGATGAATTCCGTCGGATCCTGTTGCCTCACACGTTGTCAGGAGCCACGGATTCTCACAAACTTTGCTCTCACAGTGTTTTGTGTCTACCACTTCCAGGGCGTGCGTGTCCTTTCCAATGGGTTCTTTGAACGCTCCTTGACCCAGTCTATATACTGCCTGGGAGAATCGCAGTAAATTCTCAGCCTTTTCTTACTCTGTGCACGCACTTGTCCCAGTCTCCTCCTTAGCCCTGTCCACTGCTCCTCGTGAGGTAGCCTTTGTTGCACGTAGGAATAATACACTTTTGAATTCGCCGTGACGTTCGCGGCTACCTTGATTTAGGGGCTCCGTCTGCAGTCCATTTGTATTTTCGAGATTCTTCTGACCGCCCTGTACTGCGGGAAAATTCGATGTTCATTTGTACAGGTATGCTTTTGCGAGGCCGCCTGCTTTCGCTCGACAACCATTTTTTCCCGACTGCTCCGCCGTGGTGGGGTGCTGTTCCTCTTTACTTTTCTCAAGAGGGCTACCGCATTGACGATTTCTTGGAACTTTGCCCCGAAGTGCCGCCATTCTGTCTTCATATATGCTTTCCTTCCTGTCCCCAGCCATTCAACCTGTGGAGCGAGCTCCGGCAGCCTTTTTTGCAATCCACGTAGTATTTTCACATGGTTTTGTCAGGTGTGCTAGCTCCTTTGGGGGTTTACCGTCATTCTGAAAACATCGTAGTCTTTCGAGGAGTGGGCGTTCGACAGAGGGTCATTTAGGAAGTATGTTTGTTGAGCTCGTCTGTTTAAGTCCGACTTGGTATCGATCAATCGCGCCGTTTTCAATTATTCCATAATTGACCTGTATTAATTGATCTTGAATTGACTGTTCGTTTGCCGTACAATTCTTGCGGTGGTATTCTCGTCGACGGATTCACAATTGAATCCGTAATAATCCTGAGATAAACTGGTTGCCACGGTTGATTTTTTACAGCGTAAATCTAGTTCGCCCTTCAGTCGGAGTTTCAGGATTAAAACGTCGGCTGGCTGAAAGCATAGTGGAGATGCGAGGAGCCAGTTGCGTGTTTGCGTCCTTGTTTGTTTGTACCCCCTCCCAAAAGAGCAAGACCACCGAAGGGCATAGAAACTATTGTTGCCTTTCGGTCTCATCTTTGATATCACGCGCAGTAAATGTCCTAGTCAGTTTGTGGTGCCCACTGGTGGCAGGTGTAGCTCACATAACTCAGCACCGCCTTACACAGTCGGTCGCTATCTGGGATTATTTTTCTGTCCAGCTTTCAGTCGTGGCCAAAGTATAAAAACGTGTGAGGGTTAAAACGAGAGCTGTCGTCGTCTTTCAGGTCAACCTGGGCCGTCAAGTGCGATCCTCGGCCGATGGCCATTCGGGGGTTACTTCGCACAACCAGGGGCCTCATCCATCTGAACCACAGCGAAAAAGGCCGTTGGCATTCTACGAGTGACATTGGCATAAAGTAAGTGAGTATTATATGGGTCTTATCATATTTTGCTGGTATTTGTACTGCCTTACCTGGTCATTGACGGATTAAGCAACGGGTTGGCTGTAGCGCTGATAGATCGTACAAACGGCTTGCTAATACGCTGACGGAGTGGTGTATTCATCAACACTGGTGCATGCTACTAATCATCAGGTAAACGATAATACCGTGGACTCCAAATAGGCCGCTGATGCGGCCAGACAAGTTTGAGTACGATTTTCCCGATTGAAGTGTTTGCCGTCGACACGGAAGCATTGTTAGTAAATCTACTGAATGTATGTGGAATGTATCAAATGGGCAGAGGCGCTTTCCGCCAGGTAGCCTTGCGGCCGCTAATGCACTGTAGTCGCAACTTCCCCGCTGAGAATCAAGATCCTCAAGAAAGATCTCAAAGCCGGTAAAGTTTACCTTTCTTCCCTCATAAACCGTTTTACTAATTCACTCGTTGTTCCCACCTGGCCAGGGTCAGCCGGTTTTACATTCGGTTAGCTCAGATTGAGAGGATGCTGTTCAGTTGTCATCAAAAGCCCACGGCTCGGTCTAGCGTGAACTTTGGTTAACTATCGGATCTCGTCCTTAATTCATCCAAAAACAAACGATACCCAAGTTGAAGTTGTACCGCTTTTATCCTTACTCATGAATTATTTAGGCACCTCACCCGCAACATAAACGATTCTTCGAATATCGCTCAATGAAGGTTGTGATTTTCCAGTCGACTGATTTGGGGAATTGCAGTAAATAAAGTCGTGATCAATTTCGGGAGCGCCTGGACAAGTTGAAACAAGCTGCCGTAAAAATATTCCCCTTTGGCACCAGCCACCCCACCAATTCAGTTCAGTTAATTTTGCACAGGACGAAACATGACGTCAGGTCGAGTTGCACATGAGTTATGATGGCCTGGACAAATGGAAGGTCCGCAGTTCTTTCAGCCATGTTCACAGGGATAGGCCTCTAGTTATGCAGCTTGCTAGGTCCCCAATCTTGTTGTACAAAACGGTTAGTTTTTCTGTTTGGCTGGAACAAAGGAGTAGAAAAACTAACCTCACTATCGAGGAGAATGAGAGCTATGAAGTTTATACTCTAACACACTTAGTGTCCCTGGTTGTGGGCAAGAACACAGGATACGAGAAAAGTCTTGAATAATTTGACATTTCTCCCTTATCCGCATTATTTTATTCCTGTGAGCGACTAGCCCCACTTCCCATCTAGCATCTTTTCTAAAATATCTTGCATCCTGTATGCTACCCATTCCAGAAAAGCGATTACTAATCCTCACCAATATCTTGCTGCTGGCTCGCACACTTATCTGACAGCATGGCTTCAACAATTTAAAGCTATTGCCTCTTGTTCTCTGATCAGCGGTCTATCCAAGTATATCCTCGGCATATATTCCTGACAATCCCTCCAGGATTTCAAGCACCTCAGTAAGGCCCTAACCAAGTCCTCTTTTTGCTCATGGTTAGGGTAGCATGTCCTGCCGCCTTTGTTTATATTATTTTCCTTTTTATCTCTCAACGATCCAAACGGTTGGCCACTGAACCTTTTTTAAGCAGGCTGCTGCTTTTCCCATAAACGGTACTCGGACCTTTATTCAGTGTTCTGAGGGCGGTGTCAACACAGCCTTTATATAGGCACAAACACGTTCATGTTAAGCGCGGCCGAAAGTGCATAACTCTTGCCTACTGAGAAGCCAGTCTTGCACTTTTGAGCACGATTAAAGTTTGGTCGAAGGTCATTACAACATTGAACGATTCTATTAAGTCACCCGGGCCTCTGGGACTGGGTGGACGGAAGAAATCTAGAGGCAGATGCTGGGTGTAGGACATCCCACTCTTACCGGAGGTGATTCTAGTTGCGAGTCGCTGCATCCCCCCCCCCAAGCATTTGTGTCTTTACGATAATGAGTAGCTTGCGCTTGCACACAATAGGCCAGGAGAGGTCACACCAAAACCTTATAAAATGGGACTAAGTTTTTTGGGTTTCTTCCGCATGTGGTACAATTATACATCCAAGCTAACACTCCCCTTTCATTATATGCCACCTTCTGGCACGGTCGCGAGGTCCGTAGGGACTGCCGAGCTGTCGCAGCTGGGTCTTTTACCTCCGACACTACTTGAAATGGAATACTGCTCGCCCTGTTTGTATTGGCAGTGGGCGCTTGGTATTTGGCGGGGTTCAAGGACTTTCATACTCACCGGGAGTCCATTTGAATCCACCCTCGATTTTGTTTAAGCTCCCTACAACCTCTATGGTGTGCATACACTTAGCCCATTTTCATCCTACTTTATTCCCCCTTTTAAGCCATTTTGTCCTACACTTTCATGCAAATTTCCACATTTTCATTAACTATATCTGTCCATTCCATCACCTGTATCAATAAGATCATGCACATGGCGTGCCGCGGGTGTCTCCGAAATAAACCAGTATTATCATTATTAATATTACTAAATGAGAAGGACTTGCTGTCGAGTTTAAGAGAGTGGACTCCAATGTGACCACCAAGTCATGGCAGCTTGGGAGTGATGCATTTAATCAAGCTTGCCTGGTGGGATGGATGTGCACAAAGCTGACCATGTGGATAAGAAAATGAGAGGGAACGTTGCCGTTAGTGACCTAACACAACCCAAAAGGAGAGTACTGATTATGCGACCTTCAGTACGCAGGCAGAGACAGCACAAATGAAGATTCAAATTGAGAGGCCTCGGTGTGGGTTTATAAGGGCCCCGTCGTCTGACGCTGAGGAACGCATAGGTCTGCTAGAACATCTTGCTGTAGGAGCCAGAATAGCGGGAGGGGGTTTGATCCTAGGGGAATTTACAGCACCAGAGATAGACTAACAGGCAACTTGGGGGCCGGCCGTGCTTTTAGGGAAACGCATTGGTGCAGCACCTCCATCCGTGGATGGGGGGCCAGGCTCAATGGATATCGGATCTAGGTAAAAGTGTCGATAGAATCAGCAGGTGGCAGTTCATCGGTGAGAGGGGATTTGGCAGATAAGTGGCGGTTGCCCTTCATGGGGCTGGATGGAGGGCTTTTGATAGCGATAGCAGAGTAGCTAACTCGGGACAAAGAGGGAAGCATGGAAGAAATTTGGGGAGGGGATTTTAAAAGCGATTTTCTACCTTTGACGTGGAAGTAGTTCTGCCGTGCGGAGTTCGGAGAAGAGGCTTACCACCGAGTTGGGGAAAGAACGTAGCACGGCCGGTAAAGAGTAAACACCAGGAATGGCAAAGATTGCAGGAAACTGGTTAACATGGACGCGTCTCTCAGTGAAAGGGAATAAACAGGCGGGTAGTGAAACAGGAGGGATGCAAAATGCTAACATAAGATTTGGGCATTTCAAGGGCGGTATTCAAACACCCTAAAAGTTTTACACAGCCATGTTCAAGCAGAAGCTGCTATGAGTATTGCAGTAGGTGGGGTAAAGATTGTGAATATGTAACTAGCTCAAGACAACATGCAAAAGGCGAAGGTACTCGGAAAGCACTTCGAGGAGGTCCATAGGGTGGAACAGGGTTAGCCACCGCCAACCCTAGCATGGTCTGGACCTACTTCGATCCAGGAGCCAAAGGTATCACCTGAAGATGTCTCACAGGCCGCAGAAGCACTCGATCGCGAAAGATTCCCGGGGACAGACAGTGAACACCCTGCAATCCTAGAATAGCTGGCCGGGATACTGGCATGGCTTTTGCTTGGTTGTCCAACAAATTCCCCAGGGAAGCATAACTGCCTGCTGAATGGGAGACGGCTGAAGTAGTGAAAACTCACAAAGGTGGTGGAAAAGACGACGTGGCAAACTATCGGCAAGTTGCTTCTCCACTGGTTGGTTAAAAAAGGTGGAGAGGGCTATTAGAACTACACCGGTGAGGCACCTGACGGTGATAACCTGGTTGCAGGCGAACAGCATGGATTACAAAAACGGAGGTCTTACCTGGCTACCTCCTGAGCTTCCTTGTAGAGTCAGCTAGGGGACCAGACCAAGGTTAGAAATGTGAGGTGTGTTACCTCCGCTTTCTCAAGGCCTTCGGCGGTGTGAAATGCAGGCTATTTTCGCACGAGCTAGATGGGCTGAAAGTGGCCACCGGGATAGTTGGTTAGTTGCGCGCTTACATGTGCAATTGTCGGTTCTGCTCCAAAACCGAGGGTGCTAAGCCCAAAGTGGCAGCCACTACCGGATCAGTGTTCGGACTGGCACTCTTCCTGGTACCTGTGAATGACCCACTGAGTGTTTTTTGGTCATCGTGCATTTTGTTTGCAGGGGACGCCAAAATCATGGGATCTCCTGAATTCACCGGGGTTCATGAGGATATAGAGGCCATCATAACTGGACAGTAGCGTGAACTCATCACAGAATCCAGGGAAATGTACGCGCTTGTTGGCATACGGGCTCTGGGGGCCAATACCGGAAATCGGACAATCCGTTCCATGCGGACCTAATGGAACAGAAGAAAAAGAGCGGTACTTAAGGACTTTTGTCACAGGCAAGTTTGAGCCGTCGGCACGGTGTCCGTCAGAGGCCAACGAGACGAACTGGTTTACGCCTCGATTGCGGAGAACAGTAACTTCAAAGGACCCTGGAGTCTTGCTACTTCTCTACTCTACGCTGATGTGACTTCATCCAAAGTACATGGTCAAGGCCTGAGCTCCTCATTTCGTAAGGGACATCCATGAACTGGGAAAGGTCCGAGGGCAGTTCACTAGAGCGATCTGTGGTCTCCTGCCATGTCGCAGCGTTACACCGAGTAGTATTCTCGCCGTTACTGGTATAGTTTCCATTAGGCTATCGAGGAAAATCCTCAAAAGTATAGATCTATGGGCTGTAGTTGAACACAGGAAAAATCCTGTGATTTCTTCTGAACACAGCTCTCTGATGCCACCCGGTGGTATCAGATACTTTAAAGGGTGATCTTTTGAACTGCTGTCAGGGTAGGGGCAAAACGAGATGTCAGTCTCGGTCAGACAACATTGGTAGATTCTAAGATACTGCGCTAGGAGTTATCTTCGTAAGATCACTAAAGCAGTCGTCGATAAAGTACGTCCCAACCATTCAGATTTCTTCCCGACCTTTAGAACAAGCTGGGCGTGGTTTTTATTGGGCTACCTAGGGGGGTCCTAAGAATTGAGGCTTCTGGGGAATTTTTATAACTCAGGAGAATTTAGTGGCTTTTTGTCTGGGCACATCTTTGAAGCGATCGCCCCGAAATCCTGCTTTAGACCTCGTCTCCATATCATACGTTTCATAGCAGCTGCCAAGGCCGATATACGTCCCGACCATCCGGTCTCATTGTAGATTTACGTAATACATCCGCAAACACTCTAAAAGCACCAGTTCAGTTCAGTTCAGTTTGCACAGGACTTGGAGTGGCTAGAGCCAATCGCGTGTCCAGATAGTTGTGTTGTCGGCGCGTTTCCGTAGCTCCCAACCATCCGCGGAGACTAATTGCCGTTTTCAACTCACAACTGGTACATAATTAATTCCGCCGATAATGACCTCCCGTGACTAGAACTCTCCCTTTAAGGCCAAAACCTATTAGTCTCACCCTGAACTTATCCCTCGGCTTCCGCACAGCTCTCCGATCCCTGCATATTGCCACTTCTTGCGCGATAGGCTGCCCATATCTTTCCCACCATAGGCGTGATTACATCTCCTGCCAGCCGACTCAAAAGTACCGTCAGTCACCGCCGTCGCAAGACCACCAAACTCGAAAACTCACCGGATGACTGTCCAGTTTCCCTGGTGGACAAGCTTTTAGATGCCAGTGGACATACTACGAAATTGAGCAAAATTCCGGGCAGTCTTTATCTCAAGTTGACTCCGCCGATCTGATTATCGTTCATCTAAAGCCTTCATCGTCTTTGTTAGCAGGCGGTCTTTGATAGTAGCCAAAAATGGCTCCGGGTTTGCCAAGATATTTCCTGACAACACCCCGCTGCAAAGAAGCGTGCACAAGAGCCAAGTCCAGAAACATAACCTTGGTGTTATTGCAACCGGCAACCTACCCCAAAAGTCTGGTGTACCTGTCAATGGCCGCCACCAGATGTTGCCTTCTCTTGTAAATCGCAATTCAACCGCAGATTTGGACTGTACGCCGACTTCCTCGCCAAATGAGCCACCAAAAAATGTCCCAATGTTCAGAATAGCACAAGTAAGTCTCTAAACTGGAACAGGCGCCCAAGTATCCACAAAGCTGATGAAGGTTCCTCTGGCTCATCCACCTTCGGGCACATGTTTCCTACGAACCTTAATGACCCCAGTCCTTCTACTAGCTCCATGCTTTGTTATTCAACCATACCTGCCAGTCACTGCACCATTACCTTGCCTCCGTCTACACCCATGCACCCCTTTACCCTCGGCATTCTTGGTAACTCAACCAGGCTCCTGAGTCCACCCTGTGAACTTTCCAGTTCGCCGCCGGAACTTATCTGGTTATCAGCCAGGCCACCACCATTCATAAGCCCGCCAGTACAGACTCATCATGAGAAACTAACTTTTCGCTGCATAAAGAAAAAGGCCTTTCAACTTTAAGCATATGCAAACAATGAGGAAAAGGCTCAATCGAGCTAAATTTTACTGGCCTCTTGCGTGGCTGTGTATCCTACTTTTCGATGTCGCTGACTGCGTTTTCACTCCCACCCTACTTTCGTCCACCCTATCCTTCACCGTTCACCGCTCCAGTACATGTCTATCCGCCACGCCAAACACTCTGTACCTCACCCTTTACCCATTCACTCCCTGAGAATCACCCCCGTGTCTCACATAATTTTCCACTCCCACAGGACTCACCGGCGTCTCTTGGTCCAGTATTGCCACCAACCCTGGTAGCTTTTTTCCTATCGGCCCAAGAATATTCACGGCACTCTAATCAATCTTTCAGCCAGCACCTCATCTTTCCTTCCTTACACTACTCCACTTCAGGCTTCAAGTTATGAGATCCGTGTACCACCTGAGGTCCCTCTCCCATCCTCGCCGTAGTTTTTACTGGAATTACCACCTTTACCCTTAAAAGCAAGCCCTTATCATCTCCACCAAAACCGGGACCATCTGTTTCAATCATACTCATGAATACCTGTTCAATACTGAACGAAACCAAAACCATCCGTAACACTGCTCAGACCTCCAATCTCAATGTTATCATCGTAACTGAAACCGGGCTAACGGATTCCGTTCCGTCAGATCGGGTTTTTCTATTAGGTTACCAGGTATTCCGAAGGGACAAGCCTCCTCCTGGGGGGGTAGGTGGGATTAATCTACGTCAAAAAGCCCTGCCGGCTACTCCAGACCTACACGCAACTCCGGAAGCCATTCAGGATTCTCTGTGGTTAACGACTTCCTTAACTAACTCCTACCTCCATATTGGCTGTATCAATCGGCCACCTGATTCAGGCGCTGTGGAGCCTATCACGATTATTTGCGCATTCGGTGGCCTTTCATTGTTGCCCCGTTCCTCCAAGCTCATTGGCGGGGACTTCAGTGCATCGAGAAATTGTTGAAATGCCTTATCTGCTTCATAGTCTTATCAGAATTCATGCCATGCATCCCCGCAGGGCGCTGGATAAAACCCGTAACTGTCTCAACCAGGGGAAACAACATCCTTGATCTGTGGTTTGCAACTGGTTTATCCGATGTCCCAGCTAGTACACTCGACCGCTTCCCAGGAAGTGACCAGAGAAAACTGTCCTTCACCTACGCGGTTCGAAAGCTTTTACCTAGTCCCACCCACCAACTCATCTCTCTTCAACAGTGAAATGGGCAGTGCGGCTTCCTAAAGTCAAGCTCGTGCTCCATTTGCCAGTACGACTTTTCAGCCTCATACAGGTGGCCGCCGACAACAGAAAATCTGTCACCATTATATACCTTGATATGACAAAGGTGTTTGGCCGTGTCCCTCACTCTTTGTTACCAACCAGGCTCAAAGCTCGCGACCTTTCGGTTCCCCTTAGTCTTGTCTGATATCAGGTCTATTGAACCTCACGCAAGTGGTTTCTAATGATGGGTGTCTCTCACGAAGGCAGTGTGCTCGGCCCTTTGCTTTTTCTCATTCAAATAAATGATACCTTTCTCGTTTTTGTATCGTGGAAAACCTTCCCTTTTCGCTGATGACATTGAAATTATCCATGAGTTTCCTCGACGGAGCTTCAACGCCATGCTATGTGTAATTTCTAATGATATAAAGCGATTAAGGGACTGGTGCATTTCTTATAGTATATACTTTTCAACCCCTAAGAGCTTGTAGTGACCTCGATCGTTCTAAGAAAATGACCATTTTCTGGACATAATTTTGGATCTTTGTTCTCCACTATTCTCTCTGACGTTTGACACCAACCCCACTGTTTTTTCGGTTGCATACGTTTTACTGGACCGACTTTTCCGAGGTTTCCATCGACCTCGCTTTCGAATCACTTTCAATTTCGGTCTTTCGGCAATTGTGCGCGGTCGCAGTTCGCTTTCTGTCCAGCCGTTGCGTTCACATTCACTCGGTGTATTTCTCGTATCGGTACTGTTTCGGTGCCAGGACATATAGAATACACCACTGCATCTGCCAGCCGACTTACGTCATATCTATTCGTCCGGCAGAGCGGATTACGTTTGTATTTTTCTGTCAGACCAAACGGAACACACCTTCACTGGCCGCGCTTGAACGTCTTCTGTGAGCTGCTACATAGCATTCAGATTTCACGTGGCTCATTGAACTCTGCTTGTCCACGAATTACCCTTTTTGTACAGCCCGTTAGTTTGAGACTTTGGTCTTCGGTACTGCTGTAGCTTTGTGTTTTTTCCGAGTACGTTCCACTTTAGATTTCCAAGACGAGAAGAACCACAGGTCTCACCTCCAGGGCTATCCGGCTAAACGAATTCAAATTACTCCCTTACAAGTCTTACACCAGGCCTTTCCCTGAATACTGTCCAATTTTGTTCACCAACACGGAGACGTCTGGCCGCACTTCCTTGGAGTCCGTGCGAAGCCAATTCACTAAACAGCTGGTGGGCTTCTCCTTCAGTCTACGTTACGAGTATCAATGCATCCTACTCCGTCTTCACCCTTTGTGGCTGCTTCGCATGAAGCTCATTTTATGCTACCTGGTAAAGCTATATCACCTTGTGGCATTCGCATGTACCGAACTCATTTGTCCTACTCTCTCCACGAATTATGCCCTACTCCATCATTTACTGAAGCTCCTTAATTCCTTGTCAAAATTAGCGATGATATCCAACTTTTTCTTTCTGAAATACTCAAGGTTATGGAATGAAATACCGATGAATCTCCACGACAACCTCTCTATCTCTCAGTTAAGAGGTGCACTGGATCACTGCTTGACTAATCTCAATGTGATCTTTCTCACCGGCCAAAGCGTCACCTAAGAGCTGGTCTACAAAACCGGGTTTGATTACCAGTATTATGGCACCATATCCTAGAACTTTCATCACCAGCCTAATGACAAAATCCAGGTTAACCATTTTGTTTTACGTTGCGCAGCGCATAATCTGTTTTACAGCAGCTACAGTTTGTTGCCTTTTACAACTATACTCAGTTTAGTGCTCGCTGGTTCTCCTAATTCTGGACAATATTCATGTTCTGTTACCAACCAGCCTAAATTTCTTAGCCTTTGAATTCTCTGCTTCAGATGAATTCGTGGCTTTTGTCTCTAGGACACTAAGTTCCGCCTTCCATCACTTAACTTGTTCTTTTCACTAATTTCCCATTCAGTTTGACTGTCACCAGCAGCCTGGGTTTTAAGTCCGGTCTTATTTCGCTTTCCTCGATTATCTCATTTCAGAATCTCTTATCTCGAAAGCCCTCCTCCTAATAACTACTTGTCGGCCTGTCCTCCAGTTTCATCTACGTATCTACCATCCACCAAATACTACCATCTTCCCTCCTATGCATTACACTATTTCCATCAGTCCAGCTGAACTCTTTCACACCAGCCAGCCCGGACTGGTTTCCGATGGTCTCAGGCATGGTCTAGCGTTGTATGAGACTGATACATGTACTTTGGTGGGTGCTTTAAGACACTCGTTGTCCTTCTCCGTGTGCTTGTTTGGTCCCGCTCTGCATTTTCCAGCCGATGCTAGCAAAACACCTGATGTCAACGGCACCCATACCATGGCTTCTTCCTAATTTGGGGAAAAAGGGACCACCACCAGCAGTTGCGAAAAAAAGACAGATACGCACAAAATTTCAGTCGGGCCTGGGGGTTATGGAAGGTTCATATATGGGTTCCGTCACCTCTCTGTTGAGCAAAAAAACTAAAGCGGAAAAGTAGAAAACACAAAAGACCTAGTGGGATCGATTCGATCTGCAAATACCGTTGTTGTGAGGCTGTGGGGGAAGTGGGTAATCTTAGTTTATGTGTTTGTCTCCCATCAGCTCTGACCTGATCCTACGAAGCGGGAAACCTCACGTCGCCCTTGTTCTGTCGACAAGCGCAAGAGACTGATTGTGGTTACAGTGCACTGGACTCTCCACATGTGCTTATCCGTCTCTGGTTCTAAGTTCCAACCACCCAATATCCTCTCTACCCGTACCAAGCATGCATTTCGACGTCGAATTCAATCGCCACCCTAGCCTCGATTTTTAACCCATGGATCTGGACGGCATGTCGACGCACCCGACGACTAACGCAACACCCAGTGAAGCCCGAGAACGGAAAAAGAACGTAGTTAAAACCGGTCATCTTCTCCATTCGTACTGTTCTATCGCTCGTCATCTTTGTTAAAATGCAGCCTTCTCGACGTCCCAGCATCCAAACCACGCTTCAGTTTATAGCTCCACCTTACAGCAACCGGCACCCGACACCAGACAGCAGCATTAGACCTGCGGATACCCCGCAGCTGCAAGTGTCAAATATTCCTCAGACTAGTCATACAAAGTGCTATCTGGGTTCTTAGTGCACCTTAGTCGCCCAATGCCAACTACAATCACTAACTTTGTCCTGGCTTTTAGCCCACTGACACGTATATCATATCAAGGCAACAGATAACTAGCTCTTGTTTTATTTAAGTTCTCAAAAAATGAACGCTGAGGGCCGTTTATATTTACCCTCCCAGACTAACTACCTTTCTCCTCTTTTGTAAAATGGTGACGTTTTACGAGTCCTAGCACCTAACCACTCTTGAGGTTACCGAGTAACACGCGAGCAAAAGCCGGACATCAGTCAGCAGCAATCGAGCAGTAAATACCCCGCTGCTGCTCTCCCGGGTAATCGATTATGCCACTGGTTCTTCTGTTAGTGCCTAAGTCGGTGGTAGCGTACTGGCATTCCACGTACTCATGCCGACCAATCTCTTCCCCCTCTATTACAATATCTCACCTATGATAATCGACGGTAACAATGTTTATCATACTTCCCACATGGAGCTTCTTCAAGACTGCCATGCTGTCTCCATCTATTTCAGATCCCTTTGAGTACTGTTTCATCTACCACGACACCGGGTGGAAAAGTTGAGTGGTAGCTTGGAGTTGCGTGCTGGCCGATTTTACCATGTCATTTTTCACATTCAATGGCCGAGGAGTACAGCCCGACTTGTGTTGGCTGAGTCTTTACTGGAACCCTTTATTTGCTGGCCAATTTGATCACAATCTAACCGAAAGGCACCAAAACTCTTCTGACGGCATCTTATTGGACTGACCGGAGTCACTGACAGTTAGTCCCCCATTAATGTCTCAACCGAAGCCTATGCATCCACAGGCCGCACATCATTTACTACTGTAACGGCAACCAACGTCCATTGTTTTCGACCGACCTGGTTTCCCAGTTTCCGCTGTTTACTTTGTATTTGATAACACACCTCTTACGCCGAAAAAGGACCATACACACAAGATAACACGCATAACATTTGGCTGTCGCCCACATATATATGATACCTGTCCGAGACCTCAGTTTGCCGATTTCAGCTGCTTAAAAACCGTCCAGCGGAATCTATCTCAATAAAGGGCGCACCCGAAATACTGTGAGCCATCCTCACCTATATTGTCCAGTTCGGCCGCAGAAATGCCCCAGGAGGCTAGATAAAATGATATTGATTTATCCTCTCAGGAGTAGCCAATCCTAATCCGGGCGAACACCTTTTTGTCTTCTCTGTTTCAACAATTTGCTCCTCCTTGACGGCATTCCTCTTCGCAGTGCATCCTCCATATCGTGGGACTCTATTCTCCATCCTCTAGTCGCGGAAGCACATCGCTGAATGATACCCACTAATCCTAGTTATCTCTCTTTGTTGCCAATTTTACGGCTTTTTCCTTATCCCTGAATGTTCTATGAAGCACCACTTTGCAGTTTCTCCCTGTTTACTTCGTCCAGTGAACTTGGAAAAGCATCCTTCGTCATTTCTGCATCATCCCTACGTATGCTGGATCTTTCGCATCGTGCTACCGCGTTAGTTCCAATAATTCCATGTCCTGCCTGTTCTTTACTACTGCCAATGATGAAGTCGAAACTAACTCGTACTTTCCGAGCAACCTTTCCTACGGTAGTTTGTACAAACTCGGTCCAGTTTTATTCCCTTTTTTCTGAAGCTGCCGACTCCTCCCTTCAAAATTGGTAGTTTTCCGTTTCATTTAGCCATACCTTGATGAAGCTTCTACGCTTGCATCTCAGCCGAGGTAAAGAAATATACCCTTATTAATATTTTAAAAAAGTCAGAGAGGCATAGCCGGATTACTTCACCCTCGAGCGCAGACGTGCAAAAATGGACCTGATATAAACAATGAAGGAACTAAAGGGTCTATCGAGAACGAACAAGCTACTGTTCATCCGTGACAGAAACTCTCCCTCCGAGGGTATGGGCTGAACATCGTTAAGCCGAGGGTCAAGGATAGCGTCAGAGCCCAGCTCTTCGCTTGCAGAGTAATAAGCAATTGGAATGAACTCCCCGCTGATGTTGTGGACGGCTTGCCTGAGGAGCTTGCTTCCAGGTTACCCCTCTCCTTTTCACTCTCGTCCCACTTTCCCAGACGCAACACATATATTTCGCCGTCACAGCAGACTACATCCCTTTTCTATTTTTTTCAGTGGTTCTAGTGGGGGATTCTCGAAAGCAGGCAGGGCGGCTAGGTTAAATAGTGAACCTGCCTATCCAACGCGACTGCCGGTTCTTCAAAGAGCAGTACTCCATCGAAACGTTGCCCTTGCTGCCTTCTTCCACAGAGAGCCGTTGAATAGCACATGGCTTTAATTTTCATTCACCGATAGACAAGAAAGGTTTTCTAGAGGTCAGCGTATTGTAAGACGCAGGGCTCACAGGTGCAGTAAGCTGAACCACCAACGTCGTCGACCTTCAGTCCCGCTCCCTGATTTGGCTTGATTTCATTTGATTCTTATTAGGATAAAATCAGCCGCACAAAACAGGCTTTCAAGCAAAAGCTAGATATACACGTGGGCAGTTCACTGGCCTCATAGCCAATCTCTCAACCAGAATATTATTGCAAATTTTACCAAAATAGCTTGCACCGTTACTGTTGCATTTTGATTTTACGTGATCTGCCCCACCTAATGCAATGTCTCCATAACGAGTCTTCTACGCCTATTCTGTCCAGCAATTTTTCTTTCAGAATGGAAGGAAATATGCAAGATTCAGCATCTGCTGGTCTTGGACCTCAAACTCGTGCATCACTTTTACTACCAACAAAGACGGATAGAGCAGCATTCTGTCTGAAAGAGCGTCGGGGGCGAAAGACGTAAGTGCAACAGAAAACAGGACTTTGGGCCTTCATAGTGGTGCCAGAGAGCTGCAAGAATGGCCATAGGGGTATTAACTAGGGTGCGCAAGAGTGTCATTTGCAAAACCCAGAAGTGTTCTCCTCATTCAACATGGCTTTTGTGTGATCACTTCTGGAGCTTTGTGGTCAGGCACAGGCTCTTTATTATCGTAGAGACAAAATTGCTTGGAAGGAGCGCGGCGAATTGCATCCAGAATGACCACCGGTCAGAGTGGGAGGTCCTTCACTCAACACCTGGTTCTTAATCTCCTTTACTCAGCCCGACATAGAGGCCGGAGTGACTTGATAGGGGCGTTCAAGATTATAGCGGGTCTGTTGGGTACAGGTATGGATGACCAGTTCGTTTCTACCCCTGGGTGCCGCGCCAGAAAACATGGTCCTGGACCGCAAAGAGCCTACTCAAGGCTGAATTATGGACTGTTTTTCTCGAACAGGGTTCTACGCATCTCTTAAAGACTGTCAGAGTGCGCTGTCAGGTGCATCGATGTACGAACTTTAAAAAAAGCCTTAGATTTACGCTGGAGCAGCTTTCCCTGAACTAGCCATATGAATGAGGGGTGATGTAATGAGCCCCTGATAATTTTATCGACGAACTTGTCTTTACAGACGACGGCCTCGCAAAAATATCCAACGCCCGGTGCTGGCCCCCAAGAGAACTCGGCAATAACAAAACTACCTGGAGGCGCGAGTGGACTCGACTGCTTTCGTCCTTTGCAAACTGAACTGAAGTGGTCCTCAAGGATTTCGAGGGCTTCCTCTGCGCTACACTGGACCCCTACCAATGTGCTTCGTAGATATGTTGTTTTGAAGTACTTGTGGCCTCTCGGCGAACTTACAAAAAGTGGTTTCAGTTACCTCTGAGAGTCATTGTGCGTGTTTTGTTTGCGAGGAAAATATTGGCTCTCAGGTGAAAGCTCTGGAGTGTGGTTGTTGTGTGGAGTGGATTCACCCAGTGTGAAAATCGGTAAGTATGAATGTGAGTGGCAGAGTTCTTGCAACTCCCCATTTCTGCAGATTGTGCACAGACTGTAACACGGGAGCAAAAGAAAAACAGTCAGGTCCGTGGCCGTGCCAAACCAGAAGCCCGCCACTCTGTGTCAACGGGCTCCAGGTCCCAAGCCGAAGTAGCTTCGGTCGCCATAAACTGCCCATTGACGGTGAGGAGAAGCAACTTCGGAGGGAATCAGTGATTACTGACGAACCCTGCAGTAGCTAATGGTTCGAAAGAAAACACTGATTTCCCGAATGATTTAACTGCGGCCGGTAGAGATATAGACCCCAGTTCAGGGCAGTCGGAAAACATAGGTCTGTGGAGAACAGCAAAGCCACGTCAACAAACGGATCCGCCACTAAGACGCAATGCTTCCTGACATAAAGTTTGCCAGCCTCAGCTAAGTTGGAGTCA
This sequence comes from Fasciola hepatica, assembly GCA_948099385.1. Classification (NCBI taxonomy): domain Eukaryota; kingdom Metazoa; phylum Platyhelminthes; class Trematoda; order Plagiorchiida; family Fasciolidae; genus Fasciola; species Fasciola hepatica. The sequence goes on from CANUEZ040000010.1 coordinate 3,740,771, forward strand.
CACAGTCGATATATCACGATTAGTCTCTTCTACGGGACATATTCGCCAAGATGCTCTCCAGGAAGAGGAGAACCTGGGAAACAATATGAAGGCTAGGGCCGTTTTCCGCCTGGGGAAAGTAAATGAGAAGGGTAACCCCCGTCCGCCAAAGGTGGTCTTGTGTTCTGATTAGGGACCCCGCTTGGTGCTACAGCCGCCCTACAGAGTCAAAGTAGAGAGGTGCGACTCCTTTGAGATCTCAACCCCGAGGACTGTAGAGGGCTTCAGTTGGCGTCCAGAGAACTCTGCGAACGCCGGGCCAGCAGAGAAACGGGTCATTTTATCCAGGATTTATGTATACAATTGAGATGTCTTCAACTGCGGCGGAAGCGGCTTACTCTCACTGGCATCACCAATCAGGTAGTAGAGGTGCTAAAAGGACTCCCGAGCAGAGGGAAGACGGGAAAGAACCAACACTTACAGTAACGTTTACCGTCAGGAGCCTGTTGAAAGGGCTATCTGGGTTCGAGGCTCGGGTGTATCCACTCTCACCTACGTTGGTTGCCCTGACGCGGACGTGGCTGGAGAGAGAGTTGATGGATTCGTATTTGTCCCTCCCAGATTATACACTCCGTCATTCTAAAACAAGCCAAGCTCGGGGAGGAGAAGGCTTGGTGATGCGTATCCAGGCCGATTTCCCTTCGCTACACCTGGATCAGCAGACCGACTCTGAGGGCCTCAGTTGACCCCTTTGGTGTAGTCTTCATCTAGCCCCTGATGGATTTGAACCGGGCGGAGTCTTTTATGTCCCCGGCAAGAGATAGATCAGAAATACCGGCCGGCGACGGTCACCGTCCAATTTTGAGTGACTCTTGCCCATCGAATGTGGGTTGGGAGGATCTGCGGTGCAATGCAGCAGCGGATCAAATTTCGCCCGAGATACTGTCAAGGGCTCTGCGGCTCCCTCTGCATCAACACTTCAGGAGACCAATCCAACCCATGATCTTCAAACATCTCGCGTTGATTTAGTAGTTTCTCCAAGGAATTCCGGTATGAGGTAGATAGTTTACCTACCTTCACTAGGGAGAAGTGACTACACGGCTTCGGCCATGAACCGGAAGGGGGAGAGCGATGTCCAATCCTAGACCACGGGGCGGACCTAACTTTTTGATGAGTGTCGTTCCAACAGGTCGGGTAGGCAGCATCCTAAGAGAAGTAGCATTCACAGCGTCCCCTCGATGCGGGCAAGGCTTGGGGAATAACTCGGGATGCAATCTTCCATTATTCCAAAAGTTTGCTCCGCCATCCTGTCACTGACTGCGTGCCGAAGGCCCACCTTTGTTCGCCTCACAACTCGTACCTCTTCTGAAGCTTTTGGATCTTTCCTGGAACTTATGTCATGCAACTGGGGACAGACAAGACTGCTACGGCACCATCCGTATTCACTTTACCAAACTAAAGCAAGATAAGCGACTTATTTTTGAGGCGACGTTAGCAGTGGACTCCTTTCGTGCACCTCAAAGCTTGTTTGTACAGCCGTGATAAAGAACGGGAGACAAAACTTCCATCCCAGCCCTACAGGATGCCAATTAGCTGAGAGTTACAGATAATAACTAGGCGGAGACTTTCGGCAGGCACTACTAGTTAGTCTATGCTCCTGAGCTGAGGCATAATCTTCTTCCACATATTGCGGTGGATCTTCCCTGTTTGTCGTGCCAGGAAGTCGCTGAGGCACAAGTGACAGCAGCTAAGCGTAACACCAAGTTTACTCGATCCCCGGGACCTGTTGATCAGCATTCCGCAGAGGGAAAAGGAGCTGGCCGATGGGTTAACTCAGCTAGTCACACGATTATTCATCGCGTCGTTAGCGGCGGGAAAGTTCTCCCACGAGTAAAAGAAAGCTGTCACTGTGCCACGGTACAAAGGTGGAGCAAAGGCACCGGCCGTCAGCTATCTACCTTCCAGCTTAACATCGGCGGTGGGAAAGGTTATGGAGCCCCAGCTGGCCACGCAACTCTGGGAGCACATCGGCGTAAGCGATATACCTGTCGAAAGAAACGTGAATTTTGGGAAAATAGGTCCTGCAGATGCAACTTTCGTGGATCTTGGCAAGGCTTTTGCCAAAGTTCCGCACGACGGTCTCATAGGTAAGCTTGAGGCTATCGGTGTAGTGGACTCCTTGATTCTGTGGATCAACAGCTCTCCGGAAAGGAGGGCCTTTGCAGTATGAAAAACACAGCCGATGTCGGTATGGCCAGCGGCTACCAGTGGTGTACATCATCAGCGTAACTTTGCCCAAAGATCGGCTTTGCGCCCGCTCCTCCGCCTGGCCTATATCAATGTCCTGCAGGCAGTTTTCCTTTTTCCGAGCCTCATCTATGCAGACGACCTTGAGATAAATCGTATGATTACATCGAATGCAGATGAGCTTGTTTTCCAGGAGGATACCAAGGCCTTCAAAGACGGTCTGATCTGTGGCCGCTGCCGGTCAAAGCCGACGAGCGTGCACATACGATGGTAGGGGTAGTCTCCAGTGATGGGATGTACTATGTGCACGAGGCACTCTTCGTCGTTCTGCCTGTGAAAACGACCTGGTAGTGATGTTGGTCTCTTGAATAAAAATGAAGAGTAACACCGACAAAGTTTGTGCTTCTGAGTGGAGCATCCTTGAGCTCACTACCCAGTCATTCGGCCATATTCCACTAGACGCTTTCAAGGCATTGTATGCGCTTGATGTGCGGCTTGGGTAAGAAGGCAAGCGATTCGTTGTTTTCTTTTGCATGGCGGCGGGAGTCGCAGAGGTGTAACAAGTGCAAAATGGCGCAACTCGCCGTGTTGGAGGACTGAGTAGGATCAGCTACGGAGGAGGGAAGAAGATTACTGGTTTGTTCATTGCGGCATGCCGGAGAGTCCGGGGACACTCGATCTTCGTCAGGCGCATCATTCGAGGTGACTTTGGCTAGAACTACTTGTAGAGCTCTCCAGCCGGCACAACAAGGGTCACTGTTTCCAGGCGTTGGAGAAAAGAGGGAACCAAGCCACGGTCATTTGGCCCCTTTCCACTCTCTTTTCCGTATTCCGTCAGTGACTGGTTGAGTCAGAGCCCACCGTTATCACGCCGTGGTCAGACAACCAATGACTTGCGCTCACGCAACGGGTACATATGAATGTTTCACTAATTCTCTGCCCTTATATGCACCCGTTCACAGGCAGTTTGTTGTAGGCAGTCGCAGACCTCCGAAGTGACACGCAGAAGTTATCTATGATTGTCTTTGTGACACATTTCCATTGACAAAAGTGAGCAAGCGCGTTAGTAACACCCAAGAATGATAGCCAAAGTGCAAGTGATAAACTTTGAAGTGTGGGAGCTTGTCGCAGGTAATTTGATTCGCCGAACTGCAGTACCCATTTGAATGGAGTACTTTCTTCATCAGGAAAATATCACCAACTGACGATTATGAAACTGATATATCAAAGCTTTTGGCTTCAGACACGATGCTGATCTTAAACCGCGCGGAGGGATTAGGAAGGGATGTTTACGGAAATTTCCTCCCAGTAGGTCGGTATATAACTGAAGCAAACGGTCACCATTTTGAACAACTACAAGCTAAACTTCGTGGTCAGTGAAAACAAGGAAATATAAACTGTATGGTTAGGAAATCACGTACTGCTCCGAAAACGTATACCTACACCAGTTTACCTGTGTGCAACACAATCAAATATACAGTAGAGCTTCATCCATTTTGCAAGTTATTCAAACCCGACGAACTCTAGAAAAAATGATAAACCATGCTCCTTGAGCTTAACAAAGTCAGTACACTTTACCCTATCGCTCGATAAAAGCATTTTTTTCCAGATGGGGGGACGAAAAATAACTAATCTCAAGTGGAAAAATCCACCAAAATGGAATTCTTTTGTATCAATCTGGCAATATATATATATATATATATATATATATATATATATATATATAACTTTCGCTCCCATTAGATGGTACTGTTTTGAATTTGAGTGTGCAGGGCTGACGGAACGAATGGCGTACGTGTTCAACGAGGAAGTCAACCAATGTCCTGCTTGCACCTCCAAGCGCATGCTAAAATTAGGCGCCAGTTCTCTTAGTATGAGGTCCGTCTATTGATTTCAAGCCTAGTTGGATTAAATTTACTGAAAACAGAAACTGATTTTCGGCATGTTGTATGGGCCCGTAGCCTGGTCGGGGATGATTTTAGAAGTAAGTACTTGTTTTTTTTATCAGTTGGCCATTAAAAAGCACAATTATGGGGAAAATATTAGGCTAAAAAAGGAACCTTCGAGGTTATAACCGTGAGACAAGAGGTGGTAATTTTTACGCCGTTTCCCTTGAGGTTTCGGCCAAACACATACTGTTTTGGGAAGTATCTTGTCTTAAAATACTTGCGCTACAAACGATGGATGTGGTTTATTTCTACTTAGGAGGAAATCAACCGCAGTTGCTATTCAGGCAGTAACCCCCGTAGCTTTTGTTTGTAAATATTAGTCAAGATCAATTCGATGCTAAATTGCAAGGCTCAAATCATCGACTGGTCACTTATTTCTTCGGGTCAATAATGAGTATATACAGCACGAAAAAGAAACGTCACCTAACCGTCCTTTTCTGTGCGCAGTGACCGAAACCAGACCACCATTCACTGGTGTACAGGTGAAAAGAGGAGTGAACTGCAGTTTCACTGAGGTGATAAGCAATGACTGGAAAAATTAGATATAATAAGGTTCCCAAGAATGACCCTACACTGCGTCCTTCTCACTCGGTCGCTGGATCATGACCGTGCCAGGTTTCAAAAAGTGGTCGTCAATGAGCATCAGGCGATTCCGAGTCCGCAGAGAGTCACTGAATATCTACAGATACGTCAGTTTCATTCAGCCTTGTACATGGGACACTAAGCATAAACTCGAGTGCGTGAACAAATACAAGGGTTCAATCCGGCTATTTAGACAGTGGAGGACGTCTCAGTGCTGAATAATGACGGGGCAAAATTCTTTGTTAAGAGGGTGCAGTGTTTTATGCCCCTATTGCTGATAAGATGAAATGAGTTCACTTTCTAATCCCGGCTAAGCTGTGTGGCAAACAGAAATGGGTGAACCGTGAGATACATAGTTGCCCTGCCACCACAGAAGTTGACGAAAAGAGTACCTAGCATTTTTTAACACAAACAGCTAATATTTTTGCCATTGTCTGCCCGGTGGTATAAACCCTGGGACGAACAATGACGGAGACAAAAACATTACTGTCTCCAGGTTATCGGTAGTTTGTAAATCTTTTACAAATGAAACGTAGTTCTGTCCTCCTCTCTTACTACAAGCAGATGACCTTGGCAATTTTCTGTCTGTTGGTTTTGTTGGAACGCGTGTGTTCCGGGAAAAGACAGCTGCAAGACTTGAACAGGTTTTTGAGACCTCTTTTTGGCTGAAATCAAATAAATTCCAAGCCTACAACTGTTCACTTTGAATCACAACTCAGTGGTGGATATCGCTCTATACGTTAAACTGGGAGATAAAAAACGGGTCTTGTATGAATGGCGCAGGTTATTTTAAAGCTTTCTCCTCATTCACACTAGAAGTTGCTCTAGATGGAATGAAATGTTTTTCACTGAATAATCTGTAATAACAGAAACAGGGTTATTTGATGTTCTTTTAGCAAACTACCGGTAGCAACCCTCAAGTTGTGTCCAAATATTATCCATTTTTACGCCTTTCCTTTTTACTAAACCACAGTTGCTGAATATCGAAGGACTGGTGCAGCAAATCCATTATTGGAATGGATTATTCAAATTGTGATAAGAGAATTTAACCAGTTGCTGGCTGTCTGCCCGAAACCATGCGATTTAGACGTGCTTTCTTCCACTATCCAGTGAGCTATCTTTAAGCTCAATAGCAATGCAAGAAGCAAAATGCAGTCAAGATCAGTATCCTGAACCATTTGGTGTCGTCTAGTGGTCCACCTTCCAGCTCATTGGCAACGTCGGATGCAAGATTCTGTCAAGATTTGTGTTTTGAACCCTCTTTCTTTTTCCCGTTTTCCTTTATCCGGCGAACCATTCTTTGGCTCAGAAGTGCCCTATGCATGTGTATTGACCACGGTCAATAAATATGCAATTATCAGGTCATCATCAAATGCTTACTCATAAAATCCGGGACCACTTGGGCTTCGGCCTAGTACCCGTGTACTACTTCACGACCAAAAGATAACTGTAAACCACTTCAATCAAGCGGCAGTTCCTCCCCCCGTTGAGCTGTGTATTAGTAAATATTGGTTTAATTAGCTTGATCACAAACGACCAGTGCCAACTGATACATAAAGAAGGTGATGAATGGTCTTATGCGAGACAATGAAGAAAGTATCCAATCCTATGAAACCAAGCTGCGCTGGAAAAAGATACAGTTATGTTGGATTTGGCTGGGTATTTATTTTGGAGTATGCTTTTGTATAATGAAAAAATATGAGTTTGTCCGTCTCTGATCTCACCTACTTGATACTTATTGTAATTTGTAAACAACTGAGGTTTATCAATTAGTGAGTGGCTATATATAATCTATCTCACTGCAGTGTGGTGGATTAAATAGTTCACCAATCAGGGAAGCTCACCGAAGAAACCTGCTTTCCACTTCGGATTGGGACTAAAAAAAAAGGGCTCTATTTTTCATTTGAGGTTTCTTGACGCTCTTAAGAGTGTTAACAGTGGATCACTTGTGGTATATTTTATCTACCCTCCTTCGCCGTTCGCATTCTTTGTGCCCATCTATTGCAAGGTGAGAGGTGTTCGGTTGATTTGGACTTCTGTTCAACAGTCCGTTATTGTTAGGCCTAGCTAACTGTGCATCACTTACCAAAATAAATTTATTCCAAACAGTTTGAGATGTTTTTAGTCTTAACTCCATGATGAGACTTCATCTGCACATTCCGTCTGATACCGGTTATTCTGTATCCATGAGGGTGGTCAGGCTATGAAGGAAGGTGAACGATTGGGGGTGGCATTTTTCGTTGGATGTGATCATCTTAAAATCACTTACGCTTATCGCGGACGATAAGCACCATTTGCAACAGGTCACAAGGTGCTTGACAGACTGAAATATTAAGGATGTAAAGGCGGCAGATGGAGGCTTTGTGGGTGGGATCTCATCGTGGTGAACACGGTGAACACTGCGAAGAACGACGTCGTACCACAGATCCATCAACAGACTGAAGCGTCACAATAAGGAACGAATCAAATCTGTTTGAGCCGATCGTTTATCGTGTTGTATATTCCTGGAATTATTATTGTCCTATATAACCAAGTAACTGAATAATCCCACTGTTCATTGAACGCCACTGTCCTGGATTCCCGTTTGTTTCTGAGCCTGACGTTTACAGAAGTGAAACTAGTTCCAATCGTTGCGCGTAACAAGATGCTGATGACTCACGGTTTCGTAAAGAAATATTATATAGTACTGTTTTTGTTATCACTGATTAATAAGCGAAAAGTTTATTCCGCTTCTGAAGGAGGACGTGTTATTTTAGCCAATCCCTATTGTGTTAGTTCGGACTACATTTTGATGGACCCAACTACTGTCGACAACGTGCTACCGACAAGGAGCTATGTTAATCGCTTTAAAAAACACGCGTTATAAGGAGTTACTATTCCTGCCACCAAAGCTGTTATTCATAGTATAACTTTCACAAGCTACCTTAAGCAACTAAAATCTTCTAACTTAATGGCAGCTGGCTCTTTATTTGAATGTGCCTCATTTCTTTTTCATGTAAGCTGTAATTTGCATTAGCTTGACGTCCGCAACTAATGATATTTCCGTCCGGGTACATTTTCACTATTTCATGAATAAGGTATCACACTGCAAGATTTCTCATTACCGTTCTCCACTGTGTCATTTAAACTGTCTTCAAAAATTACCCCCTAAATATAAATGAGTCCTCGGCAAACTAAATTTAGTTATCGGTGAACTGCGACATCCTTCAATTTTACAGCAAATCAACCAGTGCCCTCTTTGATGGGAGCAAAATTCGCCGTTTCATCAACGAGGCCATGAACACCAACTTAATCCATGTGTATTACTTACGATCGGAATGAGTTAGCCAGGCACGGACTTCTACGGTGGCCCTTGCAGGGGCTTTGCGGGAACGGGATGGTACTACGTTTGTGCGTCAGATCATTGAAATATCATGCCCAACCTTCACCGCAGGGCCCTGTGAGATAGGGCATAGAATGGCACTGAGGCAGTACTCCTTATCGAATAGGCTCCGTGATTGTTTTTCATCCCGGCCTCTATCTAAACTCGCCCCCCCAACCCCGCATCACTGAAGGCGTCGACCACCCTACCTTACAAAACCTGACAGCGGATGGATGCTTTATCGACTCTGTTGCGTCCGAAGTTCCTACAAGAGCGAGGACCCCTCGTAGTGCAGCCGCGTTCAATGTCCCAAAGAGGATGCGCTTCCAGCACGTGAAGCATCCATTGTTGAATGCATGTGGTGTGGCCCACCTTCCTTGTCAAATATCGAGGCTGCGTAAGCGCGTTCAGCGCTCCAACTGTCCAGTCCTTATGCGATTTGCAGACGACCTCTCTGCCAAAGAGTTCATCAAAATGTGTAATACTATAACTTCATATTCCCTCTGTAAATCATTAGAATAGCCGGGGATAAAACCCCTCTTCAAATGGAAATTACTAGATCTCTCTCGATCTTTCCCAAGCGAAAGACTCCGGATAGTCCTAAGCCTTCGACACAGACAGCCGGTCGCTCCATCGCTTCTTCTCAAGTCCCAACCGTCACTTCTCAAACAACTGCATGATTCCAACGACCTTTCAATTTTTATTCGCTTATGTCGCCTCTCAGGACTTATTCAACTTCTGAATAATACGCATCTTCGTGACCAAGAAGTTAGGGCACTGAGTCATCTCAACAGGTTGCAACCTCTTTCTACGTTGCATAAGTCTAGAAACACTGATATTGAGGCCGACTTTCGACTTCTGATTCTGGATACTAGCTCATCTATCACCTCCCCACCTTGTGAAGCAAAAGCCTTCAGTGCATGTTTTGCTCCTGCCATGGCTCCAGCTGCTATCTTTGCGCCTTCACATCCTTACCACTTACTGACTTTGTCCCTTCTATGATACCCTTTGATTTCAGGAGTATTTCTAAGCTACAATTTAATAGCAAACCCTCCTTTCGATTGGGCCCGATGGCCTACCACCAGTTGCTCCTGTCAATGGCGGACTGGGTCTCCCTCTGTCGCTGCTTAACGTTTTCACTCTTTCACTTAATAGTAGCACCTTACCTGTTAATTGGAAGCGCTCGGTAATTGTTCTCGTTCGTAAAAGGGAACCTTTAGGTGAGGTATCCAATTATCGCCTTATAAGCCATGCCCCCTTTTTATCCGCAATAATGGGAAAATAGTTAAAGATTACACCATTAACTATTTATTAAGCCTCAACCTTATTGTTGACAGCCTACATGGATTCCTCCGTTCACAGTCCTGCATGATTTGTCAGCATGATTTTTTGAATCTCGTCACCGACTCTGCTGAAAGTGGGGAATCTTTTGTTGTTTTTTTATCTTGACGAATCCAAGGCATTTGATTGTGTGCCTCACCCCTAACTTTTAGCAAAGCTACGATCATTTGAAATTATCGATCAGCTAGTTTCTTCGTTCCCATCTTACTTATCTCATCGCTCTCAGGTTGTCTTCATTAACGGACACACCTCTAACCCTGGGCCTGTTACTAGCGGTGTTATTCAGGGCAGCTTTTCAAGTCCCTTGATTTTCCTTCTATACATAAGTGGAATGTTTCCGACATTACCTAATGGCACGCCTTTCTTGTTTGCGGACGACATTAAGACAGTCTACACCTTTTCGCCTAGCACACTCACAGCTACCATCCCTAAAATCTCCGCTGACTAGGCCGCTTTTGATGAATGGTGCTAGACCTGGGCGATGAAATTGTCCACCGATAGGTGCGTTTTTCTTACTTGAAAATGCCAGGCTCTTCCTGGTTCCTTATGCATCAGAGGTTCATCCATCTGCAGCGAGCCCGTAGTAGGGTCCTTGGCTTGGGTGATTCTTGCTCTTCCAACCTCTCCGACCATGCTTTCTTCCAAACGGCGAAGGCTAAAAAGTATCTTGGTGTTCTGTTCAGATCCTTTCAGCTGAGGGAGAGAGTTCTTTACATGTAAAAAGTACGTTCCGGGCTCCTTCTCGAATATTGTTTCTTGTTCTTCTCTAGTATGTGAAAATCCGACAGGAATAATATAGAATGTATTCAGAGAAGATTCACAAAGCAGCTTATCGATTGGTCATCGAACGTCAACCATAGGGAGCGATGTTTGTATACCAAAACTGAACCGTTATTTCTTCGTCGACCCAATCTCGACCTGGCATTTTTGTATAAACTATTGATTAAGCAATCCTATAAATCCAATCAATTATGCTCCTCCCCGGACACTGGATATTCATTCCGTATTAGACAGTATACTAATACCACGCCCTCTGCAAGGACTGTCCTACCCTCTAAGTTTTTTCGCTTCAAATACTCCAGAATCTGGGACAAACTTCTTTTGCAAGCCCCCACTTTCCTCACCCGACCGCCTTCATCACTGTCCGTTGCGGGCCGCATGCTCCTACCACTCTTCTGTCACGATTCGCTCATCTACCATTCTTGTCAGTAGTCATGACTTTTTCCGTGTCGTTCTACCTCTGTATGCACACCTACCAATTCCACTTTTGTTCCTATCATTTCTGACAATGGCAGCCCTCGCTGCATGATGTCGCTCTTGTCTTACCCATTTTACTCTTCCCAAGCCCGAAATATGATTTTTCCACCCATTTCGCCCCCGTAGGCTCCTAATCAGTACTCACTTGGTACCTCCATATAATTATAAGGCTCATTGATCGCATGCCCCACTAGCTACCATTTTGCGATATCCTTTTTTTCCATCGTATACCTCCCACCATTGCGCACCAGACATATCCGTAACCCTGACCAATCACCAAAAAGGAACTCGCCTTTCCGTCCTTTAAATTTTCTACGACCAAATTTGTTATCTTTTCTCCACCACCATATTTTCCATGTCTGAACCCGTAATTCTTCCGCGAATCTTCCTCTTGGGCAGTGTACCGATCAACAGCTTCCTGTTCATTCCGTTTCTATAGTAGCCTGGAAGCACTCAACTCCCCAGTTCCATTCTAGCAATTCCAACGCACAAATACTTCTCGTGCATTTTTGTTCCATCACAGGCTTTCCCGTCTGAGTTCTTTTCTTCTTTTCGGTCTCCATTCTGTGTCGCCTTCAGTGAAACGGTCTGACTGATCATCTCTTATCTGGTTTTCTTTAGCCAACGTTGGCTGTTGGTATGCGCTACACCACCACGGGGTGTTCTTCTTTATCTCTCGCTAGTTATATAGGTTTCTAGGAACTTAGCTGGTTATTTAGAGACAAATCATCCCAAAACAATACAAGAATTCCAAAGATTTTTTCCCCAATACTTTTATCATGCCTGTTACTCAAAAACTTCGACCCAAGATTAGAGTTAAGAAACCGCTCACACAACTGAAACAATGCTCTATACCATTGGTGGACCTCGCGAACGACGCTATCTTCAGTGCTCGTATTCACCAAGAGTTTGAGAATGTCTCAACAAGGCTCTCGATTCTGGATGACAATATCGCCAAGCTTGCTCCGCTACTGTGCCTGATGGACCCCGCGGCAAGCTATACGCAACAGCAGCTTAAATCAGCCACGGACTTCCTTGACTCTGTTTCTACCGAGATCTTTAGGCGCATCTCAAATAGCAAAAATGCGATAGCCTTCAATCTCCCGGACAAGGCCCCAGTATCACAACTGAAATCCACCCTGCTCAGGGCAGCTGGCATGGAACACCATCCATGCACGTGCACAAGGTTACACAAACGTTCACCACGCCACACATGTCCTATCCTTTTCCAATTCTCTTCCGATCAAATAGCAAGGGAATTTGTCAAAAGGCAATCGTCGCTTGCCCTGAACACAGCTTATAAATCGGTCAGGATTACGGCAGACAAGACTCCTCTGCAAAGAGAGGCGTCAAGGACAGCAGTACCTCCCACTAGTACCTCACAAACCGGCCCTCGGCTGAGGCTAGCCTCATCCGTGCGATCACCTCCCCTCAACCCGGCACGCTCCGCACCAATTCAGGTGCCGGTCGACCTTGACAGCTCACCCTTGTCGGACCCCAGGTAACATCCAGTTGACGACAGGTACTTCTAGATGCAGCTTCGACCCCTACCCGCAGCGTATCTACATCACCTGCCCCTAACAACGGCACGGTAGATCGGGCATTAGGGGCCTCTCCATCACCGGCCATCCCTCCACCAAGTAAGCGGGTTCGTAAGATGCAGGCTACCTCTACTCCCACCACTCCATCCGGTTGGGCCCAACCGCCTGTCCCTCCTGCCCTTACTAGATCTCTCAATTTCTCCACGAACCTTTCCGGACCAACAAAACTTGCAAGCGCGAGGCCCATTCCGGCCCATCATCACGCACAAACAGATAGAGTGGAGCCTCACTGCCAGGGCCACCCTACCATGCAATCTGAAGTAAAACCGGAAAGCAGTTGTCAAATATTTGTGGGCTCCCGGAGGCGACCGCACCGATCCACCCACAAACCTGAACCTAACCGTGCAGACTCTAGGCCTACAGAGAGCACTATCTCAAAGATACAAGCATCCAGCCCACTCGAGCTGCGCTCGAATTGTCAGACAACTCACAATAGGGTCCGACCCACGCCCAATCCCACTCAATGTGAAGCCTTCCCAGAGACCCAGTGGCCGGCTCTCGACCCGTGTTCAACACCACCACGTATGCCCCCACGGACAATACAGTTTGCCCCGATACCAAATATGATGCCGGGCAGGACCTTTCTTTCCACCACAGGCCCAACATGCCTTCGCTTCCGTGCCCTATACCCCTCGAAACGGGGTATTCGATTCTACCTCTCCGGGGGTCTTCCAAGACCCATATCACCACCAGGTTCAACCTTTCCTGTCGAATATTCCTAGTCTCCCATCTCCTTCTTCAGTGGACTACCTCAGTGCAGTCCGCAACCTTGGCACAAGCTTCAACTTCCACCCCGCCTCCGGACCGCTCCCGTTTTTTCGTCCTTATCCCTCACTCAACCCCAATCCACGTATAGCATCAAGCCCCGGGCTAATGCACCAAATGTCCATAAGCACTTACCACCTCTATCCCCCCCTAGCTCCTTCCGCGCCTTATTTACCCCCTCCAGGATTCGGCCGTTTCAATTATAACCCCCTAACCGCTCTTCAAATTACGCCCAATTTGAAAGCCCAGCGGCGCATTTAGTCACAGGCACAAACTCTTCATCTAAAACGCGGGTAAAATGGGTCGAGCTTCGACTGCCCGTCGTAAGCCACGCCTTATTTGACGATCCTTCATCACCTCATCACAATGAAATTACGGCTCTATCTACCGAGAACATATCCAAAAACACCTTGTCTCTCTTACTACTTAACGTCCGCTCTCTCCTCCCAAAATTGCCCCTGCTTAGAGAGCTTGCATTAGACCTACACCGTGACATCTTACTATTTACCGAGACGTGGCTGACGGATCACACCCCATTAAACCACGTATCCATACCCGGCTATCAGGCTACTGCCAACAGTAGATCTGACCAAAGAGGAGGCGGCTGCATCATTTACACCAAACACATATTCACGGCGAGTAGGTTCCATCATCCTATTCTAGACAACATTCCAGACTCGGTCTGGCTCACTATCAAAGAAGATCAACAACTACTTCTCGTAGGATGTATCTACCGTCCTCCAAACCAGGGCAGGCACGAGTTGACAGCAATAATAGACGCATTCAACTATGTCTCTAACCTCCCCGTAACTGCTAAAATTCTAGCTGGTGATTTCAACGTGCCTGAAATATGCTGGCATTCCATGACATCACCCCCAAAACTCCATGATTTCCTTTCGTGTATCCATGTGGGTAATTGGGTACAGCATGTTTTATCCCCCACTCGAGGGAGAAATACATTAGACCTTATCTTCTCTATTGGTATCAAGAATTTAGATACCCAAATCTTAAGTCGCTTCACCGGTAGTGACCATAAGATGGTATCCTGTGTTTTTACTGCACCTTGGCCTCACACTGATAAGTCAGCAGAAACACACCTTCCGACCACCAATAAGCAATACCATAAAGCTTGCTGGAATAGTCTACCCTCTTTTATCCGTTCCTTAAACTGGGACGAATCGTTTTTATCTAATGACCTAGAGATAGCAGCTGCCCAACTGTATACTAATCTTCACTACTGCCTCGACAAAATCAATCCAGCCTCGGGGCCTATCATACGCAAACAGCGGAACTCTCTAGATCGTCTTAACGGTAACCTAGCCAAACTCCAACGAAGATTCACTAAGACGAGGGACTTCTCGTCGTATCTTCAAATAATACGTATATCCCGTACGATTAAATTTCGCTTGGATTCTTCTCAGAAGAAACAGGAACTAGATGCCTTAAGCCACCCAAACAAGGTGGAAGCACGGGCCAGGCTAATGAAGGTCAGAAACGAGCAACCTAACCAAGACATCCCATATTTGAACTATAATAATAAATGCTTGCATGACCCTCTTTTGATTACGGAGGCTTTCAGCACCTATTCTGCCTCCTCTTTAACGACGGATGACGCCACATCCTTCCCCGTTCTAGATCCGGTGACATCAGTAACTTTATCGACGGTAGTGTTCTACCCTGAAGAGGTTTCAGTCCATGTTGCAAGAACAAAACCGTCCTGCAGGCCAGGTCCAGATGCATTACCACCGGCCATTTTTAGTCGAGGTGGCGAAGATGTTCCAATGTTGCTGACAAACATATTCAGTTTGTCACTCAGGTGCAGTGTTTTCCCTTCCCAATGGAAAACTTCAACTATCATACCGATGCACAAAAAGGATCACGTCTAGATCCAGTTAACTATCGGCCGGTGAACCACACCCCGGTCGTGTCCAGAATCATGGAGAGAATGATCAAGGAAAGGTTGACACGTCACCTTCTTAACAATAATCTAATCAACGCTGGTCAGCATGGTTTTCTGAAAAACAGATCATGTGCGACATGCATGACCGATTTCCTCAATCTGGTCACAGAAGCTGTCAATATTGGTAAATCGGCAATCGTGATTTTTTTGGACATGACCAAGGCTTTTGACAGAGTATCCCACGTCCGGTTACTACAGAAGATCAAAACATATGGAATCGTGGACCCAATGCTCGCTTGGTTTGCGTCCTATTTAACATCCCGAGACCAGGTTGTAAGTATAGGTGGAAATTTGTCCGAACCTTGTCCCGTAACCAGTGGGGTGATACAAGGTAGTGTACTGGGCCCATTACTGTTCCTAATGTACGTTAACGACATATTTACCATTTTCCAACGGGGAGTTCCCTTCCTGTTCTCAGATGATATCAAAATCGTGTACACGTTTGAGCCCGCGGTGTTAGCCTCTACCGTAGATGACATTACAAAGGAACTGCTCGCTCTCAGCTCCTGGAGTGATGATTGGAAAATGAGTTTTTCCGCAGAAAAAAGCAATATTATTACGTATAAATGTCACGTCCCCACTGGAAGATTTAGTATAAACGGCAAATTCATCCCCAATAACTCTTAGGTACGTGACTTGGGTGTACACTACTCATGTACGTTTGACTTTTTGGAACACGCAGCCATCCAGGTGGCTAAAGCACGCCGTACGATCGGGCTAATACATCAAACATTTATTTTGCCAGAAAGTAAACTAAACGTTTTTAAGTCCCATGTTAGACCTCTTCTGGAGTACGGCTCAATCATTTGTTCCAACATGCGACAGAGGGACCGCATAGCGTTTGAAACGTACAACGGGCATTCACGAAACAGCTTATAGGTTTTTCTTCGCCCTCTAATTACATGGAACGTTGTGAGCGGCTGAAAATCGATCCCGTATGGCTACGCCGCATAAGAAATAACCTTCTATTCTTTCACAATATCTTGAAGAATAGATCATGTAGTTCAGCACCGCAGGTAAGAACCCTTTCTACTTATCCCTTACGTAACAATGAGTTCTTGGTGTCTGTCCCTTTGCCGAAGCTTGCTCTTCGGTCAAGCTTCTTCATTAACAAGTACGCTTCATTGTGGAATGAGCTACCACAACGAATTCGGGCGTTATCACCGAAATCGGTGGCTTTCAAAGAGGAAATAAGCATAGCCCTAACGGTGGACGCGCTGACTAGGTTATACAATCCGTATATTTCAAGGGCTCAGGCCTTTGAGGTAGGTATAGGGTACTAATAAATCAAATAACCGCTCTGAGCAACCTTGGCTCAATTAGACCCACATAGGGTTGGCCCCACCGCTGCAGCAATTACGGAACTCAGCGGTTCATTCATACGATCTAGGACAGCAAAACAATCCCAACTTTTTACCATCAACTTCTTCCTCCTGAAATATGCAACTCTGTGGAATAAGCTCCCAGCTGAAGTCCGTTCCGTAGATTCCCTAATTATGTTTAAGTCTGGACTATACGTAGCTCTGGACATCCAAAAACTGATCGTTCTTACGAATCCTTATATGTCTTTTGACAGAGCTTATGAAGAAAACGCTGGATACTAACCCGAACCCTTGATAATCTAGGATGTGCCACACCATACGACGTAATTGCCATCACCTAAGCGTAAACCTACCAGTTTACAATGCCTAAACATATTAACTCTCATGACTGAGGCCAGTGCCTCAGAAGTCTTATTTGATTATATGAAATACCACTGGAAGCATGAAAGATAGTCTTTGAACATTTCCAGTGCCGATTATTATTAGGTTTTTGCCTCTGTCTCCAACCCAAGAAGCAGCACCTGTCACACTCCTCAACCTCCATCCAGTAGTCACCATTAGACATTCACAGCTCAAATTCTGTCCCTATCACAGAACTCTAGCATCCTCCACGATTGGCCTATACAACATTTGATACTTAGCCAGCAAAACTACTAACCATCTGTGGATCGTACCGACGAATCACATTGTTAGTGCTGCAAGTTGTACCCCATCTTTGTGCAGACTGGTGTTGTGTTGAACATAAACCCCATCGAATAATCGCAGGCTGTGTTTGACCCTACCTCCCCTTGCATTTTTTGTCCCATGTAAACGGCCTGGGTGTTCTGACTTCACGGATAAGGCGAGTGTTAGCGCGGCACTTCTGCAAACATTCCTGG
The DNA here is from genome assembly GCA_948099385.1 of Fasciola hepatica. Classification (NCBI taxonomy): domain Eukaryota; kingdom Metazoa; phylum Platyhelminthes; class Trematoda; order Plagiorchiida; family Fasciolidae; genus Fasciola; species Fasciola hepatica. The sequence continues at coordinate 3,758,013 of CANUEZ040000010.1, forward strand.
CCGTGAAGGTCTCCCTGCACAGAGTTGACCACCAATAAGACATGAACACCAAAATGTAAGAGATTGGCACAAAAATGTGAGAGAAAAAATACCCCACTGTTTTGTCTTCCAGGCACACCAGCCTTGTCACATGTGACCCATGTCTCCGGGTTGTAGTGTCGCTACGGACTGCCTGGTGTGGTGGACCTTTTCCCAACGCGGCTTGTTACATGCGGTCCATGTTTCGGCCGGGGCGTGGGAGCTGTGGTCGCCCACCAAAAGCAGCTCCGCCTTCTCTGATAGCCAGATACATGACTGTGATAAAACCATTAAAAAATAATAAGAAGAACGTCTAAAAAGTGTGGATCATTCTTGGAGCCCCACGTGCTGGATGCCAGTAGTTGTGCATCGTGCTACCTCCCTACCTGAAGCAGGCCCTTGTGCCGCCTACCACGAGCACCGAATGTAGACCGTTAAAGTTTGCTTCCCTGACGAAAATTCGGACCCACCTCACACGGTTCCCCAAACCAGTCCTCACATCGGTGTAGTCCTGCTTTGCAGTACGATAACAACGAAAAAGATACCACGGTAACCATGCAATCATATCCACATCAGATTTCCTTGCTCACATTGGAGCCTAATCTCAGTACGATAGCACTATCGAGGAAGAGCATAGATGAACTCACGTCAATGTTCCAAGACAAGTGACCAATTACCTCTAATGAATCACTACTGTCACCCCAATAGTTCCTTCTACTTTGACTCCTCAGAAACTACTCAGTATAGAACAACCACTATACCGAAAGAGACAGTAACAGCGTAGCGCCACGCAAACAGCGTGTTAGTCCTACTCGCTCTGTCTGTTATTTCAAACCTATCTTATCGCCTCGTTGCCAAACTGCGTTCTGCGTAAGCAAACGGTATTGAGGGTTATCATTACTAACCACGGGCAAATCATAAATCCTTTGAAATGCATACAGTTACCAAGCCTGTGTACGCAACTTCGTCAGCCTGCAGCAGTATAGCTCAAATCCACTGCGAGCCTATTTTATCCATGCCCCACTCACATAGACCTAACCAATCCATTGTTTATTGTCTTCATATATTATCATTACCCACAGCTGGAACCACGTCCAGACTGCAATCTCCCTTTACTTTAGGTCGTTGTCTCCCAATATCTCAGTCGCCAAATTGGCTAACCAAGGATGCCGCTTTGACTCGTACGGACAGAGACTCAAGTGGAACCTACCATGGTAACTGGGACCGAAATCCAACCACACGACAGGAGATACCCCTAATTGCTTATCAGATCGTTCAGCATTTTCTAACGCAACCAACACGAATTCCAGTTCACGCGCATGCCGCTAATATACAGCCGCACTCGGCTGACTGACCGACACATACTCTGCCCTGCCAGACGAAACTTACGCATTCGATGCCGTACATTACCAGAAATGACGCTGAATGACACTGAAGGCAAATGCGTCAGTACATACATATATATTTGTCAGTGAAAAAGCATAATAACACTGAAGTCCATGAGGAGATTTTCCCACCTAATTATCCGTTACCACAGGTTATCTTTCCTCCGAACCGTAGCCGGCTAGAAATTGACTCTCCACTTCTCGAGGACCCTCCAGTTGCGCCTTCTTATTTCTGAATAGTACATGTTACTGGCCCTGAATCTAAACTCACCTTTTATGGACTGCTGTTTCTCCCACATCCACCGGTGTTCACTTTCACGAAATTGGCCTCATGTCCCCCTGCTTCAAATCTCATTCCGTTTACACAACTCCGGTAAATCTGTTATTCAGGGTCCGCATTGTCTTCATGGATCGCTATCCTCTTCGCATGCGTCGATTTTCCCCCCTTTTCTTCTTGTTCAAAATTTATTCCATCTGCAGAACCTTAGTTGGCCTCTGGTTTCCTGGGCTTGCATCATTCTTTTTAATAATGCCTCCTTAGCACTGCGTTAACGATTTTCTCGATATCTCCACAGCGCACCACTGCCTGATCCGGATTCGAAACTGGTTTAAAACTGCCGCGCAAACCATCATCGGAATGATCCATTCAAACTTTTCCTGTCATTGTTTTTTCATCTCTAATACTCTCGACTTTCATACTTAGAATATGTGAACATTTCATCTTATTGAGTAACGTGTACACCATGATCATGCGTTAGTGCGTGCGTCTCGACCATGGCAGAGAAATATACCAATATACTCTCGTCTGCTTCGTATGTTGCTCGCCACAAGCACCTTCATTGTGCCTTTCAGGCTGCGCTGCTTTTCCGCTTTCGACCCAGTGTAAAGTCGTCGCGAAGTCAAATTTTCTCTCACAGTTTTAAACCATCTGATCTGCCATTACCTGGTCTTTCCGATCCTCCAATTCATTGTTCCTCTCCCATTTTACTTGCTGTTACAAGTGATGCATCTTTGCACCACAGTTCTTCTAACCTTCAATTCACCCTTCGCTATTGGTCTTTTACACCTCTCAAACCACCCTGTCCTTCCATTTGCTCCGCGTCCTCCAGCCACTTTCACGGCCGTCTCCGTGCTGCATATTGTACGTGCATTTAATAACGTCTCACCCATTCTCGACCGTCACCCAATGTCACGCCTGCAATAATCACACTGTTAGATTCAATCTTACCTGTGTTCGTTGATCCTTTTCTTCATATTCCCCCATTCATCAGCTTTTGCTCACAGCCATCACTTCTGCGCTTCCAAAGTTGGTTCTCTTTTACTGTTGATAACCCATGTTCACCTGTCATAAACAGATTCATCAGGATCTTTCCAAGTCAATTCCGCACCACTCGACCCAACCCTACCTGTCTCGTCCAAGCACTGCTACTTCCGTGTCCCGTCCCTTCACTGCTATTTGCTCCTGCTCTGATATATATATATATATATATATATATATATATAGTTATGTATCCACATATTTCCTCTGCCCCCTCCAGTTCCTCGCCGGCCAGTTATCTTGTTACCATGTAGCCGCCCCTCATGATATGCTTCCATTTTGTCTATACCTATGCCTCACATTTGCCGTATCTCGATCCTTCCGGGGCATTGCTGACATCTGACTCGCTCTTCCCGTCATGCATTGCTAGCTCTCTGTTTTCAACTTGACACCGTCCGCTTATTGCAATAAAGCATAGCTCATGGCCACCTAGTCCCCAGCCATACAACTCAAATTTTGTTCTTCTTATTTTCTCTCATTTTTTCCTTTTTTCCTTCATTGTTTCTCGTAACGATAGTTTCTAATACCGTTTTGCAGTCCTTCTCATGTAAAACTCCTAGGTTTCGTTCTCCTCCACTTGGCTGGGCCAGCTGCTTTACCTGGCCTTGATTTTTAAATTTGCCGGGCCCATATTTGGATCCGTCCCCGGGTTCACTTAAGCGCCCTCCATTACCTCTTGGTGTGCTTACATTCATCTCTCCCCATCTCCGCTCAATTTCTTCCTACTTCCATTGTCTTGCGTATTTATACATTTTTCATGAATTTTGTCTGTCAGTTTTGTCGCTTGTAAGATCTTTGACCATGCATAAGGCGCGCTTCAGGCGTTCCCGATATAAACTGTTATTATTATCATAACTCTGAAAGCCTTTACTCTGCATCGAATTGGCAGATGTGACAGAAACAAGGTGGCCCAAATATACACTAGTCCAGTTTCGTCTATTGCCGTGAAATATTTCACCACCTTCAGCTCTTCCATGCCTGACGCTTAAAGTGCAACTGAGTGGATAATGACATGCTTGTGGTGATGTCATGCTGAGTGTGTTCGGACAAGTTCAGTGACAAAACTCCACTGTTTGGTAAGACGTTATTTTATGCTACCACTGTTTTGCTGGTCCACCGTCCACCATGGTATGTTCGGCACGGATACTAACGTCGTCGTGGCATCCGGTATAACCCTGTTCCTCAAGCGATGGACTTACTACCGCTCCTTCCCCACTGGCTAACTGGAGAAGGTAGATAGATAAGAGAACGGGACAGCTGAGGGGCATGATGTTCTGCCTTTTCATCCTCACCCGCGCAAGGATCACTGAGGCAGAGATATCATAGTGGGTGACCGTTACAAGGCAGGCCCTTTATTGCATCTCGTCTACTATGATACACGGGCCCCTGGTATTCAGGCATAGGGGAAAATGCGCACCCAGCTTAATTCTGCGGCAGCTCCCATCGGCCCACTGGACCAAGATGGAAAAGGTTACAGGAAGTGGCTATCATTGTCTTGGAAGGCTGTACTTTTGTCTCGTTTCTCGGCTAGACCGTCAATAAAATTATTTATAACTTCTACCATGGGCGTTAAGGTGACCTCTTGTGACAATTTTCGTTGCAAGTAACATGGTGTTTAGGATATGCGGGTCGCTAAAAGAATTTTAAGCAGTTCCTTTTTGGTTATCACAAATAATCAAACAACAATATCAAGGGAGACGATTATCGCTAAAAGTGTGTTCAGATTTCTATGAATGACGTTTCATTCGGTTGGTTGGGTTTGAGCCAAACACCTCTGTGCTGATTGAGACCACATTATTCACGTTGAACTTATTAACTAAAAAATGAATATCGGGATATGGTAATCGGTTGTCCCTTCTTGTTATTCTCCAATCTACAAACCGATGGTCATACTCCGTCATGCATATTATATCACTCGATGGAACTTGTGCCCAACCTTTTGCCATCAAAAGGGCGCGTTTATCTCAGGCTTAGGTGTGTTCCGCTGTGTTCGTTGTCTACTTTAGAACTTTACCGACAACAGACGTCTAAAATATCGTGCTCTTCATCTCACTCAAGTCAAACTCATTTGCTTCTCAATATGGATAATAAGATTAATTATTAGATCACGAAGGGTCGTTGTTTTCCAAGTTGCGAGGAGGCTCTTGCGCTCTAGGTGCAGTGCCATATTACTGACTGGAACCCGGGTGTTTTTAAACTGAGAGATTACGATACTGAAAAATTTGCAATGATAACAATCCTCCAAGGAATATCATCGCCTCTAAATCGTTCTTGTTATTCACGTGAGCCCCCGTGTTAATACTGTTGGTGTACGGTAAATAAAACCATGCAGTGTAGCTGTCAGCAAACACAGGAAATTAATTGAATTTCCCACCAAATCTCATGCGTCGCAACTTTCTTTGTAGGCAAGCACTTTCAACGGGACAGACTCCGAGCTGAGCTCTTAGCTCCCTGTCATCTACGAAATCTTATTGGGGAGCTCATAATTTAGACCTTTTTCCTAAATTGAAAAATTCATTCGAAGGTCGACTACACATTCTGATGGGGTGCTGTGGGTCTTCCCCATGTTCAGTCTTTTAGGAGAAAAACCTTGCTAGCTTTGTTGTGAACATTCAGCAAAATGTACAACTTGAGCAAAGCGGATATTTGCTTATATGAATAATTTCGCCAAACCTCAGCATGCTTCATTAAGCGGAATCAGTTTCCCGTTTCTCCTAAAACCCGAACATCATAAAAAGTATAATTAATCATAAAACTTAAGTTTCAGCACGTACGAATAAATAAGACTGCCATTTTTATCCTTTGCTCTCGTATTGTTCAACACTTAGCACCTGCTGAAGTACAAGGGAAACTACGGAAATGATTGCTGAAAACAAACCTCGAAAAATTATATAAACATCATTTGTTTCAATTTGACGGCAGATGCCTTCATGGTGTCAATATTTTAGAGTGTTGATGCCAGTCCAACTGAACCTCTTATGAAACGCGCGTTTTTTCAGCAGGACTGACTAAAATAAGTTGCCCTTGTCTTCCCCTACAGCGTGCGACCAAGTCCCCTGTAATAAACATTTCCCACACCCATGTGTTTGCCACTAAAGGGTAGACCAGACTTACACTACGCAAGTGCGGTCGCCGCCGGCAAATACAGCACGACGCTTTCTCTTTGGTTATAGCCTTCCGATAGAGAACGAGGCGCGTATGCACGGCTTCAACAGTCACTGGGCATATAAATGGTGAAAAATACGCGCCACTCTACCTTTGAGGCTGTTCCATGAGATGAACCAGGTTTCGGTTCCTTTATGTTCCACCAGGCTCAGTGGTTACACACGCCCCCCGACGTCGTCAAACATGTCGTCACCCGCAGTGACCTAGAGAAGTGCGTCCACCCTTTTTTAAGCAAACTGTGGAACAGCCGGACGGGTATGAGAATGATGTCTCGGCAACGGTGGCAGCGGGAAATAAGCTCACTTCCAACTTGATACCAATTGAAAATAAAGGCAAAGACGAGAGCAGTTTGACTATTTCCAACGCCGTCAGATCTAGTGGCAAGCGACAGTTAGATGGCCGTTTTGAGAGTGTGGCATACAACCAAGACTCGACCCGGCAGAAGTCAATAGGCGTATCAGAATACTGAAGCCTATATTACAAGAACCACCTGTGGCTGCGGGGACCTGGTTCGAGACTCCTTGGAATAAAAGTATACTGCTTTTGTCTATAGGCAAATATTGTTACTTTGGATTAGAGATTGCTCTCATGGAACCCACCAAAATCCTCAGTGTGGCAAACCCACAGGAAGTCATCATTCAACTGCACTTTGACGAAAAGCTTCCGTTTGCTTCTCCCAGCAGACGAATATGGACGGTCCCGCGTAGACTGGTAAGGCCCTTGAGTTCAACGCTGTTCCTCATAGGTGCCTATTTCGGAACGAGACAACCAGAATATGTCAACGATTATCTACAGCTAACAGCGACAGAAATCAGGTCCCTTCTTCGACAAGCAGTGAGATTGGCCGAGGCCGAAGATCACAAGCGACTTGACATGGCAGCCGTAGTTTACTACCATCTCGCCTCAGCCTTCTTCAAAAAACCCACTCTAAATACTGTAGTTGCAAAAGGTGCAAACGGCGGGGTGTCTACTTCTAGCATCAGGTTTGTTTCCCTGATAGAAATAGTCCACCGATTACAGATTTGGCACACATACGAAATAGATCCTCAGATGCTGTTAAATCACCCTTTCAGAGTCCACCTTAGGATACGATAAAGTTGTTCCCCATGAATCACATCGTCTGCTTTTGCTACCGTATCTTTTGTCGTCTCATTCGAATGTGGGCTGAGGCATAAAGTTGTGCGGACACCTGTGTCAGCAAGAAGGCTGTTTTAAGGTTAAATGTTAATATCCTGCGACTACGGCCACAACTTCCTTGTAAATTTTGTAAAGGGTGTCGCGGCTTAGATGAATGGAAGACCTGAAAAGTTAAATAATTCAGACTGTTTTTGTTAGACCAAGGATTTGTAGAGCAGATCTTCAATATTTCTAGTATATACACTTTCCTACTCTATTAGTGGTAGTTATAACTGCCATATAATAACATGTTAGTCTCCGACAGCGACGACGGGGTGGTACTTGCAGCGGAAGAAATGCTGCGTCATTTTGCGTTGATACATCTAACGCCAGATATGCTATTCAAAAGATGGCCAAGAATGTTCATTCACTTTAGATTCAGCAGACATTCTCAGACGTAGTAAGTTGGATCATTTTGGCGCATTTTCTTCTGAGTTCTCTTCACTTTCGGTGAGATTAAGCATAAAAGGAAGGGCAGACACCCGTTCTCCATTGCACCGGTGATTCTTCGAGTCATCTTTGTCTAGAACGGTGGAACAGACAGCGAGTGGATCTCGTGCGAGAATCCCGAAGGGGCAAAGACTTGCCGTTTATAGGGCAATACATCCTCTAAAATATGCCTTCAAACAACTCTGCTATTGTAAGAGGGGAAACGAGGTTAATTATGTGGATCGGGAAAGTGTACAGAAGACTTTCGAGCTCGGCTAATGAAGACGTCTTCTATTCGGTCTGATAGCGAAATACCAACGTAATCCTCTCTGCCGGACGAATAGATATGACGTAAGTCGATTGGCAGATGCAGTGGTGTATTCTATATGTCCTGGCACCGAAACAGTACCGATACGAGAAATACACCGAGTGAATGTGAACGCAACGGCTGGACAGAAAGCGAACTGCGACCGCGCACAATTGCCGAAAGACCGAAATTGAAAGTGATTCGAAAGCGAGGTCGATGGAAACCTCGGAAAAGTCGGTCCAGTAAAACGTATGCAACCGAAAAAACAGTGGGGTTGATGTCAAACGTCAGAGAGAATAGTGGAGAACAAAGATCCAAAATTATGTCCAGAAAACGGTCATTTTCTCAAAACAATGAAGGTCACCACAAGTAAAATGGAAGGGGTTACTCAGTGTGATATATCTAATTTAAGAATGTGCGCGATTTCTCTGACTTTCCTTTGCCCTCCGGAGATAGATACATCTTCCTTTGTGAGACCTTTTGGAACAAGTCCCTGTCCGCTATCGCTTTGAACTAGACTGTGCAAGAGTTGAGCTTATGGTATTTGATTGTATTTGTTGCTTTACGCCACTGAGTCACACATTAAATGATTGAACCAAACTTAAGTTCTTTCTCCCAGTCACTGTTTAGTACACGAGCCTATTTGATCCATTTCTATATTCCTTTTCACATGGCTTTATTCTATTCCGTCGTTTTGCTCATGGATGAAAACAATGAACATGCGTGCGTCAACTCTGGGTTGTGGTTGTCAACATATTACAAAAATGAGTGGGCTTAATTTATCTTGCAGAAAATTTCGCCGGATGGTGCGAACTCACGGGCCTGTGCCGGCAAAAGCCAAGTCACTTCTAGTTCGCGGCATATGATCATGCAATCGAGCATGCTTCGGATGTCCCCGAAATAAACCATTATTATTATAACACGTACGGGTTAGCTTCAGCTGACTGCAATGAGCTCTTACCGGCCACCTTTGACTTGGCAGGGGAAGTACAATGTCAATATCTAGACAACACGCTGCCATCCAGTGTCGGCGCTGTAACTCTCGGGTTCACCCTGGAAATGAGTGCCTTAAGGTACCTTTTGTCGGTGACAGTTATTGATCGCGATTTTGACGAGCCGGTGGATAGGTGATATTTGTATTGTACTCCGTGTGATAATAAATGTAATAACGAAAATTGGAACTTTATTCTTTGCAGATCTCATTTGTATTATCCGCGTTTGCGTACAGCAGTATTCCGGTAGCCAGTCGGTCGTTACTATGTCGGAAGTAAGTGCGCCAACACGGTACGGACTGCCTATTGCGGAAAAAGGCGATTGCCTCGGTTTTCTTACTTTCACCCTGACTCAGGTGACCTTTTATTCAGCTCACTTCCACTTTGAACAGTGGTAACAACCTCGAAGTTGCGAGTGTGATGGGCCAGTGCGGTGAGGGGGGAGGGTAGACTGCTGAATCCAACAGCGAACCTGGTTAAACTGAGGGTGAAAATCAGCGTCACAGAGAATCAGGCATGCAAACACCTTCTTCGCGATGATTGGTCGTAAAAAAGCGGAACAAAACGGCGGTGAACCAGCGGACGATTCCCGTTACTGGTGTTCTCTTTTTTGCCGGAAAAAAGGGGAACCGAACCACGGCAATGACCGCTGTTGTGCTAGCTGAGACCCTCTTCGAGACCATGACTGCACTAGTGGGCACCCGGTAACCCCAAAAGAACAGCAGTCGATGGGTCCATCTCTCATATATCGTCTACCTCGGGGAGGGGGGTGACCAGTTTATAGAACGAGCTGGCAGCCGAAATGGTGGGGCAGTCTTTGTGTCATATTGCTGACACCGTGTCCAAGCTACTACTGGAAGTATTTCTGAAGAAGTGGTCATGAAGTTCCAAGGCCTTGAAGCAGTACACGGATTCGATGCTAGAGCCCGAACGTTCCCGGTTCTTGAGGTCTGTAGTAGTCGTTCCGCTGAAATCACGCGAGCTGGACAGCAGGAGGCAGCTGCCGGGGGCATATGCGGCAGGTGGTAGCACACTCAGTAGTCTAAAGTAACCGGTATGACGACAAGGATATTTGGCTCAGAAGCAGGCGTAGACGGGTATGATGAAGAGCAAAACGAAGGTGCAACATCTATACATCAAAGCAGAAGGAACTTTAGGAGCAAGTTTTTTTGTGTTTTTCCAGTGATTCATTTTTTCGAAAATCTTTATCTATATATATTTGAGGGGCGGGGGGCAGAGTACAGAAAGATAGGCCGGTTGAGGTGGCCTGTGATTCACGCCTGACTACTTCACTGAGCTGTAGTGGCAAGATTTACACTGCCCCTATCATTAGCCCTTGACATTAGCAGCCTTGCGCTACACCGTGACGTGACCCTGCGTGGCAACGGAGCTGGTGGTGAACACGCGGGAACAGGGACAACAGATTGCTGGAATCAGCGAGAATAAATATCGAGCGGCTACACCGGGCCAAATAGAAGCGGACCAAGCAAAGTCGCTGAAGCCAAAGGTGGAAATATACCCCGGCACGCTGCAACTTAGAGATGGAAAGAAAGGTAAGCTCAAGGAGTTTCTTGGCAGTCAGTTACGATACCGCAAAGGTGGGCCGGTCACTTCTTACTTGTTGCCGCCTCCATGCCAATTGAGAACCCTTGAGGCTCTGAGTCTTACCGGTAGTCAAATGTTAGCTGAACACACAGGGTCCAGGGCTTTTGTTCATCTTTTCTATGTTCCTATTTAGTACAGTCTACCTCCTCAGGCAACATAAGTCGAAAATGAACAGGAGGCAAAATCTTAAGTCCGCGGAAACCCAAACTTGCCCTTGCGGCACTACTGGGTGTTCGAAGAAAGCAGAGGCAGGAATATGCTGTGACGCCTGTGACCGTTTGTTTCATCAGAATCGCGGTAGGCTCACAGTAAAAGCTTTTGAACGTCATTTGGACAATAGTGGGCTGGTCTGGCTATGCACAGAATGTATCAAGTTAGGCGGGGACCAATGGATGTGTTTTCAGCGGTTTCAAGAAACCACCGTCACTCCCATTGAAACAGTAAATTGCACCAGCTCTAGCGTAACAATGACAACCCCAAAGCTACACACAATGGAAGCTAGACTTGGGGAGTTTGAAAAAGCCGTGAATGGATAAATCCCCCAACTTCGATATCCAGTGGATTCTCCTGAGATGGAACTAGCATAGTTAGAGGGTGAAACAGACAGCCTGGCGAAACAACTAAGCAGCCTGGCCAGGGATACCAAGGCAGCTATTGGGAGACAACGAAGCATGGTGATTAAAGGAATCCCAGAACCGTCATGCCGATTAGTCCGGCCGAGATAGAGGGACGAGCGTCGTTATGTGGTGAACGTGCTAGGAATAGTAGGCTTGCCAGGGCATGCCCCTATCAAAAGGCTTTTCACACTGGGTAAATGGCGCGTAAAGCCGAAAACCCCGTCATGTGCCCCCAGCCAGTGTTAGTTGAATTAAGAAACCCAAGAGGTAGGAACGTGCCACTTGCTACAACTGACGGGATATTGAAGGCTATGGCAGGGAAGATATGCTTGAGACCAGATCACCTGGCAAAGAGTAAACGATCGCAGAGGCAACCCAAATCAACTCTCATGGCGCCTGCGCCCGCTCTGTGTCCCTCGCCGCGAGTAAGCATCGCCCTGTGTCAGCAGCCGGGAACACCAGTAACTCACTGGGAACGATCAATTCAGAGAGGCGCAGTCCAGGTGGTCTTTCAGATGCCTGAAGCTTGCCATTCCAACCTGGCTGCATAGCAGCAAGACACCCCGTCTCGTGTGAATCCAGAGACCGAAGGCTCAGACCAACCATAGGAAGCGAAGGTCAACATGGCAAAGAACGCCAGCGGCACTAGGGCAACCTGCCAGAATGCAAGTCAATCAAAACCGTGGCCACCCACGTGATCCGAAACTGGGTCAGTGGTAACTACCTGGGGAAAATCGGTAGTATACTCCAATGCACGCAGTGTGGGGAATAAATGGAGAGAATTAGGGGCTGAAACCGAGGGCACTGACTACATCGCAATCGCCAAAACTCGGCTCAATAAAAGGAAAGCAACAACAAGTTTTCCCTTAACAGATTACTGCCCCTGCCGGTCTGGCAGACAAGACGGATGGAGAGGAAGAGGTTCAGTCTTACTTGTTGCGGACTCACACGATAAAGTGGCAGGTGCGGGGATTTCCACACCGAACATACAGGTGGCTTCGTGAGCTCAGGGAACATGAAGGCAACCCTGAGGTGCGCCTATGGGTCTCCATCCGCAACCCCTAACGAAGGCGCACTGGTAGTGAAGCTCCTGGCCAGGATAGCAACCCGGTCCGATAGGTTAGTGACTGTCAGTAGTTTCAACCCACCCGAAGTAGAGTGGGAGGGACTGTGGGCAAAGCCAGGTGGATTTGACGATCCGCTGATGGAGCTGGTGGGCAGATTCACACTGATACAACACATAAGCCGGCCAACCCGATGGAAAGCAGGCCAGACACCCAGCCTTCTGGACCTCGCATTCCCAAAAACACTGAAGGAAGTCGACCACATCGAGATAGCTGCTCCCACGGAGAGCAGCGATCATGGATCGATCAGGTTCCCGCTCGAAAGGGACCCTCCAGAGATCCCTCACTAACTAAGCAGGGGCTTCCGGAAAGTTGGCTACCAGGCACTGAGGACGGCTGCGGGGAGTACCCAGTGGGTAGCCTTCAACCTCACGTTAGAGGATGGGTGGTCGCACACAAAAGGCAGCTTGATGCTTTCGCTCCAATAGGGAGGGTAAGAAGGAAGGGCCGACTGACTTGGTGGGTCCGCAGGGTCGAAAAAGCGCAGGCACACAAGAGAGTGGCATGTAGAGGCTTCCGCAGCACATGGGGCCCATTGGCTTTCTGCAGTTCCTGAGGGCGCGAGAACATGCTCTAGGAATACAAAAGATCCTGTCAGATACAATACAGAGCGAGATTGGCACGAAACGCCAGGAAATGCCCCAAGGCCTATTACGACTGTGTATAGCCTAAGGCCCAGTCACGAGTGGCGGTAGGAAGTGTTATGAATGGACAAGGCAGGCATCCAAGCAACGCCTGCGAAAAAGCCAAAATACTCGAAAAATTCTTCGATCTGGTGCACACTGCAGATGCTAGGCACCAGCCGCCATTACTAGAACCCTACAGTGTTTCGCAACTGGAGGAAATTGCTGTAGAACCCGTGGAAGTAGAACTGGTTATCAACCGGTTGAAGCGAGGTGAGGCGGCCGGCCCAGACGGGATTCACCCCGCCATTTTACGTCCGCTGGAGAGCATAGTGTCCGGGGCCCCAGCATCCTTGTTCACCACATCACTAGCCTCTCCACGTTGCCTTCCGACTGGCTAAAAGCCGAAGTGGTGCCCATCCACAAGGGAGGCAAGAAGGAAGATGCTTCTGAGTGCGGACCTGCAAGCCTACAGCCAGGGTTACTAAAAGCACTAGAGGGTTTCGTTGGGGACAGGATCACAAAGCATGTTGAATACCACAGGATGATTACAATGAAGTGGCAGGGATTTGTAAGGAGAAGATCGTGTCTCGCAAACCTCTTATCATTTCTGGGTGAAGTGATCAGCAGACTGGGCAAAGGCGAGCCGGTTGATATGTGTTACCTGGATTTCCAGAAGGCCCTGGACTCGGTAAACCACAGACTTCTGGTGCACAAAATGCAGGGCATGATGATTGCACAAGGGTTGAGGATGCAACATCCAGCGCAGCTAGGGCGTGTAGTGGGGTGTCGAAGGGGTCGGTGTTGGGGCCCCTGTTGTTCTTGATCTACATAAATGACCTGGTCGACACCTTGAGGTGTCCTGGTTTCCTACCTGAGGACGATTTCAAGATTTCGGTGGAACCATCCTCAAACTGGATGCAGGAAGACCTGATAAGAATACGAGAGTGGACCGAAACATGGGAGCTCCCCCTTAAACCGAAGTATCTGCGGACAGCTGCTCCATGGCGAGGGAGCAGGAGAGAATCGGCACTTCGATGAAGAGGCACTCAGAATAATTGAGACCACTGAAGTCATAAGAGATCTCGACTTTCAAGTGCACGAAACATTCAAGCCCACCAAGCTATGCCTTGAAGCACCTGCGAAGGGTAATAGGTCCACGTTTCAACTGTGTCGGACCGTCAGGTATCGGGGTGCCAAAAAATATTGCCACTTTACAAAACGCAAGTACGCCCCAACCTGGAGCACTGCCTCCAGGCCTGGGCACCGAAACTAGTTGGGGAAAACGGGTGTTGGAAACCGTCCAAAGACGGTTTACTAAGATAATCAGTGTTTTGAGGGACAAGACATACAAAGAACACCTCGAAGCTCTCGACCTGTTCTCCTTCAATAGGCGACGCTTAAGGGTGGATCTGATAGAGTTCAAACGGTCCCACGGGTTATCCGAAACCGATAGACCATTATTGTTTCTAAGCAAAAACCTGACGCTCAGGGAACATGAACACAAATTGATGAAACTTAGGACCATCGGAAGTGTCAGAGCACACTTCTTCTCCCACCGCGTCACGAACCCGTGGAACAAACTGCCAACCCGTGTGGTAGCGGCGCATAGCATTGTCATGTTTGAACTCCGGCTGGATGACCGATGGGACGAGGTTTTCCCGGACTATGACAAGGCAATCGAGCATACCCTCAGGTTACACCTCTCTGTTTCACTCCCTTCTTTTCAAAGACAAAATACATGTTTACCTGTGGCGCAATAAAATACAGCAAACTGCGGCCTTTTTTATTTATTCAGTTGTCCTCATGGGGATTCTCGAGGGTGAGCGTGGTAGCTAGTTGAGACAGTGAAGCTGTCTATCCAACTCGACTGCCGGTTCCTCGAGAGCTAACCCACTTTTCATTCCCTTTCTTGAAGTCCATCACTCAACAGTCACAACATTCAGTCCACTCGGCAGTCGAGGCACAGCGGGAACATTGCAGCCCTTGAGAGAAAGTACCTGGACACTCACTGGGAAAAGCCGCAAGTCATGTGACCTGATGTGATCTGAGTTGATCTCTGCACACCACGGTGGCGCGCCCGTGACCTCCGGGCCGCGTGCGCTGTTCAGGCAAGATTTCCAGCACAATGCCGTCTCGGCTAGAAAGCCTAAACGAAATCTTAACGTAGCGGGCGCTCAAAAATCCATCCCGGAATCTATATCTGCATAAGTGGGCACCTGCTGCCGTCTCGAACACAGTGTTGGGGCTACGAAAATGCGCCGACAACACAGCTTTCTGGAAATACGGCCGGCTTCAGCCACACAAGGTCATGTGCAAACTGAGTTGAAAACTCATGAAGAGTGATGGGCTTTTCTGGCCTCAGACCAGATAGTCTGTTCCAAGTGGCCGTAGATTCCAGAACAAGGGGACATGAAAAGAAGCTGACAAAAGCCCGAGCTAGGTTGATGGCTAGATCGCACTTCTTCAGCGACAGGGTATTGAAAAGTTGAAACTGTCTGCCTGGTGGAATGATAGATCTGCAGACCGTCCAATCTTTCAAAGGTGCCATAGATCGCAAGTGGCATGAGATATTGCCTCGTAGTGAGCCTTGAGTTGGTCAGCTAGATGGACGACGGGTAGTATTGTGGTCTTTCTGGAGTATGGTTTAAATCGACTTTTGCGCTCGGGGCATAGTTAGGCCGCTTATGGAGTACTGCGTGCAGGCCTGGGCACCGCACTGCCAGAAAGATATCGACTGTCTGGAGAAAGTGCAAGAACTAGCCACTAGAACGGTGGCTGGGCAAGGGGGTTGAGCTACACAGAGCGTCTCCGTGCCCTACACCTGTTCTCGATGAAAAGACGGTGCATTCGCGGGGACTTGATAAAAACCTTCAAGGTAATGGAAGGACTGTCAGGAATAAGACGAGAAGACCTTTTCTCTTTGATCCCCGAGAGAGGCACAAGGGGGCATAGCCTTAGATTACAAAGGAAGCATCCGAGGCTCCAAATTAGGGCGAAGTACTTCTCAAATAGAGTGGTACCCTATTGGAATAAGCTCCCGGAGGAGGTCATAAACACAACAACAGTGAAGGATTTTAAGAAAGCAGTAGACTTATTTTGGGTGGCAGTATACCCCGAGTTATGTTAGGCAGCTTTTTGGGTCAGATGCAATTTACTTATTGGTTCCACCTTACTCTACCAGGGATGATACTGCACAAAATTTCTGCCCTTCAGGAAAACCACGCAGTCTTGGGGGCTACGGAAACGCGCCGACAACACAACTATCTGGACACGCGATTGGCTCTAGCCACACCAAGTCCTGTTCAAACTGAACTGACAACACCAACCTTTTCATGTATTGATTGTTTGTGGGCCGTGTTTAACCTCTCTAGGACAGATACCCTATTGCTTGGTGTTGTCTACCGTCCTACCGCATGCAATTCAACTGACAGCCTAGGTCTCATAGACTTATTAGGCTCCCTGAAAAGCTATACAGACTTCACCCATCTGTTAGTCACTGGCGACTTCAACTCTCCCAGTACAAACTGGTAAAGAGCTGATGCCCCGGATATCACTTTCGGTAAACCCCTCCTTGATCTCGTACTGAAAAACTCATGGGTGCAGAACGTAAGAGATCCGAATAGATATCGCACAGGCCACGCCCCGTCCCTACTAGACCTGGTCATTACCAATGATCGTTTCCTAATAGATGTGGTGCATTACTTGCCGCCCCTCGGCAAAAGTGATCACATTCTCATTGGGTTCGATTATATCGTGAAATGGCCTCCTCTGCCGTCAGAAACTAAAATTTTGAGACCCTTCAAAAGGACCAATTTTGACCAAGTCTGTGAAATTATTCGCTGCCAGCTTAATTTAACTAACCCAGGTAATTCTGCGGATGAAATGGCAGAGAATCTCAGAGAGTTAATCTCCTTAGCTGATAGGCATTTTGTCCCCAGAATTCGTCGCCCACAGACCGCTAAGCGACCCCTCCCTCGCCCCATTAGGCGCGTTCTAGACGAACGCGCACGCCTCTTTGCTAGATATAAAGCCACGGGCCTTGCCCGTGATGCAGAAGATTTCAGGATCATAAGGAACATATGCAAAGACAAGATTAGGTCCTATCAGAATGCAGTCCAGCGATCTGTACTTGATCGAGCGCGGACCAATAAGGCATTTTTCTTTCAGTACATGCGCCGTCTAAGGGGCACAGCTCCGACGCCATTAGCTCTCAAAGATAGTGCCGGATCTCCAATCACTTCTCCTAGCCAAGTAGCCGAGGCATTCAGCTCCTACTTCCGTACAATTTTTAGCTCATTTTCCATATCATCCCATCCTACTATGCACCCGTTATCTCTGACCACTACCCTTAACCGCGTAACTATTCCCATTGGTGCAGTCGCTCAAGGTTTCCGACGGCTCAACCAATATTGCTCTATGGGTCCTGACCTAATCCACCCCCGTATTTTCAAGGAAGCCGCGAATACATTAGCTTCTCCTTATGCCTCGCTTTTTCAGCGATGTGTTGACGATGGAGTTTTCCCCCGTAACTGGAAAAAAGCAGTGATCGCACCCATCTATAAGAAGGGTAGTAGACACCTTGCTTCTAGTTACAGACCCATAAGCCTCACTAGCATCCCTAGCAAAATTTTTGAGGGAATTCTTAAGAGTGAGATTCTTTCCCATCTTCATAGAAATAAGATCCTCTCCCCGTCCCAACATGGGTTTCTTCCTGGCAGGTCATGCATCACCAATATGCTGACTGTCATGGATAGTCTAACGAAAGCCTATGATGATGGCCAGCTCTCACACGCTGTATTCATCGATTTTGCTAAGGCCTTCGATAAGGTCCCACATGCCCCTCTTCTTTATAAGCTGCAGACGTACGGGATCACAGGCTCCATGTTGGCCTTCCTACGTAGCTTCCTTACCGACCGCACCTTTGTGGTTAAAGTGGGGAATGTTTTGTCTCAACCCTCCCCAGTAACAACTGGGGTCCCCCAAGGGTCGGTCTTAGGTCCTCTTCTTTTCATGATCTATATAAACGATCTACCGACAGCCCTTCCTGCGAACATTGCCATGTACGCAGATGATGTAACCCTCTGGAGTTCAAGCGTTGAAGACCTGCAAATTGCAGTTTATGAAACAAAACGCTGGTCCGAGGATTGGAACCTCCCAGTTAATGATGACAAATGCGTGAGCATGCCTTTCGGCAGAGAGACTGGTCACACGTTTTCCATTAATGGAGCAGCCACTCTGCCAAGGGTTGACCGACACAAGGTGCTCGGTTTCTGGTTAGATTGTAACTTATCCTTCTCTCATCATCACGAACTGGCGAGCAAGTCTGCCTTTCGAGTTCTAAACATGATTCGAAGGTCCTTCCCGCGCATATTTAAGGATGATTTCCCCATAATTTTCGGCACTTATATCCGACCTCTGCTGGAGTACGGTAGTCAGATAGTGCACTCTGGTCTTGTCCAAGACCGTGAGATCCTAGAAAGGGTTCAGCGGGCCTCCACCAAGGCAGTAAGTGGTCTATCCCATCTACCTTATCCCGTCCGCCTCTCACTCCTCAACCTCTATCCCCTTGACGTAAGACGCGTAAGAGGTGATCTGTTTTTGATGTTTCACCTTTTTGAAACAGGTCAAAGCGATTGCTTCTTCTCCGTCTGTCCAGCCTCCTCTCTCCGTGGTCACAGCAGAAAAGTTTTCAAACCGAGGCCACGCACTTCACTAAGGATTATCTTTTTTAGCTATAGGGTTATTACCATGTGGAATGCACTTCCGGAAGATGTTGTTCTCTCGCAGAACAAAACTATCTTCAGGAAAAAGCTAGACCTCTACCTGGGTCTCTCCCAATAATTCTCTTTGTCAAAAAAAAACAAAACAAAATAGTTGTCTTTTATCGCATATATGTTCATGAATGCCGCACCCCCACTCAGCTTAAGGCACTGTCCACAGTGTGACACTGAATGAGGTTATATGTATCTTGTTTTCGCTGCCACCCCCGCCCCCCCCCCCCCCGCTTCTTTTTACTCTCGTTTCAGCTCGGTGAATCCGACAGAAGATCAAAGATTTTCTAAAGAACCGGGAAATTGGGCTCAAAGCCTCGAACCCGTGTAGTACTTCAAGACTTCAAGACAACTGAACTGATATTGTCTCAGTGAACGTTCACAATGCATTATGCCTCTCGCAGTTGATGTGCGATGAAGTTTTCCGTTTCCCTCTCATTGTAAGCGGGGATTCGACGAAATACACTTGGCATTGGTGGGTGCATAACTGGTGTGCATACCATCGAAGGAGTTCTGGACGCTCGATTGGCCGTGGCCATTATCTGTCCTGTGCAAACTGAACTGAACTGAACCGAGCTGGGGCACATTTTGTACGGTTCCTTCGGTAGAGGTTCCTAGTGGCTCTTCGGTGGTTTGTCGTCGGTGGTGCTGTAAGGCTGACTAGACGTTACTTCGCGGTTTCCTTTGTAAACGCGTGCTTCCATCCTTTGTACTGCGTAGACCACCTGAACGTTACTCTAATGTGCGGCACCACCCAGGTAACTCTGCGGATGAAATGGCAGAGAATCTCAGAGAGTTAATCTCCTTAGCTGATAGGCATTTTGTCCCCAGAATTCGTCGCCCACAGACCGCTAAGCGACCCCTCCCTCGCCCAATTAGGCGCGTTCTAGACGAACGCGCACGCCTCTTTGCTAGATATAAAGCCACAGGCCTTGCCCGTGATGCAGAAGATTTCAGGATCATAAGGAACATATGCAAAGGCAAGATTAGGTCCTATCAGAATGCAGTCCAGCGATCTGTACTTGATCGAGCGCGGACCAATAAGGCATTTTTCTTTCAGTACATGCGCCGTCTAAGGGGCACAGCTCCGACGCCATTAGCTCTCAAAGATAGTGCCGGATCTCCAATCACTTCTCCTAGCCAAGTAGCCGAGGCATTCAGCTCCTACTTCCGTACAATTTTTAGCTCATTTTCCATATCATCCCACCCTACTATGCACCCGTTATCTCTGACCACTACCCTTAACCGCGTAACTATTCCCATTGTTCAAGCGACTTCTGGACGTATTTCTAAAGAGGTGGTGGGAGACACACATGAGTCTACATCACTGAGCTGTGGTGAGGAGGCTTACACGGGAGAGATACCCTCTGCCTCTATTATGAAGAATGAATGAATGAATGGTGCAGTCGCTCAAGGTTTCCGACGGCTCAACCAATATTGCTCTATGGGTCCTGACCTAATCCACCCCCGTATTTTCAAGGAAGCCGCGAATACATTAGCTTCTCCTTATGCCTCGCTTTTTCAGCGATGTGTTGACGATGGAGTTTTCCCCCGTAACTGGAAAAAAGCAGTGATCGCACCCATCTATAAGAAGGGTAGTAGACACCTTGCTTCTAGTTACAGACCCATAAGCCTCACTAGCATCCCTAGCAAAATTTTTGAGGGAATTCTTAAGAGTGAGATTCTTTCCCATCTTCATAGAAATAAGATCCTCTCCCCGTCCCAACATGGGTTTCTTCCTGGCAGGTCATGCATCACCAATATGCTGACTGTCATGGATAGTCTAACGAAAGCCTATGATGATGGCCAGCTCACACACGCTGTATTCATCGATTTTGCTAAGGCCTTCGATAAGGTCCCACATGCCCCTCTTCTTTATAAGCTGCAGACGTACGGGATCACAGGCTCCATGTTGGCCTTCCTACGTAGCTTCCTTACCGACCGCACCTTTGTGGTTAAAGTGGGGAATGTTTTGTCTCAACCCTCCCCAGTAACAACTGGGGTCCCCCAAGGGTCGGTCTTAGGTCCTCTTCTTTTCATGATCTATATAAACGATCTACCGACAGCCCTTCCTGCGAACATTGCCATGTACGCAGATGATGTAACCCTCTGGAGTTCAAGCGTTGAAGACCTGCAAATTGCAGTTTATGAAACAAAACGCTGGTCCGAGGATTGGAACCTCCCAGTTAATGATGACAAATGCGTGAGCATGCCTTTCGGCAGAGAGACTGGTCACACGTTTTCCATTAATGGAGCAGCCACTCTGCCAAGGGTTGACCGACACAAGGTGCTCGGTTTCTGGTTAGATTGTAACTTATCCTTCTCTCATCATCACGAACTGGCGAGCAAGTCTGCCTTTCGAGTTCTAAACATGATTCGAAGGTCCTTCCCGCGCATATTTAAGGATGATTTCCCCATAATTTTCGGCACTTATATCCGACCTCTGCTGGAGTACGGTAGTCAGATAGTGCACTCTGGTCTTGTCCAAGACCGTGAGATCCTAGAAAGGGTTCAGCGGGCCTCCACCAAGGCAGTAAGTGGTCTATCCCATCTACCTTATCCCGTCCGCCTCTCACTCCTCAACCTCTATCCCCTTGACGTAAGACGCGTAAGAGGTGATCTGTTTTTGATGTTTCACCTTTTTGAAACAGGTCAAAGCGATTGCTTCTTCTCCGTCTGTCCAGCCTCCTCTCTCCGTGGTCACAGCAGAAAAGTTTTCAAACCGAGGCCACGCACTTCACTAAGGATTATCTTTTTTAGCTATAGGGTTATTACCATGTGGAATGCACTTCCGGAAGATGTTGTTCTCTCGCAGAACAAAACTATCTTCAGGAAAAAGCTAGACCTCTACCTGGGTCTCTCCCAATAATTCTCTTTGTCAAAAAAAACAAAACAAAATAGTTGTCTTTTATCGCATATATGTTCATGAATGCCG
The DNA here is from genome assembly GCA_948099385.1 of Fasciola hepatica. Lineage (NCBI taxonomy): Eukaryota > Metazoa > Platyhelminthes > Trematoda > Plagiorchiida > Fasciolidae > Fasciola > Fasciola hepatica. Next base: position 3,779,481 of record CANUEZ040000010.1, read on the forward strand.
CACCCCCACTCAGCTTAAGGCACTGTCCACAGTGTGACACTGAATGAGGTTATATGTATCTTGTTTTCGCTGCCACCCCCGCCCCCCCCCCCCCGCTTCTTTTTACTCTCGTTTCAGCTCGGTGAATCCGACAGAAGATCAAAGATTTTCTAAAGAACCGGGAAATTGGGCTCAAAGCCTCGAACCCGTGTAGTACTTCAAGACTTCAAGACTACACGAATATGTTAACGAGAACAGTATTCTCCACGACCCGTGAGAATGAGAAGGCGATTGGGAGAGATAGTGTCAAGCGTGTATTTGGAGGCGTGCGCAAGAGCAACGGTCAAATGGCCACCGCGCTTGGCAGTCAGCGTTCAGTTAAACAATAAATGTGGTAAAAGTATGGGTGAAGATGGCAACCACCACAGTTCTTTAGTTCCGGTTATTAATAATGTGATACCCCCCGCCGAGTGCTGAATAATTTTAGTATTCCTTGCGTGTGCAGCGTTCGCGTCCATTTCTTTCGAGCTTTAGTACTTTTTGGAATCTTGAGAAGGCGAGCGTCCATTCTTTCTGTATGAACTTTACAAGTAGCCCAGTTACTTGTGTGGAACAAGAGCATTTCTGTGTTTCATGTTGCGGGTAAATTTTCTTGCTGAAAAATCCACAAATAAAGAGATTGCAGTTACTATCGCACGCCCAAATGGGCGAATGCTGGGCATATATGATGCGCAGTTCCATTGAAAACGATGGGCACCGCTAACGAGTCCCCAGATAGATTCAGCCTATCGCCCGATTTTTTCTGGGAATGGGCAACCCGTTTCTATTTTTAGCTTTCCCGGTTTTCGTTTTATAAGTCCTGACTTTATTCCAGTACCATTACCCTTAGTTAAACCGGCCCAATACTTTACCAATAAATGTAGATGGGATCCCAAAAAACGGCGAATATGATAGATTCGTCAGAAAAATTATCGTTTCGGCAAGTTAAACAGCTAATATTACTGGAAGCCTCCAAACGCCTCAGTACCCTTGTAGCAGAACCGCACCGAAACCGATCGGTTTTCGGCCGGTTGTTTAGTCGCCATTTTACACGGATCAACATTACATTTATAGGAAGGAAATCGACGACCGGAGTAATTTGCAATGCTCAATTGGCGTTTTATTTAAATGTATTGGTTTAATTCATTGAAATGCCTTGAAATGTCTCGGCATAGATCGCTCTATTTTATTCCCTCGAAATGGGTAAAATAAGAGTAATTATCGGAAAATCATAAATTAGGAGATAGAAATGGGCATGGTAATTTGGGAAGAAGGAAGAAATTAACTAAGCATATCACGTACTTCAAACGATTGGCACAAACCGTTCGGAAACCATTCGGAAGCCATTCAGAAAACCGGTCAGAAACCACTCAGAAACCGCTCGAAAACCGGTCGGTTTCGGAGCGGTTTTTGGTCACCCATTTCAATTGCGTGATATACCTAGTTAACTTCTTCCTTTTCCCCCAAATTACGTAATACGATGCTCATTTCTATCTCTTAATTTATGATTTTCCGATAAATGTCCTCATAAAATAGAGCGATCTATACCGTAGCATTTCAGGGCATTACGATGAATCAAACCAATACGTTTAAACAAAACGCCAACTAAGCATTGTACATTACTCCGGTCGTCGTCTTCCGTCCTATAAATTCAATTTTGATCCTTGTAAAATGGCTACTAAACAAACCGACCGAAAACCAATGTTACGAACGGGCTGGGTGCCATAAGGGTATAGTCGGGGTTGGGTGTCTCATGCCCCGAGATGGCCGCTCGTCCTTTAGGATTTATCTCAGTTAAGTCAGGACCTGCTCCCGTATAGAGTCTATAGCCCGTGGTCCTCGGTATGTGACACGATAGCGAATATACTCGGCAGCGCGCAAAGCAGAACTCAAAACACTGGAGCGGGACAACGTGTGTATTGGAGGAGCGCAACGGCGTGCAGACGACGTACACAGGCGGAGCATGTGGCGCCACCAAAAACGGTCATTGTTCAAATAAACAAATTTGTTAGTCTTCGTCATCGAGTGCTTTATTGGTAGCACTACAGGGGTCTCCCCCTAGAAGGCCGACGCAGTTGGGCTTCGACCCGTGATGGGTACGTCGGATTCGGTGGTGAGAGACGTTTTCCATGCCTCCCACCGCGGTCGAACACAACAGCGAAGCCAGCACAAGCCGTTCTCCGTGACTCACACTGGTCGCTGTGCGTCGATCGCAAAATTGCGTCCTCCTCAAAATGTTATCCGACCGGGGTAGATCCTGTTCGTGACCTGGCAGTGGTGATTGTGTTGTAGGGTTTGCCGTTGTCGGCATATCCCAAAGTTCCGTGTCCCTGTGGTTGTCATTGCCTTCGTAAGCGAGCCAGCGTCAGGCGTCAAATGAGTCCAGTCGCGATCCAGTGAGCCTTGTGTTGGAGCCATGCGAGATCCTGGAATTCCATGTGGTTCTGTCTGACGGGACGAGCTGGAAGGAAAGAAACACAAGGAAGCTGCGCCTCGAGGCGCGATCGGATATTCGACTGAGGGGGACATACCGGCGCAATACAGGCTGCCGCCACCCTTGTCGTGATCACCACGTGGTCGTGCATTCATGCATAATAGGACTATATACAAGTTGAATATGAAGAGTAAACTTAAATATCTACAATTGTTACATATTTAGAAAACCTCGTTGGCTGTCGCAGCTCGCGGCCGCGTCGATTTCTCCTGTTGACCGGTGCAGCTGTGTCTTTCGTGGAGTTTGGTGTTGTAACAGGTAACGAGGGGTCGTTAGTGGGAGTAACAGGGGCCGGCTCGGGACGACTAACCGAAGGTTGTGAGCAGGTAGGGACACTGAGAGGGTTGTTCGAAGTGGGTTCTGCCTCGATGAAGGCTGGTTTGAGGTGGTCTATGCTGATGGTCTCCTTCCTGCCCTCGACGTCCACCACGTATTTCTTTTCCTTTCGCTGGACGACGCGGAACGGGCCAGAGTAAGCCGCCTGCAGTGGTGATCGCACTGCATCTACTCGAATAAACACATGGCTGGTGGTAGCTAGAGCGGTAGGTATGTAGTTGCTCAGGGTTTGTTCTCGTGGTGGGGTGGGCTTTATCACCCGCATTTGGTGCGACAACCGTTTTGCGTAATCCCCGTAATTAAAACTCATAGGTGGTAATGGAGAAACCAACTCACCTGGAAGTCGTAGTGTGCAACCATAAACCAGTTCAGCCGCCGTAACACCCATATCGGTTTTAACGGTGTTACGCAGTCCTAAGAGAACGATCGGCAAAACTTCACTCCATAATGGATTATCACGAGCACGAAGGGCAGCTTTCAGCTGGCGATGGAATCGCTCCACCATGCCATTGGCCTGAGGATGATAGGCCGTCGTCTTGTTGTGTCGACAACCGAATGCGTTTAGTAGCTCGTGGAAAACGCCGTCGAAACGAGAACCGCGATCAGTGGTCACGATAGCAGGGCAACCGAACTGGCTCACCCAACCGGTTAGAAATGCTTTTGCAGCTTCCTCTGAGGTTGGGCGAGGAATAGGTATGGCCTGTGGCCAGCGAGTGAAACGATCTACGCAAGTGAGGATGTAGACGCAGCCATTGGATGGCGGAAGTGGCCCCACGAGATCCACATGCACATGATGAAAGCGTGCGTCCGGTTCGCAGAATGTGCCTAAAGTAGATTTGGTGTGACGATGTATCTTAACTCGTTGGCACTGGAGACAAGCACGAGCCCAAAGACGTACGTCACGTTGGACGCAAGGCCAGACGAATCGCTCGGTGACTAGTTTCACTGAGGCGGTTACCCCAGGGTGCGATAAGTTGTGGAGGCTGGTAAAAACTCGTCGGCGAAAACTGGCAGGAACTAGTGGTCGGGGTCGACCTTGTGACACATCGCAAATGATAGTTACGTCCGAATTTGGAAGGGCCAATGCCACTAGGTGCAGGGAGCTGTTGTGTCTGAGTTGCTCTACCTCAGGATCTGTCGTTTGGGCTGCGGCGTTTGCTTCTAGATCTATGCCCATGGGTAGTGGGTAGTCGATATTGTGGACGCGTGAGAGTGCGTCTGCTACGGGATTGTGTGCCCCAGAGACGTGTCGAATGTCCGTAGTAAACTGCGAAACATAGTCTAAGTGGCGAATCTCGCGTGGCGAATATCGGTCAGAAGCTGACTGGAGGGCGTACACTAGTGGTTTATGATCTGTAAACACTGTGAACAATTGGCCCTCGAGTGTGTGCCGGAAGTGTCGGATACCCAAATAGATTGCCAGCAGTTCTCTGCTGAACGTACTATATCGGGATTCCGAAGGCTGGAGACGCTTGGAGAAGAAAGCTATTGATTGCCGTGAATTGTTGACGAATTGCTGCAACACTGCTCCAACAGCCGTGTCCGAAGCATCTGTTCCTAATGCCAGGGGAGCAGAAGGATCGGGATGTGCAAGGAGTGCTATGTTGGCGATAGCATCCTTGATCAAAGTAAAAGCTGCCTGCGCCGTGTCGGGAAAAATGAATTTCCGCTTACCTCCACGTAAAAGGTCTGTTAGAGGCTGCATTATTTCGGCGCAGTGTGGGATAAAGCGGCGATAAAAGTTCACCAGGCCAGAAAATTGGCGCAACTGTCGGTAAGAGTGAGGCTCAGGATAGTCGCGAATTGCCGCCACCTTGTCAGGCAGGGGCTGTATGCCTGAGGCTGAGATTTCGTGACCTAGGAACGTGATGGTCGTCCTACCTAATTCGCATTTAGCAGGGTTAATGGTTACACCGTGTTGGCTAAGGCGCTCAAAAAGAGCACGCAGGTGTGTCATATGCTCTTCTTTTGAAGAACTTGCCACAAAAATATCGTCTAAGTACACGTAGACATTCTTCAAACCGCGTGTTGCCTCATGCATAAACCTTTGAAAGGTTTGGGCTGCATTGCTGAGCCCAAAAGGCATGCGCAAAAACTCGAATAGTCCGAATGGAGTTGTGACAGCGGTTTTAGGGATGTCAGCCTCAGCTACTGGGATTTGGTGGTAGGCTCTGACGAGGTCGATTCTGCTGGAAACAGAACAACCAGACAGGGTAGAAGTAAGATCTTGAATATGTGGAATAGCGAATATACTCGGCAGCGCGCAAAGCAGAACTCAAAACGCTGGAGCGGGACAACGTGTGTATTGGAGGAGCGCAACGGCGTGCAGACGACGTACACAGGCGGAGCATGTGGCGCCACCAAAAACGGTCATTGTTCAAATAAACAAATTTGTTAGTCTTCGTCATCGAGTGCTTTATTGGTAGCACTACAGTCCTGAACACCTCTCGCTGAGGTGGTGCTGCAGAATCGCGAAAATCGGTGGGTCAAGGTAGCCGAAGAAATGGAAGTAGCAGCTGCTTCAGGTAACAATCAAAGACTGTTCAAACTTGTTCGGGACACCGGTGGACGACGAACGCCGGTCAGTGAAACGATATGCGATAGGAATGGAGAACCCATTCATAGCAAAGAGCAAACGCCTAACCGTTGGGCCGAATACTTCAAGGAGCATTTTAGCTTACACCGGCTCGTGAGAAGAACGACCGCGAACAACAGGCGGGATTCCGTCCAGGTCGAGGATGCACCGACCAGATTTTTACTCTTCGTCAAATACTTGAGGTGCGTCATGCACACCGTCGACCGCCAATGATAGTTCCTTGGCTTGAAAGGCGCCTTCGATTCAGTTGACCGGACAGCGCTATTCTGTGCTCTTCACCTGAAAGATATGCCCCAAAAGCTCTTGAATCTACTGAGGTCGTTGTACTCTCATACTTCTGGCCGAAAAAGGGTTAACGGTGAACTATCTAGTCCATTTGAAACGACCAGTACTATTCTACAAGGATGTCCCATTTCTCCGTTCTCGTTTAACTTCGTCATGGACGAAACAATGGAGAATGCCTTACGAAGTCTCCGGGATGTGGGCATCGAAGTGCGAAATAATGAGAAGCTGTATCACCTAGGTTACGCGGACGACGTTGTCTGCTTGTTCTAATTAACGGAACATGCGCAACATGCACTAGGCAGACTCACAAGAGCATGCGCTTCACACCTTCAAAGTGTAAAGCGATGTTACCGGTGGTGGTCGAGTGGTTTAGAGCGTTTGCTTACCACCTCCGAGGTCCGAGTGTAGAATCCCCGCCATCACCGGCTACTTCGGTAGTAGGCAGTAATTCACTGTTGTCCGGATCGTTATCACACCTGACCTACTGGGACCTTACGTGGTTGTTGGCCATTCCAAGTCTCAATGTGCGGTTACCGGTCATATCCAGTGGTGCAGTGGGCCCTTGTGGCTATAAGGCATATACGCCTTCCACTGCACTCATGCACATGCATGTAATAAAAAAAAGATTGGATGGTAACGATTCCGAGGTTGAGGGTCGATGAGGAAGAACTAACAGTTATTGACCGCTTTAGTTACCTCGGATGCAGCGTGATGACGAATGGTAGCAAGGTAGTAGAGGTGAGCACGCGTATACCCAAAGCTCGAGTGGTGTACGTTGGACTGAAGCACTTGTAGCGCCGGCCTGATATTTTGCTGAAATTAAAAGGTCGTGTGTATTGTGCCGCGGTGCGTTCAGTTCTGTTGTATAGTTACGGGACTTGGGGTCTGCGTGCAGAATATATTTGTCGTTTTGAGGGTTTCGACCACCGATGTCTGCATAGTATCGCTAAGATTGGGTGGAATAACCGAGTAAGCAATACTGAGGTGATAAATCGAGTATTGGGTACTAGTTCAGAGAAAGTTCTATCACAGCGTACCCAGCTTAGTTGGCTTCGTTGGTTAGAGTACGTGTTACGTATGACAAACATACGTCTACCATACCGTGCCCTGTTTTCCGTTCCTTCTAAGGAGTGGAAGAGACCACGTGCAGGTCAACAGATGACTTGGCGACGGGAATGAGAAAATGTACATAGAACTTAAGAATAGTGGGTGCCTCGCGTCTTCTTGGTTGGGGTCCAAAAGATCTGTCAAGCAGTTGGCAGTATAAACTGAAGGATATGAAACCGGACCGTAAAGAGTGGCGATCATGTCAATACCTTCTGTCGAATCAGAAAGATTGTTCAATGTGTGTGTTTGTACAGTAAGACTGTGTATTCCGTGCGTTGGCTACTGGGGTGTTATCCTTTCCCACCTTTGTTAGTTCACTGCCTGTCCATCTTGTGTATTTATTCGTTTTATTCCAACGTGCAACATGGTGAGAAAGGCATTGGTCAATAGAGCTTGCCGTGCCGTTTAACGCCATGTAAACTGTCTGTATTGTTCTGGTCAAGCAGGAACATGTTGAAGTTGTTAAAGTTGCACTTCAGTTCAGTTTATTGCTTGTTGAAGTAGGCTTTTCCAAGTACCAACCTTCCAGCATGATTTCCATGATTGAAATTATAGTGTTTATAGTCTTAAGGTTTCATTTGGCAGTTGATCAGACGGGTGTCTCGTCAGTCTATCTTTCGTCCACGGGTGACGATAGTATACGTGTTAGCTGTACCTTGGCGAAAGAAAGGTCCTCGTTCAATCATCACTAAGGTCAAGAAAGATCAGGTTGAACATGTTTCAGGTACTCATATCCTTGGTACATACAAGCAATTATGAGAAAGTTGATCGATTTACTGCTGCCTGTTGTTTCGTGAGGTGATCAACGAGGTCAGTTAGTCTGGGATTCAGTCAGCGTCCACCGCGGTAAAGACTGGAAGAAGTTCCGTTCTAAGAGAAGTAAAGATCAAATAATGATTCACGCGAGAGGGGCTCCATATCTTCAGACTGTTGGTATTACAATAAACGGACCTTTCATAAGCCATTTACGCAAAGAAATAAATGACTTCGTTGAAAGTGGATTGGAGAGAAATCAGCGTGGAAGCTTTCTAAATTGTAGCTTTGAGGAGCTCGTGACTTGGATGGGAAAAAATCACTGACAGGTGTTACCAGTACACTACTAACAGGCTACGTAAAGAGTGAATGCTCATTTAGGGGAAACTTTGTTGCTGTACCCGAGAGACTGGGGTCAGTGGCTCTACGGGAAATGAAGTAGCGAGTAATACAGTCATGAATTCAGGATTTTGAAACTTGTGGTATCTCAGATGACGACGAGATTGCACCTTGACGTGATGTAATGCCTTGCATGCCTCCATGGCCCAAGGGGCTGTGCAGGATGGCTTCCTTAAGCCGGAGATGCAATCATGCCGAACAGGTCAAGGGGTAGAAGCCAGACGAAGTTCAGTCTCAGTACCAGTTGACGGGCCACGTGTGGTTCTAACCACTGTGCCCCTGGAGAGGACACTTCAGCAAATAAACACGGAGACAAACAATTTATCGTTCCAAAAACCTCCACTAGATGGACGTGGGAGTGAAGTACCTGGGGTTTCTGTCGACGGTGGGAGGAGTGGTCGCACTTCATTAGACAGCTGTTGTCCGCCTAGGCTGGGCAGTCCCCAGCCCAAAGGATGCTGCCCCGTCCACGTTCCGCTTGTTCCATTGGATGCATGAGGCTGAGGACTTAGCTGCTTACAACGTCCACACACTTTACCAAGCGGGGCAACAGGCTGCCCTAGCTAGAACTCTTGAAACCCTTAACATAGATGTGCGTTGTGTCTCCGAAACACGCATACAAGACCGAACTTCAGTGTTAACACTTTGCTCCCAAGATACAAGCTCGGATTCTCGTTTCACTCTTCGCGTGTCGGGTGATCCGGCGTCTAGTGCTCGTGGTCAAGCTGGCGCTGGCACCTCTCTGAGCATGAAAGCTGAGCGTGTACTGCTCGACTGGATCTCAGTCAGTAGTCGTCTGTGTACAGTTCGGTTGGATGGTTGTATGCATGTCCACAGCACTAGGCAAGCGTCGATGCGGGTTTGTCGTTTCTGTGTATGCCCCAACTGACTGGGGCTCTCCTGAGACTGAAGTCGAATTCTACCAGGATTTGTCCTAAGTGCTCCGCAGCGTGCACCCTACAGACATCATGATTGTTGCTGGTTATTTCAGTGCTCAAGTTGGAAGCCTCGACAAGACGCAGAGAAATATAAGAGGCCGATTTGGCATCCCAGCATCATCATCATCATCATCATCATCATCATCATCATCATCATCATCATCATCATCATCATCATCATCATCATCATCATCATCATCATCTTCGTACAGCGTTAAACAGTGGGGCAAGCCCCACTGACGACTGTCTTTCTCACTGTGTTGCACGTTGAATCAGAAAGTATGAACATACGAGATGGATAGAGAGTAGACCTACACGGGTGGGAAAAGGAAAGATTGCCTTAGTAGCCAACACACAGAATACACAGTCTGTACAAACGAACATCGATCAGTCATTCTGATTCGATAGAAAGTGACAACATGATCGCCACTGTTCACGGTTCGCTGCCATTTATTTCAGTGTCTCCAGCCACTGAAGAATATGGGATCCCAGCCGACACAACCGATAACGGTGATCGACTCATTCAACTATGTTCCGACCATGGACTATTCGTAGCGAGTGTAGATCTGTCACACAAAGCGGCACCAACTAAACTGGCGTCCTCCTGCGCTTTCACAGCGTTGAACTCAGATCGATCATATTGTTACTGTTGGCGTTGAATAATTGAGGATTGTCTATCATTTTGTTCCACGTCTGTAGACATTGATCACGCTCTTGTCCGTGCCCATTTCAGCCCACGTTTCGTCGGTGACTAGCAACGCCAGAGCCAACTGTCCGCCATGGCTACTACTAGACGATAACCATCGATCAGCTTTCCAAGCAGAGTTATACTCCAGGTTATCAATGCAGTCAAATGCCCAGGGTCCAGAAAAGCGATAGACTGAGATCAAGTAGGTCCTGCATACGGCTGGCAATGTTGCTCAAAGTCCAACAACTAGGCACACACAGAAACGAATGATATCTGCATCCTTAGTTGCACTGCTAGATGCTGACAGATCGATTCCTCCGGATTCCAGATACGATGAGGCACAGAGACGCCTTAAACGCCAGCTGGTCGGGAGCCTGAGAAATGACCGAGAGCAGTGGTGGATTGCGAAGCTTCGGGAGATGGTAAATGCTGCGGCGATCGGCAACAGCCGCAATCTTTTCCATCTAATTCGAAATACCGGTCTACGAAAACCAAGCGTTAGCGAATTGATCAGAGGCAAACGGCTCACTGATTCAGACTCAGGGGTGTCGTCTAATTCGTTGGGCGGAGCATTTCGAGAGGCAGTTTAATTGGCCTTTATCCTCGACAGGTTTGCTCAGTAGTGCGATGGTTACAGTTGCAGTGGTAAATACCAGCCTTCCGTCAGAAGCGGAGGTTCTCCTTGAGACAAGCTATCGTAAATAAGACCGCATGGGTTGCCTCCGTCTATTTTCAAAGGTGATGGTTCAAAATTGTTATTGGAGTTAACAAAACTTCTCTGTTTGGTATGGAATAAGGAACAAGTCCCAAAGAGTTAGTGTGAATCGGCGATCGGATCAAAATATATATATATATATATATATATATATATATATATATATATATATATATATATATATATATATATATATATATATAAAGATCTTTTGTGGGACTTATATAACACCTTTTTTAGAATACGGTAGTCATATTGTACATTCAGATCTGATCGAGACCAAGGCATATTAAAACGTGTACAGAGAAAAGCCACGAAACTAGTTCACGGTCTGTCGCACACGCCTTATCCTCAACAATTGCCCGGGCTAAAATTATTCTTTAAGAATTCGTGAGATTAGCGGTCTCTTCTTAATACACAGCCCTTTCATTACATGGCTTGCAGATCACCTTCATGCGTTCGAGCCTGGACACCTTCATAGGGAACGCTAAGAAAGTATACAAGCCTTGTCCTCGTGCAAATGTTCGTAAGAACGTTTTCTCTCATAGAATAGCATCGCCTTGGAATAACTTACCACAGGAGGTTATCAATACTCCGAACAAAGAAACCTTTATAAATGGCTGGACAAGTTCCTAGTGTTATGACCCACAAGACGTGCCGGGCAGGAAGGTTGTTTATCAGAAATCACTTGTCCAGGCATAGCCAAAATCAACCAACCGTTACAGTAATGCTCATTTGCATAATAACTGTCCGGTCCACTCGAAGACGGTCGTTATTCAGTTGGAGGATGCAGTCACGTTGTTCACATGCCCTCCTTTACCTTACTGAATTCCGTCGGTCTGACGTAGTCGCATTCATTATCAATCTACAATCGTCCGTAATTGTGCTTTGGGACATCAACTACTTACTTCTTCGGTAAATAGTATGCAAACCCCACCACGCTACGACCAGCGTTTCCCTCGTTAACTTTTTTAACATAACAACCCACGTCTACTGTTTTTCGAGTCTCCTTCACCGGGACTGTTTTGCTGGACCCCATGCTTAAAATAGAAAACCAAAAAAACGATGTTGCATTTTCGTCTCCTCAAATGCATTGATATTGCGCTTTCCGTGTGCTGTTTTATCGTACGCGTTCTTGCTTGATTTTGAGCATAACATCTATATCACATTACTGACCATCCTAAGACCACTGTCTGTGTTACCATCTGCCGCATTCGCCCCCGGTAGCTGTCCAGCTCTACTAATTTCAACGGAGCAACTACTACAGAAAAAAGACACCTCAAGCACCGCGATCAATTGAGCTCCAACCTTGAACCGGTCTACTACTTCAAGACTTCAAGACATACGAACCACCAGGTAAAGGGACGCCGTACTTCCTCTAAGGTCTCAGTGTGCTTCACCATATATGGCCGCCACGCCTAAACGCAATATTCTAGGTGAGGGCGGATTAACACCTTGAAGATTGGTACGATCTCAGGCTTTCTGGCCGATACGGCTTGCGTCACCGACCTTACAAATTTACGGGTACTATTTGGGGAAAGTTTAGTGTGATAGAGGGTAACTTACATTAGGCACCTGGTAGGAATCAAAATGTGGAATTAACTGTGCCGATGACTGGAAGGACTTCATACATTCAGGGCAAGCAAAGTCTTGCAGCTTTGACCCTTCCAGTGGTAACGATGAGCCATTTTTTCTTTCCAGGATTCATTCGTTCCATCTCATCTCCTGGGCCCTAATCAGGAAGGGAGGATATACCAGCCGAAGCCAAAGCCGAAGATTACTTTTTCATTGCTGACTCGAACAGTGGGACGCGAAAAACAGGTGGTGCTCTGAACATAGACCCAACAACCGTTCCCCGTTTTCTGAGCGACAGGAATTAAGGCCGAAAGGGCCTCTCAATTGTGCATCGTTCGAAGACAGCCGACCTGCTGTGGCATTCACATTTCCGGCTAAGATCACGATAGCACCCCGTTCTGCTTTGGTAGAAGACATATTTGATTGCATCTGGGCTGTAATCTGTAGGGCATAAGCCGAGACGACAAACAAATAGCGTCTATCGGGACGGCGTTTGCTTACTTTGCACAGATCTCTAAGTCTCAATGCACACAACCGACTGTCAACTGGGATCGTCAAGCAGAGCAGCCTGAGCCCTTCCACTGGGAGCTACATCCACGCCATCAAGACCAGCAGCCGCAGCCTCAGGGTCCCCAGACGAACGCAAGTTTAAACTTCGCAGAAGGGTTAGATGGGGGCACCAATCAAATGACCGAGCTGGAGTCTTGGATGCAAGTCTCTTGAATACAACACACGTCGATAGCTATAGTCTCCAGTGTACGAGCTAAACATGCCGGTTGTCCTATACGCATTAGCGTTCGCACAGTAGATGGGGAGTTTAAAAGGACGCCTGGGGTGAAGATGAGCATCAGATGGTGAAAGCGGGTTTGGTGAGACTTGGATATTAGACGAAGGAGGGCGCGAGAGAACAAGGACAGGACTTCCCTCAGAGACACTACGGCAAGTGCGGCCGACCGCAGTTCCCGAAGAATATGAAAATGTTTATGTGCAGGGGTGAGGTGTGGAAGTAGAGAAATCAACGTGTGTGTACGGTGTGAGAGCATCAGAGCGAGCATGTGTTTGTCGAGAGTGGCGAGCGTGTGATAAAAGATCCATCGGTTTTATTGTTGTTGACGTTGTTGGCTGTTGTACTACTCGGTCCACCGGTCCAAAGTAGGTATTTTTTCGAGGATGCGTCTCTAGCTCCTGCGCAACCAAGCTCATCCTGCAAGGTAGCAGTGTTGGTCCAGATGAGCCGGTGACCAATTTTACAGGTCGTTCCCCCCGCCAACTATTTCATTGGGAAACTCCACTACTATGGACTGTAACGGAGTACACTGTGCAGTTCTGGAATTCTTAAAGCTGCCACAAACTTCGCAAGTTCTGAAAAAATCTGATACGTCTCTTCGCTGGTAAGGCCATCAGGACCAAGTCTGTACCGCATGCCCTAGTTCATTGGCACCAGCATGGCCCAGCTCAATGTGTAACGTTGTAAGAACCCTTTGTACCATGGAACGATGGAAGATCACTTTGGTTCGATAATTGTTACCAAACTGGAAAACTAAAACATTATTCTCAATGCACAAATGACCCCAGAGGCTCCATAGATGCTTGGTCCTTAAACCGCACCCCACCATCTCTCGCTGACTAGGCTTCTCATTTCCTGTCTTTAACTTCGAGTAGATGAAGCCTGTGTCGATATCGCTGGACTGGATTGAGCCTCACTGTTCCCCAGTGTCCTTCTGCAGACTAATCTGTGCTACATTGTCTCGGACCGGGTAATAAGAACTGACCCAGGAAAAATCGAACAAGCCATAAATTGGCCAACTCCTGACAACGTTGCGGAATTGAGGAGCTTCTTAGGGCTGGCTTCTTTTACAGTCGCTTCATCAAAGGTTTTGCAGAACGGGCGGCACTACTGAACTCTCCCCTGCACAAAAACGGCAGCTTCCATTGGGACAAACGATGTGAGCAGTCCTTTGCATACTTACGTTCAGCTCTTTGCTCAGCACCCGTGCTAGCACTGCCAGACCTGTCTGAAAGAGCTAGTGAGTTCATTCTAGATACAGACGCGAATGACGGGGCCATTGGAGCTGTGTTATCACAGATAGGACAAAATGGAGTAGAGCAGGTCATCGCCTGCGGGAGTGAAACGTTATGTGAACGGGAGGAAAATTATTGCACACCAAGAAAAGAAATGCCAAATAGTTCAGACAGTACTTAATCGGCCGACGATTTCGAATTCGCACAGACCACCAGGTTCGTCTGTGGTTAAGAAACTGAAGACCCCCAGGGGCAGACAACCCGGTGGCGGGAGCAGTCGCAGGAGTTTGATTAAGTGGTTGAACGTTGGGCAGGTAGTCGACGTTCGAACACGGACGCGTTTTCGAGGAGACCAGTTCGGAACCACGGAGATTGCCCTTCCTGCACATTCAACTATGTGCCACAAATCAGTCTACAAAAGGACACTGGGGAACAGTGAGGCTCAATCCAGTCCAGCGATATCGACACAGGCTTCATCTACTCGAAGTTAAAGACAGGAAATGAGAAGCCTAGTCAGCGAGAGATGGTGGGGTGCGGTTTAAGGACCAAGCATCTATGGAGCCTCTGGGGTCATTTGTGCATTGAGAATAATGTTTTAGTTTTCCAGTTTGGTAACAATTATCGAACCAAAGTGATCTTCCATCGTTCCATGGTACAAAGGGTTCTTACAACGTTACACATTGAGCTGGGCCATGCTGGTGCCAATGAACTAGGGCATGCGGTACAGACTTGGTCCTGATGGCCTTACCAGCGAAGAGACGTATCAGATTTTTTCAGAACTTGCGAAGTTTGTGGCAGCTTTAAGAATTCCAGAACTGCACAGTGTACTCCGTTACAGTCCATAGTAGTGGAGTTTCCCAATGAAATATTTGGAATGGATTTATTCGGACCACTGCCACTCACGCAACGTGGAAATGAATGCTCACTGGGTCTGGTTGATTGTTTTACTAAATGGTGCGAAGCGATATCCTTGAGATCTGAGGATGCCAAAAACGTTGCAGATGCAATCCTAAAGCATTGAATTTTTCAGTGGGGTGCACCTGGCCTACTGCACTCTGATAAGGGTACGAATTTTGAGGGCTGTCCCATACAGGAGCTTTGTTGGTTTCTTGGTATTGACAAAACACGCACTACCTACCACCTGCAAGGGAATGGATTAATTGAGCGCACTAATCGGACACTTATCAACCTCCTCAAAGCCTTCGTCGAGCATGGTATGGATTGGGACACGAAAATACAATTATGCTTGCTGGCATATCGCGACTCGGTGCGCGCCTCAGCTAATCGGACTCCAAGCTTTTTTTGGACAGGGAGAGAGATCCGGCTTCCGTCAGATTTGCGATCATCTGCAATTCACAACCAGAACGCTACTGTGGTGGGGTACGTCAGCAAGCTTCGGGACAATAAGGAGGGGTGCACACCTTGCTCGAGCCCATCTTCGCACAGCACAGAGGCAGTAAAAAGAATATTATGACACGAAGGCGTTTGGCGTTTCATTACAACCTGGGAATTTCACGTGGATTCATGCGTAAAACCCGCAGGGAAAGGGGGCTGCCTGATAAACTGTCCGGGTGTTGTAAGGGGTTCCTCTGGTGCTGAAAGGGCTTTGTCAGATGCAACCTGTGTCGTCAGATGCGCATCGGTGAATAGTGGCAGTCCATCACTTGTTCACTTCAATAAGCCCAAGCCCTTCGAGTGCGTGGCTCAGGAAGTCAACTCAGCCAGTGGGGTTTCGTCTCCTTGGGGCCTAGACGCAGTGCTGAAGGTACCAGTAGAACTGGGTGATGCTGTGGCTCCGGGAAGAATCCTTCTGAAATTGAGACCTGTGTAATGGAAAATTCTGGAGGGACGTACGAACATGGCAAATTGCGGTAATGGATTTTCTCGTCCATTTCAGCTGGTCGTATCAACCTTGTGCAAGTAGACGGCAAACCGGAGGAATTTGGAGAAACCGCTAATCTGGAAGACAGTGCAACAATCAAAGAAGAGTGAATCGTAGTGTATGCATTTGAGCCTTTGCGTCAGTGATGGTGTGCTACGTTTTTCAGATGAATCTTTACACCGCTGAACTCTATCTTCTCGCAGATGACTGGCCGTTACCTATCCATGGTGCAGCAAAGGGACGACTTAAATGAGATTACGAGTATGTTCGTTGTAAATTAGCAATGACCGACTTTGAACGTGTAAATTCACGAACAAAAACCATTGCGGATAAAGATATCTAGCTTGCGACAATGAAAACGCTCAAGTCCTGTTCCGGGTGAGGCCTGATCAACGATCCAACTCTCGATTCACCGACTTTTAAGCTTCACTCATTCTGGATAGCACCTTGGAGCCTCGAAGCAATGTGTAGCCCGGGTCAATGCAGAGCCCAAATTAAGAACATGGTTGCTCTGCAAATTCTGCGTTACTATTAGCCAGCAAGAAATATAAGGACAGACACGGTCATACCTTTGACTGTGAGCGTTGGTCACTCCTCAGCCAAAAGGGTAGTCACACATAGGACAAAGTTCTGTAAAAACGGAACAGTTGACCAAAAAATGTAGACAGACATTACCTGTCCTGAAGTCCAAACTAATAGAATACGTTCTCCGCCCTTAATCAGACCGAAAGAACAGTTTCTTGAGCGTGGCAGCTAAAAATCAGAGTAAATGAGCTGAATGTCTACGATCAGTCGACGTGAGCGGGAAAGTGCAACCAAGCTGTAGTAAAACAAGACTGTCTTGAGTCAGTGCTACTCACTGCCGTACCAGCTGGCCGTAAAGTAATCTCAGTATGAAAGCACGGCCCTAAAAAGGAAAAATAAGTGCATCAAGAGTAGATTAATTGTCGACCACAAGGCAGTGTCAGCACGAATAAGTTTGGAGGAAGCAGTCCAAAATTAGTTAGAAAGTACATAAAGGTAGGCAGAAGAGGATTTTTTCAACCAACATGGAAAGTACAAACTAGTGCTCAGCTCTAGGTGGTGGTACGTTGTTCGATGTCACGCGGCTGTTCGTTGTTCGCTGTTAGTTGTACCAATATTTGGCCTCCTCCAATCGCAAAACGCCAAATGCTCTGCCTGTGGACCGTTGAACCATAGTCCTACCAGCAAGCATCGCACCCGTGTCACTACAATTAAACGTGACCAACACTGTTCCCGTGCAAATCATCGTTCACCCATAGCACTTATTTTTACAGATTTTGGGATCCAACTATTACCTGATAATCCGGAGTGATAAACTGGTAAGCCCGTCGTATTTTCCGACTTTTGTATCAGTCTTCGAGTATGGGTAAACTACTTCATCAAAAGTAGTTGGTAGTAACAAAGTTTCTAAACGATTTCTCCACTTTTTACTACAATGGTTTTTTGTCCCCCGTTTTTTGAGACGTATCACTGTAGTGTACCACTTGCAGCAGGAGGGCCCTAGATGTGTTGACACTGAGGTGACTGCACTTGCTGTCCCGTTTACATCGTTCAGAGAATTTAACCCTTGAGCTTGATTTACTTATCCAGAATCAACTCTTTGCTGTGCGCGGCGTAACCACGGATAGTGGCAGATTTCTTCCTCTGAATATCTTCGAAATAGTACAAGATAAGCTCAAATATGAGGATCCAAACCCTTACGAACGAATAAATGCAGCGGTCATCATCCGAATTGGAATGTCTGACAAGCGTCGATATTTCCCCCTCATTGTATGCACCGATCTTGGATATCTCAAGCGTTCCCATTTGCTTCGGCACATGCGCACTCACTTTGGGAACCCCTTAGATCGATGATCGTCTGCTGAATAAGATGCTGTTTCAACGTTCTAAAATCGATGTTTAGTTTCTTTGTTTGTTCAATGAGGAAAGTCTCAAAAGGCTTGCCAAAATCGCAGACAAAATTGAGGAAATCTACGAGCAGGAATTCAAGCAGGTAGGTAGGTATTTGCTATTTTCACGGCCACTGCGCACGACTTTGTCAAAAAATTGAGGCATCCAATCAGTCATCAGTTGAACGCCTAACTTACGCATCACATAGCAGACAGATTCACCCAAACAGAACCCTCAGTACTATCGTACCAGGTTTCTGGTTCAGCCATTGCAAAGGGTTGGTCTCTACAAGGATCGGCAAAGGACAACGCCCCAGTAGCCAACGCACGGAATACACAGTCTTACTGTACAAACACACACATTGAACAATCTTTCTGATTCGACAGAAGGTATTGACATGATCGCCACTCTTTACGGTCCGGTTTCATATCCTTCAGTTTATACTGCCAACTGCTTGACAGATCTTTTGGACCCCAACCAAGAAGACGCGAGGCACCCACTATTCTTAAGTTCTATGTACATTTTCTCATTCCCGTCGCCAAGTCATCTGTTGACCTGCACGTGGTCTCTTCCACTTCTTAGAAGGAACGGAAAACAGGGCACGGTATGGTAGACGTATGTTTGTCATACGTAACACGTACTCTAACCAACGAAGCCAACTAAGCTGGGTACGCTGTGATAGAACTTTCTCTGAACTAGTACCCAATACTCGATTTATCACCTCAGTATTGCTTACTCGGTTATTCCACCCAATCTTAGCGATACTATGCAGACATCGGTGGTCGAAACCCTCAAAACGACAAATATATTCTGCACGCAGACCCCAAGTCCCGTAACTATACAACAGAACTGAACGCACCGCGGCACAATACACACGACCTTTTAATTTCAGCAAAATATCAGGCCGGCGCTACAAGTGCTTCAGTCCAACGTACACCACTCGAGCTTTGGGTATACGCGTGCTCACCTCTACTACCTTGCTACCATTCGTCATCACGCTGCATCCGAGGTAACTAAAGCGGTCAATAACTGTTAGTTCTTCCTCATCGACCCTCAACCTCGGAATCGTTACCATCCAATCTTTTTTTTATTACATGCATGTGCATGAGTGCAGTGGAAGGCGTATATGCCTTATAGCCACAAGGGCCCACTGCACCACTGGATATGACCGGTAACCGCACATTGAGACTTGGAATGGCCAACAACCACGTAAGGTCCCAGTAGGTCAGGTGTGATAACGATCCGGACAACAGTGAATTACTGCCTACTACCGAAGTAGCCGGTGATGGCGGGGATTCTACACTCGGACCTCGGAGGTGGTAAGCAAACGCTCTAAACCACTCGACCACCACCGGTAACATCGCTTTACACTTTGAAGGTGTGAAGCGCATGCTCTTGTGAGTCTGCCTAGTGCATGTTGCGCATGTTCCGTTAATTAGAACAAGCAGACAACGTCGTCCGCGTAACCTAGGTGATACAGCTTCTCATTATTTCGCACTTCGATGCCCACATCCCGGAGACTTCGTAAGGCATTCTCCATTGTTTCGTCCATGACGAAGTTAAACGAGAACGGAGAAATGGGACATCCTTGTAGAATAGTACTGGTCGTTTCAAATGGACTAGATAGTTCACCGTTAACCCTTTTTCGGCCAGAAGTATGAGAGTACAACGACCTCAGTAGATTCAAGAGCTTTTGGGGCATATCTTTCAGGTGAAGAGCACAGAATAGCGCTGTCCGGTCAACTGAATCGAAGGCGCCTTTCAAGCCAAGGAACTATCATTGGCGGTCGACGGTGTGCATGACGCACCTCAAGTATTTGACGAAGAGTAAAAATCTGGTCGGTGCATCCTCGACCTGGACGGAATCCCGCCTGTTGTTCGCGGTCGTTCTTCTCACGAGCCGGTGTAAGCTAAAATGCTCCTTGAAGTATTCGGCCCAACGGTTAGGCGTTTGCTCTTTGCTATGAATGGGTTCTCCATTCCTATCGCATATCGTTTCACTGACCGGCGTTCGTCGTCCACCGGTGTCCCGAACAAGTTTGAACAGTCTTTGATTGTTACCTGAAGCAGCTGCTACTTCCATTTCTTCGGCTACCTTGACCCACCGATTTTCGCGATTCTGCTTTAGGCTTTTCGTAACTTGCCTATGCAGCTTTCTTCGTTTCTCATTCATCTTTTCATACTTCGGGAGCTGACGTTTTCGTACTATTAGACTGATCGACTCTTAGGAAATCCACTGTTTTTGATGGACATCTGATCTAGGACTACAGTCGAAACCTGCTGCCACGTGCATTGCTTGCTGGATATGAGCCCAATGTTCATCTACATTACTGTTTGTCGTAGATCCCATCTCGTGTCCTAACTTATGTTCATAACTAATGCGAAATTCTGGATCACACAGGTTGCACAGCTAACTGGGTTTGCGGTTTGTGTCGATGACCATGGAGCTGGAGAGATAATCACAT
This sequence comes from Fasciola hepatica, assembly GCA_948099385.1. Classification (NCBI taxonomy): domain Eukaryota; kingdom Metazoa; phylum Platyhelminthes; class Trematoda; order Plagiorchiida; family Fasciolidae; genus Fasciola; species Fasciola hepatica. The sequence goes on from CANUEZ040000010.1 coordinate 3,799,668, forward strand.
TAAAACTAATGCATGGTCCGACTCTACATACGTGGACCAGTAGCATCTAAAGTTCTGCACAGAACTACGCCACTGATAGATTACTATGATATGTATAATTTGACTCAGAGTACCTGGAGCGTTAGAGCGCCATGTCGCAGTGCGACGCGAGCTGTCGGGAATTTCTACTGGACAGGAATAACCGATTGTCTGCACAAAACTAGATAAGCCTATCCCCGTTATCTGTGCGCTGAGCGGGTAAAGCACAACGCCCACCTAAACAAGCTTCTGGCGCACTGAATTTGCCAGCTTGTACATTAAAATCACCTGCTAGCACTACAATGTCAGAACCTTTGCTCCTGCGAACAAGAGTGGTGAGTTCATCATAGAACTGATCTCCCTTCATGTCAGAGCTGCATTCTGTTGGAGCGTATGCCGAGAGTACAAACAGAGTGCGCTCAACACAACTATCCTTTCGAACGCCGACTGACCCCTCTAGTCTTACAGCACATAAACGACTGTTAACAAATATCAAGTCTAAAAGGACAGCATCAACCTTGTCAGCTAAGACTATTCCTACACCACGTTGACCAGCAGCTCTAGCTATATCGTCTCCTGAAGAGCGCAAGAAAAACCTCGATGCGACGCCAGGAGCAGTTAGTTGAATCACACTGCTCGAATCCTTGGTACGCGCTTCACTCATGCAGCAGACATAAAACCTAGGAGAATCTATTGTGAGCGCTAGGTATGCCTGCTGACCGACGTGCATGAGTGTACACACGCTGAAGGAACCGAGATTCAGAGGCTGACGAGGCTTGAGAAAATTTGAGTTACAAGACTGGATTATTCACGACACTATTTGACTATGAACCACTGCGACTATCGGCCGTGTTATCAGTGAGAGAATCATGAATATATAAAGACGGCACAGAGAGGTGGTTGAGGACAGAAGGCAAAGGTTGAATAAAAGTGAGGGAACTCTGAGCAATAGCCCACTTGTCACTACCCACCCCGTCCGATGCATTGGACAGCGCGGTCTTGGTTATCCTGCGCGTTGGCCGATGCAGTATGGAATTATTTGTAGTCATGCAGTCCATGGGAAGTGTTGGACGTTTACTGTTGGGGTGTCTGGCAGCAAAGCAGGAGGACGATTAGAATTCTCAACCAGAGCCTTTAGCTCTAACGAGAACCTGTCCGCAAGGCAGCGGTTGGCTGAATGGAAACCCATTTGCTTAAATCAGTTATTCTTCCACTGATTTCGCCTACTGAGTCGCCAGCTCAAACCAACCCCCAACCTGGAGGACCAGGGGATGGGACTTTGTCTGGCCGCTACCCGTTGACCTGTTGGACATGATTGTATCTCCGGCTTAAGGCAGCCATCCTGTATAACTCTTTGGGTTATAGAGGCACGCAAGGCATCACGCCACGTCAAGGTGCAGTCTCGTCGTGATGGTGTCCAGGTCAAAACTTGGATCAGCACTGTAGAGAAAGATCTATAGCCCCTAGTCTTACGATCGGTCTGTGGTTCCAGGCAGTAGAGGATAATAATGGAGCGCGATCTGCACCAGCTCGCTTTCAGCCGCCGCGCATGGTCATATATGATACGCGGTTTTCACGGAGCCGACTTATTTTGTAGCAGAAGATAATCGCAGTACAGAAAAAGTGGGTAAATTCCTCATTGTATAATATGACAGCTGATCGGTAAGCAGTTTTAAATGTTTCCCAGGTATGTAATGACGCCATAATTTTACGAGTTAGATTGTAGCTCATGCCTCCTTTTTGATACCGGGCTGATTTCTTTCAGACGGAAGACCAGTTCTTGAGAAGGTGACTGGTTTGCATCTTGGCTGAGTGTAACCGCAATTGATACTTTGGAATCATCTGTCTCTGCTGCCAGTGGTATGTCACACGTGGTGGGGGTGATTGCTGCGTTTTCGAGTTCGTCTCTCAGCGCACGGAATGCATCTGCCGCGGCAGTCGGTAATGAAGAAACCTTGTTATGAGAGGATATATCTTATCGGAGATGCGAGTGATACAGCGTGGATAATACGTGTATAAACCAGCGACACGTTGCTGAAACTTATCGTCACTGGATAGTTTTATTTCGCACAGGCACTAAAAACGACCGGGATCGGATGTGATAGTACCGTTCGAAACCTGGTAACCGAGCAAGCAGATTGTACGTATTGCGGTGGCGGTCTTAACAGTTTTCAGAGTGTTTAGGAATTTCTCCAGATTAGCATCTAGTTCAGTAGCATCTTTACCACATACATTGACGTCCAGATATACTATGGTAGTTTTTTAAGGGTTTTCTTTGTAAGGAAGTTATCCGTGATGCAACGTCTCTAGTAATTCCAAATGAAACACACGGGAATCGGTAAATTCTTTCCCCCACCTCAAGAGCGATGTATTTCTTTTCTCCATCTCATAGAGATTTGTTGACATGCACTTTCTCATCCAGAGTACTGGAAACTGTGTTCTGAGCTAATGTCGTCAATTCGAGGAAGCGGATATGCATCCAGACTAGGGTCTATCACCATTCTCTTATATTAATGGGTAGTGACGGGTACTTAAGCACTCCTACGATTTTCGGCATTGATAAATCATTTCTTCTCCGATGATTGCCAACGGGACTTCGTTGCAATGGGTCTGAAGTGCGGGGCCAGATTTTCAAAAGAAAACATTGGGGGATTGATGCGCATCACCGAAATCGCACCGAGCATCAAAGGCGGGTTGCGTCTGTTTAACAATATTTTTTGCACTTTAATGAAGCTCAAGGAAGTCATAACCCAGGAGGAAATCAATGCAGATATTATTGAGGAGGAAGAGTTTTACCCTGCCATACTTTCGTTTGTATTGGAGTTAAGTGTAACATCATCCTCGGCTGATGCTATGGAACTGAGTTGACGCCATAGAGGTTTTATTGTATCATTTGAAAATCCTCTTGGTATTTACAAATGTCCGAAAAAACAAAGCTTTTTGAATTTCTAGTGTCTACCAGAGTGCATAGGGGCACAGTGAGATCAGCAGTAGCTCGCATCAGCCGGCCAGGGGTTGCAGCATTCAAAACCGATGAGAATGAAGCAGTGGCTCTCACGCATGGTTGACTAGAGCGAAAAACTGGAAATGATCTGTCTTCTCACACTTGTTGCAGGTTGCCTCCGAGCAGAACGTTTGGTCCTGATGTGGAAACCATAACCGCAGAAGGGACAAGTTTAAGCGTTCGCTTCAGTTTTAGGATAGTTGGAAGTTGATTTAGATTTTTCAGTGGCTAGGCTACGTGCGGTACGGGTTTCGTCATTCTGATTTGTTTTGGATTGGTTTTGGGCTGTTTCCAGTGACTTTGTTCTGTGGCTTTTCACAGATCAAGTGTTCTCTGTTCAAGTAACTGTTGACATGCGTAACTCGAACGCATACCAGAGATGCAGTTGTGCACGGCTTGATCACGATGTTGATCTGCAGTAACGGCTTTGAACTTACACTCTAGCTAGCGGAAGAAGTTTATGGACAAATTGGTTGAATATTTGAGCCTCCGCCTGCTTGTATATAAAGAGTAGAAAACCGAAGAATAGTTCTTTTTTTGGCTGAACGTAAATAGCCTGTAAAACAGAAGATGGATTCAAGCGAATCGCAGTCGGCGGTACACTGGTACACCAGAAGGGACACGAAGTTGTTCAGTTTGTTGAGTTTGCCTGGCTGATGAAATTTGGTGGAAGGCAAGAAGTTGGTGAATGTTCGGTACCAATGTGTCCACTTTCTCGCGGTATCAGGCACATGAGATTCAGTTCCAAAACGATCCAGCCTCAGAAAACGGTCCATTATGGAGAACACCTCTGGTAAATTGTGGTAATCACAAACATATCGATCAGTGCAAAGTCAGAAGACAAAAGCGCTGGATTAAGGCTTTATCCGACTTGTTATTCGAGTACTGTCTGAAACGGAACAGAAAAGATTGTTTGGATTTTTACAGTGAAAGTAAGAACAAGGAGTGCTGACAAAATATTCTTTTCACTTATGATTTATCATCTATAACTTATGTGCTTTTGTTCCAGCTTTCCTACTTCATGGCATTTAACTGCGCAGTTCCCGGTGCCAACTATAATGGTTTTGCAAATGATGATCTATCGACGAGCCTTGCTGGAATGAGCAAAGCAGATTTAGAAAAGCTACTTAACAACGCTGAAGCAATCAAAGAGATGGCCAAAACCAGCAGTCAGGTAGTTTTACTTAATATTCAAGCTGTTTGATCTGTCTTGCAGGTAAAAAAGTCGATTGCGGATAAGGAGTCCTTGATGCAAAAAAATAGGCAGTTGGCCGAAGCCAATCTGGACTTGGAACCTCAGTTCTTGGTAAAAAAGCAAGAACTGGCTGTCCTTTATAAACAGTTAAGTGACGCCAAGGAATTATACGCGAGTTTGAAATCCCGAATAGGTTTGTTGTTATTGAACTTGGACGGGATCTTGATAATTACCAATTGTAGACGCTCTTGGCACGAACTATAACCCCAGTACTATTTTGGCCTTGATGCAAGCCGCCAATGCAGAAGTTGAAGAAAGATCTGATGTAAGTTAAGTGAAGCAGTCATTCGAAATGTTGAATTCTCATTATCCGACAAGTCAGGATGAACTAGAATTATGCAGTGTTAACATTTCGTGCATTATTATCAGTTACTCACTTAAAATAATCTGTACTTCAAAATCGTTTTGATAATCACGATGAGCGGGCCCGTGGAGTCAGTTCATCATGAATGGGTACACTTCTGTAGGTTTTGGTTTCTGCTCTCGCTACTGATAACGGTGGGAGTAGCAGTTCGATTTCGAAATTTTCTAATATCGCGAGGAAAATTACCTCGCTCAGCGGTATGTCATCCATGAGCACAGTATTGTTTGCTAATCTGTATCCGGTTTAATCTCGTATTTTCACTTTGGTCTCCTGGATGTGGGAGCCTTCAATGAGTCTGGTTCAGTTGTAACAGCCATTAACATAAATCTCGACAAACGCGTTGTCACATTGGAAACGACAACACTGGAGAGCGAACGAACTGTTTTAAATTATACCTAATCTTGCTCTTCTAAATCATGTGGGTGACATTTATGTGGTTGAATATCATTCGGCAATATGAAGATAAATGTTATAATGGGAACAACTAGGGTTCTTTGGTTTTGTTTGACGTTGATGTTTCAGCTGTTTTCCGATCTGACTTTTGATATCGAATTATCAAGGATCATCACACCTGTATATTTAAATCATGGCTTGTTGCGTGCTCGCTTATTTTTACGTCCCATCTGTGCTTGCATCAACACTAAAGCCATTCGTCTTGCATCGTTACTTCTAAACGATAACCGACCGTATGCTTTACAGACGGTACTTTCTGCGCAGTTACTGATGCAGCTGGATGTCCACAACCCAAGTGAAAACTGGTAACAAACCAGGGAAGCACTGTACGCTGCTTCCAATGCCACACAAAACTCTTGTTCAAATAGACCTCACAATCGATGAATATCTTCGACATCAGTTGGTTTGTTAGATGCTCGCAGATCCGTCCTTCTTGATACCACGTCCAATAAGATGCGCAAATCCCTGAGGCGTCAACTGATCGGCAGTTTAAGAAATGACCACAAGTAGCAGTGGACTGCGAGATGTAAGGAAATGTAGATAGCTGCGTCTATTGGTCTTAGTCGCAACCTTTACTATCTGATTAGTATTACCGGTCTAGAGAAGCCAGGCGTAGGGCAGTCAAAGAATCTGACGGCTTATTGATTCACTTTCACGAACGTCTTCCAGACTGTTGGACGGAGCACTTTGAAGGGTAGTTTAGCTGGCCCCGTTGTATAGTGAATCTCCCGATAATACGTGCAAAAAATGACGCTTTTGAGTATCTGTTCGTCAGAAATGGAGGTTATCCGAGGGATGGGTCATAGGGAAGTGTACAAAGCTGCTGAGCCAGATAGCTTGTCCCCGTCCTTTTCGAGGATGGAAGCAAAACTTTAGTATCGGAGTTAACAAACTCCTCCGAGTAGTCTGAGATGGTAAAGGAATTCTGCGGTATTGATGTGAGACGGTGATTGTGCCGATGTTTAAGTAAAGCAAAAGGTCCTTCTGTGAAAGCCACAGAGGAATTAACTTGGTAAATATAGTGTCGAAACTGCTTGCCGGGATTGTTCTGCGCTAACTACCCAACCCTCGTGAAAGGTGTACACGTAGGAACCAAGCCGGTTTAAGACCAATCGGAGTTGTACTGATGGCATTTTTAGCTTTCGACAAATTTTGGAGCACGGACACATTTCCCCTAGGTCCACCATCTCTGTCTTCCTTGATCTAACGGCGACGTTCGATTAAGTCGACTCCATAGATCTGTATCGCTGGCTGCTTTTTATTTGTTTGATTTACTCAAGCTTTCGTGGTTACATTTCGACCAAGAGTGATCGCTTCTGCCATCCTTGTGTGCGAGCAGACGAGGTCTGGTTTGTGCTGAAGACGATTTTTCACTTGAATTCACCACAAGCAGTGGTGTGCATCAAAGTCGCCTTCTATTGTCCTTCCTTTTCAACCTTGTAATGTTATGATTTTGGAGGTAGCCCTGTTCCCGTATGAAATTAGGACATGGATCTGTGCTCAAGCAGTAAACTGTTTGACTTAGGATAAATGGATAATTTTGTGCTTCTGAGTTAAGATCCAAGTATGTTTCGGTTTTTTCTAGGTGGTTTAAGAAGCAGAATAGCGATGTCTGGGATACGTTTTAGGCCTCTATGGTTTAAATTGCTGCTATATGACTGGGTTGGCTTCACGCCAAACCTTGTTATGGCAAAAGAAGCCCTAACTGAAGCAAGTAATTTTTGTTACCTGGGCAATTACATCTCATCAGACGATCGGAAATCGGATGAAGTGTCGTCGCATGTGCAGAAGGTGTTTGACTCTTGCCAACCTCAAACGTCTGTGGCGTCAGCGTTACATCCGACTGCCCAAAAGCGTGGCCGTTTCGTATAGGAGACACGAGAAGACTGTCGGTGTTAGAGCACCGATATCCTATTATTGCTCGAATATTGTGGGAACACCGTATCAGCAATACTGAGGTCAAGCCCAGGGTGTTAAGAACAAGAACTCAGTCACTAGAGCAATCGTTTAACCTTAACGGTTTATAATAGTTAAGGAACATGCTACGCATGCCCACCGATAGACTTCCTCGGCTCAGGCTGTTCGCCGAGGCAGGATTAGCTGGTGGTGGTTCGATCTTGTACGGATTGGCTTCTTTTATTTTTCTCTCAAGCGCTTGTGCAGATAGTTTTACTCATTTTGTGTTCTCCTCTCCGTTGAATTTTGATTCGTCAGTACCACATTGCATCACACCTACACAGTCCAAAGCCAGTTATCAACGAACCGAATGAGGCCGTGGGGCACAGAATAACTTTAAGGTGTCTTTATTCACGGCAACCTCGGTGTGGTCGTTGAGTTCCTCCCTAATTGTCCGCTCTACAGATTTTCTTGTCAATTGGCCGCCACTGGCGGTCATTTAGCGGTCACGGTATAATATACAGAACCGAAACTTTTTCGACATCGATGTGGTGCAAGGTCGCATTACGTCTGAGTTTTCGCCCCGAGTTACGGGGTTCGGTAGCCTTGTGCGAGTCGCTAAAGCAGAGAGTGTGAAGTTATTCAACAAAATCGTATCGCATCAGTCATAAAAAGAAAATAGATTTGCAAGTCCGAGTAGTTTTTGAAGGTTTAATAAAAGTGAAAATGTACCTGTCAAATACAGCAAATGAAGCGGGCAAAATCCGATCCAATGCTTGTTTGCTCAACTACCCCAACATCCTAAACTTGAATTCTCTGAAAGTTGTACTTGGTCTCATCTGCGTAAAAATGTAAAACAGAGGTACGCTTTTACTGTAACCACATCGCATTTTGAATTCATCCCTCTTTGAGAGCTGTCCTGTTTCGCTAGGTCGGATGAATGCGTAATTTCTTTGTGGTGTTATATTAACCATCGAGAAGACGACCAATGAAAGCTAAACTGATCGAAAAATTCGGGTACATCAGTTCGAATTTTTTTCATCCCACTCAGTTATTATCGGTTCTCCTCTTCGATCTTCATCACTGATTGTTTTCCGCTCGCGATGCGAACCTGTATTTGCTTGTTCGCTTAGGTTGATAATCTCAGTTTCTCCCACTGGGGATTCCGCGGATGTTTAAGCGCTCATTCGGCTGGCAACTTGGGAGGGGACGGCGATCAATTCGGCATCGAGCACGCAACTGTTCACGTGACTCGCGCAAGACCGCCAAGCCGCGTGACTAGTCCCGGAAATTCACGTGTGATATGATCTTGCGCGGTTATCTATCGGGTTTCCACCAACACAAATTGGTTGCCCGACGGTTCACTTTTTCCGCACGCTTTGAATCTCAGTCCATATAAAGTTGTCAGTTTGTGGGACCCTAGTTTCCCCGACTTCCCAGCAGCCTCTAACACCCCGTACTTGACCGGTAAAATGCGTGCAGCAATGATTGTGTTTCACAATCGCTTTGCGAGTTTTCTTTGCATTTTCTGAAACATATTCACCACTAAAAGGATGTATTGCATGCATATCTGACCAGCAGCTGTTCTGTAATTTAGATGAACGCGCCTGTTTATATAGATCACGAAAATTCGTACAATACTATAGTATGAACTTGGTCCACTGCTGGCCCAGTTCGAGAACGGGCTGAAGTCTTCTGATTGGTTATCTGTTTAAAAACGGAAAAGTCTGATGAGGAAAACAAAAAGCAACACTGAATATTAATTTCAACCGGTTTTCATGACCTAATGTTTGCGACCACTATATATATATATATATATATATATATATAGATATATATATATCCAGTGGCGACCACATTTTGTCTCTTTGGTTGAGTTGTCACTTCGTACTTGAGATATTGTTAATTAACTCTGTTAGGCTTAATTGCGTAAGTTTTTGTTTCAAGTTCTCACACTGACCTGCAACTGGGAACATTTCTCCTGCGGATTCTGTGAATTTCCTGCGAACTGATCTGGATATATATTTAGTTGACCGTTTAAAAACAGCGAATTCTTCCTGGTCCTCCAGTGCTCGGGTAACTCAGATCCGAATTGGGATTCACGGATAGTGGTTTTGTGAACTGGCTTCATGTTCGTAATAAGTCCAATGATGCAATGGCTGTTCGTCATTGCCATTTGAGAATAGCTGGGTATTTTCTATTACATGCTTCATGATTGCTGTGGGTGGGGGGGGGGTTATGCCCTATAACCACAAAGGTCCACTGCATCATTAAGTATAAACGGCAACCAGACCCTGAGACTTACAGTGGAGAACCAAATAAGGTCGCAATAGGCCCAGTGTGGTGACGAGTCGGACGACAGTGGATTGCTGTCTACCGCCAAAGTAAACGGCAATGGTGGGGATTCGAATCTCTTACCTCCGAGGTGACAAGCAAACAATCTAAACCACTCGACCACCACCGGTTGGTAACAATTAAGCTCTATTTCCACCATTTTGGGGCATTGCGTCTGCATGGTGAACGATTCAATAATAAACTAAAGTCTCACATGACCTCTCTGACTTCGTTTAAATAAAGTAGAAAATGATAATTAAGAACTTGGCCTGGGAGCTCATTTTCACAGGTCTGAATAATGGCTTTGGTGAACGCTGATTGCTCATAGCTGTACGCTGAATGCGTGAGCTGTTCTTCAGTAGAAGGCACTCCTAATGCCGTTGTCCTTGAACAGTTTATCCACGGCTGGTTACATAAACACACCGAATACCTTATTTCCCATGATGACCACCCGTACCAGGCAATTTTAGATTTAAAATACGACGTGAGAAATTCTTTTGACGCATGAGGGCGTTTACACTTAGACTACAGATTAAAACGACAAGATTCGTAGGTTCGATTTATTTGTAGTATCATTCACTAGGCGGTATCAACACTCAATTCATTGCTGGAAACCACGGAAGCTGTTTCATCCTTGCTTAAAGTTATCAGCAGCTGTCCACTGCTGCCGGCCATATTCGCTTGAGTGAGTGGTGGTCGGTTTTCAAGGACCGCTTACACGTTTCTACGCCCTTGTGACAAATGACAGCTCATCAGGTAAATTCTTATCACTTTTTTTCCTAAGCGATAACCCATTTCGATCAATTCTGTATGATTCTTCCAGTCGTTGCGGTATTTTACCTACCTTTTTGCCATCTTCCCCTGCCAAATTTAGGACTTAGCCAACCAATTTGTCAACGGGAGCATGAACGTGGATGATTTTCTTCGTGAGTTTCTCCCACTGCGAAAGCTTTGCAACGAAAGGCGTTTCAAGTGTGAGAAGCTCGCGGAAAACCTTTCCGGTTCCCGTCCCGTGATAGCCAGCAGACCCCCAGCTCCGTTTCGCGAGGCACCAAAACCCCCAGTTTCCGCTTCCTCGTCCAACCTCGGCTCCGGGCAGCTATATCCGAATCTGTCACGGCCGAGCAGCATGACAAACGATCATACGGTGTCTTACGGATTTAATATGTAATGATGAGTAAACTTCCCTTGGTTTTTCACACCGCGCTGCAGTGACTGTTGAAAGCCTCAGCACCTTTCTACCGACTCTCGCTTTCTGTTTCACAGGGTGCGCCGAATAACCAAACAAAAATGTAGCTAAATCGTGATGGAAAGGAACAGGAGACCGATTTATCTTCATTTTTTCTTTCTGTTCTCAGTCTTACCGTCAACGTTTTCAGTGCCGTTCATCCCCCCAGTGAGTGGTTATAAATCTTCATGTCTTGTCAAACTGTGAGACTCTTTATACCCATGTGAGGGCAGTGTCAGTTATAGTGACACAGTTGTTCGCGGAATTCTAATCTATCCTACCAATTTTTAAAAAACTTTGTTCTGATCAGATTTGCTCTAACCGGCCGCTGCATTACGGTTAGTATACTTCCTCGTATTGATGATATTGCGTGTGTTGCTCGCCGTCGGTGCAGGTTTGTCTCAAACACTTGAGAAGTCTCATTATCCGGTCGCTTAAGGTGCATGTTCCCCCCCCCCCCCCCTTATTTTTTTGAAGCCCTGTTTCCTTTTGCCCACTGAAAGGAATTTAGAATGTTTAAAATGCTTGGGTATTACTCGATACGATATCCCGGGGTCGTATATTCGGTCGGGCAGATCGAATAGTGTGTGCAGCTGTGGTTGGACTGATAAATTATATGTGAGTCAGAATTCCGCGGTTATCCAGGCGACTCTCAGCAATAGCACCCACAAAACGCTTCCGCCCACTAGCCTTCACATCTTCGTCGAGCACGTATGGTTTAGGAATGAGGCAGTATTCGTATTCGTTTTGTATTGACCAAATAAAGGATGTTGATACGTTATGCTGAATCATAATTACTCACATGGTCGTCCCGTCCGTCCTGTTTCTCTTCTATCCCCAGGAGTCTGTTTCACTACTTTTATCGTCAAAGTTGCTCAGCAGTATAAAATACTTGATGAGTTAGGGCCGTTGGCGGAACCCACCGTCTGAGCGATGCCGTTACACCTAAAGGTACTGTCGAAACTGATATGTACGGTCGTGTGATGCGCACGTTTTGCTCCCGTATATTACACCATTGACACAGAACAACATAAGTTATACATCTTGAATAACTATCAAATTGTTGGGAGATTTTAGGACTAACCCTACGGGTCTGTGTTACGTGGTGAACGAATATTCGGAAAATCCAAAAGAAAGACGATCTTGACATTTTTACGCTGGAGTGGCCCAAAAAATATAATTAAAAACATGGTGTTCACACACGCCAATTATCGGCGGGTCTGCCTTTATTCTTCAGGATTTTTCACAGTCTCGTCGGCTGAGAGTTATGTAAGAGGTTTTAACCTATGCTCCATCACATTTTCTACTTTTGACTCCAGAGGCCCTCACAGAGATAGCTCGCTATTTTATATTATCAGAACAGGAAAAATATGCAGAAATACTTTCAAATCTACTCCGTGAGGGGGTGTTTGTATGAATCGAACCTTAAAATCGCGCATACTTTCAGGAGTCTAAAAGTGAATGATGAACGGACGGGTAGATTTTCATACATATGATGAGAACTAGAACACACGCGACGGCTTATAGTTCCGCACTCACAAGTGAGAAAAGTGCTGGGAGATCTCCCTCGCGATCTCGCATGTGCAGGACAGAATAAAGTGTATGACGCGTCCAATATTGGTGGCCGAACCAGCGACGGAACGTCGAGGGTTTTTGTGGAGGCTGCCAGTCGTGCGCCGCACAGAAGGACCCTGTTCGAAGCACCTTTGGTCCCCGTCAAAGCAGGTTATACAAATGAGAAGGTGGGGGGTTGATACAACATGGCCATTTCCGGAATCTCAGAACAGGAGAATTTGTGGTATTTTCATGATCGAATACTTTACGGGATGGGCAGTTGTTGCAGTTTCAGTCATAGATGCAGCAACCGTGGCCCGGGCAATTGATAACCATAAGATTGGAAAATGGGGGCCTCTTGTGGATGGCATTTTGATAGAGGGAGTATTTCTGAAAACTTCACAGCACATGAATTATGCTAATTGTTATAGATCACCGAAACTCGTACGACGACATACCATGCTGATGGCAATTGGTTAGCCGGACGGACCAGTGGCACATTCAAACCCTTGATGAAAGCACTCGTAAGAGAAGCAAGACATATGGATCAGGCTCTAGAACAGTGTCACATGACTCACTTTACGTAACTTTATATATTTGACAAGGATCTGGTACCGACAGCGTGCCAAAGAGACCATAGGATAACAGGAAAACAATGTACGAAGAGATAAAGAACAGAAATGTTAGAAAGATACTTTTGCGAGTTCTTACACACACACACACACACACACACACAGTATTTTGATTTTTCTGTTCGTATCGTTTGTGGTTTCCATATACTGAAGGGGAAAGATGGGAAACCATCACAGCATTCCATACAGCATCAAAGCCGCTGACTCCGGTTTCGGTCCATATCCCCCCGCGTAACAAGCCAATTGTTTCCGGTGTCATTCTTGCTCCAACCTGGTAGGCGGCAGGGCCCCACTGCGGGTAAACGGGAGGCCGGCTTTCTTAAGCTTTTCCTCCAAATCATCGATCATCCATCACGCCGCCGTTTCCAGTCCTGTCCAGCGAGCTCGAATAAAGCGCGGCGAGGTAAACTCTGAGCGGGCATCCGCAAGATATGACCTAACGGCCAAAGCCGACGAACAAAACCTATTAGTTCAGTTCAGTTCTGTTCTGTTCTGTTTGCACAGGACAGGTAATGCCTACTGCCAATCGAGCGTCCAGGATTCCTTCGATGGTGTGCACACCAATTATGCACCCACCACTGCCGAGTGTATTTTGTCTAATCCCTACTAAAACTGAGAGAGAAACGGAAAACCTCATCGCACACCAACTGCGAGAGATATTATGCATTGTGAGCGTTCACTGAGGCTGTATGCAATAGGCAAAAAAGTCCAATGAAGCATACTCCAGAAGGACCATAGCGCTACCAGACATCCATCCAGTTAACACACTGAAAACTCGCTACAGGAAGTAGCCCGTACCACTTTCTATCTAGGGCAACTTTGGAGGACTGGGCGGTATGCAGGTCTATTATTCCACCAGGCAGAGAATTCCGACTGTTCAGTACCCTGTTGCTGAAGAAGTGCGATCTAGTCATTCTGAGTGATGAACAGTCCGTCCCGAATGCTCTCCTTTGCACTTCTTCATTACTGACGTGATGCTGCCATCATACTCGTGTGATTGTCCGTAGGCACCGATGGTCGAATACGGCAAGCCGACGCAGGTCCTCTACTCCAAATGGCCAGGTTTCGCATCCATGTTGTAGCACCTAGCGAACTTCGCCCTTATGGACTCTTCCATTTAGGCAGAGCCTGATGTCGTGAAGAGGCCTCAGGTGCCTTAGGTTGGCGGAAGCCAAACGCGCCTTAGAGATGCGAGGAGAAGTTTCGTCCCCGAGAGCTCCACCAGTGGAAGTACGGCTGCCCAGGTACACAAAGCTGCCGACAGCTTCCAAACGTTCCTCACAACGATTGAGTGTGGGAGAACCTCCTTGACAGTCTAGAAGGAGCATCTGGCATTTGGATTGAGCAAACTGCAAACCGTACTCGACAGATTCGACGGGCAAGTGGTTTAAGGCCTCTTGGATGACTTGAGGGTTGTCTCCCAAAGAGGCGACGTTGTCAGCATAATGCAATTCAACGATTCTGGTGCCCGTTAGAGTAGTAGCGGTGGCCATCTTCGTTCATACTTTTACCACGTTTATTGGTTAACTGAACGCTGACTGCCAAGCGCGGTGGCCATTTGACCGTTGCTCTTGCGCACGCTCTCACGCATGCTCCCAAATGCACGCTTAACACTGTCTCTACCAATCGCCTTCTCGTTCTCACGGGTCGTGGAGAATACTATTCTGGTTAAAATATTTGTGCAGTGCCGCACATGAGTGACGTGCAGGTGGTCCACGCGGTACAAAGGACCGAAGCACGCGTTTACTAAGGAAACCGCGAAGTAGGGTCTAATCAATCTTGCAGGGTTTCCACTCCACTGGTAATAACACCAGTAAAGGCTCCTTGAAGCAGGTCATCCATAGCGAAGTTGAAGGGGAACAGGGAAATAGGTTATCCTTGTCGAATGCCACTTGAGGCGACAGGGGACCCGGATGGTTGCCCACAGGCCCTTACGCTGCCGAGGTTTTTCGATTGAAAGCTTCCAGAAAAGGAATGTACTTCTCGGGCAAGCCGGCCCTTAATAGGCAAGTACATAGGGCAGTCCTACCGACACAACGAAATGCGGCCCCGATGTCCAGAAACAACACGGTATTTGGCCTTTGATACATGTGACGGCGTTGAAGAGTGAGGTGAAAAGCTGAGATTTGGTTCGTGCAACTGCGGCTGGGGCGGAACTGAGCTTGTTCTTTACGACGATGGGGTTCGCACAATGGAGCAAGTCGGAGGAGGATAATGGACACTGGGAGTTTTGAGGCAACAGAAACCAGGCTGATTCCCCGATGATCAAAAAAAGTGTACATCTACCGTTTTAGAGATGGGCACAATGGTCTATTCACCTCAGGATGTAGGAACGTTCTCTTTCGTCCAAACCTTTGAGAACAGGGTTGTCAATTGTCTAAGCAGAACCATCTCGCCATCTTCGAAAAGCCCAGGAGAGCTGCTACCTGTTCCGTATGCCTTGTGGCACCTGTGGGTTTGCTGTTCTTTCCAAATTTCGGCTTTCGTCGGGAGACTGGAATAAACCGAGTAGAAAGTGTGGGAGTTCCAGGCGCAGTAGAAGCAGCCGGCGGCCGGCCAAACTGGGAGAAAAAGTGTTCTGACCATCGGTCTATTCTGCTCGACAGGTTGGTGATTGGCTTCTCATCGGTTTCGCGGGCAAGCTCGCTTACTCTTGTTATTTGCGGTCCGGTGGCACGAATGAGTTGAGAGAGCATCCTGGAGTTGCCAGAGGCAGAAGCTGCACCTATCACCGGGGAACTCTCTGACTATCGCTTCTCACCGCCAGCATCCAGACTGTTATTAAAACGCCTCGTTGTATCTTCCACCAGCAGATGTATGTCTGCGGTTCTGAAGCAGTAAGTAGGAGTAGGAAGAAATTACATTTCCTTGTTTGTGGCCAACGGTATTACAAGTGGTCAGGCCGGTATTTTGTGGGCCTTCTTGTGGCCGCTCCCGGCGCTCGCCGACATCAAATGGGGCGGTGGATTCCAGTGCCTGGACCAGCATGGTCTGAAAGGCTTCCAGCGATAAAGGGTCGTTCAGCTTGTATGTATTTAGGCAAGCATGATTCGAGTTCCTCGAGTCCCTAAGCAGCAAGCAGTTCGTAGAGCATACTAATGCGTGACCAGAATAGAGACAGGTTGACCAGTAAGAGCGACAATCTAACACGCTGCTGCATTAATGGTAGCTAATCGCTACAAGGTCAATTTGAGACAATCCCAGTATTCAGCAAGGAGGACGCCCGGTGGCGGTGCGCCGTTTGAATTTGCGAAAGTTTGCTCTTGCTGGAAAAAGCTGGTGGTCAGCACATATTGTCTCTACTGTCCGAGTGACTGGAGCTGAGGCCAAACTGCGCTTCTCACCAGCTGTCAGGCCACCGACGCGCTTTAAGATCTGGGGCAAAATCCGCGACATCTGTCCAGCGCGCTGTAAGCAGGAGCATATGAGGCTGTTGGTAGAATTCATCTTTTTCTGCCTCCGGGCTGCATTTTGTCGGGGCATAGGCGGACTTGACAAATAAGTCGCCCTTGCGATCTGGATATCTAGTTACTCGGCAAGAACCCCGCAGCCGGTCTGCACAGAGTCGGTTAATGAAAAGACTTCAATCTGACACGGCAGCTACTGCTCTACTGCTCGGAGCCACACCAACACCAGCCTGCCTGGCTGCTGCAGCCTCCGGGTCCCCAGACAGGCGTAGATGAAACTTGGTACAGGGATTAGTTGGGGACGTTAGCCTGATCGTGGAGCTTGCGTCTTGCACTCTTGTCCCTGAGAAGCAGCAGATATCGATCGGGAGAGATGCCAGTTTGCGAGTCGAACCTGCCTGTTGTCCGACTTGCATAGGCATGAGTACGTCGTAGCTGACCCTTAAGAGTCGTAGTCAAGGTTGAAGAAAGGTGTGCTCGGTGGTGTGATTTGCTGTGACAGTTGTACGGCAGACGGTTCTAGTGGACGTTTGGTCACAAGAGAAGTCAGTAACAAGGCAGTTTTGCTGCAGGCTGGTGACTTGTCTGGCACGGGAAACAACGGGAGAGGTGGAAAGAGGGTGGATAGGTTCCGAGTGTGGTGTTGGATGAGCGTACGATTTTGCTATGGCGAAGGATTGTGAGAAGAGGGATGAAAGCAAATTTGTATGATTCCATGGTTCAGTTGGCGGGCGTAGTACTGCCAGGTTGCTCGGGCCGAAGCAGGTGATTTTCTTTAGGGGTTTCAAACCGGAGCCCTTAGCTGTCCAAATTCTCAACTGATAGGTAGGAGAACATGGCGCGGTGTCCGAAACCTACTGGGTGCCGGCGACTGAGCGTTCGGTTCACACGCTCTCCAGACGGTCCAAACATCCTGGGTGCCCAGTACACCCCTCCGCCACAGAAGCCGGAGACTGTAATGTTGTACGCTTCATGCACTTCATACACAACCCGTGATTGGTTTTGAATCAGGATTTAGCCATCTCCCCCATACTGACTATTAGTCAGTCAACCCAGTGGAAGGCACCGGGAGTTTGCTTTCGTCCTTAAATTTTTTGTGTAAAAACACCTACGCCCCGGGAAGGCAGTGTGTGGGACTTTCCCTCCAGAAGCTATTCGGTACTCGTGATCATCTGGGAGCATTCCGGCAGGTGTTCAGAGCGAGAGGCCAAATAGGAGCTTGAGCCACCCAATCCTGACCACACTGAGGCATTTGGAGGCAAAAAATGGCCTACTGCAGTGCAGTACTCTCTTGCACTGAACACACGCCACATTTTCTGTGGACTGTAGTGATACCAATAAAGCACTCGATGACGAAGACTAACAAATTTGTTTATTTGAACAATGACCGTATTTGGTGGCGCCACATGCTCCGCCTGTGTACGTCGTCTGAACGCCGTTGCGCTCCTCCAATACACACGTTGTCCCGCTCCAGCGTTGAGTTCTGCTTTGCGCGCTGCCGAGTATATTCGCTATCGTGTCACAAACCGAGGACCACGGGCTATAGACTCTATACGGGAGCAGGTCCTGACTTAACTGAGATAAATCCTAAACTGGTGAGCCCGAACAACAAACTAATTCTCGAAGGACATTCGTAGGTCCATCAATCACATTTATTCGTTTACATATACACTTTTTCCGATATGTAAACGGTTAATTCCGGATTTCAGTTACCATATCCCTTATATATATTTTTTCATATCCATATTATAAGTGTTTCACTTTTGCTGCACTGACCTCCTTATATCATTTTACATTTGATATACCATTGCAACTATGGCTAGCAACGACCGTAAACCTGACCCGGAACCGTCCGTTTCGACAGTCTCCCTAGCCGTCCCTCAGTTTTTTATTGCTGACCCTCAACTCTGGTTTCATATGTTGGAGGCAGAGTTTGAATCACAGAATTACAAGCGAACGAACCCGTTACTTGTGGACTATCGGTCGCCTTCCCCGTGACGTTGCTACTCAGATACGCGAGGTAATATTTATTAACAGTTCTTACACAGCCGTGAAAGACGCGGTAATCTCTTGTCTTTTACCGTCAGAATCGTCCAGACTAAAACGGCTGACCCAAGGGACAGAGTTAGGTAGCAAGAAGCCCTCTGCATTACTGAGAGAAATGCAGCAGCTGGCAGGGCAACTTTTAGAGGAAAACGTCCTTAAAGAGTTGTGGGTACAGCGACTACCACCCAACATTCAAGCACTGCTCGAGGTTTCCAGCCACCTTAAGCTCACAGAAGCGGCTCAACTAGCGGACGGTATTATGGACCTGTACCATCCACAAATTACCGCCGTAACAAATTCGAGCAGCCCCCAGACCACAGCTCCCACCGTAGGAACACACTCCGAGGACACTCTGATAGCTGCTTTCGAGCGGGCTTTCAGACATTTTTCCTCTCCTGGTTGCTCTCACTGTAGAAACCATATATCTTATCACAACTCTGACCGACGTGAACGTCTCAGAAGCCCTTCCCCTGACCGCCTGGTTAACCCATCTCGATCAATGTACTGTCGATACCACAAGCGGTTTGGGGAGAAGGCTCGGCGCTGCGAAGCCGGTTGCACCTTCCCAGGTGCCAAACAGGGAAACTAATATCCCGACGCGTTCCGACGACTAACGCGGTCGGCAGCCATAATAGCAGTCGTCTGTTGCATGTCCGAGATTTAGTTTCCAATAGCCTGTTCCTAATTGACACCGGTGCAGCAGTAAGTGTCATTCCAAAGGAGGCAGGTGATGCAACGAACCCGTCAGTCCAACAACTCCGTGCTGCCAATGGCACTCCCATTGCTACTTAAGGCCGTAAGTCACTCACACTCAACTTAGGACTACGTCGCACCTTCCGCTGGGTGTTCATAGTAGCAGACGTCCCTTATCTCATACTAGGCATCGATTTCCTAGACCATTTCGACCTCCTGATCGATGCACGAGGCCGGAGAGTTGTCGACCGGCAGACTTCTCTTTCCGTAACCGGGTCGTATTCCTCCGTGAATCACATCACGCCCCTATACATCGAACCGCAGGCTGAACACCCGTACGCAGACCTACTTTCAGCTTACCCGGCAATGCTAAGACAATCTGGCCCCCTTCCCGCGGTGACCACTAACGTTACCCACCATATTGTCACTAAAGGACCCCCAGCATTTAGCCGACCACGTCGCTTGACCTTAGACAAGCTACGCGTAGCACAGGCTGAGTTTGAACACATGCTAGAATTAGGCATAATACGCCCGTCCAGTAGCCCTTGGGCCTCGCCCCTTCACATGGTTCCTAAACCTAATGGCGATTGGCGCCCCTGCGGTGACTACAGTGCCCTCAACCGGGCTACTGTCCCGGACAGGTACCCCATTCCACATATTCAAGATCTTACTTCTACCCTGTCTGGTTGTTCTGTTTCCAGCAGAATCGACCTCGTCAGAGCCTACCACCAAATCCCAGTAGCTGAGGCTGACATCCCTAAAACCGCTGTCACAACTCCATTCGGACTATTCGAGTTTTTGCGCATGCCTTTTGGGCTCAGCAATGCAGCCCAAACCTTTCAAAGGTTTATGCATGAGGCAACACGCGGTTTGAAGAATGTCTACGTGTACTTAGACGATATTTTTGTGGCAAGTTCTTCAAAAGAAGAGCATATGACACACCTGCGTGCTCTTTTTGAGCGCCTTAGCCAACACGGTGTAACCATTAACCCTGCTAAATGCGAATTAGGTAGGACGACCATCACGTTCCTAGGTCACGAAATCTCAGCCTCAGGCATACAGCCCCTGCCTGACAAGGTGGCGGCAATTCGCGACTATCCTGAGCCTCACTCTTACCGACAATTGCGCCAATTTTCTGGCCTGGTTAACTTTTATCGCCGCTTTATCCCACACTGCGCCGAAATAATGCAGCCTCTAACAGACCTTTTACGTGGAGGTAAGCGGAAATTCATTTTTCCCGACACGGCGCAGGCAGCTTTTACTTTGATCAAGGATGCTATCGCCAACATAGCACTCCTTGCACATCCCGATCCTTCTGCTCCCCTGGCATTAGGAACAGATGCTTCGGACACGGCTGTTGGAGCAGTGTTGCAGCAATTCGTCAACAATTCACGGCAACCAATAGCTTTCTTCTCCAAGCGTCTCCAGCCTTCGGAATCCCGATATAGTACGTTCAGCAGAGAACTGCTGGCAATCTATTTGGGTATCCGACACTTCCGGCACACACTCGAGGGCCAATTGTTCACAGTGTTTACAGATCATAAACCACTAGTGTACACCCTCCAGTCAGCTTCTGACCGATATTCGCCACGCGAGATTCGCCACTTAGACTATGTTTCGCAGTTTACTACGGACATTCGACACGTCTCTGGGGCACACAATCCCGTAGCAGACGCACTCTCACGCGTCCACAATATCGACTACCCACTACCCATGGGCATAGATCTAGAAGCAATCGCCGCAGCCCAAACGACAGATCCTGAGGTAGAGCAACTCAGACACAACAGCTCCCTGCACCTAGTGGCATTGGCCCTTCCAAATTCGGACGTAACTATCATTTGCGATGTGTCACAAGGTCGACCCCGACCACTAGTTCCTGCCAGTTTTCGCCGACGAGTTTTTACCAGCCTCCACAACTTATCGCACCCTGGGGTAACCGCCTCAGTGAAACTAGTCACCGAGCGATTCGTCTGGCCTTGCGTCCAACGTGACGTACGTCTTTGGGCTCGTGCTTGTCTCCAGTGCCAACGAGTTAAGATACATCGTCACACCAAATCTACTTTAGGCACATTCTGCGAACCGGACGCACGCTTTCATCATGTGCATGTGGATCTCGTGGGGCCACTTCCGCCATCCAATGGCTGCGTCTACATTCTCACTTGCGTAGATCGTTTCACTCGCTGGCCACAGGCCATACCTATTCCTCGCCCAACCTCAGAGGAAGCTGCAAAACCATTTCTAACCGGTTGGGTGAGTCAGTTCGGTTGCCCTGCTATCGTGACCACTGATCGCGGTTCTCATTTCGACGGCGTTTTCCACGAGCTACTAAACGCATTCGGTTGTCGACACAACAAGACGACGGCCTATCATCCTCAGGCCAATGGCATGGTGGAGCGATTCCATCGCCAGCTGAAAGCTGCCCTTCGTGCTCGTGATAATCCATTATGGAGTGAAGTTTTGCCGATCGTTCTCTTAGGACTGCGTAACACCGTTGAAGCCGATATGGGTGTTACGGCGGCTGAACTGGTTCATGGTTGCACACTACGACTTCCAGGTGAGTTGGTTTCTCCATTACCACCTATGAGTTTTAATTACGGGGATTACGCAAAACGGTTGTTGCACCAAATGCGGGTGATAAAGCCCACCCCACCACGAGAACAAACCCTGAGCAACTACATACCTACCGCTCTAGCTACCACCAGCCATGTGTTTATTCGAGTAGATGCAGTGCGATCACCACTGCAGGCGGCTTACTCTGGCCCGTTCCGCGTCGTCCAGCGAAAGGAAAAGAAATACGTGGTGGACGTCGAGGGCAGGAAGGAGACCATCAGCAGAGACCACCTCAAACCAGCCTTCATCGAGGCAGAACCCACCTCGAACAACCCTCTCAGTGTCCCTACCTGCTCACAACCTTCGGTTAGTCGTCCCGAGTCGGCCCCTGTTACTCCCACCAACGACCCCTCGTTACCTGTTGCAACACCAAACCCCACGAAAGACACAGCTGCACCGGTCAACAGGAGAAATCGACGCGGCCGCGAGCTGCGACAGCCAACGAGGTTTTCTGAATATGTAACAGTTGTATATATTTAAGTTTACTCTTCATATTCAAATTGTACATAGTCCTATTATGCATGAATGCACGACCACGTGGTTATCACGACA
Source organism: Fasciola hepatica (assembly GCA_948099385.1). Taxonomy (NCBI): domain Eukaryota; kingdom Metazoa; phylum Platyhelminthes; class Trematoda; order Plagiorchiida; family Fasciolidae; genus Fasciola; species Fasciola hepatica. The sequence continues at coordinate 3,821,714 of CANUEZ040000010.1, forward strand.
AGGCTGGCGGCAGCCTGTATTGCGCCGATATGTCCCCCTCAGTCGAATATCCGATCGCGCCTCGAGGCGCAGCTTCCTTGTGTTTCTTTCCTTCCAGCTCGTCCCGTCAGACAAAACCACATGGAATTCCAGGATCTCGCATGGCTCTAACACAAGGCTCACTGGATCGCGACTGGACTCATTTGACGCCTGACGCTGGCTCGCTTACGAAGGCAATGACAACCACAGGGACACGGAACTTTGGGATATGCCTACGACGACAAACCCTACAACACAATCACCACTGCCAGGTCACGGACAGGATCTACCCCGGTCGGATAACATTTTGAGGAGGACGCAATTTTGCGATCGACGCACAGCGACCAGTGTGAGTCACGGAGAACGGCTTGTGCTGGCTTCGCTGTTGTGTTCGACAGCGGCGGGAGGCATGGAAAACGTCTCTCACCACCGAATCCGACGTACCCATCACGGGTCGAAGCCCAACTGCGTCGGCCTTCTAGGGGGAGACCCCTGTAGTGCTACCAATAAAGCACTCGATGACGAAGACTAACAAATTTGTTTATTTGAACAATGACCGTATTTGGTGGCGCCACGTGCTCCGCCTGTGTACGTCGTCTGAACGCCGTTGCGCTCCTCCAATACGCACGTTGTCCCGCTCCAGCGTTGAGTTCTGCTTTGCGCGCTGCCGAGTATATTCGCTATCGTGTCACAAACCGAGGACCACGGGCTATAGACTCTATACGGGAGCAGGTCCTGACTTAACTGAGATAAATCCTAAAGGACCAGAATAGAAATGTTCATATTCTGTGGATGGCTCATACAGGACTTGCGTTGGTTACCCCTAGTGACATCCATCTTTGTGGCCATACTGAAAGAAACTTTAGTGAAGGCGCGCGAACTGACAAGAAAACACCAACTGGAAGGAGCATTGTGACCGTGGCGCACACGGCGACTCCTTTTGTTGGTGGACGTGATAATGTTGGATTCTGAGACAGTACCTACGGGTGTTCACACCAAGTTCAGCGAAATGGAGCAGAGAATAATTTCTGTTCGCTAAGCACAATGAGTTCAGTCAGAGACGCAGTTTTCTGTACGGGGTGTTTTTTAAGTAGCGTAAAAATCTGGGATACTTTCCTAGGCCAATTTAAGCCACAACCCTCACCGGGCTACTTTCATGCCTCTCAGCAGGCAAATAGCAGGGAAATCCACGGGATGTGAGCGTCTGCCTGACTGCTCGGTCGGTTAATTTGCAAGCCGACACAATTCTCGCCAGTAAAAGTTGCGATGAAACCTGAAGTAACAACGGATAGATGCCAATATGTAATCAAATCCTCTGACGTCTACAAAGTTATAAAGCCGATGGTCTGGATTGCCTGCCGACAGTCCCTTTGTGTGCGGTAACAAACTAATTTTGGTGATAACAGTTCCTTTATGGATATACTAGACAATTAAAAATTTGGGTCTCACTAGCGGAAGAATGGAAATAACAATCCCTGTGGTGGGTATAAATTCCTCGAAAGTAAGTGAGATCTTATTGCAAAAGGTCCCTTATGTGAATCATAATGAGTATCACCACTCACACAGCAGATCGGATAGTGTAACCTCTGTAAGGCCGTAATGTTTTTTGATATTTATTGAGAACCATGTAAGGTCATGATTTTTGAGTGCTAAGCGGAAAGATTCAGCTTAATCAAGCTGCCAAACAGGGATGGATGACGATTACTTTTGTTCGTTTTGGTGGAATACACAGTAACTACAATTACTGTGCGCACGACTATTAGCGCACTTAGTGTGGCAATTAGTACACTTCGTGGTATGTCTTTATTAGCACTAGAACACAAAGGGAGTTCAAAGGGTCACTGGCTCGTAGTGAAAATTGAACAACTTGATTTTCATAGCATGTCAGCTTATATCGACACCTATTAAAAACGATGAATCTCCAACAGGTCACTGTTATTTTTGCACTTTTAGGCCTTCATTTTGTCCTGGCAGTATAACATATGTCAATTCCACTGTCCTAATGGGACCAGTGTGTCTCCCTGTATCTGCCACTCAAACCAATAAAGGCAGATGTTCTAAGGCCTGCTGCCTATACCTGGCTGCCAAGGAGATCCCAGAACGGACAGATCTTGAGCAAAGGCCGGGTGAATGAGTCGGAAAAGCTTCGAGCATAGGCACGCGGGCACAAGCCAGGGACAAAAATAAAATGCAGTTAGGCTGGTCAGGGGTAGTAACTGACGCCCGCGTCAATCACGCAGTGAAGTGTATATTCAAGTTGATCTGATTTCGCTTTGGTAAACATTCCATCGCCAAATAACGGACACACCACGCACGTTCATACACTAAGCACTGGAGCTACGCTCAGGAAAGGAAGCCTAAGTCTATGAAGATCCTGCAAATGGCCTCGCTGCTGATCCCAGGTCGTGCGTGTCTGCATCCACACTGGTGCGCTTACTCTGTCACCCACTTTGTGACCAAGGCCTATCTGTTCGGTGGCATTTTAACCGTCAGGGTTTCAACAACAAGTGGATTGCATTTCGATGCCCGATGAAGCTGAACCCTCTGCTCGTGGTTTGTCTTAGTCGCCCACACTCCTGCATGTCGCACGTGGCATGTTTGCGAAGTGTGTGTGGTATGCAGCTGCCGGAGTGGGCTTTGTGAAATGTGCTGAGAAACAAAAGGAAATATGGAAGTAGATCTGAAGCAGAACTAATTGGAAATACCCATTTGAAGGAACAGAACACTTATTGGAGGACGAGATTATTTTGGATGCTTCCCAAATGGCTTATCAAATCGCGTTTTATAGGCCTTCAAATTCAGATTACAGAGGAGGGAACAAGAAAGTTGGTTGTCGTGGTAAAAACAAATGACACTTTCGTGTCAACATAGTTTCAGTACTAACGGGATCTAGAGAGATAGTGCTTGTTGTTAATTGTCATGCAGAATTTTCTGGGCTATCAAATTCGAAAGACAAGTCAGCGCAATTCGCGCACATAACTAGCAGCGTGAAAATATCGGAGCTTCACTCCACTCCAATGTACTTTGGAGATTGAACTTTACGTAACTGAAAGTTGCGCGCAACATACTTATCATTAAGGAAGGATGAGTGAGAAGGGGTGGAGATATCCTCAGAAAGCTACGAAAAATTACTTAAAAGATCACTTGGTTCATAACAACTCACAATTTTTTGAAGGTTATCAGATGGGTCATTTAGACCTCTTTGGTTGATACAGCATGGGAAATAATTGCGACGTTAGCATACTATGTTTTGGTTTTTAAGATGCCACACAAGAGGTGGTCTACGTAATAGAGTGGCCCCGAAATCATTGCTTCCGCGTCCCGGAAAGCCATAAGGGGTCTTCCTGTAGTATGAAACGATTACCGGATTTCAGCTGAATTTTGAGAAACGGCGCAAAATTTATCATCAGGTAAGGTCAAGAAATTTCAAAGGACCTCTACGAAAACCAGAAGGTTCATTCTTTACAAATTGCCGGTGTCTCCTTGGACTCTTTCGGTATTCCAGTGCTACTCAAGAAGCAACACGAAGAACGTCAATAGTTACACCATACGCACGAATGCTGGTGCACACGAAAGCTTCCGTGCTTCAGTTTAGTTCAGTTCTGTTTGCACAGGACAGGTAATGGCCACGGTCAATCGGGCGTCCAGAATTCCTTCAATGGTATGCACGCCAGTTATGCACCCACCACTGCCGAGTGTATTTCGTCGAATCCTCGCTAAAACTGAGAGAAAAACAGAAAACCTCATCGCATACCAACTGCGAGAGACATTATGCATTGTGAGCGTTCAATGGGACTGTATGCAATAAGCGAAAAAGTCGAATTAGGCGTACTCCAGAAGGATCACAAAGCTTTCTATCATCCAAGGCTTGCTACAAGGAAGTAGCTGGTGCCACTTGTAGTCCACGTCAAATTTGAAAGATTGGACGGTCTGCAGATCTTTCATTCCACCAGGCAGACCGTTCCAACTGTTCAGTACCCTGTTACTGAAGAAGTGCGACCTAGCCATCAACCTAGCTCGGGCCTTTATCAGCTTCTTTTCACACCTCCTTGCTCTGGAATCTACGGCCACTTGGAATAGACTATCTTGCCAAGGCCAGAAAAGCCCTCCATTGCCTTGAACGTTTCTTTGAGATCCCCTCGACTTCTTCATTCAAAGGAGAAGTGATTCAGATCACAGTCTCTGCTCCTACGTCTCACCCCTCTGCCCTTCAGCCATTCGCGTGGCGAGAAGTTGGACTTTCTTTAGGCAGGCAGCGTCCTTTTCGGTAGAGGGGTCATTAAGCCTGCGCGCTACTGTCTAAGTGAGGTCGTACTATAGCCATGTAAATACATACGAATACCTTCGGCTGCCGGCAAGACAAAGCTGATCGCAGCCCAAAGAGACCACCACGAGCCTTTCGCGCGGCGGCGTTGCGCTGCTCCGACCGTTTGAAGTAACTGTTCATGATGACCCCAAAGTCTTTAACCTTACTGACTGTCTCTGTGGCGAACAGTCCTTGATCATGAGCGACAGTTAGGCTTTCTTTTGACCTTGACAGCAAATGGCTTTTTCAGCGTTTAGAGGTAAAACCCATTTGTATGCTCAGTCCAGGACGGTATTTATTTCCCTGCGCAAGTCCACTCTACCCACAGATCCAAAAATCTTCACTTCATCGGCAAAGATAAAGCTGGGCGATTGAAGAGCGGATGCCAGGTCATTATTAAATAACAAGAATGGGACCGGGCCTAGGACGGATCCCTGAGGTACACCACTGGTGACATTCACCAAACTGAAGCACCTGTCCCTTAATTTGACGTAAGACCTCCTGTGGGAGAGGAAGTCCTCCAGCCATCTATATACTGGCCCACCTATGCCGAACGTCTCCATCTTGCATAGCAAAAGACGATGAGTAAAGGAGCCGAAGGCCTTGCTAAAGTCTAGGTGGCATGCCTCAACTTCATTACCCTCGTCTAGTCGCCCAGTCACTTCATCTAAGAAGCACAAGAGGTTGGTCAGACAAGATCTATTTTTCGGGAACCCATGCTGCGCCGGACTTAACACGAAGTGCTCCAGTAATTGCCGGCAGATGTCGGCACCCATGACTTTCTCAAGTACTTTACATAGGATGCTAGTTGGACTCACCGACCTGTAGTTCTGCACAGCCGATTTAGGCCCACTGTTATGTATTGCCATGTCTGCCGCGACTTTCCAGTCATGAGGCAGCTCGCTCTGGTCCAAAGTGGACCTGTACAGCCTGCATACCGAAGGATCTATGATATCCGCCAATGGCTTGATGATAGCTAGATGAATGCCATCTGGGCCCGCCGACTTGTGACTGTTTAACTCCTGTAGGTACTTAGGCACGCTTTCCTCTGAGAGGTTCAGCTCGTTTAACTGAGGAGAAGGATGCATCAGAGCCAGATCTACTCGCATCCCATTATCTATTCTATGTACGCTACCATAGTATTCCCCCAGGGTGTCTGCTTTGCCCTGGTCATCAGTGACAACACCGTGGTCTCTAGTGGATAATGGACCTACGGCATTTCTTGTTGAGCCTTTAGACTATATATAGCTGTAGAATTTTTTCGACTATTGTCTTTCAGACTGGGCTAACTTGAGCGCAAATTCCCGCTTGGAAGTTCTCAGGAGGCTTACAGTCTCGTTTCTCAGCTTTGAATAGCGGTTCCAGGCTAGCTGACTGCCGGAAGCTTTGTAACGGTTCCAGCTGCGGTTTCTACGTCTGATGGCCTTGGCTATTGCAGCCTTCCGCCACATGGGCCTGCCCTCCCCACCCCTCCGTTTCTAGGGTGCGAACTCCTCCTGTAGGGCAATCGGGGATCCTTTGTATCCTGCCAGCGCTCCTCGACAATAGTCCCCTCTATCGTGTCCCCGGTCGAACCCATCGCTCTATTACAAAGCCTATCTTTGTCCATACTACCGAAATGTCTGACCAGCCTTGAGAGTACCTTGGGCTGCTGCATGCATAGGACGATTTTGAGACACACGTGATCACTCTTGCCCAGCAGTGCACAATAATGCAGTTCAGACACACCGATCGGGAAGTTTGTCATAGCTAGATCCAGCAAGGATGGAAGGCATCCAGTCCTATATCTGGTATTTCCCCTAATATGCTGGTGCAACGCATTGGCATGCAGCCATTCTAAGTAGGTTTGCTCCTCCAATCCCGACACGCAGACCTCAGCCACCCAGTCGATGTGCTGAAGATTGAAGTCACCCACTGTGAGGGTCTCCTGTGCGTCCTTAACTAGTTCAGTCAAGGTCGGCAGTAAACAATCGTCCTCTTCGTAGTTAATGCTTGGTGCCCTGTAGACACAGACAACGTTGACCCTTCTGCCTGGATGGGTGGTCGTAACGGCGCATCACTGGGTACTTTGAGTGCACATCTCTGCCTGAGACTCCAGGTGGTTTGCACCTGACCTAACAAGAATGGCTACTCCACCACCAAGGCGATCTTGTTCTTGATCCCGCCTATAGACTGCAAAACCGTTACTTATTAGGCCTGGCACATGGTTTTCTTCAGAAAGCCACTTTTCCGTGACGGCAACTATTGGCCCTTTCTGATCGTCAGCGTTTTTGTCGAGTTCCGCCCATTTGTTTCTTATAATACACGCGTTAGTATATAAGACCACCGCGTTTGCTCCGTCGCCTAGGTGTCTCTTGTTATTCTCTCCTGACTGTTTCTCAGGAGCAACGCCCGAGGTGATGACACTTTTTTGCTTCAGATGTTCCTACCGGGGTGCATAAAGCCGGCTGGCGATCCAGAATTTCCGAGGACTTTCAATCCATCTCTATAGGGGTTGCCACAACATCCAGACTGGCAAAGGTCGCGCTGTCATCCGCCTTCGGTCAATACCGCCAATTATCATCTTCCAGCACGTCTTCAGTTACAACTATTTGCCACCCCGCATGCGGCTTCTATACGGCTGTCGGGTCCTGAGAGCTGAGTACGGTGTTACGCTGAACTTGTTGGTTACTCACCAGCTCCCTGGCTGGTCGAGCATGGTTACCCCCCGGGGCGTGACCACCAGGCCCTATTCTATGCTCGTCTGGCACAACTTAGTATCTACCCTTGGTAATGTGAGCCACTATTGCAGCCCTCGCCAGCAGTTTACCCCGGCCGGCCTCATCAGCGAACTCCACTAGGATTAGTCTCGCCTGAAGTTCGCCTTTGTTCCCCAGTGGTGACTTCAACGTCCCCACTTTGTGCATCCCCCTTAGAGTGGTAGGGTACGGAACACCTGTGGTTCACAGTATGCCGCAGGCCATCCTCCTATTTGGGTCCTGCCTGGCTTCTGATTCCATTATAAAGGGTTCTTCCTGGTTTAGGATCAGAAGCCTGTTGCTTGAGACCCTGCCCATCGACAAGATCTGCCTCTGCAGATCCCTCATCTTGTTTTTCAACACCAGAAGAGCAGGGTCGTCCACCCTAGCTAACCCATCCTTCGAAATATTACGGTCACCTTTCTTTTTGACCTGCCTTGCCCTTCTCGGCTTCTGCTCAGTCCACTGGCCCTCGTCGATCTGTTTCAAACGAACTGAGGCAACGACCACACGGAAAGCTCTAGGAACTGATCCACTCCTTTGTACATCCTATCAGAACAAACTTTATTGTTTTCCAACGTAGTCACTCTAGGAAAGTTTTAAGAGAGACGCACCGAGTGTGTAGTTATTGCTATCTCTCCCTATTTGACAACTTGATGAGTCCTTCTGAGTTAAATTAAAGCTGTCAAACACAATCCACGCGTTTAACCCGTAGTGGAATTAGTGATGTTGATTTGGCTAATTATTGAGAGACCGATCCAAGCGGGGCAACCGTTATCAGACAAAATCGTGTCCAATAATCAGTAGTCCAAAAAAGTATGTGTGTAAGAAGAGGCTTGCTCGTAAGTACTCCGTAGGATGAGCGATACTTTGGACCGCAGCGACGTGTTTTACGGGGTTTGTTCAACTGAAATCTGGTTGGGAGTGGGATATCGCTTGCCGTGGAAAAATTCGGCAAGGTTTCTTGCTTCTATGACTGAATTTGAAAGTTTATTACTCAACATATCATCACACACGGTTCCCGATAAGAGATGAAAAAATTATGGCATGCTCTTAATATCTCCGTCATCAACTAAATGCACTAAAAAACTACCAGTCTCCGCCCGCTAACCCCTCGTAGATCGGTCCACTGGCCAGCAAGTAGCATTATCACTCTAGTTTTCGTTAAGCCGTTAATCATAACCCCCAGCTGGAGCATTCTCCAGACTTCCGCATTTCTCCTCCTTTCCAGGACGCACTGGTTACCCGGGTAGCCCGTCAACCAGATCGAGGCTATCCCTGGATTACCCAACGGACTAAACAATTTGGTCGATCAGATTGATCGTGGGTAAACCTATACTCACACCTGATGAGGCTTTATATGGAGCACCTTACATGGCTAACCAGTGATCTCAGTCTCATAACCAGGATTACAATCATTCATGATGGTTTCATCGAACCACTGGACGGACTCCTGACCCACCAGCATTCATTTCCCGTACTCCACACGAACAGTTCAATTGATTTTGCGTGCAGGACCGGAGTCTGGCCCTTGCCGTTGCTTTTCGTACCTACTCTCCCTAGTTCGTCAGCCTAGCTCTTTTTCATTGCTGCCCTCATCATACACTACTCGCCATTAACAGCTACCAATGTCTTCATGAAACAAAATACCAGCCACTTGGTTATTCATTCTTTTATCACGTATGCAGAAAATCTTACTTTCACACTCAACTTCCTCCGTTCCTTAGGGTCTGGCCTTTCCCATTCACCGCTGTCTTCCTTACTCTTCGCCATCTGTGCATATTTGCTTGGTTGCATCAGCAGAGTTTGTCTCCAACAGTGTTCCCTCGAGGGCTTCTTTGTGAAATTCCCCTTTCTGTATCCATTCACCATTCACGCTCTTTAAAAGCACACTGCATTCCTGGTGAGGGTTTCCCCCTCCATGTGACTTTCTATTTAATATCGGAATTACCTATACAGAAAGGCCAATCTGATTATCCCATTCAACTTACTTGCATTTTTATTGCAGGCACCCCTCACAATGAGTTATTCAGTGGAGGGTCAATCTTCTCTATATCCCGCAGGCATTTCCGACTGCACTTTCATTACACCATGTTAATTATTTTTGATTTTTTTTTGGTAACACTCTCAACCAGTTTCTCAATACTGGTTCCCCAAATATCCTGTTGGTGCCACTCCGCGACTCCTTCTACACTTCCCGACTCTTATCTGAATCTCTTTCACTACAACGCTCTCTCTATCTTCATCGACTGCACACAGAATTCTGTAGATCGCCGCGATCCACTCTGGACCACCTGATCTGTTGTAGACAGTTATCGGCACCCATAAAACGAGTTGTGTATTATTCCTGCCTCAACTCCCTGTTCATGTTGTGATGTCTGATACCAGTTGCTTTATGGGCTCTTGCAAATATTGCACTTTTATCCGCAGCTTTCCAAAAATACTTTGCTGTGTCGACAGAAATTCCGCGGGAGAAAGCAGCTGCCGTACTAGGACTTACGGCCCTTCAGTCAGAAGCTAAAAGGGTCATGGCAGCTAGCATGCCCAGAAGATAACAGTGAAGGGCTGGAGAGCCGTATGTTAGAACAGTTCGTCGGTCGGGTCTCAAATCCCGCTGTGAAACTTGCGTCGTTACGAGAGTAGTCTGAGAATTTGGCACAAGCCCTGTCTGCGGGCCAAACCCCAAGTCGAAAGCAAGGCCGCTCTCAGAAGGAGAAGAAATGTGGCGGTTAAGGGCATCCCCGAACCAGTTATGAGAACTGGAAAACAAAGGGAATGTGCGCTGTGGTTTCACGTGGTCAGTCTCATGAGGCTGATCGGTATACTTGACCATATGGCCATTAAACACATCCTCCGGCTTCCGAAATGGGAGGGTCCCTAGAAGGGTCAAGCTAGGTGGCTAGTAAGGTTCTTTTGAAGTTGGGTAACCCCAGAAACAGGCAGATTTTATCTGCTGCACTTGACATCAGGAGCACCATGAAGGGTTAAGTCATAGTTCAAGCCAAAGGCTCGTCTCTTCGGGCTAAAGAACGGCCGGCGAGCCCACCTGGTCCCCCACTGGTTTCAAAGCAGTTGCCCTTTATTCTCCCAGATTCTGGGTGCCTCAGCAGCCGCAGCTACCATGCCCCCCCCCTTCCAGGGTAATACTCAGCAAAGTTCGGAACCACTACGAGGAAACCACTAGAGAAAGTGAGTAGTCCAGCTTTGATTAGTTCGCCATCTTCATATGCCGCGGCGGTGAGTACTCGCGTAAACAGAGGCCAAAACGTTACGGGAGGGCCCATCCAAAAATTACCGTAAGGCCTCTTGGACCTAAGTTCCGGACGTCTGGGCCCCCTGAGGATTCGAATGATGAGCAAGGGACCGCGCTGCTGCTAGATATCTGCACAAACGCAGCGACTGTCGGTAACCGGGGCTCGGAACTAGAAGCTCGCACACAGAGTAGATGTGATAGAGGTCACTAAGACGTGGACTCAACCCCGGGAGTACATAGATTTCCAAATACCTCCCAACGTTGTGATCAGCCGCCAGGGAGGGCCGCACGAATAGCGAGGGGGCGGGTACTTCCACTCGCACGAGGGAACTTCCACTGACGACAGAAATACCAGCCGCATCTGCCCGATACATAAGCCTCTTTGGTTGCTTTCATAGCTTACCTCGCGGGACTGAGAGTTATCGTTGTGTACCGCAGACCGTCTTCCTAGGCAGAACAGAGCGATCAGCTGATGCAATACTTAGGGTCTCTCACGGGCTTAAGAGGGGAAGCCTTGATAGTCGGGAACCCCAACACTCCGGGGGTGGATTGGGCAAACAAAATGGATCCCGGGGAATCGTTTGACTATGTGCTGCTTTGCTGAGTACATCATAAGGCCTGATCGAACATGCCACCGAGGAGACCAAATGGAGGCAGGGCAATCTTGCGATCACAAGATATCCGTCGAAACTTCCAGACCTCTAGGCTTAGGTTTCGCTGGGAGACGGGTTGCTCCGCCCAAAGCTGAATCTCAGCAGGCTGGCACCTTTATACAAAGAACGACGTAGCTGCCACCTTGTAGACCAGACGATGTTGAAGGGGCGGAGGGCCGAAAACGAATGGGAGGTTGAACAGTGTGGAGAATTCTGCTCCTCTAGAGGCGGATTAGGTGCTGCCTCCTGTGACTGACCGACGGCTAGCTTTTCTTGGGAAGTTTCATCGGAGGGGCATACAGCCATGGCGGACTAGTCCGGCTCGAAATGCTATCCAAATGAAGAAATTAGCTTCGGCGTGATACCCGAACGGTGATACTCGCAGACTCTTCCTGCAGTACTTAGATGAAAGAGCTGAGCGGGATAAGACTCATAGCGAATGCAGAAGGAAGAACAAGGTTTGCCTGGCCAAAACCTCAGGTCAAACCCCAAGATCACTGTAATTATGCGCAGTGCAAAGCGACTCTAGGGGTGGCCTTTGGAAAAGTGAGTGATCCTCAGGATTGAGCGGCCACGAAAAATCTGTAGAAGGAAGAAGAACCTCGGACTATTTCAAGCAGGTGTATAGACAAGACATTGGGACAGCAGGCCTCCAGCTGATGGCCACTGTGGCTGCACCCCAAAAGCCAGAGGAAAGCACTACAGATAGTGGGGTGTTCAAGGTTCAGAGTGGCTTGGTAATGTCACCACAGTATCCACCCAGCTATCTTCCAGCCTCTGGTGGAGATTTTGGCCCAGCTGCTGACCATGCTGTGCAGCGCATCCTTCGATGAAGTTCACCCGCCGCGGGATTGTCTCTGGGCGGGGGTTATTTCAAACTGCAAAGCTGGGGATCGAGAATCCTGTCTAAACTTTAGGCCCGTTAGTTTACCCGTGGTATTGCTGGAGACGATGGGGCAGGCTTTGCAAGACAGGTTTACCAACGGTGGGACTGTGCACAGGTAGATCGTGACAAACCAGCACAATTTCGCTGGTCAGAGATCCAGCCTTTCAAACCTCTTGTTTCATGGACGAGGGTACCCGATGGTTAGTCCGAGAAGGCGGATAAGTCTGCTATCTCCACTTTCAGAGGGCGCTCGATTCCCTTAGCCGCCGTCCGTTGCTGATGAGGTGGAGTGCTTTTGGTCTATCCCCGAAAATCACTGCGTGGACCATCGGTTTAACACGGGCAGGACTTTTCAAGTCAGGGTGGAAGATGGCAAATCCCGGGAAGGGTATTCGCTGAGCGATGTACATCAGGGTTTAGCCCTTTGGCCCATTTTTTAATCCTGCTCATAGGCTTGGAAGACTCGTTCTCAGCTTTCGCAGATGACGCATATTTAGTTGACTAGGTAGCTACAGATTCCATGCAGTGAGGCTTAATTACAGTGCGTCACTGGTCAGTCGTCGGAGAAATAACACTAAACGTCACCAAGCTTATCAGCTTAATAGATAGCATAGACCCTCAGCTGACGAGGTGCTGTGACGAAGCCATCAAGCTCACTGAGATCAACAAAGAGGAAAATGCAAAGGACCTGGGGCAACCGATGGAAAAGTGTCCGACCTGAGGTGCAGTGCTGCGCGGCCACCCAAAAAGCCTCTAGGGAACTTTACCGGCTTGAAGGAACCATTGCGTCCAGAAAACCCTGGTTTGTATTGGGGTGCTACCAGGCCTTCGTCCGGCCGAACCCAGAGTTTTGTGTTAGGAGTGGCTGACCCCCTGGTAAAGGCGCCAAGCCTCTCCAACAGGTTCAGCGACTTTTCATAAGATGGCCTGCCGGCCTAAGGGGACCTTACTACGAGCAGGGACTGTAGGCTATAAGCTTGTCCCCGCTGGGTTGCAGGAGGCGTAGGGGCGACGTTATAGAAGCTTTCAGGGTTTTTAAGGGGCATGTTGGTCGCCGAGGTTTGACCACGCCGCTGTTGACCCTTAGCGATGGTACGGTCAACAGAGGGCACCTACTTAATGTGGCGAATGAAAGACTATCTTCTACTGAGAGGAAACTACTTCGGGGATCTGGTTTGAATAAGCGGAAGGGAGGGGGTTCATACTCCTCTGCGCCGAAGCCCGAGGATCACGGTCCTTTGATGAGTTTCAGCTGGTGCCACATCTAGCTCAGGGGGGGAAGTTGCGAAAGTGGAAAGTGAGGGGCGGTGGAAACAAAATGTGAAATGGCCTTGGTAGGAAATTGGCTGACAATGGTGGTTAAGGGAAGTAGTAATGACAAAGTACGGAGAAGCAGGGATGATAAAGAAGCAGGGACTTAAGGCGTAGGTTTATGGGGGGTTGCAAAGTAACTCATAATAAGGAAGCGGCTAGTTATTTCTTTTCCTGTGACTAATGTCTTCTACCTAAATCCGGATGGGGCGGTTGTAGATAATGTACTGTAAACGGATGCAGTGAAAAGTGAAGTCGAAAGACTGGCAGCAAAGAGATAAATTAACTAAAGACCACTGCATGCTCTACAAAGGATGAGATATCCGGCTCAAGTAGCCTATATATCGGATACTTCTTGGCTCCTCAGGCGGTCCATCAGGGGTGCAGTGTCCAGGCAGCAAATTCTTGATGTCGCCAAGATTTTGCACTACCCTGGTAAATGCCGAATTAAAAACGTTCTTTGGAGTCGCCTTGCTAGATGGATCACACTCACAACACTTATGTTCTTGTGGTAAACCGCCTTAAGCCCTCCTTCCCACCAAACTGTCGACCCGCTTGGCTGATAGCCAAACGACCCAACGGGTTACACGGTTTCCGATCGAAATGAGCTCCTCAGATTCAGTCGAAAAAGTTGGTTCCTCAGCAGTTAGGCTCAAAGATGAGGTGAAAGTGCTTGAGGGAGTCTCTTCCCAGAAACCACCCAACTGAAGGCTCTGTAAAGAGAAAGCCAAGCCAAAAGTACCACAAAAATCAACCTCAAGCCTAGTGCAGCGCCTGTCACCTGGGTAACTCACACTGAGGATGAGGCTCTGAGTCCAAAGTCTGATACGTCCTTCGGCATTCCGCCTGCCGGCATGGAAGGTTCCTAAAGCTACAAAATCCCTGTTGCCCGCAAAGGGCTTTTCAGACCTCACAAAGGACAAGCAAGACGTATTAAGGGGTGTAATTTTCTCATCACCGAGACCAAAAACAACCTTACATCCTCCATCCACCGAATGTCACAGTAAGGAAGTCTACGCACCAAAAGCTGTGGCGGCCATTCAAAAACGGGATCACAAACAGGAAGTTTCACTTTGGTAAACCCGGCAATGCTCCAAGGGTAAACCACGAAAAACACCCCATTCTTTTTGGAAAATCAGGGGTAGAGCCCATCCGTCCGGTATACTGCCCCTCAGGTTAGTAGATGTCAAAACCCTCCAACCTCCTCAAAATGTTGCACTCATCTGTTCCCCCAAGTTCTCAGCTCCTGACTCCACCGAGGTCTCTTCTCCACCCCAAACTCTCCCCGCTTACCCCTCTTTAAACCGAAAATAAGTTTAGGTCAAGTCAGATCAGGTCGTGGGACTAGCGGCTTTGGCCGAAACACGTCCAGGTTCTTGAATTTGGGGGCTGAAATGTTCTGATTGTGTTCGACGGCCAAATGGTCTAGAAGTTGTGGCTATTGAGTGACGGTCTGCAAGGAAGAGAATGAAAAAATGCTTGCTCCCGAAGAACGGACAGTTGCTTTAGATAGAAAGGTTCACGGTCCCAGCCAGCTGCCATGCTTACCCTAAGGTTTTCCTTGTGGGTTCATGAAAAAGGACCCCGTATGCCGTATTTCATTGTGTGCAATGGGATAGCAGATGTGTTGTGTCCTAGAAAGGAAGAAAGGGATCAAAAGGAGGGGTGGTGGAATGTTCATCTGGCTAGATACAGTTCATAAAACCTGGTCCCAGCAGTCTTCCGGCAGGCGTTCATACACGAGGTTGCCACTCATTGCTAAAAAAGGGAGTGGCAGTTTGTCAATTGCGCGACGGGAAGAGAAGGATGTCTTTGCGCTTTTGATGGCCCCAGGTTCCATCAACTTGCTCTTGTCCCTCAGCGTTTTGGTTTCTTCTTAGAAACAGTAACGGAGTGTCAGCTTTGGACAACTGAATGAGCCGTTTGAACATCTCAGTCAGGTCTTCACCTAGGCAACGTCTGTTCAGCGAGAATGGATCGAAAGCTGTGAGTGGTTTTCTGCATATCCTGTTCCGCAGTTTAATACTCAACTCAGTAAAAGTTACCTAGATAGTTTCAAACAGTCGTTTGTCCCTGACCACTTTGGGCTCCTAGGCCCAAAAACAGTCTGCCGGGTGAGAGCTTGCGAGCATTTTATAAAGGACCTGGGTTGTTTTGGCATCCCGGGTCCTGAAAGCCCTTCACTAATGGAACATCGACTTTTTAACCGCCGTAGCTGCCGCAAGGCACTGTTAGAAGGGCTTGAAAGCTTCATGCAACACGGAGCTAAGATCTTTTGCAAACTCAGCTTTTCTAATCACCGTCAGCGATCCGTCAACTAAGTATGGATTCTTCACTGCCTCTTTTCCTTGGAGCAGCAGCCTGTGTATATCTGTTTGGGGGGAGCTCACATTTTTTACTTCATTCGCATCCTGACCAAGTCTCCCCGTACACATCTCGAAGATGGTTCCCCATATTCTTGGGACCATCCGCTAATAGGAATCCAGGGCAACCCAGAGGGTTCACCAGGTCATTTATGTATAACCAAATTTAAAAGGACCCTTAAACTGGCTCCTGCGGCAGACCACTGTGTGTATAACACCGTTAAGAAGGCCCTGAAGACAGCGAAAGCTGTTCAACATGGCCACATAAAAAGAAGGCCTCCAGACGTGCTGGGTTCAGCGCTCTTCCCTGGAGGCTGCACGTGCACGACCTTTAAATGCGTAGAAAGAACGATAACTCAATGAGCCGAAGCCCACTAAGTGTATTGGTAGGTACCAGCACACACATCAGAGAGGATGGTAAAAGCGTTCCACGCCAGTGCTTTAAATGAGCCCTGGTTGCGCTGGATGTTGAATTTTCAACTCGAACCTGGATAATTTTGCTGGTGAGATGTGCTCCAATCACGGTATGTTTCGGATTCCCTCGAAGCCTGCTAGAGTGCATGACTAGATGAATCAAAGGATGTCAGAGTCCGAATATTCAAGAGAGTACAACGTGTATGTACACAGTATTAGGAGCTTGGTAAAATAGACCGAAATGATTATGATGTCCGGCAAAATCGAAGGCTACGGACAACTGGTCGATTTGACTGATGATGGCTGGAGTAGGTTGGAAAGGGGAGTACGTGCATGAAAGGAACCAAAAACGATCAAAATATTAAAATTTCAGCAAAATCAACGGATAATTGTTAGGCTGTTTCAGGAAGAAGAGTTTACCAGGGGGAATTTCAAGGGTCTAGCAAGCTGCGGGGTGTGTAAAGTATATGGATAGAAAATTCGACGATGTACAAGAGTGGATCTTCCGAGATAAGGTGCAATGAATCAACGGCCAGCTTGGTGGTAAAAATTGATGGCGAGACGCCAACGGAGTAGATCCCAAAGAAAGAGAACAATAAATCCGGCGGATAGAGGGAAAGATTTCAGGAGCAGTGATGGAAGAAATAGCCAGAGGGAATCAGGTAAGGCTTTAGCGAATTACTTACAGTAACATATGCACGTCACGAATTATCAGCAACGACATGATAATATAGCACTAGATCAGTGTGGGGTGCGTGATTGCAGGGGCAAACAGCCTGCGGAAGCGACAATGGGGTAGAGGGTAGATAAGTGGCATGACGACCTTTTTAATGGGTGGATCACACCATGGTTGTAAAGAGAGATCTGCGGGGTGAGTGAGTCTGATACCAAAAACGGGAATGGCATGTCAGAATTGGGATAAAATAAAACAGTCGGCGGAGATCGCGGTGGAAGTTGGTGATTAGATACTGTTATAGGCAGTTATATGGCAATCGAGTGACATCTCTGCAGAGACAGGGAGACCACCGAAGTATTGATGAGGAGAATTTCGGAGGGAAACAGGTAGAGTGAGACAGATTGTTCGCTTGTATTGGGTTGGCCGAAAGACATCGGGGTGAAAATGGAAGGTAAGTCAATATGAGGAGAGCACAGCTACAGCTATTACAAGGGTGGTTAGTTCTCAAGCAGTGATAGAGTGGATGAAAATTAAGCGCACAGTGGTCAGTGAACATTGCGCCGCGTGTCCCATGCGATAGTGACAGGCGAATAAAACTGCAGGACGTAACTTGGTGCAAAAATAGTCACAGCATGAAATAAGTCAAGCATTGGGGATAGTGGCAGAATATGGATGCTGGCTACTGACTGGGCTGATCATTTAACAAACAAATCAAACGAAAGGCATATCTTGAAAGAGAGACTGCCTAAGTGATGAAAGAAAAGCCGGCGGAGGAGAGATAAGCAGACGGCTGGGTTTTCACTGTACAACAGATGAATAGTCATATATCGACACGAAGGTGGTAGTTGTGTGATAGATCTATCTGGGAAGCTTGGAAAAGTGAATACTCGGACGATAAGCAGGCAGCGGTGATATTCCAGTGGGAGAAAGGTGAGTGAATAACGTTTGATGACCATTTTGATAGGTATCTTGAGATAGTAACAACGGCTGAGGTGCACGATGAATACAACTCAGGCTTACAAATGTGGGGGAGTATTTATGCTCTGCAAGATGGGAGTAAGACAATGAAAGGACACTCCACAGACGAACATTTGGACTAACGGAGAGAGCAAATAGCCATGAATCACATTGCTGACTGCAGGACAACTGCGGAATATATTTCAGCAAAGAACATCACATGGCTGTATTGGTGAGGAAACTAACAGCAACCATAAATGTGCCAGTGAATGAGAAGTATCAGCAAGTGCTGCCATGCGGGGTGGACAAGTTCATTGAAGGAACAGGAGAATAAGCAGGAGTGAAGGGCGGGGAGAAAGTGGGCATGGGACACTTCTCAGGGTGGACGGGTATTTATGTAGGCATAGTATGCCTAGAAGAAAAGAGATCGATTGGCGGGGATGAAGGCCATACGTTATTTAGCACACAAAAAATGATAAACGTTGCCGTCCGTGAAAATGTAGTTCATGTATCAGTACTGAAAGCAAGCTCCATGGAAGAAAAACATTCTTTAGAGAACACAGAGCAAACGACACACCAACCGCAGCAATACGGGCTCAAAAATGATCCGTAGTCCACCAGCGGTGCATGTGTGTAGGATTGGCCTTGCTCCAGATGCCTAAACAGAAAACCGTCTTCGATGACAGGGGTGAGGTCCGCAAACCTAGCTGTGCCTGCACATCGTTGCAAACGTTCTGCACACCCGGTGTGGCCCAGCCAAAGCGGCAGATTCAATCGCATCCCGCACGAGTGATCATTGAAGTTTGTACAGTTGGGCAGAATGGCAACCATACCGGCGCATGTTCCAAGGTCGATTGGCCAAGCTTTGACAGACCTTAAAAAGCAAAGCCAACGGGAACAGCGATTGATAGATGAACATGTAGCGTTATGGACTGAATGCACCTGCCAGAGAAGTGATTGGTGCAGTGCCTGAAGCTATTGACTGCAACTGAGGAACACTGGAAAGGGGAATGCGATACAAAACACAATCTGGGTATGCCCCAGCTGAGGTTCAACGGATAACGGAGAGAAAAAACTAGAGAAAGGCCAAAAAGGGCTCGTCGACAGTGGGTTCCTCGGTCCAGCCGGTAAGTAGTTGGGAGTGAACGTCCGCAACCTATTGCATTAGCTCGGATTTAGACAGTGCATCTGTGGCGGGGTCGACTCTTTAATGAAAGATAGAAAACGACGGATGAGTTTGGGGTGAATGCGTGGGCGAGCGTAAGTTAGGAGTAAAGTTATCGCTCCGAAAGCAAGAGATGAATCCACTGTGGATCAGGGATGGGAATGATCACAGTTCGTGGTACTGAGCCGGACAACTGGGATAGGCATGGAACATAGATGTTGGCCTGTGGCGCAGAGGCAATAAGGCTGCAGAGTGAGGCCTATTTCTAAGACCAGATCTCGATAGGTTTCATATGGTGGCCGACGGTTCCCGGCATCTGCTGTGTGTACAAACTTGGGGAACTCTACATGAACCTCAGTGTTTTTCTCCGGCATTGCTCACATGCCTACCTCGCGCATCCAAAGCTTTTCCTACTGCCACGGGTGACCAAGCTCCAGAACAGAAACGATCTTCATAGGTTTTGGGGCAACTTTTTTGCTTTTTGTGCCAACTTTGCCTTACGGTTTAGCTGCTAGAATATTTGCACATTCAGATCAAGTTTACGGACCCCAGAAGCTCAGAAAGAGAAGGGGACCCCTGGATGTGGAAGCTTCTCCACGCGGCCTGCTTGCCTGTCTGCGCGTTTTCGGTTCTGCTGACCCACCAGTGCTGTCCGTCTATTCTTACCCTTCTTTTTGGACGGAACTCTTCAGACAGTCACATCAAGTTACCCTTTTGAGCGACCATTCCCTTTCTGTTGTGAGGCTAGATGCAGTCTATGGTATACTCTCCGTTCCTGGCCTCAGAGCCCGGCAGTCGACTCTCCCGAAGTCCCTCGATGGGATGTGGAGGATCTCGAGGGAATTCCCTTCAAAAAGGAACCTGATCACTCAGGGATCGCCTTTGCTCATAGGAGGAGTGAACTCGAGGTGATCGACTTTCTCCGGTGATCTAGTGTGCACAGGGTTTGGGAAGCCGGGTGTGTGGGCCATTCTCCACAGGGTCGGCTAGGTTTCTTAATACTGGTAGGAACAGGCACATCAGCCTCATCAAGCGATCTACAAATACACTTCGCCGTGCCTATAAACCTTCCTATGCAGCATCCGGTGAGTTGAAACCAACTACAGTCCACAATGAAAAAATATCAATAATAGTTTATTCCGGATAACTCCGAAGAGTGTTGCAATCCAAGAATAAACAGTACAGTTGAAAGCTGAGTCTGAGTTCCAGAAGACTGTACAGTTGTGTGCACTCCACTGAATTTAAATTTAATTTTAAATTTAAAAGCATCACGTCCATTTTGGCGGTACCGCCCGGGAAATTTAAACTCAAGGTCAGGTGGTCGAGCCGGCCGGAAGTAGGTTGCAATGTTTTTGCCAAAGCGTGGTGTGGATTGGAAATAGTAAAAGGTTCACACATATCCTACGGGAGGAAGACTGCCCTGCCGGAGAACCAAACTGGATTGACGGGTGTATAGCTACCGTGAAAAATAAACATCTCCGACGGAGACGTAATCATGAATACGTCTCGTAAGTATTAGAGCTTTGAAATGTATGAGAGGGGTTACGATGTAAAGTTAGACGGTGAAAAAAGGCATCACTTAAAGAGAACAATAAAGATCAATCGTGGATTACAGTTTTGAAGTTCAGTGACCGTATATCGGTTGAGCCAGTTGCTTAAAAAACGGACAACACGCTGGACTGTGGTTTCCAAAGTGACGGTGAAAAAAGTGGCCGGATAGAAGCATGTAGACTGAGCGGATTGTTTGCCTTCAGGCTTCCAGGCTTTCGGGCTGGGTGGCCGTCTTGGTCGAAAACCCTAGTGGCATTTTATCGCCATTAAGAGATAAAGAAGGAGACCCGCAGACTCAAGTCACAGTAGCCTTTATACTTGCTAAACTCAGAGAGCGTAAGGCTACTTGTATGATTGATATGGTCAGTACCTCCTTTTCTTTCGTTCGTTAGCCCCCGAAAGAAGCGACAACGCAGTCCTTTCCCCTTCGTCCTTTTTGTGAGCCCAGTAGGCACAACCCTCCCTCCATCCCTACTAATGGCCTCAAGGTCTTGTTCAATAGGCAGGAATTTCTTCATAATAATAATAATGGTTTATTTCGGAGACGTCAGACGCGTGCCGGGTGCATGACCATGTTTATACAGGTGATGAAATAGACACGTAATTCTCGAAAATGTGGAAAGTTGCAAGAAAATGTGAGACAACAAGGCTCAGAACGGAGAATAAGGTGGGGTGAAGGTATGACACGTGTATGCATACCATGGATAATGTAAGGAGCTTAAATTAGCTCAAGGGCGGATTCAAATGGAAGCCCGGTGAGTTTTAGAGACAAGGTCAGGTGGGGAGTGCGATCGGTACGGGAGGCCGACTAATATACATGAAAAAGGCTAGAATTCGGTACAAGAAATTGCGATAGCAGCGGATGGTGGAGAAAAAAGCGTAATGCACTGCATTGGATAAGATATCAATGAAGCTTTGATACTCTGCAGTTGATGGTCGGCGGACAGGGCACGAAACTCATCGTTAAAAAAGGAGCGAGCAAAAAAGAAGCAGAGAGTGGATCGGGTGGTAAAGATGATTCCAGGGGGATTGGATACGGTAGATGTGAGGCAAAGACGTCGGACGGATGGATGCATAACATGGCGGTCGGCGGGATGACAGAAAGAGAAATGGCTGGTGAGGAACCGCAGGATGCAGAGCGAACGCGTATACATATATATGTACATTTATATATAAGAGGAGCAGGAGCAATGAGATTGGAGTCATAAAACATATCAGCAATTGGAAAGGCAGGTAAAGTTGAACCGAAAGGTTTTAGTATGAACTTGGGAATGTCCTGGTGAAACTTGTTCATGATAGGTAAACGTGGCGGATCAAAAGAGAGGATAGGGAGTAAAAAGACTTTGGAAGCACAGAAATGACAAAGGGCAGTTCATCAAAGAGGGAGGATGAAAAAGAGTATGGAAGAGAACGGGTAAGAATGGATCTGATAATCTGAATAATGAAGGTGAAACATGCGGTGACGGCCCAGCATGGAAGGAGCTTTAATAAATGGACTTACGTTATTCAGCAGGAAGACGATAACGGTGGAAGTGGCTGGGTAGCGCAGGGCGAGTATGATATCAAAAATTTTAATAATAATAATAATAATAATAATAATAATCGTTTATTTCGGAGACGCCCAGGGCATGCAAGACGCATGATCCAGTTTTACAAGCGACGAAATGGACAGACAAAATTTGTGAAGAAGGTAGAGATATGCATGACAAAAGTGAGATGGATAGGCTCAGGAAGGAGACAAACGTATGATGAATGAATGCACACCAAAGGAAAAGGGGGAGGGTTTAAAAGGACCTAGGGGCGGATTCAAATGGATGCCCGGTGGATTTGAAGTTAAAGGTCAGGGGCAGAGTCTGACTGGTCCAGGCTGGATACCTGAAAACTGACAGGCCTACTGGAAAGGGGCTAGAAATTTATATAAGAAACTGTGGTAGCGGGAGTTGGTGGAGAATAAAAGAAGGATCATCGCGGGATTGGATAGTAATGAAGCCTTGCTATGCTGCACCGGATGGTCAGCAGAAAGGGCATATAACTCATCGTAGAACAGGCAGCGAGCGTTTGAAGAAGCGAAGGGTGATACAGATTGCAAGAAGGATTCAGGAGGATTGGGTATAGAAAATGTAAGGCACAGATGTCAAAAGAGTGGTCGCATATCATGAGGGTCAGCGGGATGGTAGCATGAAAAATGACCATCAAAATTGTGCTGGATGCAGAGCTAGTGTATGCAAACATGTATATAAATAGATGTGCAAGGAGCCGGAGCAAAGAACAATGGGTTGTTCGGAGATAAAACGCATAAATGATTGGATGACGTAAGTAGGGTTAGGTCGAAATATGTAGAGTTGACTTGGTAAAGTTCAGAAGAATTATTTCATGACGGGTTAACACGGTGGATCAACGGATGAAGAAGACTGAAGAGACACAAAATTGATGCCGGCCGTGACGAGCAGATCATAAACGGGGGAAGACGAAGGATAGGATCGAGTAAAACAGGTAAGAATGGGTCTAATTATTTGATCAATGCAAGCGCGACATGTCGTGACGGACCGGGGGAATCCGGTGGTGACAGATGGAACGGCTTGGAACCGAAAGTAAACGTCATGACGTAACATTGTCTTTACAATCGGTGGGACACGGAAAAGCAGGCCAAACTGAAAGGCGCACAGAAAATGCCTGTGGCCAGCGGTATACGGAGCAGGAGACGAAAACAATGGCCGACGAGACACAGGTGAGGCATGACCAATCAGGTCGTTTTATTGCAGGTAAAACACGAGGGGGGCAGAGAAGAAAGAAGCAGGAAGCACCAGGATAGGTAAACCAGTATAAGAATAAAAGGCCGGTGAAATGAATGCGCGACGGAGTTGGGGCAATGGAACTGGAGAGCTGCGTGCCAGCAGTCCATTGAACAAGTGGATTGAGCATGAGGATGCTAGTCGGGACACTGCCCAATGGAAGGAACCACGGAGGAATCGCTGAGCCAAGAAAGAAAAATATGGTGGTGGTGATTAGACAATAAATGCGACTGTAAAAGATGCAAAGTTTGGAGCGGTGAGTTCCAATATGAGGACTGGTCATGGGTGCGGGTGTGACTGGTGTGTAATGGCATTGTGCACAAGGAGGGAGAACAAGGAGTGGTTTAACAAAACGACAGGTAGTGGGGTATAAGAATGCTATCAGTGGGCATTATGAGCAGATGGTGATACCAGTTGAATATAGGATAGAAGCCGGCAACGATGGCAGGTGGGAAAAAGAAATGTTGGCGAGCGTCGGCAGAGAAGAGTGGCAGGACGACAGGGATTTTTTGCAACGAGAGGTGATATGGTGAAGGGCTATAAGGTCAGGGTCAGAATGGGTAGGCATGCATACCGTGAAAGAACAACAAAATGGATAATGGTAACAGATGATAAGAATTATAGGTGAACAATGTGTGGCGGAAAAAGGACGGGGAGTATGCAATTTACAACTGACAACACTAGATGCGGTAGTCTGAGGGGAGCTAGAGTGTATGATCCGCGACCGAAGCTAGTGGGTGGGACTTGCCGTGTACTGGGCACCCATCCCGGAAAAACGCCTCATAAAGTAAGCGCAGGAGATTTGATCCGCCAGGCTAATAGCGCCCGCACATCGTTGCAGACGGCCTGCACGCCCGATGTGCGCCGGCCATAGGGGTGGATCTGACCGCGCCCCGCACCGTTGGGAGTGTCACCAGTGGCCATTGATAACTGCAAAGAAGGCAAAGGGACGGCGATAGGGGTGTGTGATCCAGGATCAATTGGCCAGGATGTTAGACCATCGGCAGCAGGGCCAAAGGAAGCAGTGAGTGGTAGACGGTCGTGTAGGAACATCATTCAGGTGCACCTGCCAGGGGGAGGTCAGTGCAGTGCCCGAAGTGGTTGGTCGCCATAGAAGACCACTGGAAAGGGAAAAAAGATAGAAACGCGCAGTATGGGTGCGCCCCAGTCCAGAAGCAACGGATACCGAAGAAAGGAACGAAATAAAAACGATGAATAACAGATAAACGTATGTGAGCATGAGGGTTATCTTATGAAAGCAGGAGATAAACTCGCTGTGGATCAGGGACGACATTGGGCATAGTTAGCGGGCACTGAGGAGAGGAGAAGTGTCAAGCATGGAGTATACCTATTGGCCTGTGGCAAAGAGGTATAAGCGTTACAGCGTGAGGCCTCATTCACATGCCAGATCGATGAAGATGAACTCATTGATGAGCAGTATAGCATTGAGAACTGTTAAATTTAACAGAATTGCGAGCCTAAAGTTGAACACTGAGGAGGCACTGCCTAAGCTAATGGGGAGCCTATTCCAGATTTTGGGGTAGGCTGACAAAGGAATCGGGACTTGAGACTTAGATTTATCGAGGGGCAAGGAGGGAGAACGCACAATGTCGGACTGGATAGGAGCGGGGGAGAGTAAATGAGATAGAGTACGAGGTGTAGAACAGGTTGTGGTATAGCTTAAAGAAGAAAATTAGGCTGGGCCCCATGCTACGAATCCACAGAGGCTCAGTTTGTAGGAGCTCAAAGCACTGTTGTTATGTTAGGGCTACGGATACGCCCAACAGCCTTTTGGTGAATGTACGTCGCACTTTCTCAAGAGATACATTAGAGAAACGTGGTCAGAGGCTGGAGGTAATGAGACCATATTCTAGGGGCCGTCTCACATGTGAGAGATACATGGAGAGGTGACTGGCTGGCTATAAGAAACATCGATAAATCAGTACTGGGGTTGGCTCGGCTTTAGCGATTTCGGACGATGCCTTTTCTGAGAATATAAAGCAACGAGAGTAGCTTACGCCAAGATTGGTGACCGTGGGGTGTATGGGGATGGTTAGGCCGCTCAGACAAAGTTGGCCGAGCTGTACAGTGAAATTGTAGGTTAGGAGGAATCTCTTCTCCGCAGAGAATTTCACGAACCACAAGTGGCACCAGCTTCGGAGAGGAAGTCACGGGATACGCTGCACAGGATCACGGGTAGGGCATCAGGGAATAAGGAGTACACTATTTTTATATCTTCGGCAAAGAGGAAAGGGGTACCGCGGCCCATAGAGGGTGAAATATCATTTATATAAACAAGGGATAGTAATGGGCCCAAGACACTGACCTCGATGGCTCAGCTAGTAATGGGTTTGGCAGAGTATAAGTGGCCGTCAACGAGCTCAGCTCGTGGTCTGTGAGAAAGATGCGAGGATAGCTAGGAGAGGACAGTGTGAATTATACCAAGAGTCCAGATTATGGCTAGCAGATGCATATGGGGAACACGGTCAAAGCCTTCGACATGTCAAGGTACAGGCCGATCACAGAGTTGCCGACATCGGCAGCAGATGACAGGATATTGGGAAAGTTCAGCCGGCAGGGTGCTTAATGAGAATAAGGTAAAAGTTGGGTTTTAGAGAATGGGATGTGAAAACTCTAGGTAGATTGCATCGTGGTGAGAATCAAGGGAGATTTTCTGGGTTGGTCATACAAAATGGGGTGATATATACTAGGGTGGACTAAGGTATAAGTCTAAACAGTGGTATAAGCTAAAGTGAGACTGTCTTTGTTGTTAAGATGCAGCAGCTGTGGCAGCGAACGGTGTGGGAGAGAAACAAGTAAAACAAGTACCGGAGGAATCGGTGAATGGCTGATCAAACGGTTTGAGACTGTTGGTGGAGGCCATGATGTGACAACGGTTTTGAAATAGGTGGAACATGAAAAGGCAGAACAGCCTGAAAAGCAAGCAGAAGATGCCTGCGGCTAGCAATAAAAGAAGCAGAATATGAGGGCACGGAACAAAGAGGCAGGTCAGACATATCCAATCAGATCGTTTTACTGCGGGTGAAACACGAAGAAAACTGGGATGAAAGAAGCACCAGAACTGTTAATCCTGGGGTTGATCACAAGG
The DNA here is from genome assembly GCA_948099385.1 of Fasciola hepatica. Lineage (NCBI taxonomy): Eukaryota > Metazoa > Platyhelminthes > Trematoda > Plagiorchiida > Fasciolidae > Fasciola > Fasciola hepatica. The sequence continues at coordinate 3,847,906 of CANUEZ040000010.1, forward strand.
GACGGGAAATGAATGCGCGTCGGAGTTGGGGCAGTGAAACTGGAGAGCTGCATGCCTGTTGGCAATTGTTCAAGCGAATGGAGCCGTAGGATGCCAACACGGGGAACTGCCCAATGCGTAGATCCAGAGAGGAATCGCGGAGCCAAGCAAGGAAAATTTAGACATGGTGATTAGGTAAAAATGTGGCTGTAACAGATGCAAAGTTTGTAAAGGCTAATTCTAACATGGAAATCGGTCATGGGTGCGAGTAGGAATATCGCGTAATGACACTGAGCGTGCGGAGGGAGAACGACAGAGGAGTTGACAGAAACGTAAGCAGTGAGGCTCGAAAACGCGATCAATAATCTTTGTGAGCATAAGAAGACACCAAGAGGACAGAAACTTGGGGTCGGCCATGATGACGTGGGTGAAAAAAAGAGTTATTGGCACGCGTCAACAGAGTAAGGTGGATAGGGCAGTAGTGACACCACGCAACGAGAGGCACTAGCGTTTATTGATGGTTATGCTTTTGAAACGTATTTCAGCTGCGAAGCTATAAGCTCCCCGAGCAGATGGCCGGGTTTGCTACGTGTCACAGAGGGTGGAGCCAGCTGTTGGTAGAAGACCGTTTAGCAGCTTTATCCAGCAGAGCATATATTAGGAGTGATCTTTATGAGGCTAAAGCAGTTGACCAACGTTGAATGTGAAGTTCACTTCAGGAGAGAGCTGAAAAAGGAAACCAGGTAAAGAGAGGCAGTCATGATTTGCCCCCGCTGTGGATTACCAGGTAATGGAGGAAAACAAAAACCAAAAAAGGACGAAGCATAAGGGTGTCTGAGAATACGGGAGAAGGGGTAAGCACGGTGTAGGAAAATAATGGCATTTCAATTCCGTTTACTCATTACTGGAATGGCCACGGCTAGTTACACGTTGAGAATTCAGTCTGTTACATGAAACCATCTATCGTTGATAGTGTCCTCAGTTCGAGGGGGCGGGGTCTGCGAAGGAGTGGGCCTTGATGTTCGAGGCCCATACAGTAGGCTATATTTTCAGCTTTGCTTATATCAGATAACTGAAGAATATGTGTGACCTCGAGATCTGGACTGAGTGCCGATAGAAATTGTGACTCGGTCTGGGAGGCTCGACTGTTGAAAGGTAACTTATTCCAGAACTTGGACTGGACGAGAAGGAAGAAGTGTGACCGTGTGACAGATTTGGCTTTACTAGAAGGGAAGGTAAATGGACTGTGCTGGAGTGATTAAGGGCTTTCACACGAGGAGTGTACTGGGCTAAAGGAGGAAGGCCGGTTATGGAGCTGGTTACACAAGAACACTAAGTTTAGTCTCAAACAGGGAAGCTAGATTGGGGCAAGATTCATATGTTGGCATCTTTTTTAATTGTTCAAATACTTGGACCAACCAGGAAGTTGTCTGGCAGAAGGCCTTTTTATGCTTTCTAGTGAAACTCTGTCAAATTTTGTCATGTTAGAAAAGATCATTGAGCTGCATTTACGCATAGATCTGATGCGGGATTTGTAGACTCTGATGACATTGTCCCAAGGGGGAAAGAGGCAGAAGAGGAAGACGACACCTTTTCTAGCCTTGGCCGCTTGGATGGCGGTGTGCCCAGGAAAGTTGAGGGGGGTGGAACAGCTGCGGCCGAAATCACGGATGGTAGGTCGGCTATCTACTGGGGGGGCCACTAACTGGTAAGAATCCAGGTGAAATCGGAATTCGTGGGTGAGGACCTCGCACTTATCAAGGGAAAAATTCATCATCCAGATTTGATCCCAGTGGTCAAGTGCAGAGAGGCCCGCGGAAATGTTGTAAAGAGCATGAGTAGCATCATGAGAACCCATAGAGTAGACTAATTTTATATCATCTGCAAACAGGATGGGCTTGCCATGGTTTGCTAGATCCAGTGCATCGTTATTTTATGGGAGAAACAGCAGAGGGCCCAGTACACTGCTCTGAAAAGCTCTAAATGAAACAGGTCTCGGGTTAGATGTATGTCCGCTGGTGAGGGCCACTTAAGAACGATGAGGGAGATAGGATTGCAGCCAAGGGAGTAATGGGCCAGTAATGCCAAATGAACATGATTCGGCGATGAGATGTGGGTGTGAAACACGGTCGAAAGACCTCGACAGATCCGGATAGACGATTACTAATGCCTGCCTGCTATCAACAGCCTCAGTGACACGTGGTACTTGACCGCGATCTGCAAAACCCGTGCTGCCTACTGCTAGTAAGGTTCGGATCGCAAAGACGGGTAGTAATGCCGCCTCCGACAATCATTTCCACTATTCTGGAAGTGATGGTGGTGTGATTAATGCGACGATGATTTCCGAGGTCGTTGACTTGTCCTCTTTGTGTCGCGGAATGATGACTGAACGCCTCCAGTTAGACGGCGTTAAACCGGATTTGAATGATGAAATACATGGGTTTGGTAATGTACGTGGTAGGTCCGATCCACTGGTAATGATTGCAGCTGGAGGTAACCTATCTGATCCAGGATTGGTAGATGCTTTATAGCTCGAAATGAGCCTGGAAATGGTGTTTACTTCAAATGTTAGAGCAGACAGAGAAGAGCTGGCGGTAGCTGGAGGATTCGGGAGCGGGCTACATCTGAGGTGGGCGCCATGGAACTGGCGAAGTAAAGGTTGAAGGCCTCGGCGAAATCAGAAGGGAAGGGGGACGGCCGAAGTTTCTTTCGATAACAAACCGTTTTGAATAGTAGTATCTTCTGTCAAATTCTTGGATTTATGTAGAAGTAAGGGTTTCAATGTTTTACCTAGATGCTCCAGAGCTTTGACTTCTTCTTTGCGAAAAGGGTTTTCCTTTAGGTGCCGGATAATATCAGTAGGATGTGATGATCTCATGAGAATGGAGAAGCCTTTTTTCAGGGGCTAAGTCTTTGAACTCCAAGGTACCTTTATTGGAGGGGGTAAGTTTGGGTTTCCTGAAGGAGGAGTTTTGGGTAGCTAAGCGAAGCTTCAAGGGGAAAGTTCTCATGTTAAGGTAAAGTGATCAGCCGCCTGTTGGGGGTCAGCCGACAGAAAAACTGCTCTAGTCTTGGTCACAGATGAGACAGTGTACAGGGTTCCAATTTAACCGGAGAGAATCGTTGACTGGGGCCAGGCAGCCCGATGGACAAGGATGGAATGGAAGGTTACCACCCCCTAACTAACGGTCGTTACTCGGGCACTTACGGAGAACGGTAACTGAAAAGTTTGAAACGCAGTCAGTGTTAATCAGATCCAAGGTGTCGGCGTTTCTATTAGGGGTTGTACCGTGTTGCACCCAACCCTCAAAGTATGCGGGGGGGGGGAGACAAAGTCCATTAAGTCGGTAGGTGCTGTGGGGTTCGTATAGGATATTGAAGGCCGGTTTAAGCCACCGGCTGTGAACTTCGCTGCCGAAGGTAGCAGTGAAAGTTAATCAAAAGCCTTATTAGGGAGATAAGTTTGTGGTTGTAGAGGAGAGGTGGACAATAGACGCAACCAATGCTCTTGTCTATAGCTGGGAAACGAACTGTGAGCCACGGACAATCCGGAATTGAGTAGAGCAAGGTAAGTCTAACGGTCAACACAGAAAGGAAGCGCCGCACATAATATAATAGTTTATTTCGGATAACCCCGAAGCTTGCTGCAACGCGAGATCAAACAGTACGGTTGAACGCTGAATGAAAGTTACAGAGGGATTGTACAATCACGTGAATGCGACTGAATATGAGAGAGCATTCAAGTCAATTGTTGCGGTACCGCCCGGTGAATTTAAACTCAAGATCAAGTGGTCGATCCGGCTGGAGGTAGGTTTAGTTATTCTGCAAAAGTGTGGGGTGGGTGGGGGATGGTACAGAATTACACAAACCCTACAGAAGGAAGACAGTCCTGTCGGAGAACCAAACTATATTGACGGATGCGTAGATATCGTGAAAAGGAAACATTCATAAAGTGACGTATTCAAGCAATGGTGCTTTGCAATGTATGATTGGGGTTACGATGTAAAATTAAACGATGAAAAATTGTGGCATAACACACGAAAACCGGTCGAGGATTACAATTTTGGGGTTCAGCGACCGTATATTAGTTGAGCCAGTTGTAAAACAAAACGGACAAGACACTTTACCGTGGGTGTCAAATTGATGGTGAAAGAAGTGACAGGATAAAACATATAGACTTTGAAAGGATTGTTTTGCTTTCAGAAAAAGGGAATACAATGCATCAGCATGAAACTGGTAGCTGGCAAAAAGAGAAAAAATCGACGTGTGGTGCGTAGATACGATTGAGGCAGAAACGTGGCTTGCGAGAGAGATGACCAGTTAAGTGAAAGGTAAGTATATACATACTGAAAATTCTCAGCAAAGACTTCATCTGGTGAGAAGGGCGTATCAAGCGTCGGAAGGGTCTGGGAGGATCTATCGGAATGGAGCATGGGAAAGGAAATACACAGAACAACCGATGAATAGGTTTTCAAAGTTCGGCCGCCGGACGTGGGCGGAGTGTACGATAAACCAAATGGACTAAACATCTGGACCAAAATGATGGTAAAAGTAGTGGCCGAATAAAACATAAAGACTTTGAGCGGATTGTTTTGCCTTCAGAAAAAAGGAATGTATTGCATCAGCATGAAACTAGAAACTAGCGAAAAATCGATGAGTGGTGCTCAACTACAACAATAGGATGGACACAGCTGGGAAAACAATGAAGTATGGGTAAAAGACTATCAGTTTATGTTCGATACAGCAGGTGGACCACTTTGAGATGACAGAACAGTACTCTGCGGCACAAGAGGTTATCAGATGTGCAAATGTGGAACACGATATCTTACAAGATGAGGACATTGCAATGCAACAGCCCTAAGTGGGCAAACAGCGGAGCTGGCAGAGAAAGCAAACGAACACAGAGTCGTCGATTATTGGGAATCTCTAGAGATAAATTTTGCAGTGTCACACACTGTCTGAAGATTGTAGTACGGAAGTTAGTGACAGCAATAAATGCGTTAGTCCTCGAGTATATCGGTGAAAGTAGAAAAAAGGGGTAGGCTTTATCTTAGAGAGTGGTTAAGCTTGCAAATAAGACTGATGAACAGTTTAGCATGAAACCGCGGGAAGTGGACCGAGAATAACTAGCCAAGAATGTTGATGGGGTTTAGGTATGCGATAATTATGCACCAAAGAAAGCAAATTTTGCCGGACGAAAAAAGCGTTAGGTTATGAAGACCAATTTGAGGCGAGCACGATGGAGAGTCAATGTTAGCCGGAGGAGACAGCAGCATTTTGAGTACATGAACGGTGTTCTTTTTGTTTTGATTTTTGTTTTTTTCAATCCGCAACTATACTAGGCACCCAACTCCGCGGCTGTCAGTCCCACTTGCTTTAAAACCTTGTACAACTCAAGCATGATTTCGCTTGTGGGAGTGTGTTCCGTGAGCCAGGTTTCCGTAATAAAGACTATATCGGGACTTGACATTATGACATACCGCCTTAAGTGACAAAGCCTACTTAAGATGAACTGAGGGTTGAATAAGATCAAGGATAACCCATTCTTGTGGAAGTGAGTGTTCGGGCTAGGTAATGTGGGGGAGTTGTTGAAGGGCAAAAGTGCACGGGGAGGAGCGTGAGCTGAAGCTATCACGGATGAAGAGGAAGGGTGAGTGTTGGACACTCCTGCCACGAGCGACACGGGATTAATTAATTTCGAGATATTACGAGTTAAACGAGAAGACCATTGACTGAGTGGCATTTACACTCGTCCTGATTCTGTGGGATCGTTCGATGCCCAACTGCGATGATATAACATGTGGTTTTGGAATAGATGGGCTTTCTTAAGTGACAACCTCGGTAGTAAATGGTGTAGTGTGGTAAAAGCAGGCCTCAAAAGATAGGACCTGGGAGAGTGCGGGGTAGCTTGGCCGCCTGTCGATGAGGCCCGCTCGGGCGGGGTGGGAAAGGAATCGGTGGTTGGAAGAGAGGGTGAATGAAGGTTTTGTTGGAAAGAGGTAGCAGGACTACACAATACTGCGTAGTTGGCCAGCAGAGTTCGGCGTGCTATCGAAGGTGTAAAAGATTCGCAAGGTGCCGGTATTTAAACGTAGTTCGTTAAGGCCAGAGGAAAGAAGAGATTGTGAAATCGAATGACATGGGGTGGTGGAAGTTTATACAAAAGGGGTTTGATTAAGTATCCTGCGGGTAAGAGGACTGTAGGGGGAGAGGCAATGGTGGGGCAAAACGTAAATCCTGGTATGGTAGTTGAACTAACGGGATGAATTTCGGAGGCACGGAAGGGTTAGAAAATGACGAATTAGGCAGCTTCATTGTCGGATGACGACTGTGAGGGGGGTTGCGTTTATCTCCCGCATGAAAGCTATGGGAGCTGGGGTTTCGCCGGGGGAAATTGCGGTTTGAGAAACTGTTCGTTTTGGGAATAGAAATTGTAGGCCCGGGCTTCAGTGAAGTCCCACTAGGGTATCCGTTCTATTCTGACCTCCGCAAGACCATATGAGAGTGGCCTGGCGATTCTCACCACGATACGTTCCACATCACTTACTCCACATCACTTACTCCACATCACTTACTACACTTCTTGACCAGCATTCGTTTAGGAGGATGGACTCAACATGTGATGTGCCCAACTAGAGGCAGTAGCATCCTTGATCTCATTTTTATGGTAGGATTATCTCGCGTGCACACATCTATCGTGAACAGCATCCCAGGTTGTGACCACTTGCCGGTAAAATGTGGGTTTTCAGTGCCAGCACGAACCGTTCACAAACCAACCGTTGAAAGACCGTTCCACCAAGCTAGCTGGAATCAATTACCCTCACTCATTTGCTCGCAGAACCGGGATACTTTCTTTTTATCTGATGACTTGCATACCGTGGTGGATCATCTTTACTCCACACTAAATGCATGTCTTGACGTAATCACCCCAACCCAAGGTCTACCTGGACGAGATAAACCAAACAGTTTTTGTCGATTAAAGCAGAAGCTTTCTATGCTACAACGCAAATTCCTTAGGTCGAGAGACTTTTTGTTGTTCTTGCAAATGAACCGTTTATCTAATTCAATGAAATTGATTGAAATGTCCCGCAGTAAAAAACAGGAATTAAGGCCGTTGAGTCACCCCAAGAGGTCCGAAGCTTTATCTAAGCTGATGAAGTTGAGAAACAGCCAGTGCAGTTCTCCTATCTCATCCATTACATATGACAACAATTATATAACGAACTCCCAAGAGATCTCCGAGGCATTCAGTGCTTATTTTGCTTCGTCTCTAACGACCGATGACTCCCCATGCCTATATCACGTTGAGCCGCTGACATCTGCACAGTTCTCAGCGGTTACATTTCACCCGAACGACTTAACAGCGCAGCTAACTAAAATTAGGCGGTCATACCACCCCGGGCCAGATGCCGTAACACCGGCTACTTTTAGTCTAGGTGGCACTGATATCCCATTCTTGCTATCAAAGGTTTTTAATTTATCTATGAGCAGTAGCGTTTTACCCTCCCATTGGAAAACATCAGTCATTATCCCAATTCCTAAGAAAGGTTCACGCCAGGACCTAACCAACTATCGACCAGTGAACCACACCCCTATAGTTTCCCGAATTATGGAAAGACTGATAAAAAATAAGCTGACAACTCATTTACTAAACAATAACCTCATTAACACTGGACAGCACGGTTTTCTTCAAAAAAGATCCTGTGCCACCTGTATGTGTGACTTCCTCAACCTAATAACTACGGCCACTAACAGTGGTAAATCAGTGATTGTAATCCTCCTTGACATGACTAAAGCTTTCGATCGAGTATCCCACAATAGGCTCATGGCGAAGATGAAAACCTACGGAATTGTTGACCCGATCCTGAGTTGGTTTTCATCATATCTAACATCCCGAAAGCAGGTGGTGGACGTTGATGGCGGTTTATCATCACCTCGACCAGTTACTAGTGGAGTTATTCAGGGTAGTGTACAAGGTCCCTTACTTTTTCTTATATATGTTAATGACATTTTCAACGTCATCACACACGGGGCTGAGTTCCTTTTTGCAGACGACATAAAAATTATACACTCCTTTGAACCTGACGCCTTGGCTTCTACCATTGCTAGCATAACGAGCGATTTACTATCGCTAGACTCATGGAGCAACCAATGGTTGATGAAATTCTCCGCTGTCAAAAGTTGTATCATTATGTATAAGTGTCAGGTTCCCGCGGGAATGTTTAAAATTAATGATCAGTTCATCCCCAACAGTCCGGAAGTAAGGGACTTGGGATTACAATATTCTTGTACATTTAATTTCTCCGAACATTCGGCCGTGCAGGTTGCTAAAGCTAGACGGCTAATTGGTCTGATTAACAGAACCTTCAGTCTTACAGAGAGCAAGCTAAGCATTTTTAAAACTCATGTCAGACCACCTCTGGAATATTGCACTGTCGTCTTTTCTAACATGCGGCAGATTGACAGATTTGCAATTGAGAATGTGCAACGTAGATTTACAAAACAACTACTAGGATATTCCTCGCCTCTAAATTATATGGAAAGGTGTGAAATATTGCACCTAGAGCCCCTATGGCTGCGCCGTCTACGAATGAACCTGTCTTTCTTTTGCAATACTGTAAAACGAACATCTTGCAATTCAGCCCCCCAGGTCAAAACTCCCTCCAACTATTCTTTACGACATGGGGACTCTATGGTCTTGATTCCAGTATCCAGGACCGCGATGCGGTCAAACCTCTTTATTGTTAAATATTCTTCCCTCTGGAACAAACTCCCACCTCAACTTAGGTCAATGTCTTCGGCCTCTTTATTATTCAAAAAAGAAATAAATAAACATTTAACTGTCCAAAAACTGATCCGAATGCATGATCCCTACAAGTCTATAACCCGAGCCTACGAACTGGGCCTGGGATACTAACCAAAAGCTTAACAACTTTGTTCAGTAGACAGTTATTACCAACGGATGGTAAGGAGCATTCTGTATTATAGTTGGCCAATACAAGCAGTCCAACCTATACTCCATGACTGTCAACAGCACACTCCACGTGTTTGTTTAGCCACTTCCTATTTTCAACGCTTCTGACCACGACCCCCTACTGGCCACCGTTACTCCGGTGATTCTTTTTTCTTGCTGTCAGATTTTACCATAGTCGGTTAGGTTCTTTTTTATCAGCTGCCGCCAGATATAAGAGCATTTATGATGCTAGAAAATACATAGTAGCATATGTAATATGGTCCTCAAGGTACCAGTTTCATCCACGCTTCAACTACTTACTCATTGAGACCCTATTCCAACACAAGAGATTCCAGGCCTCGTTCTGATGAACGAATCGCCACAATCGATGTGGTCTTCCATAAACCATTCGTCGAACTACACATAAGTATTTGCCCCCAGTGTCGCCTATTCTCGCTTCCCTGCTTTTTTGGTAACTCTCACTAAGCCTCACAAGAATTAGTCACTAGTACCGGTCTTCTCCGCTTTCCGTATGTTGTTTAATCCAAAAAACAAGACCTCAACGTCGCGACCACCCATTTCTGTTACTGGCATGATATTGTTGTTCTGTCTTTCTCCCCTAACCCACAGCTGGTAGAATTGCCAGACTGCAGCCCTCTCCGTTTTGTTTTCAGAACCTCTACCCTAAGGACGATTGTCGCCTTCCACTCTCCAGGAATAACTTGGACCCTCTCTTGCTGGACAGAACAAACGAGATTTACACACATTTTCATTTTTGCCCGTCTCACGATCGCTTTCCCCAAGATTCCCATCAGACTTATTGAACCTGGACTACTCGATCTCACTGCATTCATACAACTCATTTTAATCCCATATGTCATCCTGCCCGTTCCGTGTTAGAACCCGCTAATACTGTTCATACACTGGCACCTTCATTGTCACTGTTCATTGATTCATCGGTCACCAAAAAAAACGTCCGGCGCTGACATATCTTTCAGTAGCCCTCCAGTGGGTAGCGAAGTAATTAGTAACTACCTGCACTCTTCATCGGTCCATCCGATCGCATCCGCAATGCTGTTGCATCGAGTGTTCAGGCTCTGCAGATCACTGCGTTCCCTCCACGATTAGACGTCTTCGATACACTTCCCATGCTGCATCACCGCTCCGTTCCCATAATTTGTTACACCTGTCAAATTGGTCATTAGAAATGTGACATTCACCGTCTACTTACTATACCATCACCGTTATCGAGACCTTTGATCTTCCAGATGTTGCATTCGTGTTATATTACCGAAACTGACCCCGTATGTAGCCTCTAAATCACACCACTATCTGCACCGTCTGATACATTTTATTTCCATATTCCTTGATCCACGGCCGCTTCCCACGATATACCTGGGCAGTTTTATTGATCTGTCATTTTTGCATGGTACATACCACACAGCATTCATCTATTGACGTACACTTATCTGTGGATTACTTTACCTTTCCTCTCGCAGAACTGAACACCTGTATAATGAATGTAACCACACGGTCAATATTGATTAGTCTTCCACTTCCGCTTTGACATTTCATACCAACCCTACATAAAACTAACAACTTGCCGCACGCTCACCTGTTTTCCTCCGGCCGTTCCCTGCCACCATCACTCTGGTAGTATCCCTCCCAAGAAATACGCAATTGTTTGCAACATATATGATTCCTCCAGTATACAGCCACCACTTTATATACTACCATCTTTGCAGACTGAAATATTTCCATGTTATTACTTCTTGACATACCTGTAGTAAAGTGAATAATTCACCGAGCACTTCGACGAGATTTCTATCCATATGCCTCTCATATTCTGTAGCGCACCAAAAACATTTTCTTTGAATATGTTCGAATTTCCACTAGTGGTAATTATTTCATGTACCACGTATGCATGTACTCCAGACCAACTGACATCATTCGACCCTGACCTTCAAATTTGCCGGGCATTACTACAGTTTTAGTTCGCTGCAACACTCTCTCTGATAATCTGCATGCACTTGTTGTACCCTTTTGTGAATTGTCCTTCCGGCATCACTATAATCATCTGATCACGCATTCTAGCATGCTTCGGGCGCATCCGAAATATACAATTATCATTATTATTATTACTATCTAGCTCTTTCGCATCCCACTCCCTATAACACAGCTCCTACCTTATTCTCACTACGTACACCCCGGTGCACCCTGTGGTGTTTCTGTCCCACTGTGCCTCCATTTATTTATTTATTTATTCTCTTCCATAAGGTCGCACTCTTTCTCCACCCGGTCCATCGATCCCATACTAAAATATGTCTCCCCGCGTAACCAGCCTTTGTGATCCAAGCGATGGAACAGTACACGCCGCATCCTGTGTGGGGCGCAGCTGTGAACACGGCACAGCAAAATTCTACTACCTCACTATTCCTCATCGTCCTAAGTCTCCCAATCTCAACTATATATACATAGTATAGTATAGTATATTTCTTGACCTTGGTCAATACACATGCACAAGGCAAGATCAGAGTGTACAGCAGTACATGTCAATGTGAGGTATTCACAAATTCTAAATTTATAAATCACACAGCAACCGAAATACACCAGTAAAGTCATGTAGTTTTTGAGTGAACAAAAGTGGTAATGGTTGAGGCGGGAATTCCAAATCGGTTTCGAAATCGCTGGGGGCGGTGTGGGTAGCTGGACAGTCGTGGAATTGCTGATATAAGCGACAAATAGACGGTCACTAACAAGTAACCGGGCGAAAAAGATGTCAAAGAACATTGTTAGAAGTAAAGCAAGCGTGGGGCTTTCAAAGTGCAGTCAGAGATACCAGCGGAATATTGGACACTGATCCAGCATTGGGTAACTAATTGTGGAGGAAGCATGTGAAATGAAGGCAAGTGAGTCAAACGTGATAATAAAACGGACCTTTTGTGCAGGTGATTACAGTGTCATATGGAAATTCAAGTAAAGGCGAAAAGCTTTGCAGGGACTTCAGTGAACTTTTGAAGAGCATGAATGGTGTATGGACGTATAAAGAACTTTTAAAGAAAAGCCGTCAATGAAACGGATTAGTGGAGAGAAACGTCAATGGTTCGGCTAGGCAGAAGTTGGAAGAGTGTAAAAGAATGATTTGTATATGATAGAAAATTGTTAACCAAATTATGGTTGGCTGCAGATGGCTAGTATTCTGTTCCTTAAAGACCTTGGTTGCAGATGGTGGCAGGTAGAATGTTGAGGGAAGCAGGTAAAAAAGGGCTTGGTTCCGGTCATTGGTTTCGTACTGCAACGCGGGAAGAATTGAACTGTTGGGTTGGTCTATTTGGGAATAGACGTTGAGCGGATGTGTTGATGGTTGGTGTCAGGAATCATCTCTGCGATCCGGTTAGACTTTCATGAGGTTTTGTTAATCCGTGTACGGTTCCCCATGTAACGTCAGCAGGCGAGAGTATAGGTTTGAACCATTGATCAAATCGTCCAGTCCTTACGGTAATCCGGAACAAACGTCGATTTGGCTGATGGCTACCCAAGTAACCAATGCAATCTGGAAGAGATCAAAAGTGCGGCAGTCTGGAGAGTGTTCCAGCTGTGGGTTATGATTATCGTTTTTATGGAAGCAAGAAAATTAACATTTTGTTATCCGAACCATTAGTTATCGTTTGGCTAGTGGACCGGTCTATTAGGGATCCCCAGACGGAGACTGGTAGCTTTCTAGGGTAGTTGGGTGATAGTAGAAACTTAGGGCGATATCAGGTAGGCGGTGGATGAGGAGAGGGTGTCCGTTTGGGAACCAGGAATAAAACAACAGTAGAGGGTATGGTCTGGAAGAAGAATGACAAAATAGAAAGATAACAGTCTGGTCGGTTCACCAGCTGTGGTCGAGGACCGCAAACAGTAATATATATTGCTGTATACGTGGGTGCGATCATCAGACGGGTCATGCGGTAGCGGTCGGACGCAAAAGGCTGTGGCAAATAAAGTGAGATAGGGAGACGCAGCTGAGGATGAACGGTTAACGGAAAGAAGAACGAAAGTTAAGCACGGGCTCATCGGTGCAGCGGATCCCTAAGGCACATTGAGGCCATGAAACGTGAGACTAAAAGGGGAACGCCTAAGTGTGGCTAAAACTTTCAATGGGAAAGTTAGAATTTCGCCTAGAGTGGTCATTGAGCAGGAGTAAAGACTAAGTTCTGCATGAAATCACAGAAGAACCTTAGCTGGGGATAGGGTGGGAGCAGAAATGGTAACGTCATAACTGGGTGTTGAGTTCAGTTAGTGAGTCACGCTAAGTGAGATGAGTCAGACTGGATTTTCCAGTTCGAAATCGCAGAGGTTGTGAGGGAAATATATGTGGTGGGACCTGGTGCGGAAAAGAGGCATTGTAAGCTAAGCGATGTCGAGGAGCGTTGAGTTACTCACCATGCTCGTGTTAATAATCAAAGGACAGTAGTGAGTATATATCTATATATACTTGTACATATATATATATTTGTATATACCAATATTATATATATATATATATATATATATATCCGACCAGGGGTTGGATACTGAAGCAGTTTTTATAGCGTTGTTGAGGTTGTTTTCAGGGCCGCAGACGCGTTATAACTAAATGAAGTTAATTAATCGTGGAGCAGGTGAGACATATTGACAACCTGTTGGGAGTAATACGGTGGTCTCTATAAATGCGAGGGCATCTGAAAGGATTTATTTCAAAGTTGCATTGGCAGGATCCTATAAGTTGGTATGGAAAAACAGTTAGTGGACTCTGACATGCTTACATATGTCGATGGCGAAGTCTAGGAGAAGCGGTCAAACAAAGAAATCAGAATTTTAAAAGCGGTGAGGTTATTTCGGAAGGTAAGATAAAGTTAGAAAGCAGAGCAATGGCTTAAAAGTCGAGGCCTATCTCGTAAGCTTGACTTTCGGTTATGTGAACGTTTAATAAGCGCAAAACAGTTGGGACAGAAAGGAATTTATCAATGGCATGCATGAATGCATACTTTGACCGAGAAGATCTGATATGCAAGGGAAGTTTACTCCAGGTTCTGGAGTACGCGAAGAGAAAGAACTTAGAGCGTAGAACAGTCCTCGCGGAGGGTGTGGTAATAATATACTGTCTATTACGGAGTGAATATCCAGTATCCGGGGTGAAGCACAATTGGTTGGAGGAATAGGACTGCTTAGTCAATAGCTTATACAGAAATATCAAATTTAGCTTGATGCGTTGAAGCCATAGTGGTTCGATTTTGAGAGATAAGCATCGTTCCCTGTAGTTTAAGTTAGACGACCAACCAATAAGCTGTTTCGCGAATCTTCTTTAAATACATTCGATAATAATCCTGTCGGATCTTCTCATGCTAGTGAAGATTAGGGGGAAATATTCAAGAAGGGGCCTGGCATGTACTTTGTACACGTAGAGAGTGCTCTGCCTAAGCTGAAAGGATCTGAACAGAAGACCAAGACACTTTTCAGCCTTCGCCGTTTGGAGGACAGCATGTTCCGAGAAGTTCAAAGAGCAAGAATAACTTAAGCCAAGGTCTCTTATTAAAGGCTGGCTGTCGATGGGTGAACCGCCAATGCATAAAGAACCAGGAGGAACCTGGCATTTGTAAGTAAGGAAAATGCACTTGTCGGCAGAGAATTTCATCGCCCAGGTTGAGCACCATTCATCAAGAGCGGCTAAATCAGCAGAGATTTTAGGGATAGTGGTACTGAAGTTGCCAGGCGAAAAAGTGTAGACTATCTTAATGTCGTCCGCGAACAAAAACGGCGTGCCATTAAGTATTGTCGGAAACATATCATTTATATATAGGAGGAAAAGCAGGGGGCCCAAAACACTGCCCTGAATAACACCGCTAGTAACAGGCTTAGGATTAGAGGTGTGCCCGTTAATTAAGACAACCTGTGAACGATGAGATATGTAAGACGAGAACCAAGAAAGATGTGGATCGACAATCCCAAATGATCGTAGCTTTGTTAAAAGGTGGGGGTGAGGTACACGATCAAATGCCCTGGATAAATCAAGATAAAGAACAACAAGAGATTTCCCACTTTCAGCAGAGTCGGTGACGAGATTCGGAAAATCATACTGACAAGTCATGCAGGACCGTGAACGGAGGAATCCATGTTGGTTGTGATTAATAAGACTGAGGCTTAATAAATAGCTAATAATATTATCTTTCACTATTTCTTCCATTTTTCTGGATAAGATGGGGTTATGTTTTATAGGGCGATAAGTGGATACCTCATGTAAAGGTACTTTTTATGAATGAGCTACATAGCTCACTTCGTATGGGGCATTGTTGCATAGGCATCACTTAGACCTGAGCGCATATAGAACCCTCGTACACTATTGGCCTGCATAGACCCTTGGCTTATCTCTGCCTAGCTGACCAAATTCCTGCTACCTCCATACCCTCGACATACATTTTTACTTATCATACCATCCCTGCCCCCAACCAGTGCTCGGAAAATCCGTATCGCTGAAGTTGGTGAATCCAAACACATCCAAAGCATCCCAAAAACCATGCTATGCTCTGTCGCCCTCGTTAGCATCGACGGTGAAGCTTGTAATAGTCCAAATGGCTTCAAGCAGAGCTTCATCGAATTTAGAATCAATTTCGAGCTGCTTGATGAAATCCTTTCAAAGGCTCAACCCCTGGCTATTCTTCTTTATCCTGTAGCTGCTACATCCACCAAGATCTTGGTTTCGGTGGGACACTTCCCCGACTCTGTATCGACTGAAATATACCACCGTATTACCCCCCCCAAAAAAAGCAGTGGTAATTAATGTTTCAGACCGCTTACCGTTTTCCTTAGCGAAACACAACATGCTTAGTTCGTGCAATATGGCCTAATATAAATGCCGTTGCAGGAGGCCGCGTAAAAGTCTCACTGACGTAGTTGCTTCCTGCTATTCCAACTCACGGAAGACCCAACATCTAGAGAGTTCGTTAGCAACAGGTTGACAATTGCTGCCATATCGTCGCTTGGGGACATTGTGATTTTCGCTTATACCACCCCCTCCAATGAAAACACTCCGCTCGCTGAGGAGCAACTATGTCTTACCTATGCTGTCTGACCCCACTGGAACCAACATGAAGGTTACCCAATGCACCACTAGCAAGAGGTCAGAGGCCAGCCCAGCGTTTCACCTTGCTCACTCCTAAAATGTCGACTTAGATACGTCTTACTCCCCAAACCCCGGTTCCACTTCCGCACAAATGCCCATTTCTACCATCTCCCTCAGTAGCCTCTACCTCCAGTAGGTATCGCCCCCCGACCACAGGCCTCAAGCGGCACGCTACTTCAGTATTAAACCCAAGCTCCCGCATCATATCCTCAGAGCCAAGACAAGACCCTCGTACAACTATCAGCCCCCGCCATACTATTTCCCATCCGTTCTCTGAGCCGTTTGCAAGTGTTGCCAACCACAGCTTCCGCTCTAAAGACTCCGCCAACTACCCACCAGCTGCTAGCTCAGCCGGAACACTTGGCAGTTATCCTCAAAAGTGCCACTCCAATTCTCCCATGAGCATACCTGGTACTCCTACCAGGTACTCAATTGTTCAACTAATCACTCCACCCATTAGCCCCCACTCTCAAACGGCATTTTCTTATAGCTTACACTCGGACCCTATTCAATGTTCTCGCAAAGGCTTGCACATCTGTTATTTTTAACAGTTTCCAACGCTGTATTTCCCATCAATGGGTTCATCTTCATCGATCTGGCATGTGAATGAGGCCTCACGCTGTAACGCTTATACCTCTTTGCCACAGGCCAATAGGTATACTCCATGCTTGACACTTCTCCTCTCCTCAGTGCCCGCTAACTATGCCCAATGTCGTCCCTGATCCACAGCGAGTTTATCTCCTGCTTTCATAAGATAACCCTCATGCTCACATACGTTTATCTGTTATTCATCGTTTTTATTTCGTTCCTTTCTTCGGTATCCGTTGCTTCTGGACTGGGGCGCACCCATACTGCGCGTTTCTATCTTTTTTCCCTTTCCAGTGGTCTTCTATGGCGACCAACCACTTCGGGCACTGCACTGACCTCCCCCTGGCAGGTGCACCTGAATGATGTTCCTACACGACCGTCTACCACTCACTGCTTCCTTTGGCCCTGCTGCCGATGGTCTAACATCCTGGCCAATTGATCCTGGATCACACACCCCTATCGCCGTCCCTTTGCCTTCTTTGCAGTTATCAATGGCCACTGGTGACACTCCCAACGGTGCGGGGCGCGGTCAGATCCACCCCTATGGCCGGCGCACATCGGGCGTGCAGGCCGTCTGCAACGATGTGCGGGCGCTATTAGCCTGGCGGATCAAATCTCCTGCGCTCACTTTATGAGGCGTTTTTCCGGGATGGGTGCCCAGTACACGGCAAGTCCCACCCACTAGCTTCGGTCGCGGATCATACACTCTAGCTCCCCTCAGACTACCGCATCTAGTGTTGTCAGTTGTAAATTGCATACTCCCCGTCCTTTTTCCGCCACACATTGTTCACCTATAATTCTTATCATCTGTTACCATTATCCATTTTGTTGTTCTTTCACGGTATGCATGCCTACCCATTCTGACCCTGACCTTATAGCCCTTCACCATATCACCTCTCGTTGCAAAAAATCCCTGTCGTCCTGCCACTCTTCTCTGCCGACGCTCACCAACATTTCTTTTTCCCACCTGCCATCGTTGCCGGCTTCTATCCTATATTCAACTGGTATCACCATCTGCTCATAATGCCCACTGATAGCATTCTTATACCCCACTACCTGTCGTTTTGTTAAACCACTCCTTGTTCTCCCTCCTTGTGCACAATGCCATTACACACCAGTCACACCCGCACCCATGACCAGTCCTCATATTGGAACTCACCGCTCCAAACTTTGCATCTTTTACAGTCGCATTTATTGTCTAATCACCACCACCATATTTTTCTTTCTTGGCTCAGCGATTCCTCCGTGGTTCCTTCCATTGGGCAGTGTCCCGACTAGCATCCTCATGCTCAATCCACTTGTTCAATGGACTGCTGGCACACAGCTCTCCAGTTCCATTGCCCCAACTCCGTCGCGCATTCATTTCACCGGCCTTTTATTCTTATACTGGTTTACCTATCCTGGTGCTTCCTGCTTCTTTCTTCTCTGCCCCCCTCGTGTTTTACCTGCAATAAAACGACCTGATTGGTCATGCCTCACCTGTGTCTCGTCGGCCATTGTTTTCGTCTCCTGCTCCGTATACCGCTTGCCACAGGCATTTTCTGTGCGCCTTTCAGTTTGGCCTGCTTTTCCGTGTCCCACCGATTGTAAAGACAATGTTACGTCATGACGTTTACTTTCGGTTCCAAGCCGTTCCATCTGTCACCACCGGATTCCCCCGGTCCGTCACGACATGTCGCGCTTGCATTGATCAAATAATTAGACCCATTCTTACCTGTTTTACTCGATCCTATCCTTCGTCTTCCCCCGTTTATGATCTGCTCGTCACGGCCGGCATCAATTTTGTGTCTCTTCAGTCTTCTTCATCCGTTGATCCACCGTGTTAACCCGTCATGAAATAATTCTTCTGAACTTTACCAAGTCAACTCTACATATTTCGACCTAACCCTACTTACGTCATCCAATCATTTATGCGTTTTATCTCCGAACAACCCATTGTTCTTTGCTCCGGCTCCTTGCACATCTATTTATATACATGTTTGCATACACTAGCTCTGCATCCAGCACAATTTTGATGGTCATTTTTCATGCTACCATCCCGCTGACCCTCATGATATGCGACCACTCTTTTGACATCTGTGCCTTACATTTTCTATACCCAATCCTCCTGAATCCTTCTTGCAATCTGTATCACCCTTCGCTTCTTCAAACGCTCGCTGCCTGTTCTACGATGAGTTATATGCCCTTTCTGCTGACCATCCGGTGCAGCATAGCAAGGCTTCATTACTATCCAATCCCGCGATGATCCTTCTTTTATTCTCCACCAACTCCCGCTACCACAGTTTCTTATATAAATTTCTAGCCCCTTTCCAGTAGGCCTGTCAGTTTTCAGGTATCCAGCCTGGACCAGTCAGACTCTGCCCCTGACCTTTAACTTCAAATCTACCGGGCATCCATTTGAATCCGCCCCTAGGTCCTTTTAAACCCTCCCCATTTTCCTTTGGTGTGCATTCATTCATCATACGTTTGTCTCCTTCCTGAGCCTATCCATCTCACTTTTGTCATGCATATCTCTACCTTCTTCACAAATTTTGTCTGTCCATTTCGTCGCTTGTAAAACTGGATCATGCGTCTTGCATGCCCTGGGCGTCTCCGAAATAAACGATTATTATTATTATTATTATTATTATTATTAAAATTTTTGATATCATACTCGCCCTGCGCTACCCAGCCACTTCCACCGTTATCGTCTTCCTGCTGAATAACGTAAGTCCATTTATTAAAGCTCCTTCCATGCTGGGCCGTCACCGCATGTTTCACCTTCATTATTCAGATTATCAGATCCATTCTTACCCGTTCTCTTCCATACTCTTTTTCATCCTCCCTCTTTGATGAACTGCCCTTTGTCATTTCTGTGCTTCCAAAGTCTTTTTACTCCCTATCCTCTCTTTTGATCCGCCACGTTTACCTATCATGAACAAGTTTCACCAGGACATTCTCAAGTTCATACTAAAACCTTTCGGTTCAACTTTACCTGCCTTTCCAATTGCTGATATGTTTTATGACTCCAATCTCATTGCTCCTGCTCCTCTTATATATAAATGTACATATATATGTATACGCGTTCGCTCTGCATCCTGCGGTTCCTCACCAGCCATTTCTCTTTCTGTCATCCCGCCGACCATCACGATATGCGTCCATTATTTCTCTATCTGTGCATCACTTGCACTTTATCCAATACTTCCAAGTCATTTTTCAACCGACACCCCCGTTTACGTCTAGCTTTGCCCGCTATCTCTTTCACGATGAGCCGTGTGCCCTGTCAGCCTAGTCTATTGCAAGTTACTAATGTTTCGTTGCTATCTGACCCCCTGCATTATACCTCACTTTTTCTCCATCACCTCCCGCTACCACAGTTTCCTATACCGGTTTCAAGCCCCCCTCACTACATCCGTCGGCTTTCAAATGCCTCCACCCGGACGGGTCAGGTCCTTCTTTTGACCATGACCTTTAAATTTAGCGGTCGCTCATTCGAATCCGTTCATGGGTTCACTTCAGCTCCCTACATTTTTCTTTGGTGTACATACAGTTATCATGCCTTTATCCCCCTTTATTTTTACTTCTGAATCAACCTTTCCTATCTTT
The DNA here is from genome assembly GCA_948099385.1 of Fasciola hepatica. Classification (NCBI taxonomy): domain Eukaryota; kingdom Metazoa; phylum Platyhelminthes; class Trematoda; order Plagiorchiida; family Fasciolidae; genus Fasciola; species Fasciola hepatica. The sequence continues at coordinate 3,868,155 of CANUEZ040000010.1, forward strand.
TCATGCATGCTTCTACACCTTCACTGGTTTTGTCTGTCCCTTTTACCGCTCTCAACGACTTAGTCGCGCATCTGGAATACTTCGGATGTCTCCGAGATAAACCATCAATAATATTATTATTACTCTGCTGGGATAAAACGTTATTGCCACATCATTACTCGGCCAAGTTTCTGTGATTGCAGTGCAAGTGGTGTCTTCTGTTTGAGCCATCAAACCTCTCCGTTAGATCCCGACATAACACGCATTGGAGTACGCCAGAGCCATCTTTCCGGTCCTGGCCACTGTTCCAGTTTCAAGTGGTTTTGGTGCAGTTGGCGTCTTCCTTGCCGCCCTCACACTTGGTGCCTCCGGCTTGCTGAAACCTCGAGTTCCCGAGCAAACTTCTTTGGTGTTTCTTTTTGCCTCAGCTAGGTTTGAATGGCCAACCTCAGGGGAGTTCCAGTCTGCTCGAAATATTGTAATCTCAATTGGTCTCCTCCTGCGGGTTTTTGGTGTTCCGATAACCGCAGGCTCTCGCAAATGTTCACCTGCTGTGCTTGACCCAGTGCGGCTTTGGAGCCGTGAACGGCGGACTGGGTCGCCTCATTTGTCTTTAACCCTTTGCCCACCGGTCTGGTTCTACTGAGGTCTCCCTGTCGCAGTCTTTGTCTTGTCAGTTGCAGCGTAAAGAACTTTCCTATATATCGGGTTTTCAAGTTGGCCCAGTACTGGCCTGAGGCATAGGCGCGGTTCCCGGTCTCAAGGATGAAATACCCGGCCCAAGGACCTCTTTTTAGAGGAGCATACTCTGGTCAGCCCAAGGTTCTTAGCACTTTCACTACATGGTGATACGCCTCCCTCCTTTTCATTTGGGTTACGCAACATCAAAGCTCTCGGATACTCTTCAACACTGAACTTCGACGTTTGCTAATGGTTTTCTCGATATTCCTTTTCAAGCTGCTCAAGAGCTTTGCCTAGCAATTGGTCTCCCCCTTTGTTGATTTTAGTCCTGTTTTATGTGGTTTCAGTCTTGGAGTTAAGAAGCTTCCTTAGTCAGGACTTTTTCCAACCTCTCACGTCTCGCTTCTGATGTTTCCAGCCTTGGATCATTTTTCGTCGGATCAGTGTTCGTACGGATAAATATTTCCTTATGAGTGCCGGTAGTTTCATGAGACAGCTGAAGCCCCCTCCATTTTTCTCCGCTTGATTTAATATATTGTGTGTCCACCCGGATCAGTCCAGTACTGTCTGGACAGAGTCCATGAGCCTCAACAGTAAGCCCACCGCACCTCTTGCGAAACCGACGGTCACAGGCTTTAAAGCATAGTCTCTTCTCTGCTTCTTCCGAGCACCTGGTAGGGCCGCAATGGACCTTTTCGGATTCCGCGGATTTCTCAGCTTGCCTCCTGTTTGTTTTCGATGTTTATTTTTTAGAGAGGTAGAGTGCGGTAGCTAGAAGCACAGAACATTTATAATAATGATAATAATAATAATAATAATAATAATAATAATGGTTCATTTCGGAAGCACCCAAAGCATGCCATGTGCATGATCATGTAGATACAGGTGATGGAGTGGACAAATATAATTCATGGAAATATGGAGACTCATGAAAATATTGGATAAAAAGGCTCAGAAGGGGGAATAAGGTAGGATGAAAATAGGATAAACATATGCACACCATAGAGATTGCTTGGAGTTTAAATGAGCTTAAGAGCAGATTTGAATGGATGCCCGGTGAGTTTGAAAGTGAAGGTCAGGTGGACTGAATGGCTGGTCCCGGGCAATTTCATATGGAGGCAGACTGGTAAACATGAGAAAGGCTGGAAATCGGTATAAGGAACTGCAGTAGCGAGGAACGATGGAGAAAAAGGTGAAGTGCACTGCAGTGGATTAGATGTCAATGCAGCATTGGTACTTTGCAATGGATTGTCGGCGGACAGGACACAAAACTCGCCGTAATACAGGCAGCGAGCAATGCAAGACGTAGAGGGATGATCAGATGACAAAAACGATTTAGAGGGGTTGGATAAGGTAGATGTGAGGCACAGATGTAGAGTCGATGGATGCCTATGATGACGGTCGTTGGGATGATTGCAAGATAAATGGTCGGTGAGGAACTGCAAGATGCAGAGCGCGTGCACATAGATATATATGCGTAGGTTTATATATATATATATATATGTAGATTTATTATATATATATATATATATATATGTATAGGTATAAGAGAAGCAGAAGCAATAACAATGGGGTCCTAGAAAGAAATCATCAGTCATTAGGAGGAGTAGATAATGTTAGATCAGTCGGCTGTAGGATTAACTTTGGAATGTCGTGGTGGATTACCTTCATGACAAGTGCACGTGGCAGCCCAACGGAGAGAAAAATAGAATGCGGAAGCACAGAAGTGATGAAGACTGTTAGGAACAGTTCATGGAAGAGTGAAGATGAAAGACAGTATCAAGGAAAACAGGTAAGAATGGGTCTAAGTATTTGATCAATGCAGGTGCGAGATGTGATGACGGACCAGAAGAATCGGGTAGTGACAGGTCAAACAATTTGGAACTGTAAAAGAACACCGTGACGTAACGTTGTCATTACAATGGTGGAACATGGAAAAGCGGACCACACTGGAAGGCACAAAAAAATGCCTGTAGCGAGCAATAAACGGATCAAGGGATGAAAGCAATGACCGAGGAGACACCGGTAAGAAATCACCGATCAGATCATTTTACTGCAGATGAAACACGAAGGAGGCGGACAAGGAAGCGGGACGCCCCGAGATAAGTGAACCAGTAATAGAACAAAAGGGCCACAAAAAATGAATGCGCAAAGGAGTTGGGGCAATGGAGCTGGAGAGCTGTGTGCCGGCAGCAAATTGCACAGGTGGATACTAATCAGGACACTGGAAAGAACCACAGAGGAATCGCGGGGCCAAGTGAGGAAAATATGGTGGTGGTGATTAGATAATAAATACGACTGTAAAAGATGCAAAGTTTGGAGCGGCATGTTCTAATGTGCGGATTGGGCATGAGTGCGGGTGCGATTGGTGCATCATGGCATGGGGCACGAGGAGGGATTCAACAGAACGACAGGTTTAAGGAAGCTATCAATGGGCGTTCTTGGCAGAGGGTAACACCAAGCGCATAGATGATAGAAGCCAGCAATGACGGCGGGTGGGAAAAGGGTTATTGGCGAGCGTCGACAGAGGAGAGTGGTTAGGACGATAGTGACTCAATGCAGTGTAAGTTGGTGTAGAGAGAGGCGATAGGAGGAAGGACAAAACGGGTAGGTGTGCATACCGTGGTAGGGCGAGAAAAATGGGAAGTGGAAACAGATGATAAGTGCTATAGGTGAACAAGTTGTGGCGGAAAAAGGATGAGGAGCATGCAATTTTCAACCGACAGCATTGGATTCGGTAGTCCAAGAAAGGTCAGGGCGTGCCACCTGCAACCGGTGCTAGTGGGTGGTACTGGCCGTGCGCTGGGCACCCAACCTGAAAAACACTTCGTGAAGTGAACGCAGGAGATTTGATCCGCCAGGCTAATAGCGCCCGCACATCGTTGCAGACGGCCTGTACGCCCGATGTGCGCCTGCCATAGCGGTGGATCTGACCGCGCCCCGCACTGTTGGGAGTGGCACGTGTGTTCATGGATAATTGTACAGGGAACAAAACGACCGCGATGGGGTGCGTGAACCAGGAACAATTGACCAAGACGTGAGACCATGGACAGGAGAGCCAACGGAAACAGCGAGTGGTAGACAACCGTGTAGCAATATTATCCAGGTGCACCTGCCAGGGAGATGGTGAGTACAGTGCCCGAAGTAGTTGGCCGTCAGCGAGGATCACTGGAAAGGGATAGAGAAGCGCAGTCTGGGTGTGCCCCAGCTGAGAATCAACGGATACTGAGGAGAAAAAAAGTGAATATGATGGATAGGAGATGAACGTAGATGAGCAATAGGGTTATCTTATGATGGCAGGAGGTGGGTTCGCCATGGATCAGTGAAGGCAGTGACCTTAGTTGGCGGCCCTAGAGAGTGGGGAGGTGTTAGGCACGGGGTGTACCTAGTGGCCTGTGGCGCAAAGGTAGTAGAGTTACAGTGTGAGGCCTCTTTCAAAAGCCAGTTCGGCGGAGACGAGCTCATTTGTGAGCAATATAGCATTGGGGACTGTTAAGTATGACAAAAGTGCGCGCCTAAAAGCGAACATTGAGGAGGCACTGCGTAAGCTAAGAGGCAGATTATTCCAGATTTTGGAATAGGCTGACAGTAAGAATCGGGATTTCAGACAGAGATTAGAATGAGGGACAGTGAGAGAGAAGGCACGGTGCCGGATGGGGTAGGAGCGGGGCGCAGCGAATGAAATGAGATAAGAGGTGTAGGCCAGGTTATGGATTAGCTTAAAGAGGAAAATCAGGTTGAGCCTCATGCGACGAATCCATAGAGGCTCAATTTGTAGGAGCTCACAGCGCTGGCGGTATGTTAGGGCTAGGGATACGCCTAACAGCCTTTTGGTGAAGATACGCTGAACGTTCTCAAGAGACACAATAGAGGAACGTGGCCAGAGGCTGGAGGTAATGGGACAATATTCTAGGAGCGGTCTCACGTTTGAGAGATACATGGAGAGGCGACTGGCCGGTATTAAGAAACACCGATTTATCAGGCCTAGGGTTCCCTTAGCCTTAGCGATTTGGAACGATGCCTGTTCTTAGAAGTTGAAGGAAAAAGAGTAGCGTACGCCAAGATCGGTAACCATGGGGTGTATGGGGTTGGGCAGGCCGTCCAGACAAAGCTGGCCGGGTGGTACCGTGCACGTGTATGCTAGGAGGAAGCTTTTCACCGCAGAGAACTTCATGAACCACGAGACGCACCAAGTTCGGAGAACGAGTAAGTCATGCGATATGTTGCGCAGAGTCACGGATAGGTCACTAGGGAGGAAAGGGTACACCATTTTTATATCGTCGGCAAAGAGGAAAGGAGTGCCGTGTCGAATGGAAGAGAAAATGTCATTGATATAAATAAGGAATAGTAATGGGCCTAGGACACTGCCTTGGATGACGCCGCTAGTAATTAGCTTGGCGAAAGATAGGTTGACGTCGACGAGCACGGCTTGTGATCTGTGAGAGAGATAGGAGGATAGCCAGAAGAGGAGAGGGTCAGTAATACCGAGAGATCGGATTTTGGCCAACAGATGGATATGAGGAACACGGTCAAAAGCCTTAGGCAATTCGAGGTTCAGGACAATTACAGGGTTTCCGGCGTCGGCAGCAGACGATAGGACATTGAAAAAGTCAAGCTGGCAGGAAGAGCAGGAACGGGAGTTCAAGATGCCATGCTGACCAGGGTTCAGCAGCTTGTTAGATAAGAGGTACTGGACGATGTGTTTTTTGATAATTCTCTCCATAATTTTGCAGACTACTGGGGTGTGATTAATGGGCCGATAGTTATCTGGGTCGTGTAATACGCCCTTTTTGAAGCGCGGAACTATAACAGAGGATTTCCACGGAGGGGGGACGAAACTGTGAAGCATGGAGGTGGTATACATATTAAGTAACAATAAAGGGAGGTCAGGACCACCGAAGCGGAGGAGGGCCGGTGGGAGATCATCCGGTCCCAATTTCGAGGAAGGTTTAGTAGAGGAAACTAATTTTTCAATTTCTAGATGGGTGAAGGGAATCGATGGAAGAGAGGCAGAGGTACAGGGGTGGATTGTAGGAGGGGGAATACCAGGACAGCTTATAAGGGAGGAAGAAAAATGCTCATTGAAGGCCTCAGAAATAGATGCTGGAGTATTAGCGGTAGATGAGACGCAGTTGAGGAACTTGGGCGGGGTATGATTGGATTGATTGGACCTTTTACTAAGCAGGTTGGACAGGTAGCCAGTTTTGTGTGGGTGTGCTAGGGCGATGGCCTCTTGCCTTCTCAGATGCGAATCGACCATGCAACGCAGCCTCAGTTGCAGCTGGTTTAGGCGCAGGAGAATTGTAAAGTCGTGTGATCTAGCGAAGGTAAGCTGCAGCTTAGACATCTGACGCTCTAAAAGCGACAGGCGTGGGGTGCTCGATCTGGGGCTTGGATCGGCACATGGGTTAGCAGTACTCAAGCAGTGTAGGAGGTTGGAGTATAGAGAGTTCATAACGGTGAGGGGATCGGATGAAAGAAAAAATGTGTCCCATTTAAGGGAGCAGATTATCATTGGCACTAGGGGCCAGTTACAGGAACGGTAGGAAGTCATAACAGGGGGAAAGAACAGCCTCAGATGGGAAAAGCTGGGGCCGCCGAACTTGCACTTGAAAATACGGTGGCCACCACCCGGGAATTGATCAGCATTCCGGGTGGTCCCTTCAGGAACATCAATGGAGAATGCTAGGTCCAAGATGTTGTTCCCCATGTAAGGCAGGAGACATGTTGGGTCCATCCAACAAGATGGACACGAGAGAGGAAGGTGGAGAGGGCGGGAGGGCTAGCATGGGAGGACCAGCAAATTGAAGGAAAGTTAAAGTCACTCGCAGTAATTTTTGCACTGGCAGGGTAGTCAAGAGCAGCATTGAAGACATCCACGGCAGAGTCAATTTTTGCAGGCTCCAGACCCGGGGGACGTAGACGCAGCCAACGAGGAGGTTCTGGCCGGAGGCGTGAACGGATAGCCATAACGAATCCTCAATAAGGAGAAGAGGGGGGTGGTCAGTAACACTAGCGTGAATAGTGCATTTGACAAAGGCTAAACAGCCCCCTCCACGCCTGGACTGGCGGGTGCTCGAGAAGCACTGATACCCAGCCATGCGAACTAGGTCAAGCGAAGCATCATCTGACAGCCAGGATTCAGCTATTAGTATAATGTCAGCGTTTGACATAAATGCCAAAGATCGCAGGTGCGATATTTTTCTAATTATTGAGCGAGCGTTAATAAGAACTAGTAGGAATTAGTTCAGTGTCGGTGTGCGCAAAGCATGGATGCCAGATGCAAGACTATTGGGATTGCTGTGGCGATAGGAGTTGGGTCTCAGTGGGGATAGAGCGTCAGTAGAAGGGGGAGGGCAGGCAGTGTTGGGTGGGGGACGGAAAGTAGGAGAAGCTTTAGCATTAGGCGCAGCCGATCGCTGTGGGTGATCAATACCGTGGGTGTGCAGCACACCGCTGATGTGGGCCGGATGGGTGTCACACGGTGCAGAGGGAGGGGGCACCATATGGCAAAGTGAGAGGTTAAGAATATCTGTCGAAGCGGGGTGGACAGGGGGGAGTGCGTGGTGTAAGGTGCTAAGTGGCATGGCATCAAGTGGGGAGCGATCAGTGATATGAGTCTGTGAAAGTTTATCGATGTGGTCCATAGAGTGACTAGCAATATGGCCACGGGTGCGGAGGGCACCGGTCAGGAAAAAAAACGAGATCTTGACTGCAGGTAACCTACCTGTTGAGCAGAGTCAGTATAAGGCCGGTAGGTCGGTATGGGGGTGAAGGCATGTGGGAGAGTAACTGGAACGTAGTGTGAGGTGGGGGCGGGGAGCGAGTGGCGAAATTTGGAAAGGTTTGGAGGCTCATGAGGGGCAGGGGAGCCGGTAAGTGGGGAGGTGGGGCGAGGAGGCGGGATACAGGTACGAACCTAGAGTATCTGCTAGGGTATGTACGTGGTACTTCAGGGTTAGATGAGGGTTGGTGGAGGTGAGCAGGGTGGAACAGCGGAGGCATGCTGGGGCTATAGTATAGAGGGTTGGTGTCTGGGGGGCAGGGAGGGATATACGGTAGCAACGGAGATGGAGGGTTGGTGTGACCCATGCGATCAGAGAGAGGGAAAGACAGTGGAAGGGGGTGCGAGGCAGTGGAAGGGTGAGTGGCACTGGCAAGGCCCTGAAGGTTACTCCTACTTAAAGGGACGATGGCGTTAGACGAATCCGGATGGTGGCCCAGTTGGTTATCAACTGGAGGATCCGAGAGTACGGTATACGCAGAAGCCGATTGAGAGTGGGGGAATGAGTGGGGTGATTAGTTGGGCAAGTGCGGACCTGGTAGGAGTACCAGGTAGGCTTATGAGGGGATTAGAGAGGCATTTATGAGGATAGAAAAGAAGTATCTCGGCTGAGCTAGCAGCTGGTGGGTAGTTTGTAGAGTCGTTAGAACGAGGGCGGCGGGTGACAACACTCGTCAACGGCTCGAAGGACGGATTGGAAGTAGTACGGCGGGGGCTGATGGTTGTACCAGGGTTTTGTTTTGGCTCAGAGACTATGACGGGGGAGCGCGGCTTTAATACTGAATTGGAGTGCCGCTTGGGGCCTGTGGTCGAGGAGCGAGAGTTACTGCTAGCAGAGGTTACTGGGGGAGATGGTAAAAAACGGCGTTTGAGTGGAAGCGGAACCGGGGGTGGGGAGTTAGACATATCTAAGTCGACAGTTTGCAGGCAGGCAGGGTGAGGCGCTGGGCTCGCCTTTGACTTCTTAACAGAGGGGCATTGGGTAACCTTCATGTCGGTTACAGTGGGGTCAGCCTGCATGGGCAAGGCGGAGTTAATTCTCAGCGAACGAAGTATTTCCCGTTGGAGGGGGGTTTTATCAGAGAATATCTTGATGTCCTTATACGGCGAAAGGGCAGCAATTGTCGACTTGTTGCTAATGAACTCTGTAGCTGTTAGGTCGTCCGTGAATTGGAATATCAGGGGGCAACTATGTCGCTGGGACATTTTACGTAGCCTCCTGCAATGGCATCTATAGTGAGCCATATTGCATGAACTTAGTATGTTGTGTTTCGCCAAGGAAAATGGTAAGCGGTCTGGAACATTAAAAACCACTGCGTTCTTGGAGTTGGCAATGCGGTGGTATATTTCAGTAGACACGGAGTCGATGAGGTGTCTCACTGAAACCAAGTTCTTGGGCGATGTAGCGGCTACAGGGTCAAAGAGAGTAGCCAGGGGTGAAACCTTTGAAATGATTTCACCAATCAGCTCGACCTTATTACTAAGTTCGACGAAACTCTGCTTAAGGCCATTAGGGCTATTAGAAGCTTCCCCGTCGACGTTAATGCGGGTGATAGAGCACCGCCTGGTTTTTGGGAGGGGTTGGGTGTGTTTGGATTTGCCAGCTTTAGCGATACGGATTTTCCGAGTACTGGTTGGGGACCGGGATAGCATGATAAGTAGGAATATATGACGGAGGTAAAAAGGCAGCAGGAAATCGGTCAACTAGACAGAGACAAGCCAAAGGTCTGAGCAGACCGGGAGTGTTCCTGGGTGCTATGTGTTCAAAGGACTAGGTGAGACCTATGTGGCAGTGAGGTACGGGCAGTGAGCTATATGACCCGCTATGTATACTGTTGGGACTAGGAGACTTGGGACAATGAGGAATAGTGAGATAGAAGAAATTTTGCTGTGTGGTGTGCACAGGTTGAACCTCACAGGATACGGTAGGTACTTAGCTGTTGCTTGGATCACAACAGCAGGTTTTGCGGGAGAGTATATTGTAAGTATGGGGTCAGTGGACCGGGTGGAACGAAAGTGCGCTATTTTGGCAAAAACAAATGAATGGAGGCACAGTGGGACAGAAACTTCAAAAGGTGCACCGGTGGATGCGTAGCGAAAATAAGGTAGGAGTTGGGTTGCAGCGATGGGATGTAAAAACGCCAGATAGATCTTACTGTGGCGAGAATCAGGGAAGATTTGCTAGATGAGCCACCTAGAATGTAATTAAGTGGAATTAGAGCAGTGAATAATCAATATAGTCTATAACTCTAACTAGCAATAAGTACTAGCGTCTGCACGGTGGTGTGCCGCAGTTGTTTACACAACTAGGTCACGGTTTCAGGTTATTAGGTGGTATATACTAGGGTGGACACAGCTACAAGTCTAAACAGTGGTATAAGCAAAAAAAAGAAAACGAGACAACCTGAATTTCACGCGGGCTTGGCTTTGACCTTGACAGACCTTGGAATTTTCTTCCGGGTAATGTTTATCTACTGGTAAAGTTCGGCTGCCCAATCGTGTTTTAGCGGTGTGCACAGGGCAACAAGGGAGAATTGACTGGTTTGTTTGAGGGTATTGTAATTAACTCTCAAGAAACCCATGTGGCTTACCTTTATTTTACTTCCTACTTGCAGCTTGTCACAGTATATTCGCGCGTGCGATTCAAACGTTTTGCTTAGTCCGCTTCTTCTTGGATTGGTATGAACATCCTTCAATAGTTCTTGCTACTTCCAGCGGGCCTTTGTCTCTTTTATTCCGTATATGCAGACAACCTGGTCGCCGCGCAGATGCCCGTAACAAACTACGCCTCCTTTAAGATTTAGACGACAAAAACCGCTATTCTTCACTAATCGTCAGGTTGCCGGCGTCCATATTTGTTCTGCAGAGACCCCAAAGAATGTGCTCCGGTGTTTTATGACTACTGCTCGGATCCGCCGAATGAGGTCCCGGTGCTTCACCCGCTAGCATTAGATAAGTGGCCTTAGGCCATAGCATCTCGGCAACCTGGCTTACTTCTGGAATAGCTGATTCTAAAATGTCCATTCTCGGATTCACTACAGTTAGGCAGGACTCCAGCGGAAGGGTCATTAGTGGGGTTGTCTTGCGCTGCGATAACTCTGTCCTCTCCCCCACCATATTATACACTCTTTGTTTTCTCATGAACTGAATGTCTGTGGACTGTCCAGGACAGACACTGTAAATTTTATTCAATCAAACGTTTGAACAACCCATAGCTACCCGTTCCGATACAACTGAAAACAAAATCGGTTCCAAAGAGCAACGGCATTATATACGGCAAATAAAGCACCTTAAGATAACCAAACCACATAAGGTCCTCTCTGGAATCTCACGCTTCAAAATTGAAGAATGAATCAATAACTGCACGTGAGCTACTGTAAAGGGCTAGAAACGGAAGGTGGGACTATCAAGTACGGTCACGACAAAGTTCAAGCTCAGCCACTCACGCCCGAGGCAGAGGTAGTGATTCAACTTGGGATGAAGATTTGGTGCAAAAAATAAACAATCGGGATGCCATCAGGGGTAATTCATGCAGACGAAATAGTGTTGTTTGCAATATAAATGCTGATAAACGGAACAGGGCTTCGAGAACTTCCTTAAGGACACCACGCTGACTGGCCTAGCTTATCATCTCTCAAGCAAGTCTATCTATGGCACAGAACATATTCCTTTCCCACTAGATCTGATAAACACAAGTCAGTTGTTTCAACTAGACGTGGTACACTACTTGTCGCCTCTTGGTCAACACGACCACGTTCTCAATGTGTTCGATGATGTTTTGAACTGGCCTTCCGCCGCCTCAAAAATCAAGATTTTATTATCCTTCAAGATGACTTATTTCGATCAAATCAGAGCATTTCTGTGCTCCCAGCTAAGCCTGTTTAACTCAGGCCGCTCTGAAGATGGTTAACCGAAAATCTCATAGCTGATCCACTTAGCTGAGAGGCTCTTGTTTTCCAGAATTCACTTCCCAAAGATAAGGAAGTGAACCCAATGCGATTTTTCTGGACACAATCTAGGCCAACGTGCTCGCTTCGGTGCCAAATATGAGGACACAAGTCTTGGACATGACGCGGAAGACTTCAGAGGTATCCAAAACATGTGCTATAATAGGACCCGTATCAAGAGGAGGTCTGTAGGGTGGCACCTGATCGGGCATGGCCTAGAAGTTCTTTTGCCTTTCATCACCCGTACCGTCAGAAAAGCCAAGCTCCAACACCGCTGGCATTCAAAGATCATGCGGGATCCTTATCCACATCTCCCATCCAGCTAACCGAGGCCCTCTCACGTCCACTTCATTGTGGTTCCAGCCCTATCTCGATATCAATCCACCTCGAGGTGCACCTAACAGCTTTGCTCCTTCCCTCGGCGGCATCACTGTCCTCATTTGTGCCGTAGTAAAAGGCTCCCGGAGGCCCAAGCCACATTGAACTACGGGTCTCGAATGGATCCTCAACCTCGTGTTTGAGGGGAAGATGGACTGGTTAGCAGCTTTTGTTCACAGCTTTTCCGATGATCTGTAGAAAACTGGGTTTTTCCAGGCAGCCTGGAAGAAGCTCTTATAGCACTCATTTATAAAAGTAGCGGATATGTTGCTTCTGGTTACGGACACATAAGTCCGGCAGGCACCTCCATCAAAACCTTCAAGCTTACCCTCAAGAGTGCTGTTCCTTTCCATTTGTATACCAGTAGATCTCCCCATTCCAACACGGACCTCTTTTCGGCGGATCATGCCTCACATATATGCTCACTGCCATGGAAAGTCTGACAAATGCCCACGGTGATGGCCAGCTCTCACAAGCTGCATTCACCGGCTTTGCTAGAGCCTCCGACAATTCCTACATGCCACATTCTTTATGAACTGTAGACATGGGGGATTACGGGCTCGGTGTCAAACATTCTTGCCGACCGCATCTTTTTGGATACGATGAGGGATGTTTTGTTTCAACCGGCCCCAGCAATAACCGGGGTCCCGCAAGGATCGGCCTTAGGTTCCATCCTACCTCTACTTGAGATCTACATTTTTTTCTTAAGAGCTTTCTGACCAGTCTTATGGCTCCAAACATAGAGCTGCTTTGTTTCGCTAAGATTCGGAGTAATAATAATAATATTTTTTAGAGGCGCTGGAAGCATGACCTACGCATGATCAAACTTTTACAAGCGACAAAACTGACAGAAAAGGTTCATGGAAAATTTAGTAGTACCCAAGACAATGGGGGTAAGAAGAAATAGAGGGAAGATGAGGGGGAGATAAATGTATGCACACCAAGGGGTAATGGAGGGCGCTTAATTAAGCCCAGAGGCGGATCCAAATACGGGCCCAGCAAATTTAAAACTCAGGGCCAGATGAATCAGCAGGCCCAGCCAAGTGGAGGAGAACGGAACCTGAGAGTTTTACATGAGAAGGACTGCAAAGCGGCACTAGAAAATTTCGTTAAGGGAAACAATGAAGGAAAAAAGGAAAAAAGAAGAAAAGATGGAAAGAACAAGAACTGAGTTGTATGGCTGGGGACTAGGTGGACATGAGCTATGCTTTATTGCAATAAACGGACGGTGTCAAGTTGAAAACAGGGAGCTAGCAATGCAAGACGGGAAGAGCGAGTCAGATGTCAGCAATGCCCCGGAAGGATCGAGATACGGCAAGTGTGGGGCACATATATGGACAAAATAGGAGCATATCATGAGGGGCGGCTGCATGGTGGCAAGACAACTGGCCGGCGAGGAACTGGAGGGGGCAGAGGAAATATGTGGATACATAACTATATACATATATATATATATATCAGGGCGGGAGCAAACAGCATTGAAGGGACGGGACACGGAAGTAGCAGTGCTTGGACGAGACAGGTAGGGTTGGGTCGAGTGGTGCGGAATTGAATTGGAAAGATCCTGATGAATCTGTTTATGACAGGTGAACATGGGTTATCAACAGTGAAAGAGAACCAACTTTGGAAGCACAGAAGTGATGGCTGTGAGCAAAAGTTGATGAACGAGGGAATGTGAAGAAAAGGATCAACTAACACAGGCAAGAGTGAATCTAACAGTGTGATTATTGCAGGTGTGACATCGGGTGACGGTCGAGAATGGATGAGACGTTATTAAACGCACGTACTTTATTCAGCAAGAAGATGGACTTTAAAACGGCTGGAGAACGCTGGGCGAATGGAAGGACGGGGTGGTTGAAGAGGTGTAAAAGATCAATAGGCAGGGGTGAACCGAAGGTTAGAAGAACTGTGGTGCAAAGATGTATCAGCTGTAACAGCAAATGACATGGGGGAGAAACAAGAAAGTAGAGGCTCGGAAAGATCGAGTGATGGCAGATCACATAGTTTGAAACTGTAGGTGAGAATGATGACCTTAGGATTACTTAACACCAGGTGAAACGCGGAAAAGCAGCGCAGTCTGAAAGGCACAATGAAGGTGCTTGTGGCGAGCAATGTTCGAAGCAGACTAGTGGTGACCGAAAAAACCCGGTAAGAGATGATGAAACGGATCTTTTCACTGCAGATGACACAGGGTTAAGACCGGGAAGAAGGAAAAGACCCGGACTGGAAAGCCTGTGATGGAAAAAATGCACGAGAAGTAGTTATGCGTCGGAGGTGGCAGAATGGAACTGGAGGGTTGCGCGCTTGCAGGCTGTTATGCTAATGGATTGAGCACAAAGTTGCTAATCGGTACACTGCCTAAGAGGAAGATCCACTGGAGAATGACAGGTTCAGACATGGAAAATATAGTGGTGGAGAAAAGGTAATAAATTTTGTCGTAAAATTGTAAAGGATGGAACGGCGAGTTCTTTCTTGGTGATTTATCATGGTGGCAGATGTGTCTGGTGCGTAATGGTGGGAGATATAAGATGGAGAAAAAAGGATTCCGCAGGGTGGTATCTATTGGGGTACTCGATCAATGAGCTTTATGACTATATGGAGGTACAAAGTGAGTACTGATTAGCGGCCAACAGGGAAGAAGTGGGTGGAAAAGAACATATTTCGGGCTTCGGCAGAGTAAAATGGATAGGACTGGAGTGGAGTCACGCAGTGTGGGTTGTCACTGTGAAAAGCGATAGGAAAAAAAACCGAACGTATGGGTGTGCACACAGAGGTAGAACGACAGGGAAAGAAAGTGATAAGAGTGCTGACAAGAACGATAGATGAGCGAATCTTGGCGAAACAAGAATGGTAGGGGCATGCGGTCCGCAACGGACATTGAAGAATGCGGTAGGATGTGGAGAGTTGGAGCGGGCAATCCACAACAAGTGCCAGTGAGTGAGGCTGACCGTGCGCTGGACACCCAACCTGAAAAACATTTCGCAAAGTGAACACAAGAGGTGCGATCCAGCAGTCCAATTGCGCTCGTGCATCACTGCAGACGGCCTGCACGCCTGGTGTGCGCCGGCCAAAGAGGGGGATCTGACCGTTGGGATTAGCGTCAGTGTTTATTGATGGCTGCACAGAGGGCTGAGACACCACGATAAGGGTGTATAGTCCAAGAACAATAAGACAGGTCGTGGGAACTTGGACAACAGAGCCAACGGGAACAGTGAGTGATGGACGGCCATAAGGCATTATTATCCAGTTTAATCAGCCAGGGAGGTGATCAGTATGGTGCTCGAAGTGGTTGACGGGCATTGAGTATCACTGGATGGGGAAATGGGATAGAGGAACGCAGTCTGAGTATTGCCCAGCTGAGGATCAATGGTTAACGGAGGGAAGAACAAACGTGAAACACGGGCTAACCGATGCAGCGGATCCCTGTGACAAATTGAGGCCACGGAACATAAGACTAAAAGAGGAAAAGCATAAGTAGGAGCTAAAAAGTTCAGTTGGGGGAATTTTTCACCTTGAGAAGTCATTCAGAAGAAGAAAAGACTAAGTTTTGCCTGAAATTACGGAAGAAACTTAGCCGGGGATAAGTGAGGCCAGTGTTGTTGACGTCATAACCGGATGTTGAGTTCAGCTAGTGAGCCGAGCTCAGCGAGAGAAATGAGACTAGATTTTCAGTCCAAAGTCGCAGAGGTGGTGGTGGGAGTATATGTGGTGGGAACTGGTGTGGAAAAGAGGCAACGTAAGCTGAGATATCGAGGAGCGTTGGGTTACTTACCATGCTTATGCCAACAATTACAGGACAGTAATGAGTATAAATAAGTATATAATTCTATGTATACATACATATATTCTTGTGTATATTTTATATATATATATATACTATACATATATATGTACATATATATATGTATATATAGGGGACCATGGCATAGTTACTGATGCTGTTCCTATAGCGTTGTTGAGGTTGGTGTCAGTATGAGCAAGATGGTGATTAAAATTGGGTAACCTGCGGGACACCAGACCAAACCGAAGGGTAAAAGGCCGCTGTGGAAACTCCGGCTCTCGGAGGGTAATATATCAACAGGACCTTCTGGATTCCAGTGTGACATCTGACAAACATAGTTCCACACAAAGTACGCGAGAACCAGAAAAATAATTTCGAGTGTGCTGGTAGTGTGAAAACCATAACCCGACATACCTGTGACGCATAAACCTAATCAGGAAAGGCCTTAAGGACATCATAGAGGCAGAGGGATTCTAAATGAGGCAGAGCTGAGTATACACCTAGAACAACATTTAGCCCAAAATAAAGACGCTTGCGGATGACGGTAGTTACCAGATAACCTGACCAGATCCGGGGCAGAGCCAGGACCTCAAGCAGCCGCTGCGACGCTGACTCAGGCCACAGTAGCATGATCAGGTGTTCTAAGAAAGCGAGTGGGTGGAATGAAAGGGGACGGGGTTGATATCACTGTATTACGTCCACACTGCGAAAAACTAGCAATGTCGGCTAGTGGGCAGAAAAGGAAGACTACTTGGAAGGACAGTGGTCTCGCACTGGGGATATTGTTGAACCTCTGGGAGACCAGGTAGCCCCACTCGGCGGGATGCGAAGGCCAGGACATCAGTCGTGACCGACCAGTCGAGTTTGCACCGCACTCTAGGCGAAAAGGAAGGGTTGGCAAAATATAGGGATAATGATATTCCTCGATAATAATCACTGTGCTAAGCTGCGAGAACTGAGCTTTCGACTATGTAGATAGCCGGGAGAGAGAACCATGGGAAAAACTGGCGGAAAATGCAGAAAATCAGCCCCAAGATGTACTTTTATCAAGTACAATCGGCATCAGCCCTTGGCTTATCCACAGGCAACGCAAAGGACGACCGTGGGAGGGAGGCCTTAGTCGGCTCTGGCGACACGGATTCGCCCATTTTTCTTCCAATAGGTTAACGGGAAGAACACCGGTGTACTAGGTCGGTCCTTACGGAGCGAGTTGGTTTGAACTCTTTGAAATGCTCTGTTCTACTCCCATTCGTTTGCCCTGGCAGCGAAGCACCGCCAGATATTTCACAAAAATCGAGTACTGCAGTACTTACTCAAATACACGTTTTGTTCAGGGAACATTTGACTTCGACTGATCCATTTATGATGAAGTGCTGTCCTTTGCATAAAAAGCTTTATTTTGTACTGTTCTTCATAATTTTTATTTATCTACAGATTTATCATCGCTGCCTGAAGTTTTCGTGTACGCTGCTAACTTCTTTTCTGGTTTATGCGTTTTTCTGCCATCTAATAGCATGGAGATCATAAGCAACGAAAAATTCATGTGGAGTTAGCAGTTGCAGACGTGTGTTGAGGCAGATATAACGAGCTATATGTGCACTGAGTGGCGCTGCCAGTGCTGCTGTGCCCTGACCAAGAAAAATCGTATGCTACACAAGTAACACGAATCTTTGAAACGGATGTGTTCGCTGTGTTGCTTTGGTGGGGTAAAGTTCCTATACACTACGGGGATCACTAGATAGAAAGCTCGAAGCCACTGCAGTGATCTCAGTGAACGAGTTGCCACAGAGTACGGCGCTAGCAACGAGCTTAGTTGCTAGAACGAATGAACAGCCAGCGAAGAAGGGCAAAAAACAAACCCAAAAAGTACTAGAGTGCAGCATATTTAGAACTCGCGTCAGACCACTTTGAAATATTGAGCTGTAGTTTCTTCTTACATGAGGCAGATTGATAGATTACCAACTGAGAATGTACAATTTGGATCTACCAAACAGTTACTAGAACGTCCATTACCCTGAAATTATATGGAAAGGTATGAAATGTTACACTCCGGGCCCCCATGGCTAAGCCGTCGTCGAACGAACGTACCTTCCTTCTTCAGTATTATAAAATGTACATCTTTCATTTCGGCCCTCGGGTCAAAACTGCCTGTGACATAGGGATGCTATGATCTTGATTCCAGTATCTAGGACTACGATGGGTCAAACTTCATCGGTGATAAGTATTCTTCCCTTAGGAACATGCTCCCACGGCAAATTGGGTCGCCACCCCCAGTCTCTATCATTCAAAAAAATTGGATGAACATCTGACTATATAAAAATTCATCCTCACGCGTGATCCCTACATGTCTATTACTCGAGTCCACGAACTCGGTCTGGGATGCTGGTGAGAGACCTAACAACTTTTGCCAAGTAGACGGTGACCACCGATGGAGACCTGAGGAGGTGAGAAATCACCCTGTATTGCCGCACGCAGGTGGAAGTAGACAAGCATCTACTCTATGATTGTCAACAACACTTCCGTCTGTCTGCTTATCCTTTACTTATTTTCGAGGCTCCCGACCGCGACACCTATCGGCCACTCTTATACATTTGATTCCTTGATTCATGATGTCTGTTTTTATTGTTTTGCGCAAGATCCATATTTATCTTCCGCTAACAAGTTTATGAATGCAGTTTGCTCTAGAAAAAAACAGTAAGGTATAACATACTGTGTCCTCAAGGTACCAGCCATATTCATGCTTCCACCATTTGCGTGTTCACACCTTATTTCATCACACGATATTTCAGGCCCAGTTCTGATGAACGAACCACCATTATACGTGGCTTTCCATCCACTGTTCATCAAAATACACGGAACTATTCGCCCCAGGTTTTGCTCATTTTTGCCTCTTTGTGTTACTGGTAACTCTCATCGGACTGCGCAAAAATCTGTCGCTGTTGCTGTTTTAACCCACTTTCCGTTTTTCTCCTAATCCCAAAAACCAGACCTGAACATTACGACAGTCCGCTTAAGTTATTGCTAATTTCCCGGCGTGATGCTGTTGTTCTGTTTCTCTCCCTAAACCCACAGCTGATAGAATTTCCAGTCAGCAGCACTTCCAACTTTGGTTCCAGAACCTTCTCTCTCAGGAACGATTATCGCCTGCTTCAGACCACGAATTACACGGAATGCCTCTCGCTGGATAGAACAAATGATATTTATATAAGATTTGATTTTCCTCCCTTCACAAGACTACCTTCCCCATAATTCCCACAATCCGGTTACCAGCACCCATACTGCTTGATCTCACTATATTTACGCAACACATTCTAATCCCAACGATGCGGGACTCGTTAGGATCCACCGATTTGGCCGGCGCGAGTCGGTCGTGAAGGAAGTCCTCAACGACAACTGGAAGTGACTAGATAAGCGAATGTTTTTTATGTTGGGTGCCCCGCGCAAGGTCAGTCCCATCCATCAGCTTCTCTTGTGGGTTACAAAGTTCTGTTGTTGTGCTTGTGCTGCTGCTGGAAACGTGTTATCCGCTTCGTTTCTCCTCGGTTATCGCCTGTTTCCTTTCGAGCTCGCTCTCCATGTTGGCTTTTTCTTACTCTTTCCATGCACTGCACAATTTATTGCTACTTGTGTAACCCGCGGTGAACAGTTGTCACCTCTATTTACTACCCGTCTTTTCCTCTGCAAACAGTAGTTGCTTTTTCGATTACCCACTGATCTTGGAAGTTACTTCATCGCCTACCCTCCCTGAGTTGCACGCCTCTCCACTCTCCTTCCGTATTCGTAATGATGTCCCTCCCCCATGTTTCAACTCGCTAATACCGTCCAGTCGTTGGCACCTTTCTGTCACCGTTGATTCCCTCACCAGTCACCAAAACACTTCCCGAGCTGACATATCTTTTCGTAGTCCCCCAGTGGTCAGTGAGGTGATTGGTGATTATCTGCCCACTTGATGAGCCTATCAGCTTGCTCCACCGTGCTATTCCATTGAGTCATTCTGAGTTTGCAGATCACCACGGTTTCTCCGTGTTTGAACTTCTCCGATATATTTCTCATGCAGCTTTGCTGCTCTGTCACCATCGTCTGTCACCCCTAGCAAAACGGTCGTTGAAAGTGGTGCACCAACCGTCCACCCACTATACCACCACTTCTTGCACCTCCAGCGCGGTACATTCTCTCTCCCTCTATCTAGGCCACTCGTGTCGTATTACCGGAACTGACTTTGTATCCAGTCTATAATTTTCACTCCATCTTCACCGGCTGATATATTTTATTCTGTAGCCCTTGATCATCTGTCAAGTCCCGCCACACACGCTGTGCAGCTGTACTCATCCGTCATTTTGCGTGGTACACGTCACACGGATTTCATCCGTTGGCCTATACTCACTTGGCAACTACTCTAACACCCCTTCCGCAAAGTTAAACACCAGTAGCCGCTCTAGCTACGCAGCCTTTACTACTTACCCTCCATTTCTGCTCTGGCATTTCTTGCCGAACTCTGAATAAATTCAATGGTTCGCTGTAAGCTCACCTGCCTCCCCCCGGCCTTCTCCTCTCACCGCGACTACGGAAGCCCCTCGCCCTAAAGATGCGTCAATTGTTCGCTACATATCTGATTTCGCCGGTATCCAGCAATCGCCTTTTACCACAATCTGCGCCAGCTGATATTTTTCCGTGCTGACATCTTCCGACACGCTTGCTATGAAGGGAATAGTTCACCGAATGCTTTTCCCTAGTGCTTCGACGTGGTTTCTCGCCATATGCCTTTTATATTCTGCAGTTAGCTCTTTATACTACACTCAATAAATTCCTACCTTGATAAATATAAACAACATGTCTTTTGAATATGCTCCAATTTCCCCCAGTTGTAATTATTTCCCATACCATTTATGTACGTACTCCACTCTTAAGGTTTACCTCACTCAAAACTAGCCGAACCGACCACCTGATTAATAGGTTTCAATTTGCCGGGCGTTATTATCATTTTGTTGTTTTTCAGCTTTCTCCTATAATCCTCCATAGGGACATATTTGATCTTATTGTAAACTCTGGTTCTGTCATCACTTTTACCACGTGTAGTTGCTTTGCGGCACGAGTCGGCCCCTTCCAAAATACATCAATATTATTAACCTACACAACACATTTACTTGAATCCTGCTCAGCTCACTTGTCCACCTTCGTCACTCTGCCCCACGAAACTTACGTGATTGAGCGCCTAATCTGTGTGACGATAGGCTGTAGAAAATCCGCCAAAGCACTACAGCTTCATGTTTTTTGATATCACCTGCTAGCGTACACTACTTGCGTGTTTTTATACTCTACGCGTTTATGAGCCAACCTTAGTTAGCTCGCCTCCAACGAGCTACCTTGTCTTTTTCTATCTTGGACCTGTTTGACGCAAGTGCTTTTATCTGGCGAGCTGCAGTTTGATTCTCGTTTTCCTAGTTCGTATGATCCATTAATTGAGGTTTTTATGTTTTACGCCAAGGTTCACTTAAAATTCTAGTATCTTACATCTGCGGGTCAATCGCGTTCGGATTTTGGAGTCCGTTTCAAATTCGGCTACGTATGGCTCAAAAGGTTACAATACTCAGGTGATCAACTTGGATCAAGGAAACAAGCAGCATGCTCGGAGAAGAATGGAAACAGTTGTGATCCGGGCCTGATGTAATGCGACAAGTCGCTGGTGAGGGTTCGGGTACTTTTGACTCTAAAGTAATGTTAGATCACTTAGCCCCATCGGTGCTGGTTCATGCATTACTGAGGGCAATATCGATTGCAAGAATATTCACCCATTTAAGTTGAGTGTATTAGACCTAGAACAGTGATTGTGTTCAGCTAGACAGCAGGCCCAGGGGGCAGACGAAGAAAGTGAAAAGAGCGAGCGTGAGCAGAAGGCTAGCGGCAAGGATCTATTCGACAGATTAGAGCAGATGAAAATGGTAGACTCTAAGCCGGCCGTCGAACATAAGGCATCGGCACAACCAACGATCGATTTGCCATGGGTGGAGCTGACGGTTTCCGAAGGACAGGCTGAACACTACTGAAACTTCATCAGACTGTTTGAAACCTTCGTCGAAAATAAGATAAACGACCCCGGACAAAGGCTATTCTACGTGATCCATTATTGTTGAGGTCGAGACAGAGGAGCTATCGGTGGGTGTAGCATACTCAGCCCGGAAAAAGGCTTTACAAGGGAGAAGATTTTGAAGAATCTTTTCGGCCAGCCTCTTAAAGTAGCTCACAGGCTAATAGAAGGCGTGATGTCCGAGTCCATAAGAACAAAGGGCGACGTCTACGCGATGGACGACTTAGTACTCAAGATGCCGAGCTGTTCAATAGACTTCGACCTTTTAAGTTGCAGGGCTGACCTCCATGCAATGCCTAACTTAGAGGTCATGGTCCGTCAACTCTGTCCCGAACTACAGGGGAGGTGGGAGGAAGAAGCGGAAAGCGTAAACAGGAGTGACGGTGAGGCCGACTTAGAGGACCTGACCGAATACTTTTGCGGGAAACCAGGACAGCAGACAGTAGATTTGGACGACTCACCCGGGCTAGCAGCTGGGCAAATAGACCTAGCGCCAGCATGGATCAGAACGCTGCACGGGAACTGTCGAGGTATCATCCTTGGACACATTTGCATGCCATTTAACGCGAAGCTATGGCTCATCCAAGACACAGGTCCTGCGATACAAGCCACGGGTTATAAGAATGTCTGAAGCTCATCTTAGCTACAGTAGACGAACGTTGACGACTGGCGAGGATGACAGAAGCAGGTATTATCTGCCTCTAAAGCCATTCACCGGGCGGCAGCTTGGCAAACAAAGACCAGATGTGGTCACAGATTTTATGCCACCGAATGCTACACCAGAAGAAATAAACTACATTAGAGACGAACGCAAAGCCCGGTGTGATTTGGGCAAAGTCACAGTCCGCCAGTTAACCAATGCGAATGGGAGCAGTTGCCGTAGGGGTGACAACTCCAACAGGGGTGTCCACGGCGTTCACTTCAATCGACAGAAGATCAGACACTTCCCTGGTGAAAGAGCAGTTTACCGATAATCAACGGCTTGCCAAAAGCACGACGCCGTTAGCGGTGAGCATGGTGGGGGCACAAGTAATATCCATGGGTCGGTTGAGGCTACAGCTCATCTCCTTTGGCATTAAAGAGCAAACCGAATCAACGGAGGCTTTCGAGCTGGCCGATCTTCTCACCAGAGCACCAAGGTCGGTGGACACAATTTTGGCTGGGTGGCCCCGCCTGCAGGATGTAACCATCGTAGACTGGGAGGACGAGGAATTGGATCTCTGCATCGGCTGCGACTTGCCAGAAGCACATTGGGTGCTGGACCAGAGAGCGGGCGGCCGCCAGCCACCCTGTGCCGTAAGCAAAACTCTGGAGTGGGTGCAACATGGTCCGGCCGGGAGATGTGGCTCCATAAATTAGGGATCAATGGAAACTGGCCACGTAGAGTACCAACTGCAGCGCCCGCAAGAAAAGGGGTTTCACGACATCGAAGAAGAATGATTATCGTTGTCTCAAGGGGACCACCTGGCACTGAAGACAGTGTGGCAGGGAACCAGAGGCCTTAGATCCAGTTCGATGTTCCCCTCTCATGGCGCACACGAGCCAGTACTTTGGTTGGTAACAGAAATTATGCTTTGCAAAGAATACAGCCATTGGAAGAAGGCTTCTATCAAGATCAGGATCTCCGGAAACGGTACGCAGAAGTAATGACGCGGAACGAAGCGCTTGGCTACGTTGAAAAGGTGCCTGCAGCCACCGATGACCGGAGGAAGACATAGTATCTGTCTCATCACCCGCTTCTTTACCCCAAGAAACCAGAAAAGCTGCATGTTGTCTTCGATTGTGCAGCTAATTTTCAAGGCAATCTGTTAACTGATCGTCGGCAGAAGGGACCAGACTGGGCCACGCCGCTGACCGAAGCCCTATGCCTTTCCAGTGTAATTAGAGTGGCCTTGTCAGCTGGCATCGGGGAAATGTTTCTTCAGGTTAAAATACCGGTAGTAGAAAGAGGTGCCTTGTAAATAATATGGTGGGACGAAAAAGACCTGAACAAATCGGTGATAAATTACCGAATAACAGTTCATTCCCTCGGAGCGATATCATCGCCGTCTTTTGTGAACCACGCCCGTCGAGAAATCGTGAACAAACACAAAGCTCTAGTCCACCGGCCGGTACTAGGCCCAGTTGGCAGAAATCTCCACTTCGACGACTTACAGTGTCTTTCTATGACGTTGACCCGGCTCCAACGCAATTAGGGAGCATAACAAGATTGCCACAGGAGAACGGCTTCCACCTCAGAAATAGATGGCGAAAGTTCTGGAAGTGCCCGAGATCTTTCCGCACCATCAGAGGATCAAAATGGTTCGAGATCTGGAAGGCTCTCCACTCTCCACCGAAAGCACTCTAGGAATACAACGGATTGCGGTAACGGGAGACTTCGTTTCAAAGATAGACGTTCCCAACCACTCAGGAAGTTGTCGTGGTACACTGTCAGCTGTCTCTGGCCTGTTCGATCCGCTCGGCTTGACAGCTCCCTGGTTGTTATTCGAAAAGTCCCTGCCGCAGCGGCTCCGTCACGAGAAAATCAACTGGGACGAGCTACTTGGCCGGGACGATCGGCTGAAGTGGGAAGAATTTCTGATCACTTTAAAGAAACTTGGAGATATACGGATTCCTCCGGGCTTGTCTTGTGGCAATACAACACAGACGGGGGGTAACACGCCTTTTCTGACGCTTCCGAAGTCGTGTAGGAACCGTGGAGTATGGATGATAATGCATGGGAGACGAAAAATACGCTAAGAGGACCCTTTTCGTCAAAGCTTGCACTGCCCCACTGGGATCGATGCCAATCCTGCGTCTTGAACTCAGTGCAGCAGTGTGAGCAGTGACGGCAGTAGAGGCGGTAAGATGATGCTTCGACTTCTATATTTGGTCAGCTGGTTTTTGGACGGACTAGACAGTAGTGCTATAGTACGTCAACTACTTCGGGAGTTGTTTGAGTACTTTCGCTACTAGCCGGCTCAAGATCATCCACGACGAAGCTGCAAAGAACTAGAGGGAACATGTCAAGCCTATCGACAATCCAGCAGGCCTGTGCTCCCGAGGATAGACCAACTTCCGGCACCTGGACAAGTGCACGGGAGGGCTGAAACTCTTGCAAATGCCTCAAAAGACTTGCCCGTTCAAGAACTTAAGCCACCCCTGGAATTGTAACTGGAGTTCCAAGGTGCGGTGATGACGGTGACGGTCGTCGATTGGACACAAATTCTGCCACAGTTGGACAGGTATTCCTCCCGGATGAAGGTGCCTCCGCCACTGGTGTGGTTGTCCGGATTTAAGAGACATTTGCCAGTCAATAAATGGTTCCATTTATCCAGCCGTGTAAGAGTGGGTCCAATGAACCCTGGCTAACTACGAGCCGCAAAGAGCAATCTATTCAAGAAGATACAATGTGATGTTTTCCGCCGGGAACTCGAGAGTGCCGGAGAAGCGAGACCAATGGACAAAAGAACATCACAAAAACATAACTTGGAGAGCTCAAATCTCAAACTTGGCAGTGGATCATTTTGGGTAGGTAGCAGACTTACCAACTCTCCCCTGAGTTTTGAAGTACCTCATGCTGCAACCGGATGGACAACATGTGAGAGAATTATTGATCCAACACATATATACAGTAGAGGGACACCCCTTGGAAAGCCACACAATGAGAGTCATTCGGAAGCATTTTTGGATTATGAGAAGAAAAGCGACTGGGAAAAGCGTGATCCAAAGTTTGGTACACCGTAGGAGACTCTCCGCCGTTGCGGGCGAGCAACACGTGGATCCGCTGCCAGAAAGTAGAGTGACTCCGGGTTGGTGGCCGTTCGGTGATACCGGACTGGACCATTTGGGGCCTTTATGGGTCAGGCGTAGAGAAAGGTTGGAGAAGCGAGGCGGTGGATCAAGACGTGCGTGAATTCACGTGATGTACACTTGGAAGTCAAGCACTCGATGACAACCTACTCTTTCCTCGGGGCCCTGCAATGTTTTGTCAAACCAAGAGGCACTCCAGCAGATATTCACTCCAACGGTGAGCTGAATTTCGTGGGTGCCTAAAGGAGAACTGCAAAAGGCACAAAAATATGAAAAAGGCGAGCTGCATAACCGAACCGTGGGTCATGGTATATGATGGCACTTAATCCTTCTGCAGGCCATGTGGCGGTTATTCCGACAGTGAATAAAGCGCAGCCCAATTCACGAATTCCAAATTCAGAAAAACATTGATTCGCTTATTCTACGGCATTGCATCACCAAGTTATATGCATATAACTTTGTGCAAACCTCGACCGTACGGCAAAGACATTTAGCAACGAAAACCGGAGTTCAACAAAGATCACTGTCAGGTGCCACCGTCACGACAGTCTAAGTTCTAATTATGAATATACCACGGCACATGAGCAAAATATAAACAAATGTTCAAAGGAATCGGTTGATGCGTGCTGTACTTGCTCGGGGGTCAGTACGAGGGAGAGGATTTCCGAGCGTACTCTACAGGCCCGTCACTGCAGTAGCATGTGAGGGGGCCCGATCAGGTCCACCCGGCGAATATCACCGTCGGCAGTTGAACAACAGACCCCCGACGATGTAAAGTTGAGCACCCTTATGACTGAGTTCGAAAGGTTTCTGAACAATCGTCTCTTATTTCAAGCATCTACCGGCGACCCCTTCTATCTGGCGCTCACCTCAATCGACCTGCTGACTTTAAGACCAAATGATGATTTCCAGGATCCAACAAACACCCGTGGCAGCTACCTACATTGATGGAACCGGGTGAATGGTCTTGTCAAGTTTTTCGGACGCGATGACTACGAGAATGCCTACGGGCTCTGCATACTCGACAGAAAAGGCCAGTGAAGGCAAGGCCATTAAAAGTTGGTGATATAGTGGTAATCTCCGACAAACAGGCTCACATCATCAGCGGTCTCTTGGGACTAGTCATGGAAAGCATCAGCAGCTCCGACGAACTGATGATAAATGTCAAAGAGAAGACCGCCAAGGGAATGCTGACTCAAGAAGTGCTTAGTTTAAGCCTCCTTGAGAGCAAAGAAGGACCAGTCGAACCCTGGATCCCCGGTAGACCGTTTAAAAAACCTCAGAATGACCAACCATTGTGCTCCACCCACTCAAACATTCTAAGAACCATGGTTTTACTTTAGATATCTGCTTCATAACCTCCAACAAAAGTGTCACGGTGCTCGTTGTTCCTGGTTTGTCACAGACTTTATGGAAGACCGTTCCCGTGTGTGGTAGTAGTTGTTACCTACTCACATACAAAAGTGCAACTCCACTCACAACAATCACCACACACGAATGCAGGCACACGTGCACACACAGGAGCGCGCGGCCAACTCACGACGGCTCGCCTGAGGGCAGCACACAAAATCTGGAACCTACTCATCTCCCTTCACTCCAGACTTCGAGCAGCAGTTCTCGTGAACGGCGCAGAGTAACAGCACGTCTGCCTGGACACCGAATGAAGTGCGATTGTAGGTAGAACGCTGACGTCAGAAGTATTATTTACACGCATTGACGAAGGGGTCTAAATGGGTAGGGAGAATCGGTGCCCTTTTCCCAAACCTTTGACCGTACTAGGATTCGGGGGAAATTTGGTGGGCGGTTTAACGACTGGTTGTGTAAAATCCTCCAAATACAGTGCAAATCCATGTTTCCTCGATATCATCAGCTCGTGTACACTACTTGAGTTTTTTCATACACTATGTTTTTATGAGCCAACCTTAGTTCGCTCGCGTCCAACGCGCTACCCTGTCTTATCCTATCTTGGACAAGCGTGGAGCAACTGCTTCTATCTGACGCGCTGCAGCTTGGTTCTCGTTTTCCGGGCTCGTGTGATCCCATAGTTGAGGTTCTTAAATGTTTCATGTTGTTTTTATTCAATGATCCAGTATCGTAGTTTTATCAATTATTAGCGTTTTGATTTCTGAATCCGCTTTGAATTAGGCTCTGTATATCAAAAAGCTAGTCATACTTTACATCCAACTAGTCCTGTCGCCTCCGCTGATTCTCGCTGAATAACAGTTATTGGAGGAGCGGTGAATCGGTCACTGTTTCATCTGCGCACTTCCTCTCCACAGAGGAAAGCCTGCTACTCCTTCGGTATCAAGGTTCTTCTTCGCGGATCAGTAATACTACTGGTTCAAGTGTGAATCCGCCATCGCCAATAGTGTTTTCCAAGTTTTTGTCGGTGCTTTTTTCAAAAGCTTTTAGTTAGCTTTGTCTAAATTGCGACTTTATGCTGATTGTACCAGAATTTCTGGGCTTCCTTCTTCCATTCCCGCTGTACTTGATTGCGTTTCTTGACTGCGAAGCCGATTCCGCTTTTCACTGAGATTTGCGTCCACCTATCCTGCAAACTAAATTTTGCCGGGTATCTACTCACACGACCGCTAAACCTCTACACACTTTTTTACTTAGTTCACGCAGTTTGCCATCCAAGAATGCCCATTGTGACCCCCTTTCTACCATGTGATCAGGAAGCCATGCGTGCCTCGAGTATCCCCAGAATTAACCATTACCACTATTATTATATGCAATGAAAAATTCATGTAGGTTAAGCAGTTGCATGAGTATGTTGAGACAGCTGTACAGTGCAATGAGTGGTACCGCCACCGCTGCTCTGCCCCAAACAGGCAAATAATGATCTGATCAAGGGACACGAACCCTTGAAATGGATATGTACCCGCCATCTTTTTCTGGCAGAAGAAGTTCCAGGTATACTACGGGGAAGGCTAGCTGGAAAAAGGGGGCACTGCAGGAAGCTTAGTGAAACAGGTACCAAGGGGCCCTGTAAAAGCAAGGCACACAGCCGCCAGGACAAATGAACTACAGGCAAAATGAGCAAACCGTGCAGTGACAAGGCATAAAACAAACCCAGGCTGCGGCAGAGTTGGAGGAGCTGGAACAGGGGATAGAAAGACTTAAATATGACTAAAAAAGTAAGGGTCATCACTGAAGGGATCGTTGGGAACAGTAAACGTCTCCTGCGTAATCGTGTTGAACCGGTCTTCAGAGAGGCTGGGATTGGGAGAGAGGCCGGACTTGGGCACTTTATAAATTTCTTCAAAGTGGCGGGGCTAACCCCTGGCCCAAATTACACCAAGTGACGTAGAGAAGGGCTCTGGAAGGCAAACAAAGCGCTAAGGTCGGGGCCGCAGCCCACAGTGTCTGTCGGCAATTACAGCAGGGACTTATTGCTGGGCCGGGCATCAAAACCTGAGTGCGGCTAGGGAGAGTACGTAAGGATTACACCGGTCGCTTCATTCTGTTTAAAGGTTGCACTAGTACAAAGTCCGCCGCACCGAATAAACCCGGAGCTGGGGCAGCCGGTTCTAATGATAACAAGGGCCGGAAACAGACCTAATGACAGGTCCACGCCGAAAGCCGTGGTCATTAGTAATACCTAGGCCGGAAACGAAGTGCTTAGCGTAAAAGCTAAGAAAGCGGGGCGAATAGGGCAGTGGATATAAAGGTATACACAGAGGGTGTAAAGCAGGTAGACGCTCAGCGACCGCACACCATCAGGGGACAGGGTGTGACCGAAAAAGAAACCGAGGTAGGGGCGACACCGATCCAGTTCCGACAGTTTCTGTGCTAAGGATGAAAGCGGGGCAACAGCCGTCGCGCGAACACCCGCAAAGATGAACGGAAGTGAGCCCCTGACGCCATCGAGGGACGATAGAAAGCCACATAATAGGACAAAAGAAGACTCTGGTGTTTCCTTTGATAGCATTACAATTACCTTGTACGGGGTGGCCTTGGAGGTTCAAGAAAATACAGGCCAAGTGGTTATTTATGCCAAAAGTGGGTTTTCCCCTCGGAAAGTACCTTCGAAGGCATAACTGCCCAAAAGGGCATAATCAAAGCAGACTACTTGGCATAAGTTGTCACCGCGCGATACACCAATGCCTGTAGCTTAGGGGGTGAGTGGTGGAGTTACTGGGTAGAAGGAATGGATCAGTGCTTAGAACTGTCACGGAGACATGGCTGATAAAATACCAGAGTGCCAAGCAAAGTCGTGGTCACTTGACCTGCAGACAGGATAGAACAGGCGGCAGGCCGGACGGGATGGTACTCACTTTCGTGAAGGCTAGTTGGCCAGTAGGAGGTCATGTTCGCACTAGTAACACCCAGCATGCAAACCAACGCATAATGCGTTCGCCCAGGCAGGCAGCCGGTGGGGATAGCTGCGTCAACAGAACACTCTTACTGGATGGGGCAGAAAACTCCGACCTACTCCAACTTCTTCAGGTGGTGCGGAGTAAAACACAGCGCTTTATGGCCTCAGGAAACATGAATCTTCCGGAAGTCAGCTGGTACGATGGACGTGTCCCAAGGCGGACCATCGGGAATAGTCTCCCAATGTGGTTTCACAGACACGCCCTCGCATGGCACGTTAGGGGAACGACATGCTTCCGCGATGGTCAACGGTCTTCTATGCTAGATCTGCTAATAACCAGTTATCGATTTGCAGTCACTTCTTTGTTGATAGAACAGCCACTAGTGAATAGTAATCACGGAGTCCTGAGTGCGATGCTCACCGTAAGGCACAGCCAGGATCTGGGTTGATCTAGAACTACGCTAGAGCGGGTAAGGATCAACTCAGTGTAAGGGCACGAAAAAGATGTTGGTGCTCGGAGGTGCAAAATCCATCAGTGGAAAACGGGTGGAGGGTGGTGCTAACCGAGTTAATCGGCATTGCAGACTAGTTTGTTATGTTAACACGGCAAAAAAGCCGGCATCCTCGATCGAAGCCAAACGGCGACGATCAATCAATGGAAGGCTATGGGCTGATTGAAATTTCACAGCAAGGGCTACAAGTAGGCCGCTCACAAACCGGCGAGAAACAAATTTTAAACCCCGCTGCAGGAAATGAAACACGAATACGACGGAAAACTTGCCAGTAGTGCGAAGGCAGGCCCTGAGAAGTTCTTTGCGCATGCACAGTTCAAGAAAACGGCTCATGGGATCATAGGTACCTTGGAAGTGTCCGACGGATGCATTGCTCTTGGTGATAAAGAAAAGGCGGAAACCTTACTTGCTTCCTTAGGGAGCGTGCATCGTCAGGACCGCATGATTAGAGCGGTGGGATCAGATATAGAGAGTACGCCAGTACTTTGGGAGCTAACTGTGATCGAGGACTAGGTCTCTATGGACTGAAAGGTTTGTGCAATCAGAAAGTAGCCGGACAGGATACCACTCAATCTGCAGTGTTTCAGCCCTTTTTTGACATCTAATTGGGGGCTACTAGCCAGCTGTACAGTGTCGCTTAGGGAGGGCGACGTGCTGGAGGACTGGCGTAAGGCCATTGTTGAAGCAATGGATAAGACAGAATTCAAGCAGGAGGCGGAGGATTATAGGCCGGTCGGCCCCACATCAGTGTTGTGCTAATGCTTGGAACGTATATTCCGAAAGCGAAAGCACCTGCATCTGGCTGATAACGGCCAGCTGACACTAGCACAAAATTCGTTTGTTAAAATCAGATCATGCTTGACAAACTTATTCATTTTTTTGTACGAGACCACGAGGCAAGCGGATGAAGGCACGACAGTGGAGATTTGTTGTTTGCAATTTGGCTTTCTGAGTCATCGTCTGATGGACTACAAGTTGCACACGTTTGGGACAATAAGGGAAGCAGATAATTGAGTGACACACTTCATTGCGACCAGTAGTTTCTGTATCAAGGTGCATGATTCCCCTTCGGGGCAAAAGCAGGTTACCAGTGGTGTGCCACAGTGCTCAGTGCTGGTACCTTGGCTCTTTCTCGTGTGCAAAAGTGACCTGGCAGAAGAATTGAGCATCTCGTTTTTCATCTCTCTAGATGTGAAGATAGGGTGGAGCGATTAGTTGCACGATGCAAACAGTGTTCTCAGACGGCAGATCGATGGGACGGCACCGACCAAGATGTTCAGGTCCTGGTCCGAGTGGAGCCTAATCAACGGCTCAGTGCTCGATTCGCTGACTGCTAGGCTTCACTCATTCTGCGTGGCACCCTGGAGCCTCGAAGCAACGCGCGCCCCGAAACAATGTGGAATCCAGATGAAGATAACCACTGCCCCTTCCAATTCCACGGTAATATCAATCAGTCAAAACATAAATAAAGACGATATTACCTTTGGCAACATCCAGCCAAAAATTAGTCAGTATAGGAAAAAATTCATACAAACAGAAACAGTAGACCAAAAGGAATAAACAGAAAGTATCTTTCTCGTAGCCCAAAACAAGCAGAACAAACTCTGAACACTTAATCAGGCCCAAAGAACAATCCCCTTAAAGTGTAAGTCGAAAATCAAAGTAAACGAGCTGAACTTCCACCACAAGTCGACGAGAGCGAGAAAATTAAGCCAAGCCGAAGGTAACCAAACTTGTCCTGAGCCAGTGCGACTCACTACCGTAACAACTATGCGCAAAGTTACCCCAGTAATGAAGCACGACCACGAAAAGAAAAAGTAAATGAACCATGAGTAGATTGATTGTCGACCACAAGACTGTATCAGCACGTATAAAGCTGGATGAGGTAGTCCAAAATTAGTCAGAAAGACTAATTAGACAAGCGGACGACGAATTTTACAAAATGTTCGTTACCGGGGTCCTCCCTAGGTCCTTGCCAAACACCAAGTTCTGACAGTCTATATATACGAAACCAGCAGCATTTCTTTTCAAGGAATGTCAGAGGTAAGAGATCAGAGCGAAATAGACACACAGGACTTAAAGCCTCCGCGGCCCAGAGTGCCAGAGAAGAGCAAATATGGCCAAATGGGCATTAATTAGGGTGTGTGATACTGTAACATGCGAGAAATCGCAAGTCTCCGTCCCGTTTCGCAAAGGTTTCGGTGCGGCTCCTGGAGGATTGTGTGCAGACATGGGCTCTCCATAAGGGCAACGACAAGGACCGGCTGAAAGGGAGGCAGCGACTTGCAACCGGCATAGTCGTCGGCGTGAGTAGAATATCTTTTGCCCAGCTTCCAGAAGATCTCAATCTCTTCCCTTCAGAGTGTTGTAGAGGCCGAAGTGGTGTATTAGAAGATTTCAAGGTTACAAAGGGCCTGACAGGCATAGATGTGGTTGATTTGCTTGATTCTGCTCCTGAGTGTCGCACAAGGAGACACAGTCTTATGCTACAAAGAGCACTCTGAGGGCTAGACGATATTCGGGAACTACCTCTTGTCTCCCACAGAGTTTTGCGCCAGCAAGCAGAATCCACAGGAAACGAGCAGGGTCACGGTGAACCAGCAGGGCGACCAGGGCTCAAGTCTGAAACCAGGGCAGGTGACAATACCAGCAGACAGGAGGACACAGGAGGCACCTACGATCTAAAGTGACTCGCAAAGTAGCCATCAGTGTTCAGAAGCAATATAAGCTACCTTATGAGATCATCTTAGCCAAAAATGCTGAACGGCGCCTAACAGCCTACAACAACTACGTTCAGTCAGAATCAGCCTTTGGAGTAGTTGTGGGTTCCGTTAAGGGCAGGAATGGTAACCAAGCACTCGACAGTACGTCAACGGCCGAGATACTGCGAGAGCCCTTCGAGACAATGCCCCAGTGAGACAAAGGACTGGGTCCGGCATACGAACCCCGCCAGAACAAAGATAACGACTTACATTCTTGTTTCCGCAGACGAAGTAGAAAAAACCCTGTGAGGTCCTAACCTGCATGTGGCAGCCGGTCTGAAAGGCTCCCACACTGAGCTTCTATGCCCCTTTGCCCAGGCAATAGCGGCCTTTCTTGCTCGGATGTGCACTGGATATTTGGACGGTGGGCAGTCACCTGAGGACTGGCTGACGGCCGAAGTTGTCCCGATAAAATGGAGGGCTGAGGGGTGACAAAACTATCGACCAGTTGGCTTGTTACCCGTGCTTCCAAAAATAGTGGAGGAAGTGAATAAGGACCTCACAGACAATCGCCTGAACGAAAGTAGGATAACTTCCAACGGATAACCTGGGTTTGTCAGAATTAGGTTGCTGTCGTCCAGCTTTCTCTCTTTCTTGGAAGAGGCAACTGCCAGACTAGACGGGGGTGAACGAGTCGAGGTCTGCTATTTGGACTTCTAAGATTCTTTTGAATTCCTAAACCACCGGCTACTACTAAAAAAAATTAAAGCGCTTGGAATAGCGCCCCAGGTGATGTTATGGACCAGAGCACATCTCATAAAATGAAAGAAATATATAAGGGTGGACGGGAGCAAGTCCACGAGGGATGCGGCAACCAGTGGATTTCCTCAGGGGTCAGTCTTGAGTCTTCATCTAACTTTGGTCTGCTTCAAAGACTTATAAGAAGGCACACAAATCCCAGGCTGCCTGCCTGCCTGCCTTAAGCTGGTAGGCGAACCCGGAACCGCATCATTTCCAGAAGACCTAAATAGGGTCCTCTCCTGACTATTCGGTAGCACCTGCCGTCTAACATAGGTAAATGTAGGCATCTCACTCGGAACACCGGTAGAGAATCAATACACCTAGACGTACAAAACCCACAAGGAATAAAGAAGGTTACAGAGGTCACTGACCTTGGGGCCCTGACGAATGGGCACTACCAGCCGCCTCTGCAGTGTCTGGCTGCCGCGGCTAAGGGGCACCGGGCGCCCCACCAATGCATTGCACACCTTAGCTTTCGGAGAAGCTTCCGTTTTGTTACCTTTCTACACAACGCTATTTGGGCCACACCTAAAATACTGTGTACTGGCTAAGGCCCCGGCTCCTGCGCAGCTGTTCTTGAGAAAGTGCGGCTATATTTCACCAGACTGCCACTGGGACTCAGGGACAAAACGTACACCGAGAGGCTACTGGAGCTATAACTGTTCTCCAAGAAAAGCAGAAGACTCAAGAAGATCTAGTGGAAGCCTCTGTGCAATTTGGAGGACTATCCATCCTAGCAGAGCAGCTGTTGGTACTGACACGGGATTCCACACACAGGGGACGCGAGTTTGAGCTCGTCCAAAAGAAGGCCTCAAAAGACACAAGGGGAAAAAGATTTTGGGTGCGGCGTTGTCAACCCATGGAACGTACTACCGGCTGAGGATACGTCTGTCACATTTGAGGCAGGCTTTAGGGCAAGTTTGGACCTTAGCTGGATTGATGCTTTCCCTGAGTGCGCTTAAATCTACATAATTCAGGAGCAGTACTAGAAGCAGCGCCCATTCCTTTTCCGCCACCACCGTCCATCAGTATAATACCTCTTTCTTTGACTCCAGCCACCACCCCTTCTCCAACATCTTCTACGTTATTCCTCTTGTTCCCCAGCATACCTAAATTGCCGCCTTATCTTAGCTCTCCCACAACTGTGAAACTTGTGGGAGCTGGACTTAGAAAAGGACCCAAATCCTAACGGTAGACTGCTACACTCTCCGGACAGCAAACTGAGTCTGAACCCCGTTCCATCTACAGAATAAACAAAAGGAGCACAATTCAAACGGGGAAGTCGCAACCCGGCGGGGCTTATCTCGACGCTCCCTGGTGCAAGATTCTGGACTGCTTTATTGGCTCGAGCCCCAAGTCGTGCGACTTGACCTCACCTGACCCGGTAATTATGTCAATGAACATATGCCTTTGAAGACGACACTGCCTCGCAAATTATACCCTTCAGAATAAATATTCAGCGCTCTGTCTCGGGAGCCAAGAAAACGTGCCAGAAACACAACGGTCTGGACTCGCGACTGATCTCAGCCACTTCATTCCTGTGAAAACTGAAGTGATGGGAACTTCTTCGTTTTATTGCAGATAGCGGAACTTATTCAAGTACAGTTCGTCACGATCCACCCGCTGGTATGAACTAAAATTTAGTAAAACGCCGTAACCCTAGCAAAGACTGGTCCAGTTTCCTTTCGAATGTTTTGACGTTTTTCTCTTCCACTAAATCGGCCGGTAAAGAACTCCAAAAGCATGTGGCTCTCCGAGACAAACGGCATACTAAAGGCAAACCAGCAGAAAGCATCTTCACCGATGTCAGTGAGAGCCCGCGCACAGGATATGGCCCAAGGAGAGGGAAGTCCCCTTTCGACCCCGATCCCAGATCACCCCAAATGATAGGACGGACGCAGGAAAGATCACCTGACTCCCGTCGATAGGCCACTGGAAATGAAGCAGTTGCTTCAAAATGTTCGTTGTAGTTGACCCCGCTTATTTCAGAGACGAGACGGGCAGCAAACCTCTGTGATTTCTTTAATTCGGTTGATTCTTTAGCTGTGCATGGATAAGAAGCCGCACAGCCATACTGGAGCCTAAGGCGTACATAGGGAGTACGCTGCACACGGAAAGCGCCTTCGAGTAGGTTCCCAAACGATCAACAAAAAGGGCAAAGGATACTCCAAGCGGAAGCACACACTGTCCGTGTAGCGTTCGGTTTTCAGCAGAGAGGACATCAAAACTCTGAGATCTCGCCCGCAGTCCGCTGTCCAGAGCAGGCTTCCAGACAGTAGGTAGCTCAGTTGCAGTCGGGAGCAACCCACACGCGTATGAACACACCTCAACAGGTTTAGCGGCAGAATCCACTCAGAGGATCAGCACAAAAGTGCATTTCGATCTTCCTGTAGAATAAGGCAGTCTCCATCCGGACGAAGTTCGAGCCACATTTTCAGGTCATCTGCACACAGGAGTAAAGGTGATGAGAAAGCCGAGGGAAGGCAGTTTGCATAAATAAGAAACAATGAGGGTCCAAGAATAGACCCCTGGTGAACACCACTGACCGCTGAGTAACACCTGAAAATAGATGACGAGACGCCTACAGCAAACCGCCGTCCTCTTAGGAACTCTTCAACTCATCTTAGCAAAGGAGCAGCTATTTTGATCAATCTGAGCTTCGAAAGCCATGGTAATTTGGAACCTTGTCAAAGGCCTCGCTGAAGTCTACGAAGATGACGTCAGTGGAATATCCCTCACCCTTCGCCTCAGCCCAGCGCCCACGTGCGAGCAGATGATTCGACAATTTGGAACGGGCTTTGTGGAAACCATGTTAGTGAAAACCGAACGGCTGACGATCTTCCACGTATTCCTGCATTTCCTCGGCTATAAGTTCCAGTAGCTTGCAGACAACACAGGTAAAGCTCACCTGCCGCTAGCTGGCAGCCGCAGTTCTCACACCACCCTTGAACAGCAGAACAATAATAACGGAGCTTCAGCCATCCAGTGGTTACTCTGCTGCCAGTAAGGTGTTGAACTTCCTGGTGATCGGTGAAGCAATGGCGTCAGCGGGTTCACTTGAAAACCAGGGGGTGAATTCCGTCGGGGCTGGCTGACCCCCGATATTTGAGGGATCGTAGTTTTGCCCCAATTTCGTTCACCTGAAAATAAAAAGCACGCTGCAGGGTTCCAAATTGGCGAACCTGGCGGAAGGGTCGTCGCGGGATCCGCCGTATACTCCGACGCTTAAAGCCTTGCCGGAATATCAGCCTCGGCCTGGTCAGAGTCTGCAATGACCTCACCCTGAACGACCCTGGAGACGGAGATAGAACACATAGAGGCAACAACGTTCCTTCTTTGCCCGGGGCAAGCAGCGGTTCAAAAGCCCCCCAGGTTCTCAGAAAAACGTATCCTTATTGCGGCTGAGGGGCTGCGAGACTTGGATATTTGTTCCAGACGCGTTATTAGTAGCGGCCGTTTTGACAAGAAAGCCGCTCCTGCGGGGAGAGCGGAATAAATGCTTGCTCCTCTCTCATTGCCCAAGACTCCAAACCCGGAAAAGTACTCCCGACTCACCTCCAAGACTAACAGAGAAATGCTAGGGCGCTGGTTAGTTTTAACTCATCACACACTACTCATATAATGAAGGCAAATGACACAGCCCGAGGATTCTCTCCGCCTAGGCCTCTACACGTCAGATGTCGAACCAGGAAAACAGCAGTTGTATCGATTACTATAGATGATCCGAAGATTGGGCTTACCCCAATTTTACGACTAAAGCCAGTTTACTTCAAAAATGGGCCCGATCATAGAACAGTACTAAGTCGCACCCAAGAGGTTGCACCCGAATAAAAAAGGCCATCATCTAGATCTTGTGCTTCTCTGAATAACAGCTCCGTCAATGCAACCAGCGAGCTCAATGAGACCACGACCGGCTGCAGCGCAAGTCGCAAGCAAAACTCCAAGCGCCCTAAGAGGTCAAGGAAGCCTTCCTCCATCCGGATGATTTAGAGAGCAAATACAGGTTTTCTGGGTGATCCGAAGCCGCGAAACTCCTCCCTAGCCCCCAGAACAAAGTGGCGCTAGAAGCCACAGGTTATCCGCCCAGCCGTGGACATCCCTAGACTAGAACTCCGATGGGCTTATATAGACCAACCACACCTAGCTTACCTTATATTTCTCATCCCATGCCCTCAAAGCCCTCAGACCCATGGAGGCAAGGCAGTGTAGGCGGGACGCTACATCAATGGTCGTCTTATACTCGGCTCCTCTGGCAGGCCAGTCCTAATACAGTATTTGCCCACCGTTTTATCTGTTTCTAGCACCTCCGACCTCCCTACCACGCCCCCCCCATTTTAACAACGACACTTCCACAGCCGCTGAATCTAATGTTTCCTTAGTCTCTTATGTACGGTTATTAAAGCTCCTCTTACCTAACTTTCTCAGCATTCATAACAAGGTTTGGAACTGAGACAGATGATGGCCGATGATAAACGTCACTTCCTTGCCGCCACCGGGACATGGCTCACGTCGGACGAGCGTGATGGCGAAACATCTACCAGTGTTACATATTGGTCCGTAGGGATTAAGTGAGAGGCCGAGCAGGTGGGGGCCCTTTTTCTTAATCCCTTGTGACACCTAACCGCGGATCTAAACTTAGATCCCATCCCCTGTATACACAGTTTGTGGGTAAGAATTACCTCATCCTAACACCTAACACCCTTTAAATCATCATTTATTTCTAAGTGATTTCGATGCCTCTCGAGTGAACTGGGTTGGACTTTACCCTTCAGACTGCAACTTTGGGGAATCTCTAGTAAGAGTGACAGTAGAGAGTAACTAGACCCAGTACCTCTCGTCTAACACCAGGGATAATATCAAGAGAAATGGCCGAGGAGGAGCTGCAGGAAACAGAGAGAGAATATATATATATACATATATATATATATATATATATATATATATATATATATATATATATATATAAAGAGGAACAGGAGCAATAACAATGGAGTCATAGGAAGAAATTATCAGTTATTTCGAGTGGTAGGTAAGGTTAGATTGAATGGTTGTAAAATTAACTTTGGACTATCGTGATGAACTATCCTCATGAACATGGCGGCTCAACAGAGAGAGAGAAAGAAAAGAATGCAGGAGCACGGAAGTGATGACGTTCGTAAGAGGAAGTTCATAAAAAGGGAAGATGAACAGAAGCATTGAAGAGAGCAGATAAGAATAGATCTAATAATCTGATTGATTTAGATAATATTAATAATAATAATAATAATGGTTTACTTCGGAAGCGCCCGAAGCATGCCATGTGCATGATCATGTTGATTCACGTGATGGAATGGACAGATATAATTCATGGAAATATGGAGACTCATGAAAATATTGGATAAAAAGGCTCAGAAGGGGGAATAAGGTAGGATGAAAATAGGATAAACATATGCACACCATAGAGATTGCTTGGAGTTTAAATGAGCTTAAGAGCAGATTTGAATGGACGCCCGGTGAGTTTGAAAGTGAAGGTCAGGTGGACTGAATGGCTGGTCCCGGGCAATTACATATGGAGGCAGACTGGTAAACATGAGAAAGGCTGGAAATCGGTATAAGGAACTGCAGTAGCGAGGAACGATGGAGAAAAAGGTGAAGTGCACTGCAGTGGATTAGATGTCAATGCAGCATTGGTACTTTGCAATGGATTGTCGGCGGACAGGACACAAAACTCGCCGTAATACAGGCAGCGAGCAATGCAAGACGTAGAGGGATGATCAGATGACAAAAACGATTTAGAGGGATTGGATAAGGTAGATGTGAGGCACAGATGTAGAGTCGATGGATGCCTATGATGACGGTCGTTGGGATGATTGCAAGATAAATGGTCGGTGAGGAACTGCAAGATGCAGAGCGCGTGCACATAGATATATATGCGTAGGTTTATATATATATATATATATATGTAGATTTATTATATATATATATATGTATAGGTATAAGAGAAGCAGAAGCAATAACAATGGGGTCCTAGAAAGAAATCATCAGTCATTAGGAGGAGTAGATAATGTTAGATCAGTCGGCTGTAGGATTAACTTTGGAATGTCGTGGTGGATTAACTTCATGACAAGTGCACGTGGCAGCCCAACGGAGAGAAAAATAGAATGCGGAAGCACAGAAGTGATGAAGACTGTTAGGAGCAGTTCATGGAAGAGTGAAGATGAAAGACAGTATCAAGGAAAACAGGTAAGAATGGGTCTAAGTATTTGATCAATGCAGGTGCGAGATGTGATGACGGACCAGAAGAATCGGGTAGTGACAGGTCAAACAATTTGGAACTGTAAAAGAACACCGTGACGTAACGTTGTCATTACAATGGTGGAACATGGAAAAGCGGACCACACTGGAAGGCACAAAAAAATGCCTGTAGCGAGCAATAAACGGATCAAGGGATGAAAGCAATGACCGAGGAGACACCGGTAAGAAATCACCGATCAGATCATTTTACTGCAGATGAAACACGAAGGAGGCGGACAAGGAAGCGGGAAGCCTCGAGATAAGTGGACCAGTAATAGAACAAAAGGGCCACAGAAAATGAATGCGCAAAGGAGTTGGGGCAATGGAGCTGGAGAGCTGTGTGCCGGCAGCAAATTGCACAGGTGGATACTAATCAGGACACTGGAAAGAACCACAGAGGAATCGCGGAGCCAAGTGAAGAAGATATGGTGGTGGTGATTATATAGTAAATAATAAATCACCTACAGATACAATCCGAGAGCATCAAACAGGAACTGGAAGCCGACGAGGTCAATGGGTTAATCAAGCAGATCCTTGGTGCTGCTGGCCATCTGTTTGTATCAAGAACTGGCAAAAAAGGAGAGAAAGGCCTACTTCCTAAAAAAAGGGTAGAATACTAGAAGAACGAGCGCGACCGTTTGCAATTTATAGGTCCACAGACTTAGGTGCTGATGCAAACAACTTCATGGTAATTAGAAATCTGTGCTAATCTGGTATCATGCAATACTTTCGAGGCCAGCAAAGCGATTCCCTTGCTCCAATTCGCAGGGGTAAGTCCATTTTTACCAACATCTTTGGAGTTCCCGGCAGGCCTCGTCATCTACCCTTGCGTTTCAGCTACAGGGTCCTTCCATAGAACAACTGTATTATTCCAGCTCCATCTCCAAAGCTTCTTCCAAGATGTTGCATCCGGTGGTTCAAAACTCCAAAGTTTACCCACCACTGAAGCTCACAGAAGCCTCGTTCACCAATGCCTACAAAAAGCTATATCCTGCTAGCCCGTATAGTTCCATGAGTCTGGACATTGTCCACCCTTGAATTCTTAAGGAAATAGCCGAGGTGATGTCCGTTTCCTATATCCCGCTTTTCCGTAAATGCCCAGAAGAAGGTGTTTTCCTCAGTGGTTGGGAGGAAACAGTAATTACCCATATCTTCAAAAACTGGAGCTGTTAACTTCAGGATAGTTACATACCAATTAGCCCCATAAGATACCTGGCAAGGTCTTTGAAAGCATTCTAAAAAATGCCGTTTTGGACCATCTTTATGAGAGTGAACCACTAGCCCATTCCCAGTAAGGCCTCCAACCTCACAGATCTCGCATCGCCAATGTGCAGGTTTTGATGGACAGTCCAATAGAAGCATTCGATGATGGACAGATGTCTCATGCAGCCTTTATCGACCTTGCCCAAGCCTCTGATGGAGTGCCACATGATCTCGTCCTAGCAAAGTAAAAAGTATGGCATTTTCGTGAAGGTGCACTTGGCTACAAGCAGCTTTCTTACAGATCGATTCTTCGCGGTTAGAATAAGGCCACCTGGCCCCTCCTCATCCCCGGTCTCTATCGGATTGCCCCAGAGGTCAGCGCTTGGAGCCCTCCGTTTTTATCCATATTACTGACCTACCGGATATCATCCCCGTCAATATAGCATTGTATGCTGGCGATGTGGCAATACGGAGATCTGATCTGGCAGAGCATCAGGCGGCCACGGTCGCAGCAAAACGCCGGTCTTCTGAATGCGGCTTGCCAATCAACGACGACGAATATGCCCCAATGACATTAGGCAGAGCTAATGGTCATCCCTTCTGGATCAGTAAGTGTACTCAAGCTCGAAACAGAAACGAACACGAAATACCAGGATTTTGGCTTCGTAAAAGTCCTTCTTTTTCTTCTCACCAAGAAGAGGCCTGCAATTCTGGTTTTCAAATTTGCTATATCATTGGGCTTTTCCCTTCCCCCCTGAAACACCAAAAGAAGAACTCCGCCCCTTCTATGGAACGTACCTCCACTCCATGCTAGAATATGGCAGTCAGGTGGTACACTCCAGTCTTTTCAGGGACGGGGCCTGCTGGAAGGAGTTCAGAGAAGGGCAACGAGGACCATAAGTGACTGGCAACAGGCCTCCTATGCAGCTCGTCAGACTTAACGGAATCTCTGTACCTCGGACGCAAAACTATTCCTTATGTAAGGCTTATTCTCTTCAGATTTATTGGATCAACTTTTCACAC
The DNA here is from genome assembly GCA_948099385.1 of Fasciola hepatica. Lineage (NCBI taxonomy): Eukaryota > Metazoa > Platyhelminthes > Trematoda > Plagiorchiida > Fasciolidae > Fasciola > Fasciola hepatica. The sequence goes on from CANUEZ040000010.1 coordinate 3,910,417, forward strand.
ATCCAGGCCTTAAGAGCCAAACGGGCATAATAAGAATCTGTTTAAGCCCTGTCCTCGCACATTAGTACACTAAAACTTCTCTACCTGAAGGCTTATATCCTTGTGGAATAGTCATCCACGGGAAATAATAGAGGCGTCATCCAAAGCAGCCCTCAGGACTATTTTGGATCTTCATCTGGGGTTATCTATTGGCCTACTCCCAAACTAATCTACTCCTCTATTCATTCATGCTTTCGGGGTTTTTTTGCTCTTGTTTCCTTTTTACCAGTACTGAAGAAAACATTTTTAAAAAAACTAAAAATATCAGTCACGAATAAAAGTTTATTTATTTGTTTTTCCGTTTTCTAATCAGTGGCTTCTCGGCCTCGCTCTTGTTTGCCATCCCATGTTGTCTAGTTTCTTTCAGTTCTGTACCCCAACGAAAAGAAGATAAATACAAAGTCCGGGAACATTGGGGCTCGAGCTTTGTATCCGCAAAATACTTCAAGACTTCAGGAGGTTAGTATTCCAGGCTTTGCTCTTGTACGACGCCTGAGATACGCGAACAACCTTTTAGGTGCCTTAACACAATTGGCTGCCAGCCTCTCCTCAAATGAAACGATATGAACAGCTACGGGGTAGTAAACAGTTGGAGCGGCCGGTCTGATGGAGCGATAGACCTGCAGACCTTCCAGTCCTTCATAAGTGCCCTAGATTGCAAGTGGTACGAGCTACTTCCTTGTAGCGGGCTTTGGGTATGTTAACTAGGTGGATGACGGGTAGCACTGTGGTCAGTCTGTGGTATGTTTTATTGGAGGTTTCCGCCTATTGCATACAGTCTTAGTGAACTCTCACGAAGCATAATGTCTCCCGCAGTTGACTTGCGATGGGGTTTTCCACTTTCCTCTCATTTTTAGCGGGGAATGGAAGAAATGCACTCGACAATGGTGGGTTAAAAACGGGTGTGCATACCATCGAAGGAATTCTGGACATTCGATTAGCCGTGGCCATCAACTGTCCTGCGCAAACGGGACTGAACTGAAGTGCGCTGAGCTGCCCTAAACCGGCAAGTCTTTTGGCGTGATATTTGGAGTTGTATTTCTTGTGGTTTTGTCATTCTGCGAACTATAATTTGACCGTATTGCCTCTAAAAAGAGCCAAAAATGGTGCGTCCATGTGCTTATTTTGTCCGAAGGTTTTTCGCTCATGCGACAGATCTCTTCAGTGTGGTGATCTCGATAGTTGGGTCCACCATGAATGCTCCGAAACAAATGGTGGACTTTATGAAGCCCTGGAAAAAAGCCGTGTGAAGTTGCTCAAAGTGCTCTGCGTCAAAAGCACCGCGATATCAACCCCTGTGTAAGCCGCAAAGCATTCAGAGTAGATGCCGCTTCCTACCACGGATACGGCAGCGTCATCATTTTCGTCATCATATTCAGCAGCAACATGAACCAGTTCATCACCATCAATAACAGCAGAATCAGCGGCATCATCATCGCCTTTTTCTTCTCTAATGTCATCACTCCCACCATCATCATCGCCGTTAGAAGGGGAGAATTCCGCCGAGGTAACTATTCCTGACAGTGCTACAAATGCGTAGATGGCGTCAAAATCTCTCACTGGGCCAACCGGAATAAAGCGCCAACAGCGCCAGAGGCTACCTAAGCCAGCCCACCACAGTGCGGACCCAGTTGACATTGATGTGACCTCTCAAGCACAGGACGGTGTCCTGAGTACAATACCCGATAAACCGATGGGACTGGATAAAGACAGCAGATTGTCCGCGAAGAGGGCCACCGTCGCGGAAGCCGTGTTTCGTGATACTGAACTTTCCCAAGGCAAAGGAGACCAAGGCACAGGCAGGTCTCTACCGCGATATAGCGGGCCTCCGAAGTATATAAACAAAACTCTTTGTTCCCGTGGAGTAGGAGATTGTGGAGAAGTTGCGGGTGAAATCAGCACTCCGAATTACCAAAGCCAGTGACGCTGAAAGCCCTCGTTCACTGATAGTAATGCTAGACTCTGAGGAAGCCGCGACTTATGTGTTAAGAAGATCCTTCCAACTGAAGGGCGAGCAAGTGCGGTTGCACCGAGACCTGGACCCCACGGGCCGTGAGAAATACATGAGAGCGTTGATGGAACGGCTTGGGCGTATAGAGCAAGGAGAAACGGGCTTGGCGATTTGAGATTTTTGGGTGCAGAAAAGAAATCCTCACTTTCGGTGGAGGCCGCTGATGCTATTTTCCATGCCAGTCCCTCCAAGCTAGAACGCCCTGAACAAAAGGAAGGTGGTAGCAAGCTGAGACGGCGCTGTCATCCTGTTGTCTGACGTCCGTGGTCTGCCGAACAAGAGAGCTGACCTGGAACACTTGCTGCAGTCCAGCTCACCCACTATGATGGCATTGACGGAAACGTGGCTGAGTAACAATGTCCTGGACTCTGAGGTGCCCATCCCTGGCTACACCCTATTCCGAGTCGATAGGAGCTCTAGCAGAGCGGGTGGAGGCGCAGCAATGTTCGTCCGATCAGACCTTTCAACGGCGCAGTTAGAGACTTTCGCTGATCCGTAAGGATTCGGTGAAGCTTTTTGGTGCCGCGTCAAAAACTTACCGCCAGGAGGCTTAAGGGCAGTCAGAATAATCCATCGGATGCCTGCGGTCATCCCTCCAGATATGATGAATTTATTGAGCAGATGGGCGTGCGACGGCCACTGCCTCAGACTAGAAGACTTCAATGCCCCGCATATTGATTGGATATCTAGCAGGACAGTGACCAGGGCAGATCCTTTCCCTCAGGAGTTACTGACAACAGTTCTAGCACAGGCATTGCACCAATATGTTCAGGCATCAACCCGGAGGCCATCCTGCTAGGCTCCATCCTAGACCTAGTGATTTCTCCCGGGAACTCGGATGACGATAGGGTAGAGCACCTCCCTCCTATTGGGGGTGGTGATCACATGATGTTAGAAATTCACTAGCTCAGTGGTTCTTGTCCATCCCCAAGACCACACATTGGACGTAACGTTTGGGGCACACTATTTGAGAATGTCCGAAGTGTAAGATAGGTTTGAGCAATGCGTAGCCCAATTCACAACGGATCCCCAAATCACAAGGCGATTATCCGTGAAATTCTACGATAATGGATTATCAGATGAATAGTGACACGAAACGGATACAAACCTCATTTATGCAATCACCAGGACTCATAAACGAGAACCGAATTGCAGCGTGCGAGAAATGAACACGTGCGTCGCGCAGGTCCAGAACAAGGGTATGACAGAGCAACGCGCTGGGCGCGAACAAACAACCGTTGGTCCGTAGAAACAAACAGTGCATAAAACAAGTCAATGGTGTAAATAAGTGGGTGATATTAAAGAACAATGGAAATTGCAGTGGTTTTGGGGAGATTTGCCGCGACCGGTCGCCACACCACCCACCAAAATCCGCCCGAATCTCAGTAGAATCAAAGTTTCGGAACAAGGGTACTGATTCTTCCTACCTACCTGGACCCTGCAGCAGTGCGCGTACCTAGTACCTTGTCGTCAACGTTCTGCTCAAATTCGCACTCGATCCGACGGCCACACCAACGCGAGGTTACTCTACGTCTTCCACGAAAACGGCTGATCGATGACGGGCGTGAGGGTGAAACATAGGTGCTGTCCTCGGGCGAGCCGTTACCCATCGGCAGCAAGTGTTTGTCTGTGTGTGTGTGGGTAAGCGGGTGGGAGTGGGTGTCATGGGTGAGCACTCTGGTACATGGGCAAACAGTAGCGACCATCACTTACGGGAGAGATCTTCCACAACGTTAGGGATAAACGAGGAACCATCAGCCCCGCGGAGTATTTTGATGGAGGTCATGAAGTATAAACGTGTATTATGTGAGTGTAACTGGTGTGTGTCTGGGTATGTTATGGGGTCACAGCTACTACTACATATGCCAGAGGCCCCCTGTAACGTCAGCGAAAAACGGCGAGCACTGCAACGTGTTTGACAGAGATCATGAAGTATAAACGTGTATCACGTGTGTGCGTCACGGTGTGTAGTAGTTTAATACGTCAGTATGTCGTGAATGCTCTGACACGTGGGGGTTCCTTTAACTACCTCGACGACGCGTGAGGGATGGTCTACTGCTTTTCCTTGTTATTGGCTTCTCATTCTTCACTGTCTAGGAGGCTGATACTGCGCACTTCGCGGATAAGCATTCCGTAGGCGGTCCGCGCCTTCAGCGTCCTTATCACTTCTTCGGAGCTTTCGAAGGTCTCCGCAACCACGCCCAAAGGCCAGATGCTGAAATGCGTGCGTTCTTCTGCGCTCACGAATACATCCCCAACCTTGAATGGTCTTGTTTTGACCAGCCACTTCTGTCGAGCTTTCAGAGCAGGTAGGTACTCCCGAAGCCGTCGCCTCCAAAAAATCTTGGCAGGATAGTTGGCCTGCTTCCATCCGTGATGGCAGCTCCCACGAAGGTTTATCGGACCTTGGAAACCCCTTTCCGACCTTAACATCAATGAGTCTTTCTGCTTGAGCTCCAGATGGGTGAGGTTGCCGTTGGTTACTGGAAGCAGTGGGCGGTTGTTCAGGATTCTTTCCACCTCAGTCATGAAGGTGCTCAGCGTCTCGTCGTCGGGCAGCCATTGTTCAGTGGTCTGCAGCAACATTCGCTTGGTGGACCGGATCGGGCGTTCCCATACGCCACCGCGATGACTGGCCTGCTGGGGGTTGAAGTGCCATCGCACACCATAGGCCACGGTTCGATTCCGCAGTTCGTCCCTGTTCTTGTCTTTGTGCCAGCGCTGCACTTCCTGGTGAGTATATATCTGCCGGCACGACTCTTCAGTTGATAAAGCGTTGCAGGGCCCGTAGGAAAAGGTCGGTAGTCATTGAATGCATAACTTCTAAGTGCTCCGCCAGTGACTTCATGCATATCATGATACACCCATATCGTTTTTCCGGCCCCTTCCCATACTTGATCCACAAGGACCCGAAATAGTCCAGCCCGGTGTAGCTGAACGGCCAATAGCTCGGAGCCACTCTGCAGTCTGGCAGCGGAGTCACGTGTGACTTGCCCGCTGCGGTATTGCGTCTCCCACAGTGTACACCACGTCGGATTACGCGTTTTACAGTCGCTTTTCCTCTCAGAAACCAAGGGCGCTTTCGGACTGTGCCTGTCACGTGACTTTCCCCGGCATGCCCTTCCACGGCGTGGACGTGTTGCATCGTTAGCTCTATCACAGCTTGTCGAGCCGGCAGCAATATGGGGTATTTCGTGTCAAAGTTCAACTGAGAGTTTGTCAGCCTGCTGTCTACCCGTAGTAGTCCAATAATGAGTCTGGGGTTCAAATGCTTCAAGTCGCCCTTGGAGATAATATCCCGTTGTCCACTGGTCCCCCTTCTTCCGCCCTCCCGAATTCCCGGGTGAAAGTCTCCCGTTGTACCATCTAGAATATATCGTGTTCTGCGGCTCTTGGTTCATCGGGACTTACCGGACCCACTTGTGTACCGCCGGAGGGGCGGAGCCTTTCATGACTAGCAAATGTCCCTTAAACCTAGCCAGCGAAACTAATGAACAAAGTTACTTCATCCAGGAGGAAACCCTGACCAATAGTGATAAAATGAATGACGCTTCAGTGACCGTGGCTATCAACACCACGCCTTTGACCTCCAGTTCCAATTCCAGAAAGGTTTTTAGTCCATACACGGGTCAGTCCTGTTTAGGCATTTGCAGGAATTTCGGTCCTCCCGTCCACGTGTCGAGTTGCCGGAAGTTGGTCGCACCTTGGGAGCACAGTTCGGCTGGGCTATCGCCAGACTTGACATGCTTCCACTGGTTCTTGGCCGATTCATTGCGGATGATCATGAGTCGGTTAGCAACGAAAGCAATAAACCGGCTCCTGATGATGTTAGTCCAGAGCAGCACCATCGTCGAGTCCGTCCAAAAACTGATCGACCAAATGTAGAAGTCAGAACATCTCTTTACCGCTTGTACCGCCCTGGCTGCCAACACGGCTGCGCTTAGTTCAAGGCTTGGGATCGAAACCGTCTTCAGTGGAGCAACGAGAGCTTTGGAGAATAGGATCCTCGTGGCATACAGTCCATCTCCCTTGCACCATCTTCCGTACACTACAACCCCGTAACCGACTTCGGATGCGTAAGAAGAGGCGTGTAGTTCCCCCGTCCGTGTAGCATGACCAGGGGGCAAACATCGTGGAATTCTTATGTCCCCCAGTATCTGTAAGGTGTCCAGAAATTCTTCCCAGTCCAGCCGGTCTTCTCGGTCCAGTAGCTGGTCCTAATCGAACTTCCTACGGCGGAGCCGCTGCCGCAGGATCTTCCCGAGCAACAGCCAGGGAAAGATGAAACCAAGCGGATGGAACAAGCTAGAGGCAGCAGGTAGTATACCACGACGAGTTACCGGCAGCTCAGGAAAGATTAGCCCAAAAACGAAGACGTCTTTTTCCGCATTCCATTGTATTCCTAGAGTGCGATCGTTAGGGAGTGGAGAGCCGTTCAAATCCCTAATCCTCTCGGCCCTCTCGTGGTACGGAATGACTTTGCGCAGTTCTGAAGCGTTCAACACTCGATTCGTTGGATGAAAGCAGCCCTTTTTTCTGGCAATCTTTTTTAGCCTCTGAACTGCTCTAGGGCCGAGTCTACATAATCGAATGACCCAAGATAGTCGCCAAAGTAGGAGTTACTGCTGACGCCATCCATCACCGACCGGTGGACCAAATCTCCGCGTTTGTTCGCCGATTATCTAAAACCGCAGGTCGCACAAAACGGTGATGATAACGCTCCTAAGGGGGGGGGGCGGTCATCCTATAATTTATCACTGCCTTGTCCCTGTTGTTCCTCACTTACCACAGGAAACGCGACGCGTCTCGTTCTTCTGCCGGTATCTTCACCTGGTGAAACATTTCCCTGACATCCGCGGACATGACCACCCCACCCCTTCTGAAACGGCACAAAACTTCGATCAGTGGTGTGGTTCAGTCAGGCCCTTGTAGTAGGAGATCGTTTACCGACTTGCTCTGGAACTTGGCTACACAGTGGAACACCACTCGCAATTTTTCGGGTTTCTTGGGGTTGATAACCGGTTGGTGAGGTGGGTACCAGATCCGGTAATCGGTGGGAGCAGGCTCCCTTTCAACGTAGCCTAGAGTTTCGTTTCGCTTCATTAATTCTCCATATCGTTCCCATAGATCCTGGTCTAGGGCAAAGCGCTTTTCCCGTCGCAGCATCCTTCGTAGAGCATAGTTTCTGTTGTCAACCCAAGGTTCACCTGGTGTGCGCCATGGAAGGGGAACCTCGAACTGTTTTTCAAGGCTCCCTGTTCCTTGCGGCGCTGTTTGTGAAGCGGAGTAGTCCTCTTGCAACAACGATAGTAGCTCGTCTCCGATGTCCTGAAAGTCCTTTTGATACAGCCGCTGCAATTGATTTACTTTGCGGTCTGTTTCGGCTGATACGTAAATCAAGTAAACGTGTTCCCCTACTGGGCCATATAATATCCATCCCAGAGCTGTGCGCACGGCATAAGGTGACTCGCGGTTGCCCACCCTCTGGTCAGTTACCTAGCGTGCCTCTGGTACCTCACAGCAGTTTAGGAGTTCCGCTTCGTCTTCTCAGTCTACAAAGGTTACATCCTGCAGGTGGGCCCACCTAGTTTAAGTTGCGTTCACCGACCTTGGTGCTCGAAAGGGGAGATCGGCCGGTGTGAATGCCTCCGTTAGCTCGATTTGCTCGTTGGTGTCTAAGGAGATGAGCTATAACCCCAACCGGCCGGCCGTTATTACTTGTGTTCCGCCCACGGCGCCCACTGCTGAAGACGTCGTACCCTCAGCGAGCCGGTGCTTGTCGGCAAACCGCTCCTTCACCAGGGTAGTGTCCGATCCACTGTCAACGTAAGCCAAAGCTTTATACATCCCAGTCGGGGTCATCACTCCAACGGCAACTACTTCTAAACGTACTGGTTAGCTGGCAGACCGTGACGTTGAACAAATCACACCGGGCCCGTTGTTCGTCTCCGGAGTAGTTTTTCTCGCATGGCGTAATAATCGATGGTGTCTGCCAGAGCAGCCCTCATAACCACATCTGGTCTTTGTTCGGCAAGCTGCCGCCCGGTGGGTGGTGTTGGGGCATACAAAACACACTCCCGTCGACCTCGTCTTTCCCGAACGTTCGTCTATCGTGGCGCTGATGAACTCGGGGCATTCTAGTAGCCCATGGTTAGCGTCACAGGACCTGAAAATTAGATGCGCTATATCCTCGCCTGAAATAGCATGTGCATTGGTCCAAGGCTGGCATTTCAGATGTTCCCGTAAAGTGGTATGAGCCTGGCTAATGCTAGGTTTGATTACTCGGTTACCCTCCCGGATGAGTCGGCCAAATCTACTGTCGGCTATCTTGGTTTGCCTGTCCAAGTATTCGGTCAGGTCCTCGAAGTTAGCCTCACGGTCGCCTCAGCTTATACTTTCCGCCTCTTCCGCCCACCGACCCTGTAGTTCGGGAGAAAGGTGACGGACTATGTTTTCCGAAGTGTGCATGGCATCTAGGCCAGCCCTGTAACCTAAATGGTCGAGGGCTATTGAACAGTTTTGCATCTTAATCACCAGGTCGGCCATTGTGTAGACGTCGCCCTTGGTTCTCTTTGCCTCTACGATCACGCCCTCTATTAGGTTACGGGCTACTTTGAACGGTTGACCAAACAAGTTCCTAAGAACCTTACTTGCTCGTGCTTGGCCTTGTTCCGGGTCGAGCATGGTACACCCGTCGATAGGTTCTCTTGCTCGGTCTCGAAAGTAGTGAGTAAGGTAGAGAAGCCTTTGCCCAGGGTCAGTTATCTTGTTTTCGACGAGAGCTTCGAAGTGCCTGATGAACTTGCAGTAGTGTCCAGATCGTTCGTCGGAAACTGTCAGTTCTACTCATGGCAGATCGATCGTTGGTGGCGTTGATGTCTTATATTCGACGGCCGGCGTAGAGTTTCCTATTATAGTCTGTCCTGATCTTTCGGATAGGTCATAGTAGCTGACCTTCTGCTCACACTCCTTCTGTCTATACTTCTCTTCTGCTTCCTGGGCCTGTGTTTCTAGCTGATAACAGTTGCTGTTCTAGGCCTAATATCCCTAGCTTAAATAGATCGACATTCTTGCAATCCATATATTACCCTCAGTAATATATGAGCTAGCACACACAAGACCAGGTGACCTAGAATTACCTAAGGATTACCTAACCCCCCCCCCGCGACTTGCCTTATTACTTCCTGTCCAGATCCCAATTGCTTCGATCCTTTTCTTGGCATGTTGCGTAATTTCTCGTTACAAGTTGATCAGTTGAGTATGGTGAGACACACTTGAGCAATGCGTAGCCCAATTCACAACGGATCCCCAAATCACAAGGCGATTATCCGTGAAATTCTACGATAATGGATTATCAGATGAATAGTGACACGAAACGGATACAAACCTCATTTATGCAATCACCAGGACTCATAAACGAGAACCGAATTGCAGCGTGCGAGAAATGAACACGTGCGTCGCGCAGGTCCAGAACAAGGGTATGACAGAGCAACGCGCTGGGCGCGAACAAACAACCGTTGGTCCGTAGAAACAAACAGTGCATAAAACAAGTCAATGGTGTAAATAAGTGGGTGATATTAAAGAACAATGGAAATTACAGTGGTTTTGGGGGGATTTTCCACGACCGGTCCTTACACGGGATGCGGCGTCAGAATGCAACTGGTTTCCCATGGATTCGGATGTCCACCGCAATGTGAACGGCGCTTGGGAGTTTATTCGTGACTGTATCTTGTACCCTACGAACACCTAATGTCCCCTCAAACAAAGTAGACCCCGGGTGAAGGGCCCGCCGTGGTTTGATCTTGAGCTCAGGAGCCTACTCAAACGATGAAATCGGGCCTGGCAGCTGTTCCGATCTACAGGCGAGGGTTATGATCTCTGTGGCAGGATTCGTAACCAGAGTACCGAACAAAAACGCATGACGCGGATGGCGTTCGAGGAGGCCCAAGCGGTTGATGCCGTGCGAGCACCCCAGCGCCTGTTTGCCTACTTAAAGCGTGGCACCTGAGCGAATTTAAGCAACCCGGCGCTGATGGGCAACGACGAAATGGTTGCAACGGATGATGGATAGGCTGAGACATCAGCCAAGCGTTACCCGTCAGTTTATTCTGTGGAAGTAGGTGCATCAATCCCGTTGATGGGCGGCTCGCCGCTGTTTATTGCGCAAGATTTTGGGGAGCCGGAATTGAACAACATTCTCAAACCCATTAAACCCCATAAGATACCAGGATCGGAGGATGGGCATCCGGTCGTGTTGGAGGAGTTGGCGGACCAACTAACTACACCACCGACTCTGTTGTTCAGTTTATCGTTGGCAGTCTATCTCTAGAGTGGAAAAAACAGCGGTTGTTGAGCTGTACAAGGATGGGACAAAATCCACCTAGGCCAACTACCGCCCATTTAGCCCCACTTCCGCGGAGGGAAAAGTCATGGAGAAGCTGATGGCGGCTCGCACTCCTGAACATCTGCAGTGCTATCAGCTGTTATGCACAGAGCGGCACGGTTTTCGGAGAAACAGGTCATGTCTGTCAAACCCGTTGACTGCCTGCGAAAGTTGGTCGAACACCAAGGCCGAGGGATATGTCACGGGTGTCATCTTTGTGGACTTTAGTAAGGCTTTTAATAAAGTTCCTCTAGATGGGTTGTGCTGAAACACCAGGTCATCGACATCTCCGGAATCAAGCTTCACTAGATTGAGGACTTCCTGGTCGAGAGAACCTTTTCCGGGAGAGTTGCACAGTCCCAGTCCGCGTGATATCTAGCTGGCAGTGGCGTGCCGCAAAGCTCCGTGCTAGGGTCCCTGTTGTTTCTAGTGGTTGTGAACGACCTACCACCGACCCTTCGATCCCAAAGCCTTATCTGGGCCGACGACCTAAAGATCTGGCGCATCATTAGATTGGCAGGGGAGCTCGGCAGGGCCGCGCTCGGAGCGCGGTCCGAGAACCTCGCTGCTTGATGTCTGACAGATTTCTCGTAATTGAATCTTTCGTGCCACTCAAGCTGGAGGGACCGCAGCTAAGCTGAACTTCTCTCACAGTCCAATGGCCTAGCGTCCTGGATCCTTCCGCACTGTCCAGTGATCTATCTTCCAGTTCGTTGGCAATACCAGATGCAGGACTCTGTCAAGATTTGTGTTGTGAACCTTTTCCCATTTTCCTATTGCCCCATTATCCAGTGAACCATCTTCCGGCTCACTGGTGACGTTCACATAACAAGATGGTCACAAAATCCAGGAACATTTGGGCTTTAGCCTTGTACCCGTGTATTACTGCGAGACTACGGGAGGGTCTCCAGGCTCTAGTCACTTGGTCAAATACCTGGGGTCTACCGATAAAAGTGGACAAATGCGAGAGCACGAGGATTGGTGGCCCCAATTATACTTCCGGCTACTGACTCAGGAGTATTGTACTCCGCCACACGCGGGAGGAGAAGGACTTCGGAGTTGTTGTCACCAACAACCTGAAGACAAGAGCACGCACTGAGGGACCGTGCGCCTCTGCTGGGAGGATACTTGGTCCCATTCTCCGTTCATTTGCCTCTCTACCCCTGGATACCTTCCGATTGCTGTATGTCTGGCAAGTATTTCCTCTTTTGGAATATGGCGGTCCGGCTGTCTGCCCGTGCAAGGCGGAGGGAGTGGCCAAACTGGAACTGGTGCAACTTGCTGCCACATGCATTGTGGCCCGGCTGCTTGGGTTTAGCTATGAGGAAAGCCTGGAAGTCACTGAGTTGTTTTCCATTGCCCGCCGAAGTCTTTAAGGCGACCTTATCTATACTGGGCGAATAATCCGTGGTGAGTTCGGCCGGGAACTACGATCGGAATTCCCGCTCAGGAATAATGATCCTACCAGAGGACACGCCCTGGGGCTTCATGAGGTGTATTCCACCGGCTTACCGGCCGGTATCTGAGCAGCAAATTCTTGATGTCGCCAAGATTTTGCAAGGCACAGAGAAATGCTCCGAACAAGTCATACTCTGGGGTAGCTTTCTCAACTCGGGTCATCCTCATGAAACCTATGCCCAGGTGTTTAAAGGAGTTTGGCTCCCTTTCCCACTTAAAAGTAGGTCCACGTGGCTGGTAACCAAAGGCATCGAACGGGTACTCGGCATTCTAATTGAAATGAGCTCTACAGGGGCAGCCGAACAAATTGTTTCCCATGCCGCAAAGATCAAGGATGAAATGCAAGGGCTGAAAAGAATATCCATTGACAAGCCACCTTATATTAGGCTCAGCAGTGAGAAGGCCAAGCCAGCGACCCCCAAAAAGCCGGCCCTTAGCTCATGGTGTTGCCCGCTGTGCAGGTAACTCCCTTTGAGGATCGAGCCTCATGTTAACCATCAGCCGCTTCCCTCCTCACTCCATCTACCGTCGCGGAAAGTACCCCCAGTAGAAGACCCAGTGCTACTAAGTATCTGACGCTTACAAAAAGTATCCCAGACCCCAACATTTGTGATAAGACTGTATAAGCTAACGAGACTCAACCATCCTTGAGCCGAGACACAAACCTGCAACCTATTTCTGTTGAAAGGTGCAGTGAGGAGCCTAACGCAAAAGAAATCTGGAGCGGTCACGCAAACCGGGATCAGGAACAAGAAAACTCAGAGCTTTGAATCACGCAGTACGCACAAAGGTAAGCCACAAAAAGCAGCCCACCCTTTTCGGAGACCGAAGGATGCAGACTGTCCGCCTGGTATGATACCTCCTTGGTTACTAGGGGTCAAAACTTACCAGTCCCCCCCCGTCAGTCTGTTTGCTCTCCGGCCCCTCAATATCTTCGGCTCTCAACTCCCCCAGGACTTCATTTCCACCCCCAATTCTTCCTCTTTCCCCTACCCGAAACCCAAAACCAGTTGTCTCTGGCGGCTGTGCAACAACTCCTCAGCATGTGCTCCAGTGTTTTTGCAGCAATTGCCTGAGTGTGCTGAACAAGATCTCGATACTTCGGCAGCTTTCACTGGATAAGGAGCCTCAGGTCATAGCCCTCACAGAAGCCTGGCTCACCCCTGATACAACTGATGCCAGAATATCCATTCCGGGACACTTTGCAGTAGGGCAGGGCTCTAGCAGAGGTCGTGCCTGCGCGGTTATCGTATACTACGATAGTTCTATCTCTCTTTCTACCATACTGACAACCCCTGGCTTCCCATGTATTGATTGTTTGTGGGTTGTGTTTACCCTCTCTAGGACAGATATCCTACTGCTTGACGTAGTCTATCGTCTTCCCGCATGCGATTCAACCGATAGCTTATGTCTCGTGAACCTACCAGGCTCCCTGAAAAGCTACACAGACTTCACCGATCTGTTGGTCACCAGCGACTTCATCTCACCCAGTATCGATTGGCAAAGAGCTGACGCCCCTGATATCACCTCTGGTACCCCCCCCCCTAGAGCTCGTACTCAAGAACTCTTAGAAGAAAAACGTAAAAGATCCGACTAGATGTAGCACCGGATGTAACGACCGGTCGTGGAAAATCCCCCTTTTTTCCCTCGCGAATAAGTGTTTTTCCCAACATCACTCATTTGCCTACACTATTGACTTGTCTTTACGAACCGGTTGTTTTTCTGGACCAATTGTTGTTTGTTCGCGCCCATAGCGCTAATTTGGCACATCCTTGTTCAGGACCTGCGTGACGCACGTGCTGTTTGCTCACACGCTGCTATTCGGTTTCTCGTTGTTGAGTCCTTGTGATCGTATTATTGAGGTTTGTATATTGTTTATGTCATTGTTCATGTAATAATCTAGTATCGTAGAATATCACGGATAATCGTCTTTTGATTTCGGGATCCGTTGCGAATTTGGCTACGCATTGCTCAAACGTTCGTTACAATACTCAATAATACGGTCAATTTGGAACGAGGAAAAACACGCAAAATGCCAAGAAAAGGATCAAAAGCAGTCGAATCCGGAGAGGAAGTAACACGGGAAGTCTATGGGGAGGTTTTGGGTACATTTGATTCTTTAGTTAATGCTATACCGCCTAGTCCTGTCAGTGCTAGTTCATGTGTTATTGAGAACAATATTGACCGTAAGGATGTCGATTTATATAAGCTGAGAATACTAAAACTAGAGCAACAGTTACTGTTGGCTAGACTACAGGCGCAGGAAGCAGAGAAGTGTACACAGAAAGAGCGAGAGCACGAGACCAGTGACTTCGACACTTCCGATAGATTAGGGTGCAATAAGGTAGGGAACCCCACGCCGGTCGCCGACTACAAACCACCATCGATCGATTTGCCTAGAGTGGAACTAACGGTTTTCGACGGGCGAGCTGAGCAATACTGCAGGTTTGTCAAGCAGTTTGAGACTTTAGTTGAAAATAAGGTTACCGACCGTGGGCAAAGGCTTCTCTACCTTACTCACTACTTTCGAGGCCGAGCAAGAGAACCTATCGACGGGTGTACCATGCTCGACCCGGAACAAGGCCAAGCACGAGCAAGTAAGGTTCTTAGGAACTTGTTTGGTCAACCGTTCAAAGTAGCCCGTAACCTAATAGAGGGCGTGATCGTAGAGGCAAAGAGAACCAAGGGCGACGTCTACACAATGGCCGACCTGGTGATTAAGATGCAAAACTGTTCAATAGCCCTCGACCATTTAGGTTACAGGGCTGGCCTAGATGCCATGCACACTTCGGAAAACATAGTCCGTCACCTTTCTCCCGAACTACAGGGTCGGTGGGCGGAAGAGGCGGAAAGTATAAGCTGAGGCGACCGTGAGGCTAACTTCGAGGACCTGACCGAATACTTGGACAGGCAAACCAAGATAGCCGACAGTAGATTTGGCCGACTCATCCGGGACAGCAACCGAGCAAACAAGCCCAGTACTAGTGAAGCCCAAACCCCTGCACAATAGACGAACGGTGTGGAATGGCGAGGATTGTACGAGCGTGTTTTATTTTTCTCCACACCACGCACCGGGCAGCAGCCTGAATGACAAGGAATCGATGTGGTTATGAGGGCTGCTCTGGCATGCACCATCGGCTGCTGCATCAGGCGAGAGTAACCATATCCGAGGCGAGCGCCAAGCCTAGCGTGATTTGTTCAACTTCACAATCTGCCAGTAAACCGGTACGTTTAGGCGTAGTGGCCGTGGGGGTAGTGACTCCTACTGGGGTGGTCAAAGCGTTGGCTTTCGACGATAGTGGATCCGACACTACTTTAGTGAAAGAGCGGTTTGCCGGCAAACACCAACTCGCTAAAGGTGCGACGTCGTTGACAGTGAGCACGGTGGGCGGAACACAGGTAGTGACTGCCGGTAGACTGAGGCTGCAACTCATCTCTCAAGACACTAATGAGGAAATTGAACCAACGGAATCATTCACGTTAGCGGAACTCCCCATGCGAGCACCAAGGTCGGTGAACGCAATCTTGACTAGGTGGCCCCACCTGCAGGATGCAACCGTTGTAGACTGGGAAGATGATGAAACGGATCTCCTCATCCGCTGCGACGTGCCAGAGGCGCATTGGGTGCTTGACCAGAGAGTGGGCGACCGCCAGGCACCTTATGCCGTACGCACGGCTCTGGGATGGATGTTATACGGTCCGGTAGGGGTACGTGGTTCCGCGAATTACTTATCCGCCGAAACGGACTGCATAGATTACCATCTGCAGCGGCTGTAGGAAAAGGAGACGGAAGACCGACGTTGTCTCAAGAGGATCACTTCGCTCTACAAACGATGCGGCAAGGCACTAGAGGCCTCAAAAAACAGTTCGAAGTTCCCCTCCCGTGGCGCACACCGGTCGACCCGGGGACTGACAACAGAAATTACGTTCTACAACGACTACTACGACTAAAGAACGCTTCATTCGAGACCAGAATCTGTGGGAACCATACAAGGATTTAATGAAGCGAAACAAAGCCCTCGGTTACGTTGAAAAGGTGCCTGTTAACGCCGACAGCAAAAGGGGTATCTGGTATCTGCCTCACCACCCGGTTATCAACCCCAAGAAACCCAATAAACTGCGCGTGGTTTTTGACTGTGCGGCCAAGTTCCAGGGCAAGTCGTTGAACGACCGCCTACTACAAGGGCCTGACTGGACCACACCACTGATCGATGTTTTGTGCCGTTTCAGAGTGGGTAAAGTGGCTTTGTCTGCCGACATTAGGGAAATGTTCCATCAGGTGAAGATTCCGCTAGGAGAACGAGATGCTTTGCGTTTCCTGTGGTGGGGAGGGGGCGACCGGGACAACGCAGTGGTTAATTATAGGATGACCGTCCACCCCTTCGGAGCCATATCGTCACCATTTTGTGCAAACTACGCCCTCCGAGAATCAGCGAACAAACATGGCGATCTAGTACATCGGACGGTGGTAGAAAGCGTCAGCAGGAACTTCTATGTCGACGACTACCTTGGGTCATTCGATGATGTGGAATCAGCTCTAGAGCAGTTCAGGGGTCTGACGAGATTGCTGGAAGAGGGCGGCTTCCATCTAACTAAATGGATGTCGAACGCTTCAGAAGTGCTGAAGGTCATCCCGTATCACGAAAAGGCCGAAAGGGTAAGAGATTTGGACGGCTCTCCACTTCCTATCGAGTTCACTTTAGGAATACAATGGGACGCGGAAACGGACGATTTTGTTTTCGAGCCATACGTTCCCGAGCTGCCAGTAACCCGTCGTGGCATACTATCTGCCGTCTCAAGTTTGTTCGACCCGCTCGGTTTCGTCTCACCAAAGCTGCTACCCGGAAAGATCTTGCTACAGCGGCTGTGCCGTAAGAAAGTTGATTGGAACCAGTCACTGGACCGAGGGGACCGTTTGGACTGGGAAGAATTTTTGAACACCTTGAAGAAGTTAGGGGACATAAGAATCCCACGGTGTTTGACTCCTGGCCATACGACACGGACTGGAGAACTACATGCATTTTCCGATGCGTCCGAAGTCGGTTATGGAGCTGTGGTGTACGGCCGATGGTGCGCAGGAGATGGACAATATACCACGAGGATCCTGTTCGCCAAAGCCCGCTTTGCTCCACTGAAGTCGGTTTCGATCCCACTCCTTGAACTTAGCGCAGCCATGTTGGCAGTCAGGGCGATGCAAGCTGTGAAGAGACGTTTCAATCTCTACATTTGGTCGGGTAGCTTCTGGACGGATTCAACGATAGTAGTTTACTACATTAAAAACGTCCGGAGCCGGTTTAGTACTTTCGTTGCTTACCGGCTCACGGTTATCCACAATGAATCAGCCACGAACCAGTGGAATCATGTCAGGTCTGGCGATAATCCGGCCGACCTGTGCTCCCGAGGTGCGACCAACTTCAGGCAACTGGACACGTGGACGAGAGGGCCGAACTTCCTGCAATTGCCCAAACAGGACTGGCCCGTGCATGAATTAAAACACCCTATGGAAGTAGAACTGGACGTCAAAGGCGTAGTGATAGCGGCCGACCTCGTTGAAGCGCCATCCATTCTATCGCGACTGGTCAGGTTTTCTTCCTGGATGAAGACGCTTCGTTCGCTAGTTTGGTTAACCAGGTTCAACAGAAATTTACTAGTCATGAAAGGGCTACGGCCCTCAGGTCGGATACGGGTCGGCCCGATAGGTCCCGATGAGCTACAAGCGGCAGAGTACGATATTTTCAGAATAATACAACGAGAGGCTTTCGCCCGAGAACTCAATAGGGCGGAAGAAGTGGGACCAACCAATAATGACATGCCATCTCCAAGAGGCGAGCGTTCAAACCCCAAACTCATCGACGGACTGCTGCGGGTGGATGGTGGGCTGACCAACGCTTACCTGAGCCTCGACACGAAGTATCCTATACTGCTGCCTGCGCGACAACCTGTAGTAGAGCTAATGATTCAACACGTCCACGCAGTGGAGGGACATGCCGGGGAAAGTCACGTGACGAGCGTCATCCGAAAGCGTCTTTGTTTGTTGATAGGACGCGAGACTGTAAAACGCGTAATCCGACGGTGTGTGCAATGCAGGAGACGCAATGCCATAGCAGGCAAACAACTCATGGCCCCACTACCAGAATGCATGGTGACTACGGGCTGGTGGCCGTTCAGTGACACCGGGTTGGACTATTTCGGGCCCTTGTGGATCAAGTGCGGGAAAAGATTAGAAAAGCGATACGGATGTATCATGACGTGCATGAAGTCACGTGCGGTACACCCAGAAGTCGCACATTCGACGATGATCGATTCGCTTCTACGGGCCTTGCAAAGATTTATCAACCGAAGAGGCGTACCGGCCGATATATACTCAGATAATGGATCGAACTTTGTGGGCGCTCACCGGGAATTGCAGCGTTGGCACAAGAACATAAACAGGGACGAACTGCAGGATCGAACCGTGGCCTACGGCATACGATGGCATTTCAACCCCCCCCCCAGGCTAGCCACCGAGGCGGCACATGGGAACGCATGATCCGGTCCGCTAGACGGATATTGCTGTCAATCATGGAGCAGCAGCCGCCCGACAACGAGACGCTGAACACCGTCATGACTGAGGTGGAGCGAATCCTGAACAACCGCCCCCTGGTTCCAGTATTGAACGGCGACCCCATCCACCTGGCGCTCGCCCCAAACGACTTACTGACGCTAAGGTCGAACGAGGGTTTCCAAGGGCCGGTAAACCTTCGTCGGAGCTACCTCCACTGTTGGAAGCAAGCGAACTATCTGGCCAAGGTCTTCTGGAGGCGATGGCTACGGGAGTACCTACCGGCTTTGCAGAATCGACAGAAGTGGCTGGCCAAAACAAGACCATTCAAAGTTGGGGATGTGGTTATGATCGCCGACGAACGCGCACATTTCAGCACTTGGTCTTTGGGAGTTGTTACGGAAACCATCAAAAGCACTGGAGGAAAGATAAAAACGGTGAACGTGAAGACAGCTAACGGAGTGCTCATTCGTGAAATACGCAGTATTGACCTACTCGAGAGCGAAGACGGAGGAACTGATAAACCGGAGGCCCAGTAGACCTTTTCAAACTAGTCATCGAGGTGGATAAAACAACACCATATATACCACACGCTGTCCGTCAAACACGTTACAGTGCTCGCGGTCTTTCGTAGACATTACAGAAGGTTCTTTCCGATATGTGGTGATGAATGCGATTCCAATGTACATTCCGATACATACACGCAGGCACGACGCACTCTACATCCCGTAAACCCATCAAACATGTGACAGTATTCGTTGTTTTGCTTTTTGTTGACGCTACCGAATGCCCCTTGCATATGTGGAAGTAGCGGAGCTCAGGTCACACACACACATGCTACATTTTGCTCGTTTTCTTGCCACGCGGTCTTTTGTTGACATTGCAGAAAGTCCTCCTTTGATGTGTTGTCATACCTGTGATTTCATCGTAACCCCGGCACACACACACGCACTCACACACACACACTCAAGCACGTACATCCGGGACCGAACGGCCCCTTACGGGGACAACGTCTATGTGACCATTCAAGCCCGCCATCGGTCATTTGGTCTTGTGTAAGATGTAGACTAGCCTCACGTCTATGTAGCCAATGGATTAGGTGCGACCAGTAGTAGAACGTTGACGACGAGCATTAGGCGCGCGCACTGACAGCAGGGCCTAGGCAGGTAGGAAGAATCAGTACCTTTATACCAAACCTTTGACTCTGCTAAGGATCCAGGAGGATTTTTGTGGGCGATGTAACAACCGGTCGTGGAAAATCCCCCTTTTTTCCCTCGCGAATAAGTGTTTTTCCCAACATCACTCATTTGCCTACACTATTGACTTGTCTTTACGAACCGGTTGTTTTTCTGGACCAATTGTTGTTTGTTCGCGCCCAGAGCGTTCGTTACACCATGATTGACAGGAATATCCGTCTGGCGGACCGGATCATGCGTTCCCATGTGCCGCCTCGGTGGCTAGCCTGGGGGGGGGGGTTGAAATGCCATCGTATGCCGTAGGCCACGGTTCGATCCTGCAGTTCGTCCCTGTTTATGTTCTTGTGCCAACGCTGCAATTCCCGGTGAGCGCCCACAAAGTTCGATCCATTATCTGAGTATATATCGGCCGGTACGCCTCTTCGGTTGATAAATCTTTGCAAGGCCCGTAGAAGCGAATCGATCATCGTCGAATGTGCGACTTCTGGGTGTACCGCACGTGACTTCATGCACGTCATGATACATCCGTATCGCTTTTCTAATCTTTTCCCGCACTTGATCCACAAGGGCCCGAAATAGTCCAACCCGGTGTCACTGAACGGCCACCAGCCCGTAGTCACCATGCATTCTGGTAGTGGGGCCATGAGTTGTTTGCCTGCTATGGCATTGCGTCTCCTGCATTGCACACACCGTCGGATTACGCGTTTTACAGTCTCGCGTCCTCTCAACAACCAAAGGCGCTTTCGGATGACGCTCGTCACGTGACTTTCCCCGGCATGTCCCTCCACTGCGTGGACGTGTTGAATCATTAGCTCTACTACAGGTTGTCGCGCAGGCAGCAGTATAGGATACTTCGTGTCGAGGCTCAGGTAAGCGTTGGTCAGCCCACCATCCACCCGCAGCAGTCCGTCGATGAGTTTGGGGTTTGAACGCTCGCCTCTTGGAGATGGCATGTCATTATTGGTTGGTCCCACTTCTTCCGCCCTATTGAGTTCTCGGGCGAAAGCCTCTCGTTGTATTATTCTGAAAATATCGTACTCTGCCGCTTGTAGCTCATCGGGACCTATCGGGCCGACCCGTATCCGACCTGAGGGCCGTAGCCCTTTCATGACTAGTAAATTTCTGTTGAACCTGGTTAACCAAACTAGCGAACGAAGCGTCTTCATCCAGGAAGAAAACCTGACCAGTCGCGATAGAATGGATGGCGCTTCAACGAGGTCGGCCGCTATCACTACGCCTTTGACGTCCAGTTCTACTTCCATAGGGTGTTTTAATTCATGCACGGGCCAGTCCTGTTTGGGCAATTGCAGGAAGTTCGGCCCTCTCGTCCACGTGTCCAGTTGCCTGAAGTTGGTCGCACCTCGGGAGCACAGGTCGGCCGGATTATCGCCAGACCTGACATGATTCCACTGGTTCGTGGCTGATTCATTGTGGATAACCGTGAGCCGGTAAGCAACGAAAGTACTAAACCGGCTCCGGACGTTTTTAATGTAGTAAACTACTATCGTTGAATCCGTCCAGAAGCTACCCGACCAAATGTAGAGATTGAAACGTCTCTTCACAGCTTGCATCGCCCTGACTGCCAACATGGCTGCGCTAAGTTCAAGGAGTGGGATCGAAACCGACTTCAGTGGAGCAAAGCGGGCTTTGGCGAACAGGATCCTCGTGGTATATTGTCCATCTCCTGCGCACCATCGGCCGTACACCACAGCTCCATAACCGACTTCGGACGCATCGGAAAATGCATGTAGTTCTCCAGTCCGTGTCGTATGGCCAGGAGTCAAACACCGTGGGATTCTTATGTCCCCTAACTTCTTCAAGGTGTTCAAAAATTCTTCCCAGTCCAAACGGTCCCCTCGGTCCAGTGACTGGTTCCAATCAACTTTCTTACGGCACAGCCGCTGTAGCAAGATCTTTCCGGGTAGCAGCTTTGGTGAGACGAAACCGAGCGGGTCGAACAAACTTGAGACGGCAGATAGTATGCCACGACGGGTTACTGGCAGCTCGGGAACGTATGGCTCGAAAACAAAATCGTCCGTTTCCGCGTCCCATTGTATTCCTAAAGTGAACTCGATAGGAAGTGGAGAGCCGTCCAAATCTCTTACCCTTTCGGCCTTTTCGTGATACGGGATGACCTTCAGCACTTCTGAAGCGTTCGACATCCATTTAGTTAGATGGAAGCCGCCCTCTTCCAGCAATCTCGTCAGACCCCTGAACTGCTCTAGAGCTGATTCCACATCATCGAATGACCCAAGGTAGTCGTCGACATAGAAGTTCCTGCTGACGCTTTCTACCACCGTCCGATGTACTAGATCGCCATGTTTGTTCGCTGATTCTCGGAGGGCGTAGTTTGCACAAAATGGTGACGATATGGCTCCGAAGGGGTGGACGGTCATCCTATAATTAACCACTGCGTTGTCCCGGTCGCCCCCTCCCCACCACAGGAAACGCAAAGCATCTCGTTCTCCTAGCGGAATCTTCACCTGATGGAACATTTCCCTAATGTCGGCAGACAAAGCCACTTTACCCACTCTGAAACGGCACAAAACATCGATCAGTGGTGTGGTCCAGTCAGGCCCTTGTAGTAGGCGGTCGTTCAACGACTTGCCCTGGAACTTGGCCGCACAGTCAAAAACCACGCGCAGTTTATTGGGTTTCTTGGGGTTGATAACCGGGTGGTGAGGCAGATACCAGATACCCCTTTTGCTGTCGGCGTTAACAGGCACCTTTTCAACGTAACCGAGGGCTTTGTTTCGCTTCATTAAATCCTTGTATGGTTCCCACAGATTCTGGTCTCGAATGAAGCGTTCTTTAGTCGTAGTAGTCGTTGTAGAACGTAATTTCTGTTGTCAGTCCCCGGGTCGACCGGTGTGCGCCACGGGAGGGGAACTTCGAACTGTTTTTTGAGGCCTCTAGTGCCTTGCCGCATCGTTTGTAGAGCGAAGTGATCCTCTTGAGACAACGTCGGTCTTTCGTCTCCAATGTCATGAAACTTCTTTTCATACAGCCGTTGCAAATGGTAATCTATGCAGTCCGTTTCGGCGGATAAGTAATTCACGGAACCACGTACCCCTACTGGACCGTATAACATCCATCCCAGAGCCGTGCGTACGGCATAAGGTGCCTGGCGGTCGCCCACTCTCTGGTCAAGCACCCAATGCGCCTCTGGCACGTCGCAGCGGATGAGGAGATCCGTTTCATCATCTTCCCAGTCTACAACGGTTGCATCCTGCAGGTGGGGCCACCTAGTCAAGATTGCGTTCACCGACCTTGGTGCTCGCATGGGGAGTTCCGCTAACGTGAATGATTCCGTTGGTTCAATTTCCTCGTTAGTGTCTTGAGAGATGAGTTGCAGCCTTAATCTACCGGCAGTCATTACCTGTGTTCCGCCCACCGTGCTCACTGCTAACGACGTCGCACCTTTAGCGAGTTGGTGTTTGCCGGCAAACCGCTCTTTCACTAAAGTAGTGTCGGATCCACTATCGTCGAAAGCCAACGCCTTGACTATCCCAGTAGGAGTCACTACTCCCACGGCCACTACGCCTAAACGTACCGGTTTACTGGCAGATTGTGAAGTTGAACAAATCACGCTAGGCTTGGCGCTCGCCTCGGATATGGTTACTCTCGCCTGATGCAGCAGCCGATGGTGTCTGCCCGTGCAGCCCTCGTAACCACATCGATTCCTTGTCCTACAGGCTGCTGCCCGGTGCGTGGTGTGGAGAAAAATAAAACACGCTCGTACAATCCTCGCCATTCCACACCGTTCGTCTATTGTGCAGGGGTTTGGGCTTCACTAGTACTGGGCTTGTTTGCTCGGTTGCTGTCCCGGATGAGTCGGCCAAATCTACTGTCGGCTATCTTGGTTTGCCTGTCCAAGTATTCGGTCAGGTCCTCGAAGTTAGCCTCACGGTCGCCTCAGCTTATACTTTCCGCCTCTTCCGCCCACCGACCCTGTAGTTCGGGAGAAAGGTGACGGACTATGTTTTCCGAAGTGTGCATGGCATCTAGGCCAGCCCTGTAACCTAAATGGTCGAGGGCTATTGAACAGTTTTGCATCTTAATCACCAGGTCGGCCATTGTGTAGACGTCGCCCTTGGTTCTCTTTGCCTCTACGATCACGCCCTCTATTAGGTTACGGGCTACTTTGAACGGTTGACCAAACAAGTTCCTAAGAACCTTACTTGCTCGTGCTTGGCCTTGTTCCGGGTCGAGCATGGTACACCCGTCGATAGGTTCTCTTGCTCGGCCTCGAAAGTAGTGAGTAAGGTAGAGAAGCCTTTGCCCACGGTCGGTAACCTTATTTTCAACTAAAGTCTCAAACCGCTTGACAAACCTGCAGTATTGCTCAGCTCGCCCGTCGAAAACCGTTAGTTCCACTCTAGGCAAATCGATCGATGGTGGTTTGTAGTCGGCGACCGGCGTGGGGTTCCCTACCTTATTGCACCCTAATCTATCGGAAGTGTCGAAGTCACTGGTCTCGTGCTCTCGCTCTTTCTGTGTACACTTCTCTGCTTCCTGCGCCTGTAGTCTAGCCAACAGTAACTGTTGCTCTAGTTTTAGTATTCTCAGCTTATATAAATCGACATCCTTACGGTCAATATTGTTCTCAATAACACATGAACTAGCACTGACAGGACTAGGCGGTATAGCATTAACTAAAGAATCAAATGTACCCAAAACCTCCCCATAGACTTCCCGTGTTACTTCCTCTCCGGATTCGACTGCTTTTGATCCTTTTCTTGGCATTTTGCGTGTTTTTCCTCGTTCCAAATTGATCGTATTATTGAGTATTGTAACGAACGTTTGAGCAATGCGTAGCCAAATTCGCAACGGATCCCGAAATCAAAAGACGATTATCCGTGATATTCTACGATACTAGATTATTACATGAACAATGACATAAACAATATACAAACCTCAATAATACGATCACAAGGACTCAACAACGAGAAACCGAATAGCAGCGTGTGAGCAAACAGCACGTGCGTCACGCAGATCCTGAACAAGGATGTGCCAAATTAGCGCTATGGGCGCGAACAAACAACAATTGGTCCAGAAAAACAACCGGTTCGTAAAGACAAGTCAATAGTGTAGGCAAATGAGTGATGTTGGGAAAAACACTTATTCGCGAGGGACAAAAGGGGGATTTTCCACGACCGGCTGTTGCACATGGAGGAGCAGCCGCCCGACGACGAGACGCTGAACATCGTCATGACTGAGGTGGAGCGAATCCTGAACAACCGCCCCCTGGTTCCAGTATTGAACGGCGACCCCATCCACCTGGCGCTCGCCCCAAACGACTTACTGACGCTAAGGTCGAACGAGGGTTTCCAAGGGCCGGTAAACCTTCGTCGGAGCTACCTCCACTGTTGGAAGCAAGCGAACTATCTGGCCAAGGTCTTCTGGAGGCGATGGCTACGGGAGTACCTACCGGCTTTGCAGAATCGACAGAAGTGGCTGGCCAAAACAAGACCATTCAAAGTTGGGGATGTGGTTATGATCGCCGACGAACGCGCACATTTCAGCACTTGGTCTTTGGGAGTTGTTACGGAAACCATCAAAAGCACTGGAGGAAAGATAAAAACGGTGAACGTGAAGACAGCTAACGGAGTGCTCATTCGTGAAATACGCAGTATTGACCTACTCGAGAGCGAAGACGGAGGAACTGATAAACCGGAGGCCCAGTAGACCTTTTCAAACTAGTCATCGAGGTGGATAAAACAACACCATATATACCACACGCTGTCCGTCAAACACGTTACAGTGCTCGCGGTCTTTCGTAGACATTACATTTCCGATATGTGGTGATGAATGCGATCCCATTGTACATCCCGATAAATACGCACATGCACGACGCACTCTACACCCCGTAAACCCATCAAACATGTGACAGTGTTCGTTGTCTGCTTTTTGTTGACGCTACCGAATGCCCCTTGCATATGTGGAAGTAGCGGAGCTTAGGTCACATACACATGCTACATTTTGCTCGTTTTCTTACCACACAGTTTTTGTTGACATTGCAGAAAGTCCTCCTTTGATGTGCAGTCATACCTGTGATTTCATTGTACACCCTGGCACACACATACACACTCGCACGCACTCACACAAGCACATACATCAAGGACAGGACGGCCCTTTACGAGGACAGCATCTATGTGGCCCCTTCACGCCTTCCATCGGTCATTTGGTCTTGTGTAAGATGTACACTAGCCTCACGTCTATGTAGCCAATGGATTAGGTGCGACCAGCAGTAGAACGTTGACGACGAGCATTAGGCGCGCGCACTGACAGCAGGGCCTAGGCAGGTAGGAAGAATCAGTACCTTTATACCAAACCTTTGACTCTGCTAAGGATCCAGGAGGATTTTTGTGGGCGATGTAACAACCGGTCGTGGAAAATCCCCCTTTTTTCCCTCGCGAATAAGTGTTTTTCCCAACATCACTCATTTGCCTACACTATTGACTTGTCTTTACGAACCGGTTGTTTTTCTAGACCAATTGTTGTTTGTTCGCGCCCAGAGCGCTACTTTGGCACATCCTTGTTCAGGACCTGCGTGACGCACGTGCTGTTTGCTCACACGCTGCTATTCGGTTTCTCGTTGTTGAGTCCTTGTGATCGTATTATTGAGGTTTGTATATTGTTTATGTCATTGTTCATGTAATAATCCAGTATCGTAGAATATCACGGATAATCGTCTTTTGATTTCGGGATCCGTTGCGAATTTGGCTACGCATTGCTCAAACATACGTTACACAGGATATGCCCCGTCCCTTCTAGACCTGGTCGCCGCCAATGAATTGTTCCAAATAGGTGTGGTGCATTACTTGTCGCCTTGCGGCAAAGGTGATCAAATTTTCATTGAGTTTGGTTATATTGTGAAGCTGCCTTCCCTGACCCCAGAATTCAAAATTTTCAGATCCTCCAAAAGAACCAACTTTGACCAAGTCAGTGCATTTGTCCACTTCCAGGTGAATTCAGCTAGCCTAGGTAGCTGCCTATGAAATGGCACAGGATCTTAGAGAGTTGATCTCCTTTACTTATAGGCCATTTGTCCCCAGAATTCGTCTTCCACAGACCAGTAAGGGGCCCCTACCTCTCCCAATAGGCACATTCTAGACGAGTGCGCAAGCCTCTTTGCTAAATATAAAGCGACAGGTCTAGCCCGCGGCGCAGAGGACTTCAGGATTATCAGCAACACATGCGAAGAGAAGATTAGGTCCTTTCAGAATTCAGTCCAACGATCTTCACTGGCCCGGGCGCGGGCCAGTAAGGTATTTTTCTTTAAGTACATGCGCCGTCTGAGGGGCACAGCTCCGACGCCACTTGCTCTCAAAGATCATGCCGGATCCTCAATTGATTCCCTCAGCCAAGTAGCCGAGGCCTTCAGCTCCCACTTTCGTACTGTTTTAGCTCCTTATCCATAGCCTCCCACCCTACCATGCACCCGATATCTTTGGTCACTGATCTCAGCCACACCGTTATTCCCATTAGTGCAGTCGCACAACGTTTTCGACTGTTCAACCAATACTGCTCCGTGGGTCCTGACTTCATCTACTCTCGCAATCTCAAGGAAATAGCGGACACATTAGCTGCTCCTTAAGCCTCTCAGTTTCAGCGGTGTTGACGATAGAGCTTTCCCCAGTAGCTGGAAAAAAGCAGTCATCGCACCCATCTATAAGAAGAGTAGTGGACATCTTGCTTCTAGTTAAGGACCCGTGAGTCTAACTAGCATCACCAGCAAAATTTTCCAGCGAATTCTTAAGAGTGCGGTTCTTCCCCATCTGCATAGAAACAGGATCCTCTCTCCATCCCAAAATGGATTTCTTCCTGGAAGATCGTGCATCACCAATATGCTTACAGTCATGGATAGTGTGACGAAAGCCTACGATGATGGCCAGCTCTCACACGCGGTATTCCTCGACTTTGCTAAGGCCTTCGACAAGGTCTCCCATGCCCCTCTTCTTTATAAGCTGCAGACATACGGGATTACGGGCTCCATGTTAGCCGTCTTACGCAGCTTCCTTACCGATCGCACCTTTGATGTTAAGGTGGGGAATGTTTTGTTTCAACCCGCCACAGTGAAAACTGGGGTCCCCCAAGGGTCGGTTGTAGGTCCTCTTCTTTTCTTGATCTACATAAACGATCTTCCGACAGCCCTTCCTGCGAACATTGCGGTGCAAGCAGACGATGTTACTCTCTGGAGTTCAAGCTTGGAAGACCTGAAAATTGCAGCTGATGAAGCAAAAAGCTAGTCCGAGGAGAGAAAACTCCCAGGTAATGACGACAAATGTGCGAGTATGTCTTTCGTCAGAGAGACTGGTTTCACGTTTTCCATTAACGGAGTAACCATATTGCCTAGGGTTGGCGGACACAAGGTGCTCGGTTTCTGGTTAGATTTTAATTTGTCCTTCTCTCACCTTCACTAAATTGCGAGCAAGTCTGCCTTTGGAGTCTTAAATGTGATTGGGAGGTCTTTCCCGCGCATCTCTAGGGACGATCTTCCTATAATTTTCGGCACGCATATCAGACCTCTGCTGGAGTACTTTAGTCATATAATGCACTCTGGTCTTGTCCGAGACCGTGAGATCCTAGAAAGAGTTCAGAGAGCCTCCACCAAAGCAATAAGGGGTCCATCCCACCTACCTTATCCTGTCCGCCTCTCACTCCTCAATCTCCACTCCCTTGACCTAAGACGCGTAAGAGGTGATCTGTGTTTGATGTTCCAACTTTCTGAATCAGGTCGAAGTGATTGCTTCTTCTCCGCCTGTCCAGCCTCTTCTATCTGTGGTCAAAGAAGAAGGGTTTTCAAACCGAGGCCAAACACTTCACTAAGGATTATCTTTTTTAGCTGTTGGGTTATTACTCTATGGAACGCACTTCCGGAAGATATAGTTCTCTCGCAGAACAAAACTATCTTCAAGAAAAAGTTAGACCTCCACTTGGGTCTCTCCCAATAATTCCTTGTCAAAAAAGCGAAATCGATGTGTTTTACTGCATATATGTTCATGAATGTCGCACCCCCACTCGGCTTAAGGCACTGTCCACAGTGAGACACTGCATGATTTTATGTGTACTTTGTTTTTGTTGCCGCCCCCGCTTCATTTTACTCTCGTTTCAGCAAGGTGAATCCGACAGAAGATCAAAGATTTCCTCGAGAACCGGGACACTTGGGTTCATAGTCTCGAACCCGTGTAGTACTTCAAGACTTCAAGACATCTATCGATCGTCATGGAGAGTGAACAATCTCTGGAATGCCCTACCGACCGAAGTGGTTGAAGAGGAAGCGGCCACACTTTTTAAGAGGAAACTAGATCAGACCCTGAAGAATTATCGGCGGAGCACGACATCTGGCCGAGTCAGTAGAGTACGATGCGATGGGGTTCATACGGGATGACTTCCCCACAGCCCTTTACCTGAAGACAGGTGCTCCAATTTGGTGAACGTCACCAGTGGTGTACCTCAGGGATCCGTCCTAGGCCCGGTCCCATTCTTGTTATTTATTAATGACCTAGCATGCACTCTTCAATCGCCCAGCTTTATTTTTGCGGATGATGTGAAGATTGTTGGATCTAAGGGTAGGGCGGACTTGGGCAGGGAAATACGCACCGTCCTGAACTGGGCATACAAATGGGACTTACCTCTAAACGCTCAAAAAAGTCATTTGTTGTCAAGGGCAACAGAGAGCCTAACTGTCGCTCATGATCAAGGGATGTTCACCGTAGAGGTAGCCAGTAGGGTTAAAGACCTGGGGATCATCATGAAAAGTGACTTCAAATGGTCGGAGCAGTGCAACGCTGCTGCGCATAAGGCTCGTGGGGAGCTTTCTAGACTGCGATCAGCTTTGTCTTGCCGGAAGCCGGAGGTATTCGTACCTATTTACATGGCTATAGCACGACCTCACTTAGAAGGTAGCGTGCCGGCTTGGTCACCCTTCTAAAAAAAGGACACCGCCTGCCTCGAGAAAGTCCAACGTCTCGCCACGCGAATGGTTGAAGAGCAGAGGGGTAAGACTTACGAGCAGAGACTCTGTGACCTGAATCTCTTCTCGTTGGAAAGGAGGAGACGTCGAGGGGATCTCATAGAAACGTTCAAGGTAATGAAGGGCTTTTCTGGCCTTAGACCAGATAGTCTATTCCAAGGGGCCGTAGACTCCAGAACAAGGGGACATGAAAAGAAGTTGATAAAAGCCCGATCTAGGTTGATGGCTAGATCGCACTTCTTCAGCAACAGGGTTGTGAACAGTTGGAACGGTCTGCCTGGTGAAATGGTAGATCTGCAGACAGTCCAATCCTTCAAAGGTGCCCTAGATCGCAAGTGGAACGAGATCTTTCCTTGTAGTGAGCCTTGAGAATATCAACTAGATGGATGACGGGTAGCACTGTGGTCCTTCTGGAGTATGTTTTAGCAGACTTTTTCCCTCATTGCAAACTGTCTCAGTGAACGCTCACGATGCATAATGTCTCTCGCAGTTGATGTGCGACGAGGTTTTCCGTTTCCCTCTCCTTTTTAGTGGGGATTCGACGAAATTCACTCGGCAGTGGTGGGTGCATAACTGGTGTGCATACCATCGAAGGAATTCTGGAAGCTCGATTGGCCGTGGCCATTATCTGTCCTGTGCAGACTGAACTGAACTGAACTGAACTGAGCTGAGCTGTAAAACGGACGTGTCCGTGTGCGCCGATATTTCCAGTATTTCTCGTGATAATGGATTGGCTTGGTGGTCTCTCTAATATTAAGGGCCAGATCAGCAACCTAACAAAAGACTTACTCGCGGAGGGGACAAGTGAACTGACCGGTAGCTGTCTCACCGATGGAATGAACTATTTTATTCAATATAGATCCTCAATCGGAACTGGATTTGGCACAGTCCCGTATATCTGAACTCAGTTCTATCATTGATACCCAGAAGAAAGAGGTAGTAACATAAATTTTGTGCCGAGGTTTCAGATTATTTCTCTGAAAACGAAAAATGACGAACTGCAAGTGCAATTGGAGTCGGCGGAGCTCAGGCTGGATCACACTCGTGAACATTTTCAAATGCAGTTGAAGGAGAAAGAGGTATGTATTCCCTGCGAATGATCAGAAAAACTGATATAATTCAAAATTATTTGAAAAATTGCTCGCTGATCACATAGTAGCCCGTTGTTCATAAAAAATGACGCGGAAGTTTCTCCTGGTTCTAACCGATTAGGATGTAGGTATACGTACACTAAATTCATTGTGATGTCTTAGCATCCTAGAGTTGTACACAGTTCAGAGCCTAAAGTAAATTGATCGGGGGTGTTGTGTTCATATTCTTAACAATCCGATAGAGCTGAAAAGAATGAGGACAAGAGAGAAGAGCAAGGCTGATGTGATAGTTCATTTCGGTTCACTGGACGTTTCTTGCACTGTGAGCTACTTAGATCTCGCGATGCTGCGAAAGATGGAAAGGCCAAGTCTTCTTCAATCTAATGGTAGGGGAGACGGAAGAGAGAAGACCGATAACTGTGCACCAATTCGAAGAGTATATAGGGTCCTTGTTGTCAGCTGCTAGCCAGTCATCTATGGGGTTAGGGCTAGCCTACTAAAAGTGATCAGGCATATACACGATAAGTTAGATAACGGAGCAATACGGTTGGTGTAGGAGGGCTTAAGATAGATGTAGTGCTACTCACTTCGGTCAAGCTGTTTCGTAAAATTTTCTACTGTCGATGCGGCAACCTCTTCGTTTGTTAGTCTGTTACGGTCGTTGACTACTCTAATGGTGGAAACATTTGCTCCCAGCGGAGTCCTCACTCTCTCCTTCCGCAACTTGAGGGCATGTCCTCGGACTATGGTGCCGCTGCTGAGCATCAATAACGGTCTAACTCATTCACCCACGCCAATAACTTTGCAGTGGTGAGTAATAAAATGTACGGCGAACTTAGAAAAAGTAGTTGCCTCACGTGTTCGTGGTTAGGGCCCAAAAGATCTCCAACGGATCTTTTGGACCCCAACCACAAAGACGTGAAGCACCTACTTTTCCTAAGTCTGCTGTACATTTTCTCATTCCCCAATGCCACGTCATCTGTTGACCTCCACATGGTCTCTTCCACTCCCTAGGAGGGGCGGAGAATAGGACACGGTATGGTAGACGTGTGTTTGCCATACGTAACACGTCCAAACCAACAAAGTCTACTAAGCCGGATACGCTGTGACAAAACGTTCTCTGAATTAGTACCCAATACTCGATTTCTAACCTCATCGTCCCTTACTCGGCTATTCCACCCAATCCTGGCGATACTACGTAAACATCGATGGTCGAAAACCTCAAGGCGACGAATATCTTCAGCACGCAGACTCCAAGTTTCGCAACCATACAACAAAACTGAACGCACTGCAGCACAGTATACACGGCCTTTCAACTTCTGTGAAATATCAGATCGACGCCACAAGCGCTTCAGTCCAGCGTACGCCGCTCGAGCCTTGGATATCCGCGTGCTCACCTCTACTACTGTGCTCCCATCCGTCGTCACGCAGCTACCGAGGTAGGTGAAGTGGTCGACAACTGACATCACCTCCCCATCGAGCATCAACCTCGGAATTGTTGACGTCCAGTCTTGTAACATCACCTTGCACTTTGAAGGTGCAAAGCGCATGCCGAATGGAGCTACAGCTCTTGCGAGATTATCTAGTGCACGCTGAGCATGTTCCGTGCATTCGAACAAGCAGACAACGTCGTCCGCGTAATCTAGGTCACATAGCTTTCTACTATTTCCTAGTTCGACGCCTACATCTTGAAGATTTGCAGCGCACTGTCCATTATTTCGTCCATGACGAAGTTGAACAGGAATGGAGACAAAGGGCAACCCTGTCGAACACCACTGGTCGTTTCGAACCGACCGGATAGTTCACCGTAAACTCTAACGCGGCCAGAAGTATGAGAATACAATGATCTCATTAGGTTCACGAACTTCTGGGGCATACCTTTTCGATGAAGAACGCTGAAAAGCGATGTTCGATCAACGGAATCGAAGGCGCCTTTCAGGTCTAAGATGAGCATTATTGTCGGTCGGCGATGCGTGTGACACGTTTCAAGTAGTCGGCGAAGAGTAAAAATCTGGTCGATGCATCCTCGAACTGGGCGGAATATAGCCTGCTGTTCGCGGACATTCCTCTCGCGAGCCGGTGTAAGACGATGCAGCAAAATCGAAGCTAATACTTTGGTGACTATCGGAATTAAGCTAATCCCACGATGATTACTGCAGCCATTGCGCATTCCCTTCTTGGAGATCGGAAAAATCAATGACTCGCTCCACATTAACGGAATACGCTCGTCGTTCCAAATGTCACGGAGCAAGGCGGTAAGTGATTTTATCAACGCCTCACCACCCAGTTTAAAAAGAACTGGAGGAAGTTCGTCGGGACCTGCCGCTTTCCCCCGCCTTAGTAATCGAATACATGACTCTACTTCTTCTTCCGATGGGGGCTCAAGTGATACCACCCAAGGAGTCACAGTTGTTGACACGGGAATAACTACGCTAGCGCGCGGCCAGCTAAACTGTTCCTTGAAGTATTCGGCCCATCGGTCAAGCCTTTGCTGTTTGTTGTGGATGGGTTCTCCATTTCTATCCCAAATCGTTTCACTGACCTGAGTTCGCCGTCCACCGGTGTCACGAATAAGTTTGAACAGTCTTTGACTGTTACCTGAAGCAGCTGCTATTTCCATTTCTTCGGCTACCTTGATCCACCAATTTTCGCGATCATTCTTAAGGCTTTTTGTAACTTGTCTTTGCAGCTTTCTCCGCATCTTATTCATCTCCTTACGGTTCGAAAGCTGACGCTTTTGCTCCATTATACTCAGCGACTCTTGCGAGATCCAGTGTCTTTGATGGACAACGGATCGAGGACCACAGGCGAAACCTGCTGCAACGTGCATCGCCTGTTTGATATGAGCCCAATGCTCATCTACATTACTGTTCGTCGTAGATCCTAGCTCATGTTCTAACTTCTGCTCATACCGGGTGCGTACTTCTGGATCACACAAACGTTGCACGGCCAATCGGGTTTGTGGTTTTCGACGATGACCATGGAATTGGAGCGATAATCGCATTAAAACTAAGGCATGGTCAGACTCTACTTACGTGGACCAGTAAGATCTACAGTTCTGAACAGAATTACGCCACCGGTAGCTTACGGCGATATGATCAATTTGACTAAAAGTACCTGTAGAGTTAGAGCGCCATGTCGCTGTGCGACGCGAGCTGTGTCGGAAATTTGTGCTAGACAAGAACAATCGATTGTCTGCACAAAACTGGAGAAGCCTATCCCCGTTATCTGTGCGCTGAGCGGGTAAAGCACAACGCCCACCTAAACAGGTTTCTGACACAGTAAGTTTGCCAACTTGTGCATTGAAGTCACCAGCTAGCACTACAATGTCAGAACCTTTACTGCTGCGAACGAGAGTGGCGAGGGCATCATAGAACTCATCTTTCTGCAAGTCTGAGCTGTAGTCCGTTGGGGCGTACGCCGAGATCACAAACAAATTGCGTTTAACACAACTATCCTTTCGAACGCCGACTGACCCTTGGAGTCTCACAGCACATAAACGACAGTTAACAGGAATCCAGTCTAAAAGGGCAGCCTCAGCCTTGTCAGTCAAGACAATTCCTACACCACGTTGACCCACAGCTCTAGCTGCTTCGTCTCCTGAGGTGCGCAGAATATACCTCGATGAGATACCAGGAGCAGTTAGTTGAATTACACTGCTCGAATCCTGAATACGCGTTTCGCTTAAGCAGCAGACATCAATCTTCAGAGAATCTATTGTGAGGGCTAGGCACGCCTGCTGACCGGCCTGCATGAGTGTACGCACGTTGAAGGAGCCGAGATTAAGAGGCTGACGAGGCTTGAGAAAATGTGAGTTACCAGACAGAGGATTATTCCCGATACTATTTGACAGTGAATCGTTGCGAGTATCGATCGTGTTATCAGTGGGAGCATTATGGGTGAATAGATGAGGCAAAGAGGGATGGTTAGGGACAGAAGACGAAGGTTGAATAAAAGAGAGGGAACTCTGACCACTCGTCCTCATACTTGTACACTCCGATGTTATATGTTCACTAGAATCTAATTTAAATCGTCTGGAGTGTGAATGGATACTCTTCATTGAAGAGCCCATAAATGAATCACAACTGTGATTTCTCATAGTTATTTGTGTCTGGGTCACTGCTAACCCAGCGAACAACAAGGCTGCATGTGCATGCGCTCATATTGATAGAAAGTAGTATGTTAACGTGTGGACCAAATTTCCCCGGAAGCACACCACCGGTTTCGCGGTTGTTGCGGTTGTTCTTCTGCGAGGGTTGCGAATTCTTGTTCTGTGTGGCCAGTGACTGGTAGTGGAGTTCCAAAGGGATCGGCCTTGGTCCTGCTGCTGTTTTTGGTGTTCACTAGTGGTCTGCCGCTAAGTATTAAGCCTCCCTGTCTAATCTTCGTCGGTGACCTAAAAATCCTACTAGTGATAAGGATCGATGCAGACCATCGTGAACTGCAAGTGGATCTGGACTGCCTTGGTCCTTTCCCGTCAACGCCGAAAAGTGTGCGCAGATGCAGATAACAGAACCGAGATCAAATGGTGTCTAAAATTTCCAGGGGTCGGCTCCTCGAATGACCACCTGTGAACGTAACAGTAATTTCGGGACGACACTGACAGGATATGTGCCGCATCCGACATTTATTCAGGAGGCTATCTTACGATGTGCTAAGATTGCTGTAAACTGACTACGTACGTCCACCAATGGAGACTGGTGGAGTTGCTGCTTTCCCGCTCACAACCACTGAGTTGCAGAAGTTCGAGAGAATTCAACGAAAAACCACTCGGCTCTTTGGACTACAAAGTACCGGCTATAACGTACGGCTTCAGGTAATGGGATTGTTTCCAGAGGCGTATTGAAGGGTAAGAGGAGACCTATTCTGCTTCCAAGGAATAATCCGGGTGAGATGCAACCTCAACTGCAAGCAGAATCCCCTTTTGAGATTACGGATGCACCAGAAGCATTCATTGATGCTCTAGAAGCTGTAGTCGTCAGGACTACTGTTGATCTGTCGCCTATCCAGAAGGGTGACTAATTTGTGGAACTCACTGCCAACTGGGGCGGAACAGTAATACCAGAAGCGGTAAATGCTTATCTGAACAAGAAGTTTTTGAAATGACAGAAATGTTAGAAGTCGTTGACCCCGGCTGGATTCTAATCCACGCATGGTTGCCAC
Organism: Fasciola hepatica; assembly: GCA_948099385.1. Lineage (NCBI taxonomy): Eukaryota > Metazoa > Platyhelminthes > Trematoda > Plagiorchiida > Fasciolidae > Fasciola > Fasciola hepatica. Next base: position 3,946,278 of record CANUEZ040000010.1, read on the forward strand.
CCTCGCTTTAGTACCGTGAATACTGTATCAGCTAAGCTACGAGACCACACCGAAGGGATTCTGACTTTTTGCCTATGAATCACGGTATACCCGCCCAAATTACAGTAGCACGGCATCCGCCACAGTGAACTAGCTTGTAATTTGACTGCCCACAGCAGGATTTCCCTTTGTACTAACCAGCGTTCACCAGTTCAGTGAACGAGATGTGGTTGGGATCTCTCTCCTAAGACCCACAGTCCGGAGTAATTGGCAACGAGGCTCTTACGGGAATTGTCACTTTGCTTCTAATTCTAAAGACTAAAGGCTGGTTTTCCGAGCGGTGGAGTTAGACTACCCCCAGGGAACAGAGTTTTTGACTTGGAGTATGCCGATTATTTAGCCTTGCTAGGTGGCAACGCATAGTCAGTTCAACACGTCATGAACTGCTTGGGGATTAAGGTATCTGTGTACTTTGTGCCCTCCAAGTGCACAGTGCTTACGTAAAGCTGGCAAGAGTCTGAGTCTGCACTCGTTCTCAGTGGTGATCAGCTGGATTTGGTCGACCAATGTAAGCACCTCGGAGGCCTAATAACAGCTGGAGGTGGTGTTGTTGAGGAGGTCAGCTCACAGATACCGAGAGTTAGAGCAGCTTTCGCGAACCTGCGACACTCGTATCGCCAATCACATCCGGCCCTCTGCTAAGGGCTGGATGTACGTTGCCGCGGTTAGCAATGTTTTACTTTACGGTTGCGAGATCTGGCCACTCCGCGTTGAGGATGCTCGGCGTCTTTGTGTGTTAGCCAGTCGATGTTTCCGAAGCATTACTAGGGTCTGGTAGGAGCATCATGTGAGCAATGACGAAGTTCGCAATTGTGCGTTAGGTACTGCAGTGATCGCTCTGCACCGCCTTCAGTGGCTCGGACGTGTTTTACGAATGCCTGCCCATCGTCCCCCTTCCCGTGCTTAATAGGTTACGACCCTCGGGGCAACTACGCACTCAGTCTCAGCTTGTGGCTCTGATCGCTCCAGCCCGCTATGGAAAATCAGAAGGCAAAAACCCGACTAGCCAAAAATGTGTCTTTCACAGAAAATACTATGCTGTAGATAAAGCGAAAATCGAATATTGCCGAACTCGGGTATCCAGTTAGGTTCAAGCCCTGTTGGGCCGATTAGGTTGGTAAAAGTATTTTCCCTGATTGATTACTGACCCGTTGACCTCATTTGTGTTGGACTGTAGATGAGTGCTCGATCAGAAAAAAGGATTACGTCATGAGTGGTGCGGTGATTTATTGACTATTGATTGTTCAATCCGCCCTGGTAAGCTCGAGTTGGTTAATAGCTTGCCTAAAAAATTTTTTTATTCTTCGTTTTAACATCCTAACTGTGCTTCATTCGTTCTTGCCTGACGAGGCTGGAAGAAGTGACACAGCGGCCAAGCCATGACCTGGCGTAGGGCTGTGAAGTTAGCATCACCACTGGCTTCGATTGGTGCTTCCCGCCTTTTTGGTTGTAGCCCACGGGATAAAGATAGTCGTTGGTTAGAGACGTTAGAGTATACGGCTCAGAATGGAAGTCAGTGGGGTGAACTCGGTACGGTCTGTCTGTTGAGCTCTCGTGCCCCAAAAACACAAATGCCACTCAGACAAACAAAATGAAGAAGTGGTGGAAAAGTGCACGACGGAAAAGGAAAAAGATCACATATCATACCTTCCTTTACTAGCGACTTCTCGTGCTGTGTTGTATTTCCCGTCGTAAATGTGGAAGTGACAGATTAGGAGCTGGGAATGGCAGAATCAAAGAGTGGCAATGAACGTTTCTCTTGACTAATAACAAGCTTATGGTGGCTGAATTGTAAATAGAGAAACTCAGTGATGGGTTACACAAAATACAGCGGATGATATTATCATGACATTCAACCCGGCTGTAATCGAAAATAATTCGTTCATTGTTTTGGCGGCATAACGGGTTGTGTTGTGACAGCGTCTTTGTATAATTATGCTTCTCTGTTCCGCAGGTTGTGGGAATGTACTATCTGTTGTTGTGCTAGTGGACCCTAATGATCAAACGTGGATGCATTTAGTTCTTCGTGACTGGTTTCCTGTCCACTCATGAATGCGTTTACTTCACTAACGGTCTCTGGGTCCTCCAGAGTAGCATAGCGCTGCGTGGGGAACGGCAGATCATGTGATTGTTCCGGTCTGGCTTCCGTTGGTAACTCGGTCCCTCTGGCTGCTAGCCGGTGAAGTGACATTTTCTTCTTTGCCACCTGTATGCACAATGTAGGTATACTGTGGATTGCACATGGCCAGCTCCACTTCTGCCTGGAGATCGCATTTTGAAGACGTTTTGTCGTTTCAGAAAGCCAGGGTTCGGGACAGTCAACCAGGATGGCAGTGATTTTCTGGTGGTTGAATGACGGGCGTGTCGAAACAGTCGTTCCTATGGGGTGCTATTGGTTGCAATGCACAGGAATGATCGCAGTGAACGGCGGGAGTCCAATAGTACCGATTCTCAATGTGTAGATGAAAAACCTCTGATTTTTAAAGCAAGGCATACGGTTTTCCACAAGGTGCCGTTGAGGTTAGGCTGTTGATTATAAGCTGTTGTGTGGCTTACTTCCATTCCTTGGTCGTGTAAAAGGTATAAATATATAATGATAGTGATGCTAGACCATGATTTCGAGGTCATTCGTATGCACCGAGAACAACAAAGTGTTCGTAACAGGTCCAGGGGAACGCATGTAGCGACTGGTTATAGAAGAGCAACAGGACGCATACACGTGCATTATGGAGTTACATGTAACTCGAACGCTCTTAAATACCTGCGGTTGACCTTAGATACCGAGCACTTCCAGCTCTTGAGCAAAGGAAACACCGTCGAATGGAGTTTGCATACGGCATATATCATCATGATCGTATGTCTGCCACGCCGCCCGTAACAGTTGGCATGGTAATGATGTACGATATGCAAGACATTGCAGGTGGTAATGGACCAAACGTTTTCTCCGTCCAGGTCTTACCTGCGAAAGGGTTATTTGCTTTCGTGCCTTCACAGATAAGCAGTATTTTACTATAGTGACACTATTTCACTGCCATAACAGACAACATTAGGTAAATGTACCACGGGAAGTCACGATTTCCCTTGACTAAACAGGATTTTTTGACGACTAACGTTCCTGTATCATGCCATTCATTTACGCATCTCTTTTGCTACTTTCCCAACATTGGAATAGTCGTTTTGAGGAGCGGTTCAGGCCAGTTCTTGACACCCATATTTCGGTGCCATTCGTTCATATTTTGCAGTCCCTAATAATGAAACTTCGAAGCGAAGTATCAACTGAACGAGGTGAGCCCGAGGGGCAGTCAGCTGCAACAATTAAAACTTCAAAAGCTGACAGAAGTGCGGAGGCGACAGGTGCAAGTGCACATCCCGGAAGCTGCTTTGGTGGGTAATTAATTTTGTATTGTCCTGGTTGGCATTTTGCTGTATAGTGTGCATAAATCCTGTTCATTTAACTGCATTTTTGCTGTTATTTTTACTTCGTTCGGTTTTGGCATTAGCTTTCTTTACTCTAGTTAATTGACCATTGCTCGTCATATTCTTAGACAGCCGTGAAGTCGGGTTACAAATGCTATGCACCCCTCACAAATTCTTTAACTCATGGCTACTCGAACCGACACAAGAAGTGCGTTTCCATCACGACATAGAGTCTCAACTCAAAGTCTCGGTCTTGGTTTTTGGTCCTCCGTTACGGACTATACAAGCATAATCCGAAAATAAGAGAATCTCGTTATAACAAAACCTGTTTTTCTTAAGAATAACTCACTTCTTGCTACGGTTTATGATACCCACCAGAAAACCGTTATTTGTTTATTGGGTTATCTCTGACTTCACTCTTCCTCATGACTATTATCCTAGCTTCAATTTTTCTTCATGATTATTTTCTGCAGTATACTACCGCAAATTATTTGTTATGAATACCATACCACTTATTGACCTGAAAACGTGGCCCCCACAGTTAGCCCCTTTCGCTGTTTCTTCCGTTTTGCCATTGTATTTGCTACATGCTCTGCATCCTTCCGAAGAAGCGCCGAGGGTACTTCCTACCTCTAAACACGATGGTCCTCCACTGTGCTAACTACTGTTACTTCCCTTACTTCTATCGTTATCTCTGACGAGCTGCACTCACTGCTAGAATGCAGTGGATTTACAAGCAACCACCATTACGGACCACCATCCTGACGGTCTACCGATGACCTCCGAACTCTCGCTTCATACTTCCTGTCCACTATGCGCAGTAAATACAGAGAAACGCACTTGGTCTCGCTAGGCACGTCAAAACCTTTGATTGAGTCTATCATGGTCTCCTTATTATGCTCATTTACTTCGGACGATGCTTTCTCTACCAGGACGTGACTTGTCGTTGAAATAACTCATTCACGTAGCAATCTTTACTTGAAGCTTGAAGAAACGAATTCCAGATTTGCTATCCTTCTTTAGATTGTGCATAAATGCGTGAAGTCAACTGATTTGATCGGTTCTGAACCAGTGAACCGTTGGGTTCCATGTTCGATGTTTACGTAGTATCGCCAGGATTGGGTGGAATAGCCGAGTAAGCAACGATGGAGTAAGAAAGCGAGTATTGGGTACTAATTCAGAGAACGTTCTGTCACAGCGTATCCGGCTTAGTAGACTTCGTTGGTTGGGACGTGTTACGTATGGCAAACACACGTCTACCATACCGTGTCCTATTCTCCGCCCCTCCTAGGGAGTGGAAGAGACCACGTGGAGGTCAAGCGATGACGTGGCAGCGAGGAATGAGAAAATGTACAGCAGACTTAGGAAAAGTAGGTGCTTCACGTCTTCGTGGTTGGGGTCCAAAAGATCCGTCTACCAGTTGGCTGGAGACACTGAAGGATATGGCTGCGAACCGCGAACAGTGGAGATCGTGTTGTTACTTTCTATCGAATCAGAATGTTTGATCGGTGTACGTTTGTACAGTTAGACTGTGTTTTCCGTGTGTTGGCTACTAGAGCATTCTTTTCTTTTCCCACCCATATAGGTCCAGCCCCTGTCCATCTTGTATATTCATACTTTCTAATTCAACGTGCAACATGGTGAGAAAGGCAGTGGTCAGTGGGGCTTGCCCTACTGTTTAACGCTGTACGATGATGATGATGATGATGGGTTCCATGTAATGAATAAGGACTAGATGTAATAGTCAGTTCATGACGTAACGGATCGATCCCAGTGCTTTGCGTATTGAACGTAACAGTTTAAGACGCGTTCGACTTATTTGGTATGGTTTATCCACTCACCGGTGATTTTTAACCAGTGTCAAGTGATACTGATAATGGAAAATCCACGGGTTTTTTCGCGTCCAAAGGTGAATGCAAGTGAACTTTACACCATCTACATTTCGACTCTTCGCGCTGATGAATTCTACAGAACCATCAAAATGCATCCGAGTTTGGTGGTCATAGGTTCTAAAATACTCATCATCGCTGAGTCTTCAAAAAGGAGGATTGTCTCGACTTCTTTACAGGTGGCGTTAACTGCAGCACACACGCCGTTAGCCTTCTCAATCTGGTACTTGACCTTACCTCGGTAAACATGGGGTAAGTAGGGTAAACAGTATAATTGGCTCCTCTGTCTGGATGTTTGTCGTTTTCTCATGAGATAGTCTGGTTTTTATCCAGCATTTAAATTTTTCTGTGGCTCCGTGAAATCGCATCTCGGAACAGAAACTGCACATTAGTAAACCGCCCGACTGATGGGTCATTCTAGGTGTAGGGTTTTGTGAATAATCAATTTCAGTTTTGGATAGCCTTTAATCAAGGACCGAATGCGATGTTTCAAGTAGCTACACCAGCAAGAACCCTATTCGTATATCAAAACAGTCAGAGTGTAAAATTATTGAGAGAACCACTGATAATAGTTTCAACTGGATGATGTAAGTGTGTGAATGCAAGGGCGCCAGTAGTCATCACATGCTGCCGTGTCTCCCAATATCCGTAGCGTGTCTTATAGGAGCAGCACCTCCGAGTTGGTAGATTACCGTACCCTTGGAGTGTCTCCCATCTCTTTGGTCTCCATCAGGTACCCAGCTCTCATCTGGGGCTCCACAAAGCTGGAGCGTACGTCAGAGGCCACACCCCGGCAAACCACCCGATAGGCGATCTAAACCAGGTTGAGGGTAACTGAGGTCCAAAAATCTCAGTGAGACAATTTTGGCATTCGAAGATGGGTACCCCTGAATGGGCGGACGAAATAAACTATAATCTAACGGCCGTGAAAGCATCTGTGTGACTGACACGGCCGCATGGACCCCTGGTTTGGATTCAATTCCATCTAATCGCGAACAAACTCGTGGGGGGGGGGGGTACCGGTAACCATGTATCAACGCGTTGCTGCCTTACAACCGGCACTTGGTTGTGCAAATGCTAGAGGTGTGCCCTCGAAAGAAGCCGCTTGAAGCTAGGGATGTCTTGTACCAACCACCCGTGAGACTTTCTGACTGTGTCATCGTGAAGCCGGCTAATCCTCTCCAAGGAACCAGCTGCAGTAAAGTTAAAAATAAAGTAAACCGTAACTACCGATATCTCTGACCATTAAAGTCAGAAACCTAACACGGCCAGGCCCAGCGGCCAGGATTTTTAAACCTGTCTTTCATGTTATGCACTGGCCAACTTTACTAATTTTGTAACCACTATCGGGTTCAGCGAGGTAGTTCATCCCAAGACGTGCAGCACATGCCTCAATCATTGTAGTGTGGTGGTGAGCTGAAAAATTTTGTCTGGTAGTTTGCTGCTTGTACCCAATACTGTGCACCTAACTTCGACATTTCTCATCCAGCCTTCTCCCAGATTCGACCACTTCTGCGAAGAAATCAGTGTTCATTCGCCAAGGTATTAGCCTCGATTTTGCTGCATCGTTTCACACCAGCTCGCGATGGGAACGCTCGCGAACAACAGGCGGGATTCCGCCCAGGTCGAGGATGCATCAACTAGATTTTTACTCGTCAATTACTAGAGGTGCGTCACACACTGTCGATCGACAGTAATGGCTTTCTTAGACTTGAAAAGCACCTTCGATACAGTTGACCGGACGGCGCTATTCAGTACTCTTCACCGGATAGGTATGCCCCAGAAATTCGTGAATTTACTGAGATCATTGTACTGTCATACTTCTGGCCGCGTTAGAATTTACGGTGAACTTTCCGGTCGGTTCGAAACGACCAGTGGTGTTCGACAGAGATGTCCTGTGTCTCCATTCCTGTTCAACTTCGTCGTGGACGAAATAGTGGACAGTGCGCTGCAAATCTTCAAGATGTAGGCGTCGAACTAGGAAATAGTAGAAAGCTATGTGACCTAGATTACGCGGACGACGTTGTCTGCTTGTTCGAATGCACGGAACATGCTCAGCGTGCACTAGATAATCTCGCAAGAGCTGTAGCTCCATTCGGCATGCGCTTTGCACCTTCAAAGTGCAAGGTGATGTTACAAGACTGGACGTCAACAATTCCGAGGTTGATGCTCGATGGGGAGGTGATGTCAGTTGTCGACCACTTCACCTACCTCGGTAGCTGCGCGACGACGGATGGGAGCACAGTAGTAGAGGTGAGCACGCGGATATCCAAGGCTCGAGCGGCGTACGCTGGACTGAAGCGCTTGTGGCGTCGATCTGATATTTCACAGAAGTTGAAAGGCCGTGTATACTGTGCTGCAGTGCGTTCAGTTTTGTTGTATGGTTGCGAAGATATTCGTCGCCTTGAGGTTTTCGACCATCGATGTTTACGTAGTATCGCTAGGATTGGGTGGAATAGCCGAGTAAGCGACGATGAGGTCAGAAATCGAGTATTGGGTACTAATTCAGAGAACGTTCTGTCACAGCGTATCCGGCTTAGTAGACTTCGTTGGTTGGGACACGTGTTACGTATGGCAAACACACGTCTACCATACCGTGTCCTATTCTCCGCTCCTCCTAGGGAGTGGAAGAGACCACGTGGAGGTCAAGAGATGACGTGGCAGCGAGGAATGAGAAAATGTACAGCAGACTTAGGAAAAGTAGGTGCTTCACGTCTTCGTGGTTGGGGTCCAAAAGATCCGTCTACCAGTTGGCTGGAGACACTGAAGGATATGGCTGCGAACCGCGAGCAGTGGCGATCGTGTTGTTACTTTCTATCGAATCAGAATGATTGATCGATGTTTGTTTGTACAGTTAGACTGTATATTCCGGTGTTGGCTACTAGGGCGCTGTTTCCTTTTCCACCCATGTAGGTCTACTCCCCCCCATCTTGTTTATTCGTTCTTTCTATTTCTGTTTGCAACATGATGAGAAAGGAAGTGGTCAGTGGGGCTTGCCCTACTGTTTAACGCTGTACGATGATGATGATGATGGACTTGGCCGTGCAGGACGTGTTAGACTTCCTGGATGAGGTTCAAGAGACCTTCCCACTCAATGGTTAAATACGTCTAAGGATATGGCTAGGTGTCGCGAGAAGTGGCGTTCTTATGTTCACAAACTTTGTTTATCGAATTGGTACCAATATTAGTAGTTCATTTATTGCCCCTCTGACACCCCTCTCTTTTCTCATTGTTTCCGATTGAGGCTGTCGTCAGGACAAAGCAAGCAAAGCCACCGCACCCACTGCACCCACCGCATGGTTACTGATTGTCTGAAATGAACTGAAATCTATATATAATAGTATCCAAAGCCGATTTCGGGCTTAGGATAGTCTTTCACTTAACTTCCTTGAGGGAAATTGTGCGCATCAGACTTACCCTCTCCTTTTTGGTTCAACTTCCTAGTGGTCATGGTTCTAAAACCTTTGTTTTTGTCATACAAGGATGGCGGTACCAAACCCTTACCAAGTGGAAGTGTCGGACTGAGTAGTTATCTTAACTGAAGTGAGTTACAGGCTTTTACTGAATAGCTTAATTGCCTTCGTATTAATTTTCGGGGTACGTTTTTCACCTTGTAAGTGCAAGATGCGGCCGCAGAACGTCGTTGGTCCAACATCAAACGCTAGTGTCAGGGAGATAAACCAGGTAGATAAGTTATGTTATCTAAGAAGCCGCCTTTCACCGAGAGGACGGATATAGGGTAAAGTGTAATCACGTGAACAAAAGGCGTGTTTGGCTTTCTCCAACCTCAGCCGTCTGTGGCGTCGACGTGATATTTCTTTATCTAGCAGGTTCAGGGGACAGTGCAACAGTTAAGTCTGTTTTTCCGTGGTGATTCAGAGGCGGATACAATAAGGGTAAAGGATGCCCGAACATTATCGGTATTCGGACACCGATACCTTCGTAGCATTGCTACATTGCTTCCGAAAAGCCGGGTGAGGAACACTCTAGTTAGGCATAGGTTATTACGCACACGATGCGAATCATTAGATCAGTCACTTAGGATCATCGGGCGAAGGTGGTTTTGAGGTGTTACGCATGCCCCCAGGTAGACCACTTGGCGTATAGTGTTCACTGATGCGGGTAATGACCGGAAGATTAAGAAAGGCCAATCCATGATATGAACGGGAGAAGTGAAAAGCTTGTTGACTTGGGCCATGTAGAGCGTGTTAGGCTTTCTGTGTGATCCAGTTAGTCTACCCATACATTAGTGGATATGGCTAGGTGTCACAATCAGTGGCGCTCGTGCATTCGCACGTGTTTTCTGTCGTCTTGATACAACTAATGTTAGTGCTGTTATTTTTTCACACAGCTTCATTGTTTAGATTTCCGCCGTGTGATAGCAGCCGCACGTGCCGCATCCAGTGCGTGGTTAAAGGCTGTCCGAAGTGAACTGAACTCATTCCACAGAGTCAATTCCCTTTGGATTATCCACCAAAATAATTTGCACCTGATAGTAATAATCTTAAGAATGGTGTTTTACTTCCTTTTCTATTTAATATACCTAAGTTGCACAACAATTTGGGAAGGGGTTCAAAGCCGGTTGGGGGTTGTCGAACGGTGAGGTGATCGGCGGTAACAAGACTCGAACCTCGGACACCCTAGTTTGATGTTTGCCCTGATGACCGCTTCACCACCTTGCCTACTTCTAAGCCTCATTCATCGGCTTTTACTGTGCATTGTAAAATGTCTCGTTTTACCGTTTACTTTGATCATTTGTGTTGGTTTCTCTTCATTGTTGTAATGTGTTTCGGTTTTACAGAACTCGCCAGTGAGGATCATGAGCTGACTGGCTCCGGTGGCAATGATGGTACGGCCACGTGGCAGGAACTGAAGAACGAAGTGGCGAAGTTACGGGGTGAAGTTACCAGGTGGCGTCGCATAGCAAAGCAGGTGTGCATTGCCTCTAACTTTTATCGTATACAACGGCTAGGCATATATATATATATATATATATATATATATATATATATATATATATATATATATATATATATATCCACCCACGCCAGGCTGTGCCAAACGAGACATGGTACAACCAGAGAAGAAGTGGTAGATTGTTTCAGATTTCTATTTTTTGTGGGCGCAATACGTCCAGGTTACCCAGGCCAAAAGCAAGTGTTTTTGTTAGGGGTCCACAACCGGAACCTTCAGCTATCCAAAACAACCCGCAAGGCAGCGGGCGAAGCGTGGGTTGCGTAAACCACTGCGGCAGGCGACCGATGGCTCAGTTCATACGTCCTTCGGATAAGGTCAGACATCCTGGGTGCCCAGTACACCCCTCCGCCACAGGTGCTCGTGAGCTTAGTGCTGTATGCTTCGTACGCAGTCCATGGTTGGTTTGTAATCAGGCTTGAGCCATGTCCCGTAGATTGAATATCAGTCAACTAGACGGAGAGCGCCGGGCGTTCTCAGACTTTGGAAAAAACACCTTAGCAAAGGCTGTTTGAGATGCGCGGTCATTTGGGAACATTTTGAAAGGCCTTCAGGACTAGTGGCCATCTCGGGGCCTGAGACACCCTCCCCTAATCATTCTGAGGCATTTGGAGGTGTACCTCGTAGCCACGAAATTTTCCTGCGTTATCGGGAGAATCAGGCACTATGACACGGAAGGCTTGGTGCGGGGAGCCACCGAAGACTCCCGTAAGTTAGTCGTGATTATTATCTTGACGACCTTGAAGCTGTCTACTATAAAAGCGGTAGGCAGCCATTTTGGTGGTCAACTCATGTAAGTGTGGATCCCAATGATACATTTGCTGAGCTGTGCTCATGAAGTTTTCTGTGTTTAGGTGATTTCAGATCAAACACGCGTAACCCCCTGCGAAGGAACACTGGTCTTTGCTTACTAAAAAGTGTATAACTTGTTGTTTTCATCTTTATTGTAGCTTATTGGGATGTTTAACATAATTTCCTTGGCTGCATTTCTACGACACTGGCAACGTCGCTACGACTTATGATTTTCTAGCTGTTATATTAGAAAATTAATTCGTGATTTATTTTTCATTTGTTCATTGGACGTTAGAATGTCAATTTTTTCAAAGTTAAATTGTAGCAAAATTCACACTGGATCGTTGTTGACCTTCAAAACGATGATTTTCCGTTCTGAAAGCATTTATCCTAGTTAATCGGACAATAAAGTATACCTTTCAAAAGCTCGTAATCACAGCTTGGTGTTTAGGTCGCAAAATTTTTATCCCCATTTGGGGTAAAACCATCAGTTCGCACTGAGATTTTTTTAATTTTGCGAAGGTAATTCCATTGATGGATGTTCAAATGCGACAGCATTGAACCATGTGTTTTCATATTGCCCAAAGAACTACCTGATCTCAACTAATGGAGTGCAAGGCGGGGATTTGCGGAAACAATTAGGAGGTGGCCGTTTTCTATTTGTGTTCCATTTTGATCTCTGTTGAGATTCCGTGTTCTCTTGAGTCCCCAAAAATTTGGGCTCAAATGCTTTGCGCGCAGGATGGTGCAGCTATCACTACGACAAAAAAGACGGCAGTCTGACAAATCGGTCAGGACCATTCTTTTCTTTTCTTTCCACGTGTGATCGATGTTTTGTTTGCACCGTTCGACCGAGTCTATTGCCTGAGAAGAGTTGGGGTATTTTCAGGTACCAGTTAGCGTTTGAGTTTTTCTGGTTTGTCTCAAACGATGTCTGCATTGACTGAAACTGAGTTATGAAATCATTATTCTGTTTGGACATCGCATTTGATTTGATGCGGAATGTTTCATCATACAGTCTGAGCCCTCAGCTTACCATGGAAACGTTCACCACATCAGTTTCGTATACAAGTCACTAAGGGAAAATTATCATGATGGAGTATTTCTGAGAAAAATAATTTAATGAGAACTGGAATCACTGGAGTATATATTCCAACTGACTAGAGCCCAGCCTAATCGTCATTGCAGTCGTTGCGCGATTTTAGCGCTCCTCCAGTTCATGACAATAATGTGTTCAATTCTAGTCGTTTTTAGTAGCGAAAAATTTCACATCATAAAAATTCAGAAAGGACTAAACAGTAACATTCTAATCCTGATTTTATTTTATTATTTGGTAAATATTCAATATCGCTCAGTCTACGGACTTAATATCTTGTCAGGTGTGCGATAGATCTACTCGTGAATCCTTGATTTGGGCTGTATTTTGTTCATCAAGTAAACTTGGCGCCTTTCGTTGTCTTTCTGTCACCGGGCTTATGGTTCATCATTCGATGATCTGTCAGTTTTCCAAACTTTTATACTTTTCCGTAGAAAAAAACAAACGATCGACAATCGTCCAACCTCCCGGTGGTGTCCACATCGGATCTAGAAGCAGAAATAGAAGTAAGTTGCTTATATCTTGTCAGTCTTCCATAAACGTTTTACTAATTCAGGTATCCTTGGAGGAAAAACATCTATGAATTAGAAAACAGGTGCACGAATCGGGACATTCTCCGTGCAGTTATGCTCAGTTACTATGTGTTAATGGAACTGCAAGATTTCCTCTTCCGTAAACGCGGAATTTTTCCATGGAACACTTTAGTCAAAGGTTCATATTTGCGCCTTTTGGTTTCCATACATTACTTTCTATAAACCCAAGGATATGTCAGCAAACCGTAAACAGTGGGAATAGTTTTGTCGCTTTCTGTCGAATCACAAAGATTGATCAATTTGCGTCTGTACAGTTAGATTGTGTATTCCGTGTGTTGGTTACCAGGGCGTTGTTTCCTTTTCCTACCCCTGTAAGTCCACCACCTGTCCCTTTTGTATATTCATTCTTTCTATTTCTACGTGTAACATGATGAGAAAGGCAGTGGCCATTGGGGCTTGCCCTACTGTTTAGCACTGCACGATGATGATAACGATAATGAAGCCATGACTGCGCCATTTTGCCTATAAAAAGTGCGCAACAACTTAGGTGGCGCGGGGTACGTAGTGATCTCTTTTCAGGTAATATGGTGTTTCTATTGACTTCGAAAACGATCCGCAATCCACTGTGATGTTTACTCTCCTCGTCATCTAGGATCTGAAACAAAAGCTTCTCGATATGGATGAACTTCGTCAGACTGAACTGACCGCATTGCGCGACACACATACTGAACACATGAATAATCTTGTGGATCAACTTCGGGAAACCGAGGCTGAAGTGCTTTCGTTACGGGAGAAGCTTCAAGAGACTGAAGCTCAGAAGAAACCTTCCCCTATCCCACCACCGTTGACGTTTCGGCCGTCCACTAACGACACACGTGTTGAACCTTCACCCAGTCCGGGTCCAGATCGGGGCACGAAGAGACAACGATCGATGAAAAAACGGAAGCAAAAAGCTCTCAGTATGTTATCGCTCATCATCGATTCGGTTTAATGTATACGTGTGCCCATGGAGATCACTAGACGGTATTTCGCAGGATGTGTTTTGGATTGTGTTGCTTTGGTTGAACTTATCTGAACGATACTGATTGGCATCTAGAACATGGTATCGTCACTTAGTTTTCAAATCAGATAAAATAAAGGTTGCGTTTGATGAGCCCGTTATTCAAGTCAAGTCAAGGATGCACTGTATTCTGTGAGTGTTCCATTCGGTTTACGGTGTCCATTGCTAAAATGGTTCATCCTGTTGCTAATTCCGATCATTCATGTTTGTCTGTTCCCCGTCCCGGAAGTGGTCATCGTCTTTTCTGTCGGGAATGAACCTCCCATCGATTGTGATAAGAAAACAAAGCCGTCTCGTTATTCCATTAGCTGAAATCAAAGTTTATGCACACGCATTTAGTTTTTTTTTGTTAAATTTACTTACATTCTGCAGCTTCTGCTCACGCACGGAGTTGTTCTCACATGGATGTTCAGTTCAGTTCATTTGTTTCAGCCATCAACCTTGCATTTATGTGTTCTGGTTTTGGTTACTGCCTCGCAGCATCGTCCAGTCGAGGACAAAACAAACAGAGGCACAAAGTGCCAAAGATCCGAAAACGAACGAGTAAACGGAAATCACGAAGACGAAGAAGGAGCGTGAACGCAACTTCGCCGCTGACCGTTACATCTAGCCGTATCATCTGGCAGGCAGATTAGGGACACTACGCACCGAGCATCTCAAAGAAGCTTCTAATGAGATGAATCCTATGGGCCCAGTGGTATCTGACTAGACTGACTAAGGTGTATGCCATTCGCACAGTTCGTTAAACTACATGTTAGTTGGTAACACACCGTCGTTCCGAGATTGATGCCTTGTTCTCTCTTCGTCACCTCTTTCTACTCCCGTACTAACGTTCGGTGATTACCAGCAAAAACCACCACTCCCCTTGTTAGCTGTAGTATCCATTAAACAGTGCTCTAGTGTACTAAGACAGAGCATCCGCGCATGTGACGTGCGTATTCCGGCTATTTGACTATTGCTGTTTGACACGCTTTATCCGAATGGCTTACTTTGTTATGCTCATGGTTCGTTAAGACGTCCATTTAATCCGCTTTGGTTATCTTCCTGACTCTTTATCTCCAAGTTATCCAATAAGGATGACTATTCCTCAGCATAATTCGAACGAAAAACTGGTCGGTAAAATCAAGTTACCAAGAGATAGCTTGCATTTACAATCGTCATTTCCGTAGTGTAGTGATTGGCAGTCTTTTCACTGTATGGTTCATACGATTTCTTCTTTACGCAAAAATCCGGTATACTTTCTACTGAATTAGTTTCTCCGCAAATATGCATTTTCTACACTATGATATGTGTGAGTTACATTGTGATCCGAGTGATTACTTAATGCCTCTGTTATTCCTTCTATGAGCAGTCGGCTGTCTACACGTAATCCTATTGCGATCACCAGATGTAATCGTTCTTTCGCCCAATAAAGTGCATTTTCCCCCCGTAATTCCCTTCTCTCTGAAGTGGGATCACACGCTGAGGTCACTGAATTGTCTCGTACCGCTCCAGAACCACCCGTTGAGGTGAGTTGAATTTTTGCAAATCGGCACTCTATTTATATTCGCGTGTGGGTTGCTTCCCTAACATTGAAGATAATCGCTAAGCCACTGTCCGTCTCACTGTTTTGTTGATTACGAATAATCAGAAGCAGTTTCTGTGAACGCTCCGGAGAAACTTGCTTTCTTTGTCTATCCCTCCACTTTTCTCACTTATTCTAAGTGAATCCAAAGAACCACGAGTGGCTGTGATAAAAAAAAGCATAACTCTTAATAGGAATAAATTTAACAGAGAGAAATTTGGATTCAACCCTTGGATCTAAGCATTCTCCTCACTTGGCTACCCTCAACTGACACTGTTTTGTAACTGAATTGAATCTGGAGATAATCCTATCCTCGTGTGAAGATAATGACATCGTCCTCTCCTCAGGCAGCAAAATGTCTGACTTGGAATTCGAGGATGTTATTGTTCTTCTGAATGATGGTCCAGGTAAGTTACGAGCTTTCATAGATAGCCGAAACAACAGTGTAGCAATGTTTGGGATGTATTTTGATCCTTGAAAATGTAAAATGCTGTTGTAGGACTGGGTTGGCTGTTGGTGAGGGAAGCTCTAGTTGCAGTGGATAAATTTTGTTACCTGGGCAGTCACACCTCACCAGATGGACAGATATCTGATGAAGTGTGATCGCGTATACAGAAGGTGCGTTTGGCTTTTGCCAACCTCCGTCATCTGTGGCGGTGATGTGACATCGGATTGTCTGTTAAAAGTTGAGTGTACACTGCAACGGTTAGGTATGTTCTTTTATACGGCCGAGAACCATGGTCGGTGAGGTTAGAAGATAGGCGAAGACTGTCAGTGTTCGAGCATCGATGTTTTCGTACCATTTGTCGCGTATGGTGGAGACACCGTATCAGCAATGCTGATGTTTGGCATAGGATGTTGGGAACCAATAGTTGTTTACTGAAACTAGTACTGAATTCAAACAGGTTGATGTGGCTGGGACATATGTTACGGATGTTTGCCGATAGACTTCCTCTTCGTAGGGTGCTGTCCGAGTCAGCTAGTGGTTGGAGGGTAGGTCGAGGTGGTCAGTCCATGACGTGACGGAAATGTATGGAAACTTTGACCAGTGGATTTGGCCACGTGGGCCGTGTTAGATTTGGGGTTTTGGGGTCGACGTGACCCGCCTACCAAATGATTGGGAACATTAATTGATATGGCTGTGTGTCGCAGCCAGTGGTATAGTTGCATTCGAACTCTATCTTTATCTTCGTGATTTCTACTTAATACTTTGATCTTTTTGGCTGTTTTTCACTGTATGCCTCTATTATGTTGGAGTGCATGTGTGGGAGAGTAGAAAACTAAGGTAATCATCAAGTTTTTTTTAAAGTAATCCAGCTTTTTTCCCCTGTTTGTCAGAACCCGATCCAGGTGGGATAGGGGGAGTTTTTATACAGGTTTTGTTCTGGAAGAGAGGTGTTGTCATACGGAACGTATGGATGGGTAGGAACTACAAAATGCTAAGTATTTGTGAAACGGATCAATGGAGTAATCAACTTAAACAGCTATGTTGTGATCACGGACTGTTACTGACATGGATTTTTCGATTACTATAGACAATGCTGCTTTAAAGGACTTCATAGGTTAGACTCAGATCGGCCATATCTTTGTCGATCGCCATTGGCTCGGATCGATTCACGTCTGTCACTCACTTTTGTTTACTGCTGTCAACTTCGATCATACTTCTTTCTGCGCGCATGTGTGATCCAGAAGTATGCACCCGTTACGAGCAGAAGTTAGAACATGAGCTAGGATCTACGACGAACAGTAATGTAGATGAGCATTGGGCTCATATCAAACAGGCGATGCACGTTGCAGCAGGTTTCGCCTGTGGTCCTCGATCCGTTGTCCATCAAAGACACTGGATCTCGCAAGAGTCGCTGAGTATAAAGGAGCAAAAGCGTCAGCTTTCGAACCGTAAGGAGATGAATAAGATGCGGAGAAAGCTGCGAAGACAAGTTACGAAAAGCCTTAAGAATGATCGCGAAAATTGGTGGATCAAGGTAGCCGAAGAAATGGAAATAGCAGCTGCTTCAGGTAACAGTCAAAGACTGTTCAAACTTATTCGTGACACCGGTGGACGGCGAACTCAGGTCAGTGAAACGATTTGGGATAGAAATGGAGAACCCATCCATAACAAACAGCAAAGGCTTGACCGATGGGCCGAATACTTCAAGGAACAGTTTAGCTGGCCGCACGCTAGTGTAGTTATTCCCGTGTCAACAACTGTGACTCCTTGGGTGGTATCACTTGAGCCCCCATCAGAAGTAGAAGTAGAGTCATGTATTCGGTTACCAAGGCGGGGGAAAGCGGCAGGTCCCGACGAACTTCCTCCAGTTCTTTGCAAACTGGGTGGTGAGGCGTTGATAAAATCACTTACCGCCTTGCTCCGTGACATTTGGAACGAGGAGCGTATTCCGTTAATGTGGAGCGAGTCATTGATTTTTCCGATCTCCAAGAAGGGAATGCGCAATGGCTGCAGTAATCATCGTGGGATTAGCTTAATTCCGATAGTCGCCAAAGTATTAGCTTCGATTTTGCTGCACCGTCCTACACCGGCTCGCGAGAGGAATGTCCGCGAACAGCAGGCTGGATTCCGCCCAGTTCGAGGATGCATCGACCAGATTTTTACTCTTCGCCGACTACTTGAAACGTGTCACGCGCATCGCCGACCTACAATAATGATTTTCTTAGCTTTGAAAGGCGCCTTCGATTCCGTTGATCGAACATCGCTTTTCAGTGTTCTTCATCGAAAAGGTATGCCCCAGAAGTTCGTGAACCTAATGAGATCATTGTATTCTCATACTTCTGGCCGCGTTAGAGTTTACGGTGAACTATCCGGTCGGTTCGAAACGACCAGTGGTGTTCGACAGGGTTGCCCTTTGTCTCCATTCCTGTTCAACTTCGTCGTGGACGAAATAGTGGAGAGTGGGCCGGAATATCTTCAGGACGTAGGCGTCGAACTAGGAAATGGTGGAAGACTATGTGACCTAGATTACGCGGACGACGTTGTCTGCTTGTTCGAATGCACGGAACATGCTCAGCGTGCACTGGATAATCTCGCAAGAGCTGTAGCTCCATTCGGCATGCGCTTTGCACCTTCAAAGTGCGAGGTGATGTTACAAGACTGGACGTCAACAATTCCGAGGTTGATGCTCGATGGGGAGGTGATGTCAGTTGTCGACCACTTCACCTACCTCGGTAGCTGCGTGACGACGGATGGGAGCACAGTAGTAGAGGTGAGCACGCGGATATCCAAGGCTCGAGCGGCGTACGCTGGACTGAAGCGCTTGTGGCGTCGATCTGATATTTCACAGAAGTTGAAAGGCCGTGTATACTGTGCTGCAGTGCGTTCAGTTTTGTTGTATGGTTGCGAAACTTGGAGTCTGCGTGCTGAAGATATTCGTCGCCTTGAGGTTTTCGACCATCGATGTTTACGTAGTATCGCTAGGATTGGGTGGAATAGCCGAGTAAGCGACGATGAGGTCAGAAAGCGAGTATTGGGTACTAATTCAGAGAACGTTCTGTCACAGCGTACCCGGCTTAGTAGACTTCGTTGGTTGGGACACGTGTTACGTATGGAAAACACACGTCTACCATACCGTGTCCTATTCTCCGCTCCTCCTAGGGAGTGGAAGAGACCACGTGGAGGTCAAGAGATGACGTGGCAGCGAGGAATGAGAAAATGTACAGCAGACTTAGGAAAAGTAGGTGCTTCACGTCTTCGTGGTTGGGGTCCAAAAGATCCGTCTACCAGTTGGCTGGAGACACTGAAGGATATGGCTGCGAACCGCGAGCAGTGGCGATCTGTCGAATCAGAATGACTGATCAGTGTTTGTTTGTACAGTTAGACTGTATATTCCGGTGTTGGCTACTAGGGCGCTGTTTCCTTTTCCACCCATGTAGGTCCACTCCCTCTCCATCTTGTATATTCATACTTTTTAATTCAACGTGCAACATGATGAGAAAGGAAGTGGTCATTGGGGCTTGCCCTACTGTTTAACGCTGTACGATGATGATGATGATGATGGTGATGATGCATGTTATATAAGTTGTATCGTTGGGGGATAAACCATATTCCAGTTCTAACGTGCCCCACACCTGCTACGAGGTCAAGTTCAGTCTGTTTTGCAAACTGAAGTATGCATCTGGTAATCTGTTTCGTCAAATGCCCGGATGAAGAAAATCGTTGTTCTCAGACCAAGAATATTCCTTCTTCGGGAAAAGTCCCGGGAGGAACACACACATGTACCCACACAATGCATATCTCCATTCTTAGATGTTCGTCAGTTGTTTTCTCTGGATGCCAGACATGATAATGCTCAAATATCTACTCAGTGGTTAGACACATTTGAGGGTATTATGACGTGTGGCGACCAGTGGCCTTGTATTTTTGCTGAAAGAAAACAGTTAGAACCGTCACATCGTTATTTGCTCTCCAAACTCAAATGGATGCACTGTTTCGCAAGTTCAGCTTATGACTGTCGGATATACCTACTGGCAGAGGTAGAGAACATTGAGCGTGTATGTATTTCTGCACATTGTTTTTTGTGACTACCTCGGATTGATTCGACTCACTTGTATACAGCTGAAGGGAATCAGTGTGCCCTTACGCAGGACTTGGAGTGGCCAGCTATGGAACGGGCTTCAATAGTCGCAGAAGCGAACCGACTGGCCATGAAGTCGCCCGTTGTCGTCATTATATAACGAGCAAAGTCAAATCAAAAGTGACTTACGAACGCTGCATTGCTATATATAATAACGTGTGCAACGGATGGGTTTTTACGGTGGTGAAATTGCGGGCCTATGCCTGGTAAACGAATAGCAAAATAGTGTATTTTTGACCAGTGTTCGCATACGCGCATTCTTAGATAGTCTTGTTTGATGAAAAATGATAACCAGTTGCTCTTACTCGTGGTTCGTTTTCTCCATGTTTCCAACTAACTGGTGATGGTGTCTTTATCTCCAGGGAACAAGACAAAGGAGGCTTACCTCCATTTTTCTCTCCATGAACTTTATTGTGCCTCGTCTCTACAACCTTTGGTTATCGCAGCCATTGACCCCAATTGTACCTGCTTTGTAGAGTCCGTTGAAGCAAAAATGCTCTTACTAGCCAAAAAGAATTGACGTGTCTCTTCAACATTCCATTCTTTCTGCCGGCCGTTTTTATAAATATCGAAACGACCAATTTCGATATATGTTTACTCGTTATGCAGAGCTAACCGGTCGAGCAGGAGTGAAATGATCTTCGTGTTGATGGAATCAGTCATTGTTATGCAGTGGAAATACTACTTACATGCGCCCATGCGCACATACAAATCACAGGAACATATGTACAGTTATCCATGCAAGAAACCGGTCTCATTAACCGAATGATCGATAGTACAATGTACTGAATAGAACGATTTTAGTGATAAATAACGAATCACGGAAGACCCGAAACGACATCTAGGTCACACGAATCCGAGGATCACGCCGCTCAAAAACCTAACAGTTCACGTCCTTCCCCTGTTGACCATGCCAGTTGAAGAATATCCATATTCAGATACTGATGGAGTAAGCTAATAACCCAGTGGTTTTAATTATTTGTGTCGGAAGTATTCGTCTAGGAGCTGCAAAGTACCCAAACCATGATGTCTGAATCAATGGTAAAATTTCACACGAGAAGGTAGGGCGATGACAGACACAGTTGGGTTCTGCGTAACACTTTCAACATAGAAATTAGTGTGTACGTCGTTTGTTTTCGTACTGAGCTGCACTTTGTTTCCCTTCGGTTGTGTAAACCAGCAGGCAGGATGAACCGACAGATATGGCGTGTTTACTGTCCGTGGATAGTAACTAGTGTTGAAATGTTTCATTGTAACCGTTTAGAAATCACTGAGTAAAGCAGAACGTTATCTCTATGCAGTGCACTACGTGACTTTTGCGGGATGAATTCATCAATTATGTGCGCGCTGTTTTGGTATTCTATACTTCATTTCTGGTTAGTGACTTATCTTTGCATCAGTTTTTGTGGAACATTCAGAGAGATTTTCAGGTCTTTTCGACTCCTTTTTGCTCTGTTCTCGTCATATTCAGTGCGTCAAGTGTTGCCTCAGCTCATGCTCAATTATTGTTCACTTAGTTTCGTAGTGGACGTTCACGCTTTTGTATATCGTCTAGGACTTTTTACCACCTGGTCGGCTATCGCAAGGTCCAAAACTGATAGCCTTTCAATTCCTTTCTTCACCTATCTGTGTCGTTTTGCAGAAAACGTTCAACGAGATGGCGGTGCAGTGCGTGATGCTAGACTTTTCCACTGGTAAGCACATACTTTATCTGTAACCCGTAGCACGTGTCTCGTTGCTTTATAGGTGACGTACGTGTGCTCCTCATAGTCCTCTTACAATCGTAGCTCATATGTTCTCGTAGCGTTAACCTCTTTTGACCGTTGCTATTTTTGTTGCTGTGGCTGTAACACGAGCCATGACTGACTCCTCCTTACAGACTTCCTCACCTCAGTTTTTTTTCGCATTAGTCATTCCTCATAACACTTTTACCCACACAACCATTCACTTCCTTCACAAACCATAGATATCCCGTTTGTGGTCGAGTTACCGAATTCGTTGAATCCACACCACCTCAGTGTTATAGCTACGCATCTATCCATCGAATACCTAAAATGAGACATCAAAAAGAAATTATTTAATTTAATCATCTTTCGCGGATTTTAAAAACCAGATCTTTGTGTCTGAGCGCAGTAATTTGTTGAAAAAGTCGACAATTCATGCACTATAAACTAGTAGAATTAACAGTTTACATCGCATGTTTATATATTATCAAGAGATTCATCACGTAGCAATAAAGCTCAGTTCACCATTGAAAACCATGGAAGCACTGTACAAGTGTTTCATGCTTATTTGGAATCATCAGCAGTGCACATGCAACGAACCTCCAATGGGACTCGAACTCGGGCTTCGTACGGAGAAGTCGTCCATCGTAGGCCTTGATCACTGGGCGTTCAACGTGATGTTACCATTGAAAATCCAGTAACTGGGGGAAACTATATCAACAACCATTGAGAGCTATCCCCGATAGTCTAGTGGTTAGGTTTTTGACTCATTCCTTCACGCCCGTTCGAATCCCAGTGGGGCTCGGTGAATATGCACTGGTGATAATTTCAAACAAGGGTAAAGCAGCTGTGCGGTGTTTGCACGGTTTTCATTGGTGATTTGAGCGTTGATAGTGCATAATTAATCGTTTAATGATCATTTCGAATCTACCACTACCATATATATATATATATATATATAAAGAGCAAAGAGTACAGAGGTGCGGTACCGTTCAAAATTCGAAAAAACAGCAAGTTTTAACAATAGGAGACGAAGTTTCTCAGGAGTAAAGACATAAGTTTTCGCAACACAGTGCTGAAACTTCCTCCGTGTGTTCTGTTATTTTTTAATTGTTTCAGTAAATATGAGCTCAATTTTTGGGAACGCGGCTAACAAAAGCGTTCAGTTAGCATCCCGGAATGATGATAGTCACGTCGCCGATTTTCACATTGTAATCGATTATTGTAAGCGGTGTTTGGGAAGTTTCCACATTTTCCCGCGATCCAGGCCTTTTAAAATCATCAAACGACAGTGTCTGAAACATCCAGTTATTAGAATTAGACACCACCAGTGTCTGGAAGCAAGTACAAAATGGGAGAGTATGCCTAATCACACTCCTGTTCCATTTCTTCTCCTGTTTGTCAGATGGTACGACTTGTGATGATGATAGTGTATGAACTAGCTAACTGCATATACTCCCCACGATGAACATCGTCCTGTGTGCTCCATATTTCTAGATACGTCCACGGATTTCGAAAAAGTAGATCCGCCTTCGTCTGGGTAAGTTGGGCTCATGAGTGGATTTCACTGGATTTAGTAACAGTAGCAGTCTTACTGGTTAATCCAGTCGCTCAACCACATGCATATCTGGTGATGTTTTTGTTTTAACAGTAATGGCTGTCTACTTTGACACAGATCTTGTCGTTCTGAACCGCAGTTTCATTCTACCGACAAACTTCCTGGAGCCTTGTGACACAGGTTTTCTCGAAAATAGTTCACCTGAGCGCGCACGTGCACATTGGGAACGAATTGATCAGACTGATTAGTGCGCACATTCGCACTCTGCTCGAGTTCTAAATCACAAACGTGTCACTAGATTTGTTCTAACACCACTGCCACTCTTCGTTTCGGTCTCAGCTGAGGGTAGTCACATGCAATGTGACGTGTTGGTATGAGTGAGAACAGTGAATAATTTCTTGTTGAACACTGTGTCGCCCTCTACGCTACAGTTTTTATATCAATACAGAACAAATACTGATTAATCCCAGATAAGCAATTCAATGAAGCTACCTTTGTGCCTTATTCTTTGTCTAACACGTCGTTTGCAACTTATCAGACCAGTGGTATGTGATCCAAGGGTTTCTCCGGTGCGATCTCATTGAAGGTTGTATCGGAAATCTACCTATCTCTGATTTAATGTCTGTTTTTGGATTGGCACAACTGAGTTCCTGCTTATGGTTATAATTCATTCGAGTTACCACCAGAAGTGGTGTTTTTCAGAGCTGCTCTCTCTCACCGCTCTTTTTCAAAATTGTAGTTGGCATGACTCTCAAAATAGCTCTACTCGTTGTGGAATAAAAGCATTTGTCTTTAAACAGACAGTAAACTGCCCGACTTGGAGTACGCGGAATGTGTTGCACTTGTTATTGGATATCCGAATAATCTACACGAGTTGTGGTGGTTGGGACATGTTACACATGTTGACAGGTGATTTCCTTCTCTGTACATTTTGTTCCGAGGCATTTAGGGTTTGCGGAAATGTAGACGCGGTCAGTCCGTGATGTGGCGGACAGGTAGAAAAACACTGACCACTAAGCTCGGCTATGAGTGACGTCGTAAGCTTCCGGATCGGGGCTCACAACATCCATCTGGGTGACGTGGCTAAGTGCCGCATTCATTGGTGTTCCGGTGTTAGTTCTTTCTTCGCATACATAATTTTCACTCAGTTATATTAGCTGTCAATTTGCTATTTGTGTTTCGATTAATATGTATCAACAGGAAATCTTTACAAAGCTAGTTGTGTCGTTTCTTTGATCACTGTGGCACCCGTTAGTCCAGTTGACAAACTGCTGTTTCGCCCCTAAGTACCGTAAACACTCAATAAATAACAATGATTTATTTCTGATGTGAAATATGCATTTTCGTTTGCACGTTTTATTCACCGGGATTATTTCTTTGACAACCCACACTCATTTGCGCCAGTGTGCATACGCCCAAATCGGATACTGCACAAACTGCGGGCGATGGTCATACAACGGACAACACTGTCGGTGTTCAACAAGAAACAGAGACCGTGGATACAGAAACACAAACAGATCTGGCTCGTGATCTAGCACCGGAGTTAAAACCTAAACAACTCCACATGACGGAGACCGTCGGAGTTCAAACGTTTATCCCGCTGGATGAATCAAATACTGGAGAAAGTCTGATCGGTGTCTCAGTTTCGCTAACCGATGACGTTCGATCCCAAGTCTCGGATATTTCGGACATCTCTAGCTCGTCCCGTTATCTAGATGATCTGGTTCATCAGTTGGCAGAAGAAGTACAGAGCTATGAGCTGGTGGTGGATGAAGTGGTCCACACGGTTACCAAGCGTTTCTCTCCTCGGTCTGAACAACTGGGAAATGTGGAAGTGAATGAAGACGAAATTGCGCAGAAATTGTCCATGTTCCAAAACAGTCTAAAACAACGTCGAGATCGGCTTGCAGCCATTAGAAAAAAGAATGTAAGCCTTTATGAGATTTTTTTTCTTTTCCGTCGTTTCACTGCATGTCAGCTTTTATTTGGCTTGTCTGTGCAACGTTGACACTTATTCATCTCCATTATTCTTCCGCTTGCTTGTTGGATGCCTGTATGTTTCCCGTGTTTTTTTTCCTATGTATCAGTCATGTAACTATCGATTTCTCATTCCTTGTTGATAGTCACACTGTTTTATTTGCACATGTATCACGTTTCTCACTTAACAAGTGTTATCAATGCACGTGCGTGTTTTTCCCGACATAGGATACAACACCAGCCACAATTTTTACAAGGCTAGTTGTTCCTGCTTTGCCTGCATTACAAAACAAACCGATAATTTCTCCCTAATTTCAAATCGTTTTCAGCTGTACTACCAGAGTCAAATTGCGCTGTTTCCGAGCTAGCATCATTAGTTTATTATGTTGGTTATCATTGCGCAGTGGTGTATGCACACTGGGGAAACCAATAAT
This sequence comes from Fasciola hepatica, assembly GCA_948099385.1. Taxonomy (NCBI): domain Eukaryota; kingdom Metazoa; phylum Platyhelminthes; class Trematoda; order Plagiorchiida; family Fasciolidae; genus Fasciola; species Fasciola hepatica. The sequence continues at coordinate 3,971,921 of CANUEZ040000010.1, forward strand.
TTTTCGGAGCACTACGGTGCATCAAAAAGTTTGGAAGGGCTACCTCGCTGAATGGTTTTTCTTTCGGTCTGATTGTTCGCAACAATTTTTGAAGGTCGAGCATCGGTGACAAACAAATCTGTAGCGCTTACATGAGTAACTTTCTCAAATTTATGGTAATGATAACAAGCATCCGCTAACCCCAAGACTGAGTCAAACTGCCAACTGTGGGGAGATAGTGTGAAGAACTCCGTCATACTGAATGGGAGATTAACTTACTGGTTTTTCTTTTCCAGTTTTACGAAACAACCGTTCATGAAACGAATTTTGTATTGAAGTACTGTACAGGCGGTGAGCATCGCCGGATTGAGATGTGATATAGATATTGCTGGACTAGGGCTGATCGCTCGTCACTGGCCATGCACTTGGCCTTTTTTTAGCGTAATACGGGACACAATGGGGTGTATAAAACCAAACGAAGATCGGACGTAAGTTTGTGGATACGTTTTTTGTATAGCATTATCTATCGTACATGTCTCTTAAGCGAAGTCTTCATGCTCATCCACTTTTAATTTGATTCCGCGGCCCCTCTTTCCCAAAATGGAAGCTTTTGGTTATCCCACACCCTCCATCAGCATGGTTGTCTGATTACTTCACCAACAGAACTCAGTGCACACGACTGGGTTTGAAAACATCCAAACCCTTGGTGAATAATTTAAGACTGTTTAAGAGAGATGTCTTTCCCCCGTATTTATTTCCGACTTCCGTTGGTGACCTGTCAACCAGCCCTCGGGCACATCTATTCAAATATGCAATGATTTGTCTCTTTGTCAAACTATACCTGGAACCCAGGATTCCACTGTTTTTTTGTGAATCTGTTTCATGATTTCTCTCTTTGATCCGGTTTAATCTTAAATCCATCTACATGCTTTGAATGCACATTTACTCTTTCTCGACGGGTTTATCTTTGTGAACCATATGTCATTTCCACAGAACCACTAACCAGATTGGGTTCTGCCAAGTTCACCGTCTACGCAAACTTGAGGTGGTCATCTCACATTTCAGACCCAGGCTTCGCAGGCTCTCTTGCCAAATACGAAAGCCTAGACGCTTTAACGTTAAACGCGTCACTGTCTACCTTTTTGTTTATCAGTTTTTCGTATTCTCCTCTACTGTCCCCCAGTTACTTTTGCTGAACTTGTGACGAAGACTTTCATGATTCTTCTCCGAGGACTATCGATTATCAGTCGAGTATCATTCATACCATTAAATGAAGTATCTGCTAAGCCTCACTAACTATACCTAACCGCATGTTAAAAGTTCGCCCATAAAATCGATTCAGACTTCAGTCACTCTTTCACACAGTGATCTGTCCAAGTGTAACTCTTTCGCATCCGCATCTACGGGGACTCCAGTTTTCCTTAGATAGCCCGAATCCTCACAAATCGAGCATGACTCTCGGCTGAATTTCTGAGCAGTTTTCAAGGTGTACTCATCTATTTCTTTTCTTCAGTTCGATTTGGTGCTCAGTGTAAATCTGTTTTGACTGAAATGCGGACGCCTGTACGCGCAAAAATCCAATCAAACGCAAATGCTCTACTCAATTACACCAATTCAACGTTAGTCAGTGGTCAAGTGAAACGCGTCTGGCTAGCAAAAGCCATCTGCCGATATTGTCGAAATTCTCTAGACACCAGGGTTTTTCAGAATGATCACTCTCCAACATATGGAGGTTGCGTCGTCGTAAAATATTCTGAATTACACGGGAAGCCTGCGATAGCTTCTTCTCTACGCACAAGGAGTAAATTGATAATTTGATTCGAATCTTGACTTTTAGCAAAAAATGGGGGATATTAAATCACTGAACATTCCAATGGTTTTACAACGGTAAAATTTTGAACCAAATGGATATTTGTGTCCATGTTTGTAACATGTCCAGCCTCATGTGAGACAAGACCTGGCGCATCGTTGTACAGTAGGACGAGATTCCAAGAGCGACTCCTAGTCCAGTGCCCTGGGAACTTTAATTTCTTGAGCACAATGAATTCTATGTTGTTCACGGATATTTAAGAACGTCTCATTAACAAGGTTGGTCGTGATTTTTTGCGGCCCTTGTCAAGCGGCGTGGTGTGCATTGCGACCTAGTGGTCACTAAAATCAGTTTCTTCCAAAATTTCCCTTTATGACGGACGTATTTTTGAGCCCCACTTGTTCTCAAACATTTCATTTAGGGTAAGTCGATGGCCAAAACGAATTACAATGCGATTCGGGTAATTTGGCGGTTGCAGCATTTAGCCACCTTTGTTGTTCGTATACCACTGACTTTCGATCTAGTGAAGGCTGAAGCAGCTGACTTTTCACCACACTTGTCTGCAAATGCATGTGGGAACTGTTTTTATCAAGTCTCCCAGAATAAATGCTTATTGCTCTTTGGGTGTGGCTAACATCATTATGCAAGTTTGGTCTGTTCGTTTTTTGCAGACCACTTCTTGATTTGTTGCCACTTTCTGCATAAACAACGTGAAAAACACGCTATCATTTAGAAGAGCAGGAACTATGTTTATAACAGGACCGAGTGTTTGATGAACTCACACAATTTCATCCCTCTCGTTTTTAATAAAATAGCGGAATTTCCCGGTTTTCGGTGAATATTTCTTCAAAGTAGCGAAAAGAAAATGGATGTTCAACAGGGCGCACTCGCACGACCTTGAAATTCAGGTCACGCACTCGAAGTAAACCAGAAGTTTTCCCCTTATCAGGTTACCGTCAACCGTGAGGTGACTGCTGGACTGTTAGACAACATAATATTCTCCATAGATGTTCGCTTCGTTTTTGCTTCTTTCTGTTAGGCAGAAACAGACAGTTCAGAAAAAAGTAACGTTTCTACTAGGATCAACATTTATTTCTCAATGATAAAAGCCACCTATGTTGACTCTTACCTCCATCGATTTCACAATAAAGCATATTCAAGGTTCGACTAATTTCGGACTTGTGAACGTCAGACTAATTTATTATGTTGATCAAGGTCACGGAATTTCGGTCGTCAGCGCATCGCAGCAGAAATAAAGTAACTGATATTTCAGTTTTGTGTTGTAATGTGATACAGAAGGTTCACAAAATAGGAATTGATTACGAAGAAAAAGTTCGTCTAGCAAAATTTGACACTACCTCCACCATCGTTCAACTTTCATGATAATCGGCACTATTATCACCTGACTCGTACCACTCCTGGCCTGTTGTGACCGTTTACCGTTTCCTGTTCCACTAATCAGGGTTGTGAACATCGACTTAACTTTTTAGTACAATGAGTCCCAGTGCTTACAGGTATGGCTTTGGCACAAAAAATGTCCGGTGTTTTTCTGTATCTCCGCTCAGATGCGATTATGAATAATGGTCGTCTGGCAAAGTCGTTCGCTTTTGGATCTCTTCGTTTCTGTCAACTGTATAAAAAAGATGTTGCAGCTGGAATTGGAATATAGAGAATCAGCCGATCATCTTTTGGTGACCTGAACAGTGAATAATGATGATGCATCAGACCGGAGAGCACTTTTTGGACTTGAGAAAATCTCCAGCGGGGCATTTTGTGTTTAGGCTGAACTGTGCCTTTCTGGTTCTCATTCAGCTGGTTGATAGACCCCGGTCTTTTTCAGTGTTTACGAAAAGGTTCTTTATGCAGTATCAAAGCTGCAGTGACCCGTAGAATACAGCTGTTTCATATGATCCGTTGAGTATCACCATTATTACTTCCGGAGATAAGCTTCTTCTTCGCAAACTCGAACCACATACCCGGAAATCGCGCGCGTTTAGTGTTATAACTACCAACTTTGCCCCTTAAATTTCCATTTCATCACCACATGACAATATGCTGTCACGACCGTGGAACTATTTGAGTAGTAAATGAAGCATTTAGAATTTTATCGAAAATCAGTTTGTATCGATTTAAATACTACCACGTACATACCTGTGCCTGATATTCATTAGGCTAATCAGGATCAGATCCTCAATTTTTCTTGAAGCATAATTGTTTTCATTATTTGAACAAATGTTTTTACCGTCTAGTCTTCGACATTGTGTTATTAATTTCAGCCGCCAAAACGTCTCACTAAGTGTCCCGGTTTACATCGGTTTATTTTTCTTTTTCTGGTGCCACCATTCACGTGCTTTCTGAGTAAATTGAACGCGAATTTTTCTCGTGTCCTGCCAGTGCTATCAGTTGTTGCTAATCGGTCATTTGAACGGTTTCCGCTTCGCTTTGTTATTCTACACCATTTTCTGTTACGACTTTCCCGTAGCACAAAAGAGCGTTAAAATCAGGAGGTGCGCTACCAATCGATCGGGAAATTTCTGCTCTGGTGAGTTGCTCCTTTTACTTGCATTACTGACAGCTAGAGAGTGGAAGATAAGTCGTTCATTCTAGAATCATTCCCATCTGCTTTCACGGTAGTACTGCGGATACAATAAGAATTGTGTATGTAGCGCCCGTCCTAGTTTGTTCCACATATATACTGTACTTTGTTCTATTGTTGCATTCACGATTGATCACACCAGAAGCAGAATTTGGCTAGACACCGTTCGTCGTAAAACTCTTCGCATGTGTGAACAGACGGAGTATTTACACAAGTTAATTATTCCGCTTGGGCCGCACCAATTGTGGTGGTTAAGAAGGCAGATGGTTCGGTTCGCATATGTGCCGATTTCTGTACTGGACCTAATGATTGCCTAGAAACACAGTATCTGCTACCGACCCCGGACAATTTGTTTTCTAAACTTAACGGAGGTAAAATATTCTCAAAAATCGATTTATCTGACGCCTACCTCCAGGTTGAAGTGGATAATGCATGCAAAGAGTTGCTGACTATCAATACCCACCGCGGTTTGTATCAATACAATAGATTACCATTCGGAGTGAAGTGCTCTCCGGCCATATTCCAGCAGATCACTGACACAATGCTGACTGAACTTCCATTCGCACTGGCCTACATGGATGATGTTGTCATTGTTAGTGAGTCTAGAGCTGAACATGTGCAACATTTGAACGAAGTATTACATAAGATCCGACCTTTCGGATTCAAGTTACGTATCACGAAATGCTCATTTTTTCTCCCAAGCGTACAATTTCTCGGCTTTATCATTGATAAAAACGGACGACGCCCAGACCCCTCCAGGGTGGCACCTATTAATCAAATGCCTGCACTCAAAAACAAAGTGGAATTGCAATCCTTCATCGGTCTTTTAAATTATTACAGTAATTTCATTCCAAACATGCACAATATTAAAGCCCCATTGAACGCCTTATTGAAACGGGATTCCGAATGGCGATGGTCAAAAGACTGTCAATCATCCTTTGACGAATTGAAGCTGCTGTTGACATCCACCCCGATGCTGACTCACTATGATCCCTGTTTACCAAGAATCGTTGCTGCAGACGCCTCCGAATACGGCATTGGAGCAGTGCTCCTCCATAAATTTCCAGATGGCTCACAGAAGGCGGTGTCCCACGCCTCTTGGGCGCCCAAAAACGCCGAACGAAATTACAGTCAGATAGAGAAAGAAGGCCTGGCGTTGGTATCCGCAGTTCAAAAATTCCATAAATTTCTTCATGGTAGACGTTTTACCTTGTGTACTGATCACAAATCACTATTAGCCATCTTTGGTACAAAAAAAGGCATTCCTCTTCATATCGCAAACCGACTACAACGATGGGCAACGGTACTACTTGGTTATGACTTTTTAATCAAGTACATCCGCACAGCCAGTTTCGGACATGCTGACGCATTATCTCGCCTAATACAAAGGAATCCAGCTAACCAACCTGGTGAAGACTCGGTAAAATCCTCAGTTGAAGTTGATTCTGAAGTCAAGCAGTTGTTTCGTGAGTCAATCCGTAATCTGCCTGTCACGTTCACTATGATACAAAGCGAAACTGAATCAGACCTTGATCTTCACCGAACAATTCATTTTCTGCAGACTGGCTGGCCTCAAAATACCACCAACCATTACATCATGCAATTTTATTGTCGGAAAGATGCACTCACGGTAGTAGACAGATGCCTGATGTTGTCTGAACGCATAGTGATTCCTAAGACGCTACAAACCAGAGTGCTGAGGCAGTTGCATAGTGGTCATCCGGGTATACACGTATGAAAGCACTAGCTCGAAGTTATGCTTACTGGCCCAACATTGACAAGCATATTGAAGAGTGCGTTAGATGTTGTGAAGATTGTTCAATTGCTGCTAGGGCGCCCATCAAGGTTCCGCCACACTCTTGGCCGTTACCCACAGGACCTTGGAAACGGGTTCACGTCGACTTTTCAGGTCCAATGAATCAACAGTATTTCATAGTAATAGTTGATACTTGCTCAAAGTGGCCAGAAATATTTCCTATGAAAACTATCTCTTCTTCAAGAACCACTGCCATCTTGAGACGCCTTTTCGTTCAATTTGGGTTCCCCGAAACCCTAGTTACGGATAACGGGGCCCAGTTTACCTCCATTGAGTTTATTAACTTCTGCCAGTCCATGACGATTGAGCACGTACGGGGTCCAGTTTATCACCCTCAATCAAACGGTCAAGCGGAACGCTTTGTAGACACACTGAAACGAGCTTTCAAAACGTTGCAAGGGGAAGGAAGCATACAAAAAATAATTGACAACTCCCTGATGACGTATCGCTCAACTCCTAACGCATCAGTCCCAAACAATGCCTCATCAGCAGAAACCTTCATTGGCAGACGCAAGCGAATACAGTTAGATGCTATGTATCCAAAAGTCACACCAAGTTTTCGAAACGACCACATGGAAAAACGCTTCAACAGATATCACGGTACAAGGCCACGCAGCTTCAGCAAAGGGGATCGTGTTTATGTTCTCGATTTTCGTCACCCTTCAAGACAATGGATGCCAGGAGTAATTGTAAGCCGATTGGGTAATGTGATATATGGTGTTCGGTTAGACAATGGAACAGCCAAACGACATGTCAACCACACCAGGAAACGTCACAGCGCGGCAGTGGTAGATGAGAAGAACGAGGTAGAACTTCCACTACATGTACTTTTGGATACCTTTGCATTACCAGTGACAGAGAAGAAAACGGCATCACCTGGGCCACCAAGTTCTGACTGTTTTAGCGAGCGGCGATACTCAACGCGGTCCCGGTCCCCTACTAAAAGACTTTCCATTGATCCCTATAAAAAGCCTCACCAGTCGGGGAGAGGTGAACGGACTGTCAGCTGACGCTACACGCATGCATACACACCTACACCCACACACAAGCTCGCGTACGCGTACGCTCACACGAAACAGTGTTCGTACTGTCCGGTTATTCGCGAAGCCGCAATCGCTCATTTTGTATCGATTTCCTTTTATCGATCTATTTTGTTAGACGTGCCTGTATGTCACGTTCATCTTCATTCATAAAAAGACGTACTCAGTGCCTCCTACCAGTTGGGTCATAACAATGTGTAAAACTAGGACGTCTGTCGCGTGACGAATCTTACTCTTGTTATGGTCATATGCTGGTTGCAATATGACCATTCCTACCAAGGCCAGTTTTACCGCGCTCCGAAGACGCACAAGAATAACTATTGCCTGGTCGTCTGTCTCTGCAACGTTCCTGAATCAAGAGTCATTCAGTTGAGTAGTACTTCGGTTTGTCAGGGTGTTTGATACGCAGCATTCGTGGCTAAATCAGTCTCTCGGTCGTGGGATTCTATATCAGGTGCCATGAATGCTGAGTCACTTTCACTGGGATTTCTCAGGGTGCATTGTCCACTAACACAAACAGTGAATCGAAAGTATCGTAGTGCTACAGAATCGTATCGTCTATGAAACCGTCAACCACTAATCCAAGAGAGAAAGTCCAGGTGACGTGGTTACGCGGATTGGGAAACTGTTAGCGTCAGCGTGAATGAGTCAACGTAGATGACGTATGTAATAGGACTGATCACCATGCAGTATCAACGCTTATCGGACTGTTAAAAGCATGAAAGCACTGTACAGTTGTTTCATCATTGTTAGGAATCATCAGCAGTGTGAGTCCACCGAGCTCCGGCTGCGACTCAAATCCCGGGCCAAAAGATGGCGGGTGAAACGCCCTACTATCCAGGCTCTGTCTGAGCTAGTTCCCCACGGTTTATATATATATATATATATATATATATATATATATATATATATATATATATTGAGTAAGATCATGAAAACATGCCATACGGTAGCGGACAAATCGATGATAACAGGAGTGGCACAACACTACAAACATTCCAGACCGGCGGCGGTCAAATGATCATCATCATGAACTTGAGACTTTGACGTCCCGGGTTCGAATCGTGGCACCAACAGTTGCTTCCCCATTCGGCAGCCTTTCATCGACCGCGGTCTCCTCCTATGCTTATTGTTCCTCGTCGCGTGATAAAAAGTGGAATATTTGTTTTTAAGTTGTGGAAATGTCAGAGAGGCGCTCACTAACAAGGAAGGATGGATAAAAACTGCAACATGAATCAGCGGTCAGTGCAGGACACAGCGGTGCAACGAAAGCTTGATCCGGACATTTTTGATGATGTTAAGCTTTTCGAGGATTTCAGTGAAACTCATCTACCTGGTGACTTCAGACGTTGAATGACCTGACAAAATCCGCTCTCTCGTGAGTGATAGATACTTGAATTTTCCGCCCGGTTAAGATCTTTATGTTTCTTATCATGAAATTGAAATACCGGTTTCCTAAAAAAAATATACGCATTTCAGATGTATACCTTTTGTTGTGGACATCCATGTGCATAGTTTGCATGCGTTACATTTCCTACCGGCTTAGTTGGCAGGGTAAAAGTCCGGTGAACGAATCGACGAACGGAGTGCAGAAGCAAAATATACACATGGTTCAATTCCTTTTGATGCCGTGATGTCGCGACAGGCGATGCACCTGCATCCATGCTCTTTGTCCATGTGTTTGATATTCGCACAGGGTCCTGGTCGTAGAGCCCACTTTTCAGGCCGTAAGCGTTTAATTATCAGTCTAGGTCACACCGACAATATCGGATTGATTGCTGATAAAACGTTTTTGTAAACTAAACGTCCGTTTCAGTGACCAGCAGCTCATGAAAACGGTTATCTGTATCAATGAACATAACCGGTAATCAAAGTCAGTATAAACTTAAGAGTATTCTCGCAGTTATTTATTCCAAAAACTGAACTGGAGCGTCAAACGTCGTTTTGGGCTGCGTAAATGTTCTATTACGCTAGATAATTTCGTTCGTTTTTTTTGGTGATCGTTGCAAATAACTCGGCTAAGCTTATCATGCATCAACGCTGTGCACAAATTTGTCGCATACAAGAAATGTTGCAAATTACCCATTTCAAATACAGAACCCCCTCTCACCGTGACTTCATGTCGTTGTTACCAACACAGAAGGATTTGAATACTTTTGGTCTATTCAGCTGCTGCAAATTTCGGACAAAAAAATAACGTCCGACAACTTTTACACCCAAAAGCGAACTTTACTTTCATCGGTAGCCTCCGAAACGCTTTCATGTCTGACTTGTGACCTATATCGTAGATAGGAATCTCACTACCACGCCTGATCTATTGAACCCTCATATGGTTCGTTACTTTTAGTCTCAGGTTCACGGTTGCCGGTTTCCTTCACATTATGAACCGCACATGCTCCCGCTCTATTACTCGCTCTCCTCTCTCGGGAGTCAAGCATAAACTCATCACTCTAACTAACATTCGCGGAATGAACCGTAATATCGATTCTGTACACCGATTTCTCCAATATTCCTCTTCTCTTGCCCTGTTTTTAACCGAAACTCAAATCTCCCCCTCATCAGACACCACCCACCTCCAATTTCCAAACTAAACCTTTCATCCCTCTTTTTCATCCAAAGCTGGTGTCTGTGCCTTTGTCCACGAGTCAGCTGCCACATCCAATATCCAAAATCCTGAGCTTCCCAATTGTGACTTTAAGTTGATGTCGCTAAAGCTCCGACTTCCTTATTTTAATCACTACTTTTGCTCGTTAATCATACAGAGGGCCAAAGAACGTTTCATCCGCTGAAAATCGGAACGCCTACGTAACTTGCCATCGGTAGCCGAACATTTCGGTCCATTACCAAAGCAATCTCTCGCAATTTTCGTCCTTCCAATTTCCCTCCCATCTGTAATCCCTCTGGTGGTCTTGTTCATGAACCACGCGAGAAAGCTGAGGATTTTTCTTCCCGGTTTGCCTGAAACTCCACGTTACCCACTTATGCTACTCTTCCGGTTCCTACTCTTCCCTCTGTCTCCCATTTCCAACCTCATTAGCACTGAAAAGATCCGTTAAGCGCTATGTTATCTTCACGTATGCAAACCGCCCGGTCCGGACGGTATACCACCAACCGTCCTTAAAATGTGTGCCCCAAAATTGGCCCCTCTCTTACATGGTGTTTTCTCTCTCTCTCTCTCTCTCTCTCTCTCTCTCTCTCTCTCTCTCTCTCTCTCTCTCTCTCTCTCTCTCTCTCTCTCTCTCTCTCTCT